>CM031887.1:6569066-7169066 GCA_018691285.1 Cucurbita argyrosperma subsp. sororia
GGCTTGATTTTGGAGGCTGACATTTCCACAAGTCCAATCATGCGTGTTTCCGAAACTAATTTTAAATAGACTTCAGATGATGGTTCGTGCAAAAGCAAGTGCTGAAGCAGAGTGGAGAATAGATGCTCATGTGTCAGATGTGCAGGTATCACTAATTTCTATCTTTTATTGAAAGGTAACATTCGTAGCTTTTTCGCAGATTTATGCAGCAGGGTACCCTTTGAAGCTTAAACTAACTTGATTACCCTTGTTCACCCCGTCATGTGTTATATGAATTTACATGCACATCCTGTTTTGAAATTCAGTTGTTTCCCATAAGGTTGCGAAGAGGGGAAAATGAAGTGAATCATGTATGCTGGGTTCTTGACTATGGCCATAGAATAAATTTGGTAAAATTGAAGGCTTAGAAACATGTCGCTGCCAAACTATTTCTTCTTTTTTATGTAGTCTGAGAACGAAACTTTCAGAGCACGAATAGACCTTTGCATGCCTGTAATCAGTTAAGAACTCATCTTCTTTCTCTATATTGGCTGACAGCAAACGTGAAGAGATGTGTATCGTGTTTGTCAGCCTTTTCCTCCTAGAGGGGAGCAGTACAAGTGCTGAACGTAAGGTTTTTCCACTGCTTGGTATTTCTCCTAGCAGGTTGCAATATCGGCGAGAGTTTTATTATAAACCACTCTCCTTTCTGAGCATTAGTGATGTGGTACTTTCCCCTCTTCAATAGGAAAAATGACTACTGAATTCAACTGTGAGTGAAGATAAGTGCAAATAATAACATGTATTCTATAATTGCCATGTGGCAATGCTGCTCCAATAATTTCCACATAATGGTCAATTTTCAATGAACAACTGAAGTTGTTGTTTCCTAAGAAAATAATAGATATATATCGAATCACAAAGTGTATTTGGTATCTCCATTTCTTTTAAAGAAAACCCCTATGATCAATTCAAAAACAGCTCTATAAAATTGTTTTTTTTTTGCAAACTTTCCAAAACATCTCCTTGCAACAAGAGTGGTAAGGAAATTGATTTGATTTGTGTTGGAAGGGAGGCAAGGATTATCGGATATTTCTTTTTTTGCTATGTCATATATATTATGTTTATATTCATTTGTATTTCATTAGTTCCCAACTGTTCTCTTTTACTTCCTCTCGTTCTCTTCTTTCTCCCTTTCTCTTCACTCTTTCATTACCTTCCCTCCCCCCCCCCTGAAATTGGTTTTGATGATCCCCAAATGTCTTCACAAATCAATTGCAAGAATCTGAAACTGAAATATAAGAAAATAAAACCTGGCCTCAGGTCAACTTTGGTTTCTTTTTTATGATATTTTAAAGAAAAACTTTTACCTGCTTTACAATTGGTTTTTTTGCTTAATTGCTTAAAAAACCTGTGGTGATTTCTTTCAATCAGTGAACAGGTTAGAGAACTTCGAGCGGAAAAATGGTGCTTAAAAACCTCAAACCTTACTTCATCAAAGAGGGAGGAATTGCTGCGATTGATTGGGTTCAAATTGAAGAAGCTAAGCCTGCGATATATTCCCGAATCTGAACGCTTATGGTACATTTCATACCTCCTTAGTGAGGCCTTGAATTGGATGGTTTATCAAACCCAAAGAATTTTTGGAGGTTTGGATTTCTATTCCTTCCCTCATAATTATTGTATTTTAATGTGTATGCTTATTTTAAAATTGTATCTATCTTTACGTTAATGGCGGGGACACTTGCACAAATCTGATACTTACTGATACACCTGATCCAAAACTGATGCCACCACAAACAAAAAAAAACCAGGGATCCACAAAAAAAAAAAAATCCTAAATAAAATCAAAAAAATAAAAATAAAAAAATAAAAATAAAATCCTTCTTGTTAGCTTTTCCTTTCCTTTTCTGGGTGGGTGCTTTCCTGGCTTTCTGGGTGCTTTTTACTTTATAATTAGGTCACCTAATTATCACCCTTGATTTTTTTTTGTTTCTTATTTTCAAGGGGGGGTAAAGGATTTCAGCTGTATATGTTTTGAAAGTCTTTTTTTTTTTTCCCCTTAAATTTTTTTTCTGTTCCGGGAGGAGAGAGAAAAGAGTCTTTTTTTTTTTTTTTTCCTTTTTTTTTTGCCCTCATCATTTGCTTAAAAAATAATTTTTATTCGTAATTTGTTTGAAGGGTCTTCTGGGTTTCCTTTTAGTTTTTCTTTCTTTTCTCTTCTTTTTCCCTGGACATGTTGTACGGGTCTTGTAGATATTTTCCTAGACCGACGGTGGAACAAAAAATAAAATTCCGTTCGAAGAAGAGAGCTAATTTCTATGCTTTATATTTTTCAATTCAACTTATTCAACTAAAAAAAACTTAAACGAATAATTATTCAAACGAACTAGCTTCATCAGGAACTTTCTATTTCTTTTCTTTTCCTGCTTTAGTTGAGGTGTTATAGTAGAAATATATATATAAAGAGGCTAAGGTTTTGAAAAATATTGACCGTCGAAAGAAAAGTGTAGATTGTCTCAATTTTATATTATGGAAATGTCGTAAAAATTCGATAAATGGTTGATATTGATTGATGGATATTTAGGAAAAAATCATGAAAAGAAGTTATTTTAAATTAAAAAACAAATAAAATCAAATCCATCTCACATTTTTTAAATAATAAGTTAAATTTCTTGGGATATATATTGGTCCAATTATATCATGTTCACATTAGTTGAGTTTTTGTGTGATTGTTGTTGTGTTTATGGTAAATATATATTATGTATTTTTTGTGGTTTGGTCGATTTTCTTAATGTATAATGGAAATACTTACTTCTTGTACTTACTGAATCAACCTCACCAACTCTTTCTGCTCTATCTTTTCAAACTTGCTCACTCAACCCTTTTTGATGGTCAAATGAGTGCATATATATACTCTCCTATACACATATATGCTATCTGTAGATATTCTTTACATTACTCATTTTCTGTTAGGTTAGAGATTTAGAGTACGTATAAAAATAACCAAATAAACCAAAATTTTGAAGAATTGTCTATTCATGGGGGTCTGAGTTTGTGTGGTTGGGGTGGGTGGGGCGGGTGGTGGGGGGGGTGGTGGGTGGTGGGCTGGGGCCTATATGATTTAAAAAAACCTTTTATTAATATGAAATCTACTTTGGAACTACTTAACTTTAATGTGGTTGGAAAAGATCTTTTTGATTTGATCAATAAAATGGTTTCTTATAAATTTTTATTGGCAACGTGGTTAAATGGGTAAAGTTCAAAGTTCCCACCCCTCAATCATCCCCCACCGTCCAATCTCATCCCTTCCTCTCCCCCCCCAGTTCCCACCCAAACCTGTCAATCCTGTTGAATTTTTTTTTTTTTTAAAAAAACAACTTTAAATAATTTTACAAACATAAAAAATAAAATAAACATTAAATAATAGAATTAATTTAAATAATATCAATTTTTTTTAAATCGATTTATTTATTTTTTTAATTTATTAAGTTATTCCCGGGAATGCACTCACTATGCACCTCACTATCATCTCTTTACTTCTTCTCCTCCTCCCATCACCCATCTCTTTCCCGCATGCAGAGTCTTGATAAAAAATGAAAAAAATGGTCATTTGAGGTGACCTGTGGCCGAGAAGCCATCACACTGGACTTGCACAGACTGCGGGGCGGCGACAACACTTGCGGGCAATATTTAGATAGAACATTGCAAGGTATGCTCTTCTGAACCAGGGGAAGCTTTTTGTAACACTCTGCTGTCCAACCTATTTCAAAATTTTTGACTCAACCCCCTTTATATCTCTTGTTTGGTTTTTTTTTTTTTTTTTTTTTTTTTTTTTTTTTTTTTTTTTTTTTGTTTTTTTTTTTTTTTTTTTTTTTTTTTTTTTTTTTTTTTTTTTTTTTTTTTTTTTTTTCCAATTTCAATATTTCCTCTAATCAGCAGATCTTCTTTGTCTGGAGGGTTATTTTATTTTTATTCTGTAATGACTGTGTCGATCTCAGGTATTTTTTTTCTTATCTTGCATCTATTCCTAAAATTAATCCATAAAGTCGATATCCATGTAAAACATTTCATAACTTAATATTATAAAAATTTGCATACTATCAATCAATAAACTTTTAATGGAAGAACAGTGCGGTCTTAGAAGAAACTTTATAGAGATCGTAGAGGAGGTCCTTTTATTTCCCATTTCTAACCTTTCCGACCTTCCGACCAAGCACAGCCTTGTCTTACGATGTTGGAGCTCTCAAATTTGATCAACTGGGGGTTGGAAAACCAGTTAGCCATAGATATTTAAAATATTAGTTTTTTTTTGGGGGTTGTGGTTTGGGTGTGGGGGGGTGGGCATTTGGGCAATAATATTGAAATTATAAATGATGGATAATGTTCCAGAGCATCAAATAGAAAAACCTAGGCCAAGAAAGCTTTGCTTCTAGAGCCTCTATGTGAAATTGTGATATTATGCGCAACTTTCTCTCATAACACTACCAGAAGTTTTAATTGAGTTTGGGTACTTATTGATTTTGGAAGTTCTTATATCTATAAGATTTCAAGGGAGGAAGATGTAACTGAGTTGACATAGAACCACACGTGCCTGTTTTTAAAGTTTTAAAAAAAAAAAAAAAAAAGGGTAAGGGGCATGATATGACAAGAAAGGGATTGTGGCATGACATATGGGAGGGAGGGTGGCGGGAAAGTGAATCTTTCCCTATTCTAGAAAATTTTGTAATTAACTTGATTTCCTCTTTCTCTTCTTTATGAACTAATTTTAAAGTTCAAATTAGATTACTATGGATTTTCTGAACCTTTTGCTTTTGATCCTAATAATATAGAAAGAAGAGCCGTAATTTGTATATAATTTATAGAATCATAGGTGCCCTGGGGGAGCCGGGGGGGGGGAGTGGGGGCGCCATATGGGGGTGGGGATGTCCGGGGATACATAGGAGAGCGGCTTGTGGGTGGGGAGCAGTCTCTTCTCAATGTTTTTATATTGATTCCGACAATCCTCTTCTTTAGAAATATCAAAACTGAACTTTGCAACTTATCCTTTCTATTAACGTATTACATGCATTGATTAGTTGGGCTAGCTAATCATGATTTCTTTATATCCATTTTTTTTCTTTCTAAAAGTGGTGTTTAACTGCGCAAGCTTTGATTTGGTGGTCCATACCTACGTTGACAAATGGTATTTCCTGTTCTAAAGACCTAGTTATGAATAATTAATATTCCTATTTCCTAAAAATTTTCCACGCTGGTTGTAGTGATATGATCAATTGAAAGAAGTAAATTTTTTTAAAAGATTGAAAATAATAATTTTTGGATAAAGTAAATTATACCATGACAAGGGTTCTATGTGGTAATTGAACGTTCACGAAAAGTAGTTGACATTTCAAATGCTCCCACCTCTGTATGACAATTAGAGATTAGATTGAATATGATATTTTGTTAGTGAAGCGAAGTGTAGATTCCTGTTGGAAGAAATAGGCACGCCTTCAATGTTTCTAATGCTAACTTTGATATGATGGGACCGAGTGTCAACCGTTGGAAGAACAATGCTTGCTTACGTGAAAGTTTCTGAAAGTTGCTGTTTTAACATTCTTTTCTAAATTTTCAGGTTCATCTGCAGCCACAAGTTGCTCTCTTACAGGCTATTCAAACTACGCAGACCTATGCTGTTCATTATAGAATGGCAAGGTCATCCGCGAAGGTGGTTCAGAAATGCTAGTTCTCTCGTTATCAAATATCATTATGACTTTTTAGAAAATAGAAATCTAGATGGGATTAAAGGAATGGCGTTTTCAATGACACACTCACTTTTAGGTTTTAGTTTTTGGGCTTATTTGAATAACTTATGATTATATTTTTCTTGCGATTCATTGGAATGGTTTTATTTGTAAGTAATTTATTGATTCTTCATTTTATTTGTTAGTATTTGATGTGAACTATTTTCATTCAATGCATTTTTAGGCATTTTTTAGTGACCAGCATAAATTAAGGCACGCCAAATCACGCCAATCAAATTCTATAGGTTTGGTGACATGCATGTTAGTTTTTATTTATTGTATTTTTTTCATCTAGTGAGATTTTACACTTCTAACTTTTGTTGAGATTATAATGCTTTTAACTAGTTTGAGTGGATGTTGCTCTTTTATACAACCTTTATGCTTAAAGTCTAGTATTAAATACATTCTGTTGTTCTTTCTTATTTTCTTTATGATGCATTTAAATTCGAAATGCAAAAGCCTTTTCTTATCTCTATCTCTTAAATGGTGTGTGCAACCTGAGTATTTTTTTCCTATGGAATTTATTCAAGTTCTCTAGACATATTTTAGGTGTAACAGTGGGTGTTGGGATAGTTTGAGTGGTAAATTTGTGTTTAATTCCATACTTCTATTTATTTGTGCTATTTTTCCCGTTATGGTGTAAACCATAAAGAAGGGTTATCTTACTAGATGGAAAAAATTTGTAATATAAAACTTACCGTACCCTTGTATCTGTTGGTCCCCCAATATAATAATCCTTGAAACCATTTTTCAAGTTTAGATTACACGCCCAAAATCAAGCCCCCACCATAACCCTAATTAGAAACTATCAGCAATTAATTACAATTACAAATAAGAAAATGGTGCTTATTGAAGCCTGAATGTACATCCAAGCCTTGGACTTTAACGTGGGTATTCAAAAAATTTGGAACAAGGTTCTGCGAGGAATTGGTTGAACCTTAGCAAAGGGAGAACCACCATTATTTTCGTCAATTCTCACACTTAATTGTCATTTATTTGTCAATTTTTAGGGGGTAATTACTTGAATGTTTTTCAGGTATTTGAATTCTTGGAGAGCATCTCTGCAGTTTGAACAAGATTTGCTTGCCAGGAACTGGCCAGCTTGAAGGACCTAAGGTTAGTTCAAATCAGATTAATATTTTTGCGAACATGGTTTCATGGAAACTTTACTTGGGTCTTATGACTTACGCGGGTGGGGGGAGACATCAGAAGCAAGAGGAAGGAGAGAGTCCGTTTGGCATCGAGGATTTATTATATTATGTCAAGAAGGTAGGAAGATCAGAATTCACCTGGACTTTGTGACTCTGAAAGCAATACTTTCCAGTCTCTTCTTTGGTTTATCTTGGATCTTCAAGATAATGCAATACCTTTTTCGTAATCGTTTCCATTAAAACAAAAATGTTTTGGATGGCATGGAATCCTTTTGTACGCACCTTTACCTCTATAGATTTTGGGTGTCTTGCTTTAAAATTCAGTGCTACAGAGCTGTTGCAAATTTCGTATTTGAATTATTTCTTTATATTACAAGGTTTAAGGGGTTTGGAAGAAGGTTGATGATGCCGAGGAGTTTTGGCATGGCGATTCTGTGTCTGCTTTTTACCGGATCTGTTACTTGATATTCTGAGGCGCTCATCGTCTACACACACACACACCAATCGAGCTCCCAATTCGAGTAACATTTCTTTCAACTGTGTCATTAAGTAAATTTGAGTAAGTAATGCTAGTTTGTTTTTATGAAGCATTTTGGGCACGAATGCTGTTCGAGTATTACAAGTCATACATGTGCCTGACGTATTCAAATTGGTGTAAATGACCTACACTGATTTTAATGTAATGAAACTTTGAAAGTTCATTCTGTCCTTACTACAACACCCCGTTGTATTAACCAATAATTTGTATATCCACCGATATTTAGTTAGGGTTTAGGATTTCAACTTAAATTGTTACGTGATACTCACTTAGCGAAACGTGAACCCACCCCCCCACGAACACTCTATATTTCGGTTTATTCTATTGTCTCAGTCTACGCATCAACCTACTTATCATAGGTATGCCGAAAAGATCGTACACGAATCATTTCAGTAGTTACATTTATATCATCTCAAGTTGTAACGAGTCGTGTTCAATGTCTTACCTCAATATTTTGTTCCTTTCAATCATCAATGATATTTGCGATACTAGAAACGGGTAGAACTCATTAAACACAACAATTTTATGACTCTAATTTTGTCACACGAGACGTTTTAAGGGGTCGTTAGCAACCTTCAATTTCTCCTTCAAATTAACTAAATCATAAAAGAAAGGTGTCTGAATAAAGCTGCTTGGGCCAAAGCTGTTAAGCACCCAACACCAATTTCAAAGACCATAAGAGCAATCATCCTATCATCATCCATACTTCAATCTTTACCCCTTTTTTCTTCCACCGGAGACAGCCTCTCCTCTGTAATTCAACCAATGGCCGCCGGCCATCTGAGGAAGCTGATCCGTGCGAAGTCCGTGGATGCTCCGCAGTCTCTTGCCCAAAGACAAAACATTGAACCTCGAGTCCTTACGCGGTGGTCAGCTACTCTGGCCAGCGGATCGAACAGCGACCGCGGTCGGGACTTGAACCCGACATGGAAATGAGGTTCTTGAATTCATGTTGGGCCACGCGTCGAGCGTGTTTGGGGATTGTTTTGGAGCTTGATGTGATCCATGGATTCGGAGCTACGGACCGACGCTTGGAGCAACTTTATGGGGCGATTAGGCTGAGTTTCCATTCACTTTGTGAAGAAAAGGGGAGGAGCTTTGGATTTATTTTTCATTTGGAGAAAAAAAGGCCTCTTTAGTTGGGTTCAAGAGAGATTGGTTTGAGAATTTTTATTGACTCAGATGATTGCGCCGCCGCCTTCTCCTCCGCCGCCGCGGGTTGCGGAAGGCGGCCTGTTAATTCTGTCGAGGACTCACTACCGGCAATAAGATCAGAGGCAGAGTCAAAACCAATCCCCCTGCTTTGAAACATCAAGGTGAATTTGAACTTTAAATTTTTTATATTTTATCTTTTTAATTTCATAATTAAATCTTTAATTACTGTTAATTCAATTTTTTTGTTCATATTTTACACAGACGGGCGGCGAACCCATCGGCAAAAGTCCGACCAGTTATGGCAGAGAAGCTTCGTCCGCAGAAATTCCGGCCAGTGATGCCACTGCAGGCTTCGGTAGCTGAAACTCCGGCCGTTGATGAGACTGCAGCACGCAGAAATTCAGGCCCTTAATGGAAGAGAAGCTTCCGCAGCAGAAACTCCGGCCGGTGATTGGCATTGCAGCTTCGGTAGCTGAAACTTCCGGAGGGCCGGTGATGGTATTGTACGGCAGCTTCGGTAGCTGAAACTCCGTCCGGTGATGGTAATGCAGCTTCGGTAGCTGAAACTCCGGCCGGTGATGGTACTGCAGCTTCGGTAGCTGAAACTCCGGCCGGTGATGGTACGGCAGCTTTGGCAGCTGAAACCCCGGCCGGTGATGGTACTGCAGCTTCGGTATCTGAAACTCCGGTCGGTGATGGTGCTGCAGCTTTGGCAGCTGAATCTCCGGCCGTTGAGAGTACTACTCCGGTAGAAACTGCAGCTTCTGCTGCTGAAACGCCGCCGTTTGAATCCCACCCCACCACCGCCGGTAAAGTCACCGGGAGTCGATCAAATTCAAACGATACCACCGGGGGGCGTATGCGCCAAAGCCAATCAAAAGACCGGCGGCAGTATCAAGTTACACACTGGAGTCAGAAGAAAGTCAAACAATCGAACGGTCCACATTCGATCTCGTTGAGAAGATGTACTACCTCTTTGTGCGAGTAGTAAAAGCACGCGCACTTGCCACTAGCAACCGTCCCATCGTTAAAATCGAAGCATTCGGTGAACGCATCACATCAGAGCCAGCCAAAAAGAGCCACGTGTTCGAGTGGGATCAGACTTTTGCATTTAGCCGCAAAGCAGCAGATTCCACCTCCATCATGGAAATTTCTGTCTGGGACACATCCGACGTGGACAAAGGCAATTTCTTAGGTGGCTTGTGTTTCGAGGTGTCAGATATTCTCCTGCGGGACCAACCCGACATTCCCCTGGCCCCACAATGGTACAGATTAGAAACAGAAAGAAACGACGTCGCTTTTGGCGGGTATTTAATGTTGGCCACGTGGATTGGTACCCAAGCGGATGACGCGTTTAACGAGGCGGTGAAGACAGACGCCGCTGGGAAGTTCAACTCTAGAGCAAAAATTTACCAATCGCCGAAGCTTTGGTATCTACGCGCCACCGTCATCGAAGCCAAGACGTCGTTCCGATCACCGCCGTGAAAGAAGCTTCGTTTCAAGTCAGAGCCCAACTGGGTTTCCAAGTATCGGTAACCAGACCCGCCGTGACTCAAAACGGTGCTCCGTCGTGGAACGAGGATTTACTCTTTGTCGCCGCCGAGCCGATGACCGACCACTTGGTCTTCACCCTCGAGAGTCGCCCGTAGCTCGAAATATCCGGCTGCCGTGGGGGTCGTTAGAATCCCACTCACCGAAATCGAGCGGCGCGTGGATGATCGGATAGTGACGGCGCGGTGGTGCACGCTTGCTGGTCTGGTGGAAGAGAAGGAATCGTCGTACAAGGGAAGGATTCATGTGAGGTTATGTTTTGACGGTGGGTATCACGTGATGGATAGAGGCGGCGCACGTGAGCAGTGACTACCGCCCGACAGCAAGGCAGCTGTGGAAGCCGTCGGTGGGTTTGATCGAGATCGGTGTGATTGGGGTGTAAGAATTTGGTCCCGATGAAGTCGACGGCGGCTGGGAAAAGGCTCCACCGACGCGTACTGTGTAGCCAAAGTACGGATCGAAGTGGGTCCGAACCCGGACGGTTTGCAACAGTTTTGACCCGAAATGGAACGAGCAGTACACGTGGCAGGTATATACATATAAAAGCATCTTTTGTTCAAATATTTTTGAAATTGACTGCTAACCATTTTGGCCGTATAAAATATTTTTATTTTTTAATAAAATATTTTTTAACGTTTTCTTTTTTAAATATAGTTTATAAATATAATTTAAATTTTAATAATAATATTAATGAAGAAAAATATTTTACTAAATATCATACATACATATATTACTTATTTAAATATTATTAAAAAATTCATATGAAAAATCGAATAAATACTTTTTTTTTTCTATAATATTAGTATTTAAATTCTATTTACTTTTTATTAGCCCTTTTTATCTTTAAAATTAATTTTAATTTTTAGGAAACAATATTAAAATTAAATTTAAATATTTAATATCAAAAAGTGGAAAAAAATAAATAAAATAATTAAAAATTAACCATAAAATTGTGTTTCTAACCAGGTTTACGACCGTACCATGTACGGTTTTGACCATCGGAGTTTTCGACAGCACAGAAGAACCCAAAACCGACGGTTCAACCGAACCGGCGGGGCCCGATTCACTAGTCGGCAAAGTCCGAATCCGAATCTCTACATTGAAAACCGGAAAGGTGTACAGAAATCTCTACCCTCTCTTACTTCTCTCCGCCGCCGGCTCCAAGAAAATGGGCGAACTGGAAATCGCCGTCAGATTTGTCCGAACGGCGCCGCCGTTCGATTTCATCCACGTGTATTCGCAGCCACTGCTGCCGTTGATGCATCACGTGAAGCCCCTCGGAATCCGGCAACAGGAACAGCTCCGGATCGCGGCGGTGGAGACGGTTGTTGGCCATCTCTCGAGATCGGAGCCGCCACTCCGGCGAGAGATCATTCTATTCATGCTCGACGCTGAATCGCACGGCTTCAGCATGCCGGAAAGTCCGAGCGAATTGGTACAGGAATCATCAACGTAGCCACCAGGGTGATCGCCGCTGTGAAAATGGGTCGACGACACCCGATCGTGGCGGAATCCGACTTCCACGATTTCTCGTCCACGCGCTTCTGGTGATTCTAATCTGGTTTCCTGATCTCATCATTCCGACAGGTTCATTCTACGCGTTCGTCACCAGCGCGTGGAACTACTACAAATTCCGGTCGCAAGGGCTTCTCCGCATTTTGATTCGAAGCTATCGATGGCTGACAACCGTCGAAAGGGACGAACTGGATGAGGAGTTCGACGGCATGCCGAGCACGAGATCGCCGGAAGTTGTACGGATGAGGTATGATAAATTGAGAGCAATTGGGGCACGTGTGCAGCACTTATTGGGGGATTTAGCGACTCAAGCTGAGCGCATACAGGCATTGGTGACATGGCAAGATCCACGCGCCACCGGGATATTCACAGCAATATGCTTTGCAGTGGCGGTGGTCCTATATGTGGTGCCGTTGAGGATGGTCGCGGTGGCGTGCGGGTTTTATTACCTCCGGCACCCAGTTTTTCGAGTCCGGTTGCCGTCTTCGGCTGTCAACTTCTTTAAAAGACTTCCATGTTTATCAGACCGATTAATGTAGGCTATGGACGAAAGAGGATATTTTGGTAATTTTTATTTCTTTTTTACTTTTAACTTTATACGATAGTACATAAGGACCGATTATGAGATCCTACATCAGAGTGGAACAAAACATTAAGGCTTTGAAAATTTCTCCTAGTAAACACGTTTTAAAACTATGAGGCTGACAGCTATATGTAATGAGCGATAATATCTATTAGTAGTGGCTTGGGCTGTTACAGTAATTTTGATTATTTGATTAAATATTATCCAGGCATGAATTATTGTAATCAAAAATAATTTAGAGTATTTAAATTAATATTTAATATATTAAATGTAATAAATATAAAGAGAAAAAAAAATTAATTTGAAAGTATTCAAATCTCATTATATTAAACATATAAAAAAAATTATATTTATTATATTTGATATATTAAATATTAAAATAACAAAGGTATATTTTATATATACATAAGATTCAAATTATTTAAATATATATTATAATATGTTATGATATTTAAATACGATTTAAATAAAATATTATGTTCTAATATATTACATATTAAAATATTTTATTTGCGACGACCAAAATCCTTATAATAGATCTTGGGACTAATTGATCTCGAGATTCAAATTAGAATTGTTTAAGGATATATACATTAACTAGTTGACCTTTTTTTTTTATAATCGAAATTTAAATTTTTAGTTTTTCCTTATATACAACTCTGGCCCAGAATTTGAAATTGATTTTACTATATACCATGTGACATGATCACGTACTTTTTACTAATTGGAATTTAGTTTTTCATATCCATAGTATTTTCTATATCGCATGTGACATGATCATGTACTTTTCGTTTCTCAAAGTGAAAATTATCCCAACAGATCAACATGAGTTAGGTTTTGTTTTGTGATATGAACCATGACTAAGGAATTTCCATACCTCAAGGTCCAATTATAAAGACGAGAGCCAAGAAGCTACAACAAACCTTATACAGTTATATTCAAGCTATGGTGAGCTCATCAAAGAAAATTCTAGAAGACGTTGGAGACCTCCTTTATATGTTATGCAAAGTTGAGTTTGAAGACAGAAATAATTAAATGCACTTTAAGTTGCATTTAATGAACTCCGCTGAATTTATCAAATAGTCCAAGGATGACTAATAGCACATTTTATTATTTGCATTATTTAATTATAGTTTAACTATTTGTTGTCATATTTAAACTAGTTTTAAATATAGGAGTTAAGGTTATATTGTAACCCACATAGGTTACTCTATTCCATCATTAACCAGCCATTTTAATATGGAGGTTATGGGTATTTCTCATTTACTAGCCCATTTAATTTTGGAGTTATAGGTTAAGGTTTGTAAAGGCCTTCTTTTCTTTGGTTAGACATCATATTTTGGAATTAAGAATATAATTTCTATTTTTAGCTTTGTTGAGAGCTAAATTTTCTTTGCAAATTCTTGTGTTTAGAACTTGCATGTAGAGTCATTCAAGTGGTATTGATCAAACCTCTTGTGGAGTGATTCGAATCACGAGTTTAGAAACGAGTTTTTTTACTCTTGATCTTGATCATCAAGGTAATCAGTTTCATACTTTCCCTTGGGTTGATTTCCATATAATTTTGACTCACATATTCATAAAAATTTTGGAGAGGTTTAAAACAAAAACAAATTTGGTGGATTATGAGGGCCCACATAAGTGGAAACTAAACCTTCATTTTTAAAGATGTGAAAACCTCTCTACTAATAGATGCATTTTAAAACTGTAAGGCTAACGACAATAGATAACGTAAGACAATATCTGTTAGCGGTAAGCTTGGACTATTACAAATGATATCAATAGCAGGTTTCGAACTGAAGTGACCTATAAATACCTATAAATAACCGACCAAATTTAAAGGATATTTTTTTGAAACTTCTCTGGTTATTAAAAAGAATATATTTTTATTAATTTAACATATTTATAATTATATTTTGAGAAAATTTTGATAAAAAAAAAAAATTATTTTGAAAATTTAAAATTATAAATATTAATTTTGTATTTAAAGAAAAAAAAAAGAATTTGTGGGTAATGGAAAAGCAAGCCCAGAAAATCCCATCAAATCAATTAGTTCTGGTCGGCCAGGATCCGAAGACCCATAAAAGGAAACGATGTAACAGCCATTAATTTTTTTTTTCTTTTTTATTTTCATATATATATATATATATATTTATTTATTTGTTTTGAATACTTTTAAAATAATAATTGATCTCTTATTTAATTTTTTTTTAATTTTCAGAGATATATATATATATATATATATATATATTTCTTATCTAATATATTTATTTGTTTTGATATAATTATCTACTTTTAAAATAATAATTGATGTCTTATTTAATAAACAAAGTTCATCTTATGTTTTTTAAGATATAGCAAGGTCACTAGAAATGTTTGTCATTTTCTCGTTGTCACATACAAATTTTTTTTATAGACTATGACAAAGCAGACATAATTTCTATAGATCACTGATAGATATTAGAGGTATTCATATATGGCCCGAGAACTCGATCAGCCCAGACTACGCAATCCAAACTGTTGGGTTGAATTTTAATTGGTTCACTAGTTTATATATTTTTTTTTACTAAATCAACTCCGTTACAATTCAACCCAATTCTAACCGCTATTATTATAAAAATGAGGAGTATTTAATTTAATTTTTTTTTAACTTAGTTTAATAATATATAAGTTTTGAATATCTAATATTTGAATTTTATTAATTCAGACAAATAAAATTTTTTAAAAATAAATGAAAAGAACCCGACAAGTAGTGTCTTCGTGTAACACATAAAGCTGACCTGTCTTACAGTTGGCTCTTCTTTCCATGTTTATGTTTGACAGCTATTTTTTTTTAAAATCAATTTTAACTCATAAATCTTATATTTTCATCTATTATAACTTTAAAATTAAAATTTTAAAGTTTTACTAATGAATTAACTTACATTATCTGATTTAACCATTTTCATTTTATTACATTAAAAATAAATTCAAAATTAGATATAATATTATATTAATGTAACGTTTTGTGAGAATTATGTATCGGTAGGATTTAAAACAAGATTATAATAAAGGTTTAAATGGACGATATTGTGGTTATAATAAAGATTACGAAGAACGTTTTGAATAATTTTTCGCTCATAATAGGAACTATATGTGTCTTAATTTAAAAGAAATTGTGGGGTCGTTACATTGTTGAACACTTTTAAAATAACAACGTGATACATGTTAGGTCTAATTCTAATCATAGTCCAATTCAAATAAGATAACGTGGACTGTCGAGAATAATTAGTCTTCCATTACGGTTTACTATATGTATCATATTTGACCCTTAATCATAGGCTAATATCGTGTATCAATTTATTGTTCTTTCCATTTCATTTGTAATCTATTTGATTATGTAAATGATTATAAATAGAGAATGTTCCACATCATTTAGGTGTGGTGGTTTTAGTAACTCCGATCATTTGTTTTTCACGGCTTCCGAGTTCGCTTATCATCTTCTTCCTTTCAACACTCCAATCCATATAAGCAATGGGTCAAATATAATGCATACGATAAACCGAAATGAAATATTAAATATCATCAACATGACAAACCAAAACCGAACGAAATATTACATAGAAAGAAGAACATAGCTTGACTTTATAACAAACTAGGGTGACAACCATGAACAACATGCAAGAAAAAATGGAAACATAGAGATTACTCAAAAGTAACGATTTCAGTGTTTCTCGAATTTTTATATATCTTCGTAAAAATACTTCTTGAAATCATCCATATGCCTTGTTTGCAACCGTATCGCTACTATGAGCGACCCATCATTTGATGGCCCCACCATTATGTAGGACTTTCCATCGGTGTTTAACGTTGCTGGCGCGAAGTAACTCGGTCGTCCCCAGCCAAAATTTGCCTCATAAAAACGGAAACGACATCCAACTCCCTATTGAAAGATTAGGGTTGCCCCAAAACGAAGCCTGGACTGGAACCTTGGAGTGGAATGAAGTTCTCAACCGGTTAAAGTCATCTTGCCCTGCTAGATAGTCTACCGCTGATTGCGCGTATTCGCCTGTCATCTTCCATGTTCCTTCTCTTATCTTTCCTGCAGCATAGCTCAATGGTTGAGACATCAATTCGCCGAACTCGCACTCCGGCGTTGAGACGACGAAGGATGAGTTCCCTGAGAAGTTTTCTGGGATGGGTGGCTTCATCCGTCTTCTTACGTCAATAGGGATACGAATCACCGTCGGTTGTCGACTCTCGCCGGTATTGCGAGCCTTGCATGCACAAACCCACATGTGTCCGGTAATAGCCTCAAATCGAGAGTACGGTCGTGGTTGTACTTCATCGGCCACGTCCATAGTTTGATTGGTTAGGTTTGAATTTGCTCTCTTTTTCAGCTTTTCAATTTGTTCTTTAGTAAGTTTGAGCAATGCCGATGTGGTTTCTTTCTTTGCCTCCTCCTATTAAGAAATTCCAATGTAAGATCTCATATGTCCGTTTAACTCATAAAATCGAGGCTTCACGAGGACCCACCTAAACGAGGTGAGAAAACTTCGTTTGGGCGAGGAGTGAAAAGAAATTTCTCTCCATTAACAAAACAGAGTTGTAGACGAAAATCATACTCTCCGTCCTTGACCTCACCTAGATTCACATTCGTCGTCTTTATATATATATATATATATATATATATATATATATATATATATATTAAAATAGCAAACTATATATATTTCTTTCTTTATATACTTTTGAATAAGTAAATAAATTAATATGTATTTTTTAAGCATAATCTATTATACTATAATATTAAATTTTAAGCTTTTAAAAATTATGTTAAATATTATTGACAAAACCCTTAATTTAACACGTGTGGTCATATTCCATTGACTAAAAAACCTTACCTCAGTGTTGGAGCTGCCAAGGATCAGTGGGGGTGGTTTAGTAAATTCAACGTGGTCGAACCGGGGCGGACGAAGCGGCTTCTCCGGCATCAGAAATTTTCGATCATGCAACGGCTGCAAAATAGTCTCCACCGTCTTCTCTCCACGCGCCATGCTCGCCCACGAGTTAATGAACGTGACGGCGGAGGCGCCATCCACCACCGTATGACAATTAGCAACGCCAATTACAACCCCACCGCAGCTGAATCTCGTCACCTGAAATAGAAGCAACGGCAGCTCTTCGATTGGAGAATTGTAATCCACGGACGGGACGAGTTCTCTTACAGCATCCGACGGCGCAAAGTCGCCGTAATCTTCCAGCTTGGCGTTGGTGGAAGCTTCGACGAATAGGGCTCCAGCAGCGCAGCAATCGAGCTCGAGGCGGCCGCCAGGGAGCCAGTGGAGACGCCCGGCGAGAGGGTAGAAAGGGACGAGGATTTGGCTGAGGGAGGTTTTTAAGGACTCGACGATGATGACCTCGGCTGCCGGGGATTTGTAGACGTAGACGCTGGGGAGGTGAGTCCATGCCCTGTATTGGTCGCACTCGGAGACGGAGAATGCGCCAGTGGGAGTAGGGTGGCTGGGGATGACGGTGGAGGAGGAATGGATGGTTATAGACGCCATTCACGTTGGTTTTCAAGAGTTTGGATTGGAGAGATGTTTTGTAAGCTACCCTTTATATAAGTAAAGGTGTCCACTTTACCTCTCTCCGGACATTGAATAGATTCTCCATTTAGATTAAGGTGTACATGGGTCGTGTCCGGTCCCGTTTTACAATAAAAATGTACTTGTTCAGATGGGATTGAGGGAATGTTTTATCCAACCTCATTGAATTAGTAACCCAACCCAATTAAACCCTCTATTTTTTTTCTTCCGAATTATTAAAAAGAATTAAAATTTTTAATTTTTTTTATTTATCTATCATTTAAAATCATTTAATACCAGATAAAGATATTAAAAATTTACGGACCAAACAAATCAATCTATAATCATTCAAACAAACAAATTCTTGATCATAATTATAGAAATGTAACATCGTAATATAGTTCAACGTAATACTGAAGATAAATAAACATGAGTACTTTTTTGAGTAATTTATTACTAAGTAAAATGGAATATTAGATATCAAAATTCAAAAAAAACGATAAAAATAATTAGTAATTTGTTACTAAGTAAAATGGAATATTAGATCTTGAAATTCAAAAACAATAAAAATAATTAGTTTAATAAATTTAAAAGTAATAATAGATTGGGCGGAGTATAAATATATTTTCAATCCATACATATATAATTCTTGTTATATTAAAAGGAACAACTCTGGATCGCGGCGGTGGAGATGGTTGTTGGCCATCTCTCGAGATCGGAGCTGCCACTCCGGCGAGAGATCATTCTATTCATGCTCAACGCCGAATCGCACGGCTTTAGCATGCGGAAAATCGGAGCAAATTGGTACACAATCATCAACCCACCACGGTGATCGCCGTCGTGAAATTGGTTGATGACACCGATCGTGGCGGAATCCGACTTTCACGATTCTCGTCCACGCGCTTCTGGTGATTCTAATCTGGTTTCCCGATCCCATCGTTCCGATAGTTTCATTCTACGGGTTCGTCACCAGCGCGTGGAACTATAAATTTCGGTCACGGGGGCTTCTCCCTCATTTCGATTCGAAACTATCGATGTCCGACACCGTCGAAATGGATGAACTGGATGAGGAGTTCGACGGCATGTCGAGCACGAGGTCGCTAGAAGTTGTACGAATGAGGTATGTTAAGTTGAGAGCAATTGGGGTGCGTGTGCAGCACTTATTGGGGGATTTGGCGACTCAAGCCGAGCAGCGGAACGTCGAGCAGCGGAAGAAGAGTGCCGCTCCTCACTGAGGAGGGATCAAAACAAGGAGTCTACTACCGATGGCGGGGGGAAGCAGTGGAAGAAGAGTGTCGCTTCAACTATTGACAAGGAGGGTTGTCTACTCCTCACTGAGGAGGGATCAAAAGAAGGAGTCGGCTACCGATGGCGGGGAAAGAGTCGGGTGGATCTCTAGCCGCAGAGGCGATAAGAAGCCATGAAAATCTCGCTAGCGCAAGTGGGGAGGAATGGCTTACACGCCTAAAGCTTCGCGACGGGCGTGCGACATGAGACTCGTTGAGCATGGAATGTTGCCGTCTAACTTGGGCTAACCTTGGAGATGGTTGATGGCTTGATTTTGCACCCTCGCTTTCGTTTTAGCATACGACTACCGATGGCGGGGGAAGAGTCGGCTGGATCTCCAGCCGCAGAGGCGGTAAGAAGCCATGAATATCTCGCGGGCACAAGTGGGGAGGAATGGCTTGCACGCCTAAAGCTTCGCGACGGGCGTGCGACATGATCGTTGAGCATGGAATGTTGCCTTCTAACTTGGGCTGACCTTGGGGATGGTTGATGGCTTGACTTCGCACGATTATTTTGCACCCTCGCTTTCGTTTTAACGTACGACGCATGAGTGGTGAATTGGTTGCTTGGGTGTATAGGCTTGATGCGAGCCATGAAAATCTCACGGGCGCAAGTGAGGAGGAATGGCTTGCACGGCTTAAGCTCCGCGACAACACTGATGAGAGCAATGGGACCTTCAGCTGCAAAGGCAGTAAG
The DNA here is from genome assembly GCA_018691285.1 of Cucurbita argyrosperma subsp. sororia. Taxonomy (NCBI): domain Eukaryota; kingdom Viridiplantae; phylum Streptophyta; class Magnoliopsida; order Cucurbitales; family Cucurbitaceae; genus Cucurbita; species Cucurbita argyrosperma. The sequence goes on from CM031887.1 coordinate 6,588,872, forward strand.
AAGCCATAGAAATGGAAATCGAAATCTTGCGGGGAAAACAAAGAGAAGACCCATGTGGCTCGATCCGACGAGGAAGAGTCAGCTGGATCTCCAGCCGCAAAGGCGGTAAGAAGTCATGGAAATCTCATGAGCGCACGTGTGAGAAAGAGGGAGCCATGAAAATCTTGCGGGCACAAGTGAGAAGGAATGGCTTGCACGCCTAAAGCTCCGCGACAACACCGATGAGAGCAATGGGACCTCCAGCCGCAAAAGCGGTAAGAGGCCATGGAAATCTCGTGGGGCGCACGCGCGAGAAAGAGGGAGATCAAAAGAAGGAGTCGACCGATGGCGGGCCAATCCAGTGCTCGAACTGCTTGAGGGCCACCTGAGCAAGAACTGTTGGAGAACAAAGAGAACAAAGAGAAGGCCCATGTGGCTCGAAGACATGGAAATCTCACGGGCGCACGCGCGAGAAATAGGGGAATCAAAAGGAGTCGATCGATGGCGGGGGCCAATCCAGTGCTCGAACTGCTGGAAGAAGGGCCACTTGATCAAAGAACTGCCGGAGAACAAAGAGAAGGCCCATGTGGCTCGATCTGAGGAGGAAGAGTCGGCTGGATCTCCAGCCGCAAAGGCGGTAAGAAGCCATGGAAATCTCGCGGGCGCGCGCATGAGAAAGAGGGGGATTAAAAGAAGGAGTCGATCGATGGCGAGGGCCAATCCAGTGCTTGAACTGCCGAAAGAAGGGCCACCTGAGCAAGAACTGCTGGAGAACAAAGAGAAGGCCCATGTGACTCGATCTGAGGAGGAAGAGCCGGCTGGACCTCCAGCCACAAAGGCGATAAGAAGCCATGGAAATCTCGCGGGAACACGCGCGAGGAAGAAGGAGGAATGACTTGCACTGCTAAAGTCAATCCAGTGCTTGAATTGCGGGAAGAAGGGCCATCTGAGCAAGAACTGCTGGAGAACAAAGAGAAGGCTCATGTGGCTCGATCCGAGGAGGAAGAGCTGGCTCTTTTCATGGTAAATGTATCACGCGCGAGAAAGAGGGAGGAATGGCTTGCACGCCTAAAGCTCTGCGAAAAAACCGATGAGAGCAATGAGACCTCCAACCGCAAAGGCGGTAAGAAGCCATGGAAATCTCACGAGCGCACGCGCGAGAAAGAGGGGGATCAAAAGAAGGAGTCGACCGATGGTGGCCCAATCTAGTGAGGGGGATCAAAAGAAGGAGTCGACCGATGGCGGGCCAATCCAGTTCTTGAACTGCGAGAAGAAGGGCCACCTGAGCAAGAACTGTTGGAGAACAATAAGAAGTCCCATGTGGCTTAATCTGAAGGGGAAGAGCCCGCTCTTTTAATGGCAAGTGCATCGCATGCGAGAAAAAGGGAGGAATGGCTTACACGCCTAAATCTCTGCAAAAACACCGACGAGAGCAATGAGACCTCCAGCCGCAAAGGCGGTAAGAAGCATGGAAATCTCGCGGGCGCACGCGCGAGAAAGAGGTGGAACAAAAGAAGGAGTAGACTGATTGCGGGCCAATCTAGTGAGGGGGATCAAAAGAAAGAGTCTATCGATGGCGGGCCAATCCAGTGCTCGAATTGTGGGAAGAAGGGCCACCTGAGCAAGAACTGTTGGAAAACAAAGAGAAGACCCATGTGGCTCGATCCGAGGAGGAAGAGCCGTCTCTTTTCATGGTAAGTGCATCGCGCGCGAGAAAGAGGAAGGAATGGCTTGCATGCCTAAACCTCCATGACAACACCAATGAGAGCAATGAGACCTCCAGTCGCAAAGGCGGTAAGAATCCATGAAAATCTCGTGAGCACACGCACGAGAAAGAGGGGGATCAAAAGGAGTCGACCAATGGCGGGCGAATCCAGTGCTCAAACTGAGGGAAGAAGGGGCACCTGAGCAAGAGCTGCTGGAGAACAAAGAGAAGGCCCATGCGGCTCGATTCGAGGAGGAAGAGCATGCTCGAACTATGGGAAGAAGGGCCACCTGAGCAAGAACTGCTGGAGAACAAAGAGAAGGCCCATGTGGCTTGATCCGAGAAGGAAGAGCCGGCTCTTTTCTTGGTAAGTGCATCGCGCGCAAGAAAGAGGGAGGAATGGCTTGCACGCTTAAAGCTTCGCAACAACACCGACGAGAGCAATGAGACCTCCAGTCGCAAAGGCGGTAAGAAGCTATGCAAATCTCACGAGAAAGAGGGAGATTAAAAGAAGGAGTCGACCGATGGCGGTCCAATCTAGTGAGGGGGATCAAAAGAAGGAGTCGACCAATGGCAGGCCACTCCAGTGCTCGAACTTCGAGAAGAAGGGCCACCTGAGCAAGAACTCCTGGAGAATAAAGAGAAGGCTCATATGGCTCGATCTGAGGAGGAAGAGTCGGCTCTTTTCATGGTAAGTGCATCACGCGTGAGAAAGTTGGAGGATTGGCTTGCACGCCTAAAGCTCCGTGACAACACCGATGAGAGTAATGAGACCTCCATCCGAAAAGGTAGTAAGAAGCCATGGAAATCTCGCGGGCGCACGCGCGAGAAAGAGGGGGATCAAAAGAAAGAGTCAACCGATGGATGGAGTTCATTTGTCGAAGGAACAAAGTCCTAAGACACCTCAAGAAGTTGAGGATATGAGACACATTCCCTATGCATCAGTAATCGGTAGTCTGATGTATGCCATGCTATGTACCCGACCCAACATATGCTATGCTGTGGGAATTGTCCGCAGATATCAGTCCAATCTGAGATGTGCTCATTGGACTGCCGTTAAGAATATCCTCAAGTATCTTAGAAGAACGAGGGACTATAAGCTAATGTACGGTGCTAAGGATATGAACCTTACAGGGTACACTGACTCAGATTTTCAGACCGATGTAGATTCAAGGAAATCGACATCAGGATTTGTCTTCACTTTGAACGGAGGAGCAATAATATGAAGAAGCATAAAGCAAGGTGGCATTGCTGATTCCACCAAGGAGGCTGAGTATGTTGCTGCTTGTGAAGCAGCGAAAGAATCTGTATGGCTTAGAAAGTTCTTAACTGATTTGGAAGTCATTCCAAATATGCATCTTCCCGTCACTCTTTATTGTGATAACAGTGGAGCAGTTGCAAATTCAAAAGAACCAAGAAGCCATAAGCGAGGAAAACATATTGAGCGCAAATATCATCTCATAAGGGAGATTGTACAACGAGGAGATGTGATCGTCACACAGATAGCTTCAGAGCACAACATTGCTGATCCATTTATAAAGCCTCTCACGACTAAAGTGTTTGAAGGGCACCTAGTGAGTCTAGGATTACGAGTTATGTAATCTAGGGCAAGTGGGAGAAAAGGCATGAGTATGTGATGCCCTAGTTTATTGTATAAGTCTTTCTCTCTACTCAACGTTATAAAACCCCATTAAAGTTTTAGTCCAAGTCGAAGTTTGTTGGGTTTTATGTCCTAAAACTCATAATTTGTAAACAAAAACATATTCTATTTTCAACAAAGTTATTATTGTTGTTTATTCAGTAAAGATTGTTATGGGATAAAGTGAACTTTACGATCATTAATCTAAATCCAATAAACTAAGAACACTCTGGCTATAGTATGATTACTTGAACTATATGTAGAGATATAAGAGTGGATCAAGTTCAAGTATATAGTCAAAATGATCTATAGTATAAGGATAAGGCTGAGTATCTTATTCTGAAGACACTATGAATGCAGCTCACTTTTGTATATGATATAAACAATGTGATCACTAAATTGTACATGTGGAGACATGTGAGTGGGGGCATCCTATGCAATGAGTATTTTGCGTAAGATCGGACCATAAAGAAAACCACTCTCACTTTATAATGCCGTTCACTGTTGAGACTGATTTTTTTTTCATTCGATGATCTAGGTAACTCGATCTTAATCCTGAGCTAACTATGAACTCCTGTTTATTTGAAATTATCCTTAGATTTTCATGGGTGAGAGTGGCCCGAGTTCGTCGACTCAATAAGCCTCCCATTTCAGGGGTAGACTGGGTGAATAGCTGGGGACATAGGGTGTAAGAAGGAATTCACTCCTACCCACTTTTAGGGATAGAAGAGAGGTAGTTCCCTTAAGCACTGAATCCAAGTCTTGAACAAGAGGCCCCCACCCTTTCATTGGCCTGAGAGAGATTCGGTTTACTGGTTGGACTACAAACCAATTGTTCATTAGAGGATCAGTGAGACATAAGGAACAAGAAGTAACTTTAGGGGTAAAATGGTAAATTGACCCAACTCTAATTACAAACAACCATCGACTTACTAATCATGGTTATATCAAATGGACAGAAATATATCTATAGTGAGGGGAGTGCAACTACTAGGCTATAGTGGAGTGTCCTAGTAGTTAACAAATGTTGGTTAACAAGGTTAATAAGTTTAACCGGTTAATCTTGGATCATTGGAGCCCATGATCTATAGGTCCATTAGGTCCCTCTGCTAGCTCATATCGGATTAAACTATAGAACAGTGTGACAAGTGAGTTTGAAGTGTTCGAATTCGAATTAGGGAATATGCGCTACATATATACGGTATATTTAACCTCATTTTTGTTTTATTTACAAATTAAACAAAAAGAGAGAATGTGAGATATTTAAATAAGATTTAAATATTTTATTCAAATATGTGTCGGAATTGATTGAGATTGACATTTGAATTAATATTAAATATTAATTAAATAGTTTAATTAATCATTTAATATTACTTTAATTTGAAATTAATTATTCAAATTAATTGTTGAATTAAGAAAGTCAAAATGTTACTTCATTTAATGGAAAAATCCATCTTAGTGGGATTTTGAGGTGTCAAAATTTGGTTTAACCAAACGCATGCTTGCCAAATAAACCCCACAAATTTGAGTGGAATTTTGAGTGTCAAAATTTGGTTAACTCAAACTTGCATGCTTGGCACATAATCCCAAACATTTGAGTGGAATGCTGAGGGTCAAAATTTGGTGATCTCAAATTTGCATGAATATGCAAACATGACTCTATAAATAGAGTGATGGTACATGGAAGTCTTCTTTGGGAAAAACATTGAGAAAAACCTCTCACAAACACTCTCTTCATATATACTAAATCCCTCCCAAGTTTAGTCACTCACTGGATTCCACCATCCCGTTCTAAGGCCGGAGGATAGTGGAGAAGACACTAGTGGTGATTCGAAACTGGTTCGTGAAAAAAAAAAACAAGAAGAAGGAAATTTGAACGACAAAAGGTTAGTATTCAAACTCATTGAGTTTTAATGCTTTTGAACATGCTAGCTAATTTACTATAATTGATGTATTTAGAGTGCCTAACATCCAAATTGCTTCAGCATGCGTTATATTAACACCATCAATAAGAATTGCTGGAGAACAAAAAGAAGGCCCATGTGGCTCGATCCAAGGAGGAAGAGGCAGCTCTTTTCATGATAAGTGCGTCGGTCTTATCCGACGTCCCCAATTTTGATTCCAAATCCATGAAGGTGGAGGTAATCGACGACGGCGTAACTGCCCCTCCGGTGAGCTTCAAACCTGAGGTAGAGCTCTAGCTGGGCGTAGCAAAGACACCAGCTGGGGAGCCAATTCAACTGAAGGAGGAGTGAATGTTCGCTCAGACCAGCGAGAGGGATGGGCAGAATGAGCACCGACGATGGGTCCTCGACATAGGGGCAACAAACCATATGACCGGGGCTTGATCCGCGTTCTTCGAACAGGACTCGGAGATTCACGGGACGATGAAATTCAGCTAGATCCACGTTCTTCGAGCTCGACTTGGGGATCGCGGGACGGTGAAATTCGGCGACGGCTCCGTCGTCGAGATCGAAGGGTGTGGCACCATCCTGTTCATCGACAAGGGTGGAGAGCACTGCAAGCTGACCGACGTCTACTTCATCCCAAGACTCAAGGCTAACCTTGTGAGTCTGGGTCAACTCGATGAGGCCGACTGCTTCATTTCTATCGAGCGCGGGCTACTCAAAATCTGCGATGATCGACAACGGCTGCTCATGCAAGTTCGGCGCATGGTAAACTGCCTTTACATCCTAGAGTTGGAGATAGAGCAACCGGTCAGCTTCTCGGTCACGACCGAAAAAGTATCTTCGAGGTGACATGCAAGGTATGGGCACCTAAACTTTTCTGCTCTAGAAAACCTGTACGAAGAGATGGTACATGGAAGATGCCACATGAGGCTTGGTACAACAAAAAGTCAGCGGTACATCATTTCTGAGTATTCAGCTGCGTCACATACATGAAGGTAGGTCGTTCCCACCTTGCCAAGTTCGATCCCAGGGGGCTGAAGGTCGTCTTCATCGGCTACGAACCCGGGAGTAGGGCGTACAGACTCTATGATCCAGCGGGGGGTGAGCCCATGTGTCTCGCGAAGTCACCTTTGACGAAAGCACTTTCTAGCAGTGGAACGACGTGATCGAGGCAGACCATAACCTAAATCAATTCACGGTGGAGTACCTCGTAACAAGGCCAAAAGAAGGAGGAGCACAACATCAGGAACCGTCACCACCGCCAGTAGCTGCACCCCTTGAACCAGTAGAGTTTGCAACACCACGGACTGCAGATTCGACGTTGGATGCCGATCACGATGATGATCTGGTGGCCAGGTACGGGAGGATGAACGACCTAGTGGGAGGAGGTGAACCACCTAGACTGGCGACACGCGAACTCGAACAAGAGGTGGCCAAACAGCATGCCATCAGCGCAGATAAACCGAACACCTTCGCCGAAGCAGAAAGGAATCCGTGTTGGCTGAAGGCAATGCAGGAGAAGATGACATCCATCATCAAGAACCAGACATGGAGTTTGGAGGACATGCCGCCGAGACACCGAGCCATAGGGCTCAAATGGGTATTCAAACTGAAGCGTAACGAAAAGGGAGAAGTTGTGAAACACAAGGCCCGTCTAGTGGCGAAGGCTACGTCCAGAAGCAAGGAGTGGATTTCGAGGAGGTATTCACGTCGGTGGCAAGGCTGGAATTTGTCCACCTATTGCTGGCAATCGCGACATATCATTCCTGGGAAGTCCACCACATGGACGTGAAATCCGCGTTCCTAAACGTAGAGCTAAAGGAGACCGTCTATGTTCGATAACCACCGGGCTTCCTGGACAACAACAACCCTGACAAGGTATTGCGCCTGCAAGGCACTCTATGAGCTTCGGCAAGCATCACGAGCCTGGAACGCAAAGCTCAATAGTACCCTAATGTCGCTGAAGTTCAAGCGCTGTGCCTCTGAACATGACATGTACACGCACGGCCACGACGAGCAACGACTGATCGTGGGAGTGTACGTCGACGACCTCATAATCACTGGAGACCATGACGATAGTGACATGGCTGGTGACGTTGATGATCGTAAGTGCACCAGTAGGATGATTTACTTCCTCTCAGGCGGCGCGATCTGCTGGCAATCAATAAAACAAAAGATAGTTGCTTTGTCTTCCTGTGAAGCAGAATACATCGCCGCTTCAACGGCGGCAATACAGGGGGTCTGGCTTGCGCGACTGATGGAAGAACTCATTGGAAGAGAAAGCGATCTACCAATGCTATACGTGGACAACAAAGCTACGATCTCCTTGATCAAAAATCCAGTTTTGTACGACCGAAGCAAGTATATAGAAATCAGATTCCACTACATCCTAGACATTTTCATCAAGTCCCTGGCGCGGGTAAAATTTGAAGAACTACGCTCAAAGATCGGAGTTCAAGTAATAAGGTAGATATACACAGCTTTTAAGAGAAAATTGTTAGATAAAAGATATGGTTTTATTCACATGTTTCCTTAAATTTCATTACTTTTTTTTTTTTTTTTACTTTTGATAGGTTTGTTATTTAAATATGTGAAATTGAATGAAGTAACTAAGATCAGGTCTTTAGCAACTATTTCTCCCTTCTTCTTTTCAGTTAATTTTTTATTCGAAGAAGTTTTACTTTGGCGGGTTTTTACTCGGTCAACGTTTTCCTCTCAATTGCCAGAAGTCAACATCAACTCCTTTAAAAGGCTTCCGTGTTTATCGGACCAATTAATGTAGGATGTGGACGAAAGTACATAAGGAAAGAGGATTTTTTTTTTTTTTTTTAAATTTAAATTTTTACGAAAGTACATGAGGACCAATTATGAGATCCTACATCGTTAAAGAGTGGAATAAAGCATTCCTTATAAGGGTTTGAAAACCCTCCCTAGTAAACACGTTTTAAAACCGTGAGGCTGACGGCAACATGTAACGGGGCCAAAGCATGAATTATTGTAATCAAAATGATCGGTCCATTTATAATTGCTACAAATAATTTGATCCAAATCGTTCATGTGGAATATGTAAATAGGGGTATTCTAGACAATAAATTTACACAAGTCCGAGCCACAAAAGATTTAATATATATTAATTGAGAAGAAATTTGGGGTATTTACGTTAATATTTAATATATTAAATATAATAATATAAAGAGAAAAAAAATTAATTTGAAGTATTCAATTAATAGTTAATATATTAAATATAATTTTTTTTTATATATATTGTATTTGATATATTAAATACTAAAATAATAAGATATATTTTATATATATAATTCAAATTATTTAAATATTTTGTAATATGTTATGATATTAAATATGATTTAAATAAAATATTATATTCTAATATATTAGATACTAAAATACTTTATTTGCAACAACCAAAATCCCTATAATAGGATCCTCACGTTGAGACGAATTGATCTCGAGATTCAAACTAGTTGAGCTTTTTTAACCATAATTGATATTGTGTACATTAATAAAATAAAAAATTTTAGTTTTTCTTTATATACGACTAGTGTCCAGAATTCGAAATTGAAATTCGGTATCTGATATCTCCAGTATTTTCCTGTATCCCGTGTGACGTGATCACGTACTTCTCGCTTCTAAGAGTGAAAATTATCCCAACAGATCAACACGAGTCATGTTTTGTTTTCACTCACATACATTTCGTGAAAATTTTCAAGAGGTTACTAAACGCAGGACTGCTCTAAGTAAAACAAGTTTAATTTTGAAGTTCCTATGACTTGTCCGTGTAAATAGTAACTTTCAATTTTTACGCTCCAATTATTCAATAAATGTAAAGTTAACTTTAAAAAAAAAAAAAATTGGTGGATTTAGAGATCTAGGGGAACGAAACATTTTAAAATTGTAAGGCTGTCAACGAGTTGAAACCGACATTATTTATTAGCGGTGGGCTTGAACGGTTAAAAATGATATTAATGTTTGGTTTCGCACTGCGAAGTGACCTGTAAATATCAGATCAAATTTGAAGGATTTTTTTTTTTTTAAACCTTCAATTATTTGTTAGCGGTGGGCTTGGACTATTAAAAATGATATTAATGTTTGGTTTCGCACTGCGAAGTGACCTGTAAATATCAGATCAAATTTGAAGGATTTTTTTTTTTAAAAACCTTCAATTATTTGTTAGCGGTGGGCTTGGACTATTAAAAATGATATTAATGTTTGGTTTCGCACTGCGAAGTGACCTGTAAATATCAGATCAAATTTGAAGGATTTTTTTTTTTTTTAAACCTTCAATTATTTGTTAGCGGTGGGCTTGGACTATTAAAAATGATATTAATGTTTGGTTTCGCACTGCGAAGTGACCTGTAAATATCAGATCAAATTTGAAGGATTTTTTTTTTTTTAAACCTTCAATTATTTGTTAGCGGTGGGCTTGGACTATTAAAAGTGATATTAATGTTTGGTTTTGCACTGCGAAGTGACCTGTAAATATCGGATCAAATTTATTTCATTATTATTAAAAAAGAATATATTTTTTATTAATTTAACATATTTATAGTTATATTTTTTGAGAAATAAAAAAAATTAATTTGAAGATTTAAAATTATAAATATTAATTTTGTAATTAAGGAAAAAAGAATTTGTGGGGGTAATGGAAAAGCAGCCATGGAGGCTTTTGAGCGCACAAAAAAATTCCATCAAATCAATTATTACCTCTTTATGGTCGGCCAGGATCGAAAGATAAAAGGAAACGTTCAGTACCACCCATCTACTTTTAAGATAATAATTGATGTATTATTTAATAAAGGACGTTCAAATACTGACAAATAAGATACATTTTATATTTTTAAAACGTAGCAAGGTGAATAGAAATATTTGTCATTTTCTCGTTGTCACGTACTAATTTTTTTTTATAGACTATGATAAAGCGGACATAATTTCTATAGATCACAGGTAGATATTAGAGGTATTCATATGACTCGAGAATCCAACCAACCAAGACTACACAATTGAAACGGTAAAAGTTGAGTTGAATTTTTATGGAATCAATTCATCGAACTTATTTTACAATCAAACCCAATTCTATCGATTTTACTCTAGTAATATATAATTTATAAATATTTAATATTTGAATTTTATTAACTGAGATAAATAATTTTAAAAAAAGAAATAATAAAAAGAACCCGACAAGTAGTCTTTTCGTGTAACACACTATACTAGCTCACCTTTCTTCCAGCAGGCTCTTCTTTTCATGTGTTATGCTTTGACAGCTATTTTTCATTTTTCTTATTTCTTTAAATAAATTTTAACTCATAAATCTTACATATTCTTAATCTATTATAACTTACATTTATCTCATAATTATTTTTAACCATTTTCATTTTATTACATTTAAAATAAATTCAAAATTAGATATAATTTTATATTAGTGTGAGAATTATGGATCGATACGATTTAAAACGAGATTACAATAAAGGTTTAAATAGACGATATTATGGTTATAATAAAGATTACGAAGAACGTTTTGAATAATTTTTCACTCGTAATAGGAATTATATGTGTCTTAATTTAAAAGAAATTGTGGGGTCGTTACATTGTTCAACACTTTTAAAATAACAACGTGATATATGTTAGGTCTAATTTAATCATAGTCCAATTCAAATGAGATAACGTGGACTATCGAGGATAATTAGTCTTCTATTACGGTTTACTATATGTATCATATTTGACCTTTGATCATAAGCTAATATCGTGTATCTATTTATTGTTCTTTCCATTTCATTTGTTTTATATTTGATTATGTAAATGATTATAAATAGAGAATGTTCCCCATCATTTAGGTGCGGTGGTTTTAGTAATCGAGATCATTTGTTCTTCACGGCTTCTGAGTTTGCTTATCATCTTCTTCCTTTCAACACTTCAATCCATATAAGCAACGGGTCAAATATAATGCATATGATATATCGAAATGAAAGATTAAATATCATCCACATGACAAACAAAAACCGAAAAAATATTACATAGAAAGAAGAACATAGCTTGGCTTTATAACAAACTATGGTGACAACCATGAACAACGTGCAAGAAAAAATGGAAACATAGAAATTACTCAAGAGTAACGATTTCAGTGTTATTCGAATTTTTATATATCTTCGTAGAAATACTTCTTGAAATCATCCATATGTCTTGTTTGCAACCGTATCGCTACTATGAGCGACCCATCATCTGATGGCCCCACCATTATGTATGACTTCCCATCGATGTTCAACGTTGCTGGCCCGAAGTAACTCGGTCGCCCCCAGCCAAAATCTGCCTCATAAAACGGAAACGACATCCAACTCCCTATTGAAAGATTAGGGTTACCCCAGAATGAAGCCTGGACTGGAACCTTGGAGTGGAATGATGTTCTCAACCAGTTAATGTTGTCTTGTCCGGCTAGATAGTCTACCACTGATTGCACATATTCGCCTGTCATCTTCCATGTTCCTTCTCTTACCTTTCCTGCAGCATAGCTCAATGGTTGAGACATCAATTCGCCGAACTCGCATTCTGGTGTTAAGACGACGAAAGATGAGTTCCCTGAGAAGTTTTCTGGGATGGGTGGCTTCATTCGTCTTCTGACGTCAATAGGGGTACGAACTATCGTCGGCTGTCGACTCTCGCCGGTATTGCGAGCCTTGCATGCACAAACCCACATGTGTCCGGTAATAGCCTCAAATCGAGAGTATGGTCGTGGTTGTACTTCATCGCCCACGCCCATGGTTTTATTGGTTACGTTTGAATTTGCTCTCTTTTTCAGCTTTTCAATTTGTTCTTTAGTAAGTTTGAGCAATGCAGATGTGGTTTCTTGATTTGCCTCCTCCGATCGAGAATAGTAATAAAATTTTAGTCAATTTCGTGGGGTTTGCTCAATGATTCTAAATGGTTCGAGTTTAGTCGAATAGAACATTGATTGGACACTTGATTTCACAAATAAATTGAAAAACTAATTATTTTTCAAATTGAAGACTAGATAGAAATTAACATCCTAAAATAATGGAAAAAGACTACACTACACATATCGTGTAACAACCTAAGCTCAATGCCAGCAAATATTGTCTGATTCGACCTACTACAGATAGTCATCCGCCTAACAACTTTAAAACGTATATATTAGAGGGAGGTTTTCAGCCCTTTATAAAGAAATACCAATGTGAGATCTCATATGTCCGTTTAACTCATAGAAACAAGGCTTCCCGAGGACCCACCTAAACGAGGTGAGAAAACTTCGTTTGGGTAAGGAGAGAAAAGAAATTTCTCTCCATTAACAAAACAGAGCCGGAGACAACAATCATACTCTCCGTCCTTGACCTCACCCAAATTCACATTCGGCTTATATATATATATATGCACACACATACTATATCTATTTCTTTCTTTATATACTTATTCATTAATATGTATTTTTTAAGCATAATCTGTTACACTATAATATTAAATTTTAAGCTTTTAAAAATCAGGTTAAATATTATTTACTAAACCCTGAATTTAACTAAAATGGTAAAAACCGTGTGGTCATAATCCATTGACTAAAAAACCTTACCTCAGGGTTGGAGGTGCCAAGAATAAGTGGGGGTGGTTTTGTAAATTCAACGTGGTCGAACCGCGGCGGACGAAGCGGCTTCTCCGGCATCAGAAATTTTCGATCATGCAACGGCTGCAAAATAGTCTCCACTGTCTTCTCTCCACGCGCCATGCTCGCCCACGAGTTAATGAACGTGACGGCGGAGGCGCCATCCACCACCGTATGACAAGTAGCTACACCAATTACAACCCCACCGCAGCTGAATCTCGTCACCTGAAATAGAAGCAGCGGCAGCTCTTCGATCGAAGAATTGTAATCCACGGATGGGACGAGTTCTCTTACAGCATCCGACGGCGCAAAGTCGCCGTAATCTTCCAGCTTGGCGTCAGTGGAAGCTTCGACGAATAGGGCTCCAGCAGCGCAGCAATCGAGCTCGAGGCGGCCGCCAGGGAGCCAGTGGAGACGCCCGGCGAGAGGGTAGTAAGGGACGAGGATTTGGCTGAGGGAGGTTTTTAAGGACTCGACGGCAACGACCTCGGCTGCCGGGGATTTGTAGACGTAGACGCTGGGGAGGTGGGTCCATGCCCTGTATTGGTCGCACTCGGAGAAGGAGAACGCGCCGGTGGGAGTAGGGTGGCTGGGGACGACGGTGGAGGAGGAATGGATGGTTATAGACGCCATTCACGTTGTTTTCAATAGCTTGGATTGGAGAGATGTTTTGTAAGCTACCCTTTATACAAGTAAAGATGTCCACTTTACCTCTCGACTATGTCCCGCAATTGAATAGATTCTCCATTTAGATTAAAGTGTACATGGGTCGAGCCGGGTCCCGTTTACAATAAGATTGTACATGTTCAGATCGGATTGAGGGAATGTTTTATATCAACCTCAAAATGAATTCGAGGTTGAATTAGTAACCCAACCTAATTAAACTCTCTGTTCCCCGATTGTTAAAAAAAATTAAAATTATTAAATTTTTTTATATATCTATCCTTTGAAATCATTTAATACAATTTTAGATAAAAGATATTAAAAATTCACAGACAAAACAAATTAATCTATAATCATCAAACAAACAAATTCTTGATCATAATTATAGAAATGTAACCTCGTAATATAGTTCAACATTGTCATAATACTGAAGATTAATCTTCAGTACTTTTTGAGTAATTTGTTACCAAGTAAAATGGAATATTAGATCTCGAAATTCAAAGACAATAAAAATAATTAGTTTAATAAATTTAAAAGTAATAATAGATTTGCTCAATATAAATATATTTTCAATCCATACATATATAATTTTTGTTATATTAAAAGGAACAGTTTCGAATCGTGGCGGTGGAGACGGTTGTCGGCCGTCTCTCGAGATCGGAGCCACCACTCCGGCAAGTATAATTTTTGTTATATTAAAAGGAACAGTTTCGAATCGTGGCGGTGGAGACGGTTGTCGGCTGTCTCTCGAGATCGGAGCTGCCACTCCGGCAAGAGATCATTCAATTCATGCTCGACGCCAAATCGCACAGCTTTAGCATGCGAAAAGTCCGAGCAAATTGGTACAGAATCATCAACATAGCCACCACGGTGATCGCCGCCGTGAAATGGGTCGACGACACCCGATCGTGGCGGAATCTAACTTCCATGATTCTCGTCCACATGCTTCTGGTGATTCTAATCTAGTTTCACGATCCCATCATTCCGACAGTTTCATTCTACGCGTTCGTCACCAATGCGTGGAACTACAAATTTCAGTCACAGGGGCTTCTCTCGCATTTCGATTCGAAGCTATCGATATCTTACACTGTCGAAATGGACGAACTGGATGAGGAGTTCGATGGCATGCCGAGCACAAGATCGCCGGAAGTTGTACGGATGAGGTATGATAAGTTGAGAGCAAACATAAGTTGTACGGATGAGGTATGATATGTTGAGAGCAATTGGGGTGCGTGTTAGGGGTGTACATTCAACCCGGCAACAGAGAGCTGAATGAGACTGTCTATGTTCGACAACCACCGGGCTTCCTGGACAACGACAACCCTGACAAGGTATTGCGCCTGTACAAGGCACTCTATGGGCTTCGATAAGCACCACGAGCCTAGAACGCAAAGCTCGATAGTACCCTACTGTCGCTGAAGTTCAAGCGCTGTGCCTCTGAGCATGGCATGTACACGCACGGCCACAACGAGCAGCGACTGATCGTGGTAGTGTACGTCGACGACCTCATAAACACTAGAGGCGACATGGAAGTCCTCAGAAGATTCAAGAGGGAGATGTCAAAGAACTTCAAGATGAGCGACCTCGGCGTGCTCAACTACTACCTCGGCATCAAAGTGCAATAGAGTACTACCAGCATCACCATCTGCCAAAGTATGTATGCGAAGAAGCTGCTGTATACAACTGGGCTTGCAGACAGTAACCCTACAAGGACAATAATGGAGGCCCGGCTTCAGCTAAGGAAGGCCGGCACTACGACGATAGTCAACGCCACCAATTATCGCAGCATTGTTGAGAGTCTGCGCTATCTGGTAAACACACGCCCTGACCTTGCTTACTTAGTTGGATACGTGAGTAGATTCATGGAAGCACCTAGGGAGGAGCATCTTATGGCTGTCAAGCACATCATGCGCTATGTGGCTGGAACTAGAGGCCGGGTGTGAGATACTGCGTAGGGAGAGGAAAGGAGAAGCTTGAGTTGGTTGGCTATAGTGATAGTGACATGGCTGGTGACGTTGATGATCGTAAGAGTACCAACGGGATGATTTACTTCCTCTCAGGCGGCGCGATCTGCTGGCAATCAACAAAACAAAAGGTAGTTGCTTTGTCTTCCTACGAAGCAGAATATATCACCGCTTTGACGGCGGAAACACAGGGGGTCTGGCTTGCGCAACTGATGGAAGAACTCATCGGAAGAGAAAGCGATCTACCAATGCTATACGTGGTCAACAAAGCTACGATCTCCCTGATCAAAAATCCAGTTTTGCACGATCGGAGCAAGAACATAGAAATCAGATTCCACTACATCCGAGAATGTGCAGATCGAAAGCTCATCAAGATTGATTTCATCCGAACAGAGGAACAACTTGCAAACATTTTCACCAAGTCCCTGACGCGGGTAAAATTTGAAGAACTACGCTAAAAAATCGAAGTTCAAATAACAAGGTAGATATACCACAGCTATTATGAGGAGATTGGTAGATAAAAGCTATGGTTTTATTCACACGGTTTCCTAGCATTTCGTGAGTTGTTTTTTGCTGGCCATTTTGGCCAATTTTGGGCGCAAGTTTTGTGCCACTACTACTGCTAAATTTAGGATAGGTCCGTTATTTAAATATGTGAAACTGAATCAAATAACTAATTTTTTCTTCGAAGAAGTTTTGATTTCGCCGGCTTGTACACCGTTGATGTTTTACTCTCAATTGCCAGAAGTCAACATCAACTTCTTTAAAAGGCTTCCGTGTTTCTCGGGCCGATTAATATAGGCTGTGGACGAAAGTACATAAGGAAATAGGATATTTTGGTAATTTTTTTTTTCCACTTTTAACTTTATACGAAAGTACATGAGGATCGATTATGAGGTCCTACATCGTCAAAGAGTGGAATAAAGCATTCCTTATAAGGGTTTGAAAACCTCTCCCTAGTAAACACGTTTTAAAACCGTGAGGCTAACGGCGATATGTAACGGGTCATGTTTTGTTTTCACTCCCTAGATCAACACGAGTCATGTTTTGTTTTCACTCTCATACGAGAATGAAAAGTATCCCAACAGATCAATACGAGTCATGTTTTGTTTTCACTCCCATACATTGCACGAAAATTTTCAAGATGATACTAAACGCAAATTGCTTTATGTAAAACACGGTTAATTTTGAAGTTATAACTTTTATTTCTTTTAAATCTGTACTCATCGTCCGTTATTCGGATTTTACACTCCAATTATTCAATAAATGTGAAGTTAATGCAATGGGCCATGGAGGAGCTGAAAGAATGGCCAAGGTCTTATTAATGTGTCAGAATTTATAAGGAAAAAAAAATAAATCTATAAGTGACGTCATAAAGGGTAATTTTTAACTTACAAAAAAAATCAAGTGGTCCCAACAAAATATTTTTATAAATATATGGAAACTTCTACTTGATAGATGCATTTTAAAACTGTAAAGCTAACAACTATACGTAACGAGTTAAAACGTACTTTTCGTTGTCACATACTAATTTTTTTTTTTATAGACTATGACAAAGCGGATATAATTTCTGTAGATCACGGGTAGATATTAGACGTATTCATATATGATTCGAGAACCTGACCAACCCAAACTACACAATCTAAACTGTAAAAGTTGGGTTGAATTTTGATTGGTTTATGGGTCCGATATTTTTTTTATGTAATCAACTCATAAGGTTAGGATCCAACCCAATTCTACCGGTTTTACTCTTAATATTATTATAAAAATGAGGAGTATTTTTTTTTTTTTTTTTTTTTTTTTTTTTTTTTGTAACTTATTTAATATTTGAATTTTATTAATTTAGATAAATAATTTTTTTAAAAAATAAATAAAAAGAACACGACAAGAAGTCTCTTCGTGTAACACACTCGTACTAGACGAGCTCACCTTTCTTCCAGCTGGCTCTTCTTTCCCTGTGTTATGAGCTATTTTTCTTTTTTACTAATGAATTAACTAACATTATGTCATACTTATTTTTAACCATTTTATTACATTTAAAATAAATTCAAACTTAGATATAATTTTATATTAGTGTAACGCTAGGTGAGAATTATGGATCGATGGGATTTAAAACGAGATTATAATAAAGGTTTAAATAGGCGATATTATGGTTATAATAAAGATTAAGAAGAACATTTTGAATAATTTTTTGCTCGTAATAGGATCTATATGTGTCTTAATTTAAAAGAAATTGTGGGGTCGTTACATTATTTAACACTTTTAAAATAACAACGTGATAGATGTTAGGCCTAATTCTAATCATAGTCCAATTCAAATAAGATAACGTGTACTGTCGAATGATAATTAGTCTTCCATTACGGTTTACTATATGTATCATATTTGACCCTTGATCATAGGCTAATATCGTGTATCTATTTATTGTTCTTTCCCTTTCATTTGTAATCTATTTGATTTGGTAAATGATTATAAATAGTGAATGTTCCCCATCATTTAGGTGCGGTGGTTTTAGTAACCCCGACCATTTGTTCTTCACGACTTCCGAGTTCACTTGTCATCTTCTTCCTTTCAACACTCCAATCCATATAAGCAATGGGTCAAATATAATGCATATGGTAAACCGAAATAAAAGATTAAATATCATCAACATGACAAACCAAAACCGAACGAAATATTACATAGAAAAAAGAACATAGTTTGGCTTTAGAACAAACTATGGGGACAACCATGAAGACCATGCAAGAAAAAACGGAAATATAGAGATTACTCAACACTAACGATTTCAGTGTTACTCGAACTTTTATATATCTTCGTAGAAATACTTCTTGAAATCATCCATATGTCTTGTTTGCAACCGTATCGCTACTATGAGCGACCCATCATCTGATGGCCCCACCATTATGTACGACTTCCCATCGATGTTCAATGTTGCTGGCCCGAAGTAACTCGGTCGTCCCCAGCCAAAATCTGCCTCATAAAACGGCAACGACATCCAACTCCCTATTGAAAGATTAGGGTTGCCCCAGAACGAAGCCTGGACTGGAACCTTGGAGTGGAATGATGTTCTCAACCAGTTAATGTCGTCTTGCCCTGCTAGATAGTCTACCACTGATTGCGCGTATTCGCCTGTCATCTTCCATGTTCCTTCTCTTACCTTTCCTGCAGCATAGCTCAATGGTTGAGACATCAATTCGCCGAACTCGCATTCTGGTGTTAAGACGACGAAAGATGAGTTCCCTGAGAAGTTTTCTGGGATGGGTGGCTTCATTCGTCTTCTGACGTCAATAGGGGTACGAACTATCGTCGGCTGTCGACTCTCGCCGGTATTGCGAGCCTTGCATGCACAAACCCACATGTGTCCGGTAATAGCCTCAAATCGAGAGTATGGTCGTGGTTGTACTTCATCGCCCACGCCCATAGTTTTATTGGTTAGGTTTGAATTTGCTCTCTTTTTCAGCTTTTCAATTTGTTCTTTAGTAAGTTTGAGCAATGCGGATGTGGTTTCTTGCTTTGCCTCCTTCGATTGAGAATAGTAATAACAAACTTTAGTCAATTTCGTGGGGTTTACTCAATAATAATAAATGGTTCGAGTTTACTCGAATAGAACATTCATTGGACGGTATATAAATTTTACTTGATTTCACAAATAAATTGAAAAACTAATTATTTTTTAAATTTGAAGACTAAATAGAAATTAACATCCTACAATAACGGAAACAGACCACAGTGCACATGTCTTGTAACAATTTAAGTTCACTGCTAGCAAATATTGTCTGATTTGACCCACTACGTATAGTTATCAGGCTAACAGTTTTAAAACGTATATATTAAAGAGAGGTTTCCAAACCCTTATAAAGAAATACCAATGTGAGATCTCATATGTCCGTTTAACCCATAGAATCGAGGCTTCACTAGGACCCACCTGAACGAGGTGAGAAAACTTCGTTTGGGTAAGGAGCGAAAAGAAATCTCTCTCCATTAACAAAACAGAGCCTGAGACGATAATCATACTCTCTGTCCTTGACCTCACCCAAATTCACATTCGGCTTTTATATCTATCTATCTATAATATATATATATATATATATATATATATATATATATATATATATATATATATATATATATATTAAAATACGAAACTATATATATTTCTTTCTTTATATACTTACTCATTAATATGTATTTTTTAAGCATAATCTATTATACTATAATATTAAATTTTAAGCTTTTAAAAATCCTTACCTCAGAGTTGGAGGTGCCAAGGATAACTGGGGGTGGTTTAGTAAATTCAACATGGTCGAACCGCGGCGGACGCAGCGGCTTCTCCGGCATCAGAAATTTCCGATCATGCAACGGCTGCAAAATCGTCTCCACCGTCTTCTCTCCACGCGCCATGCTCGCCCACGAGTTAATGAACGTGATGGCGGAAGCGCCATCCACCACCGTATGACAATTAGCTACGCCAATTACAACCCCACCGCACCTGAATCTCGTCACTTGAAATAGAAGCAACGGCAGCTCTTCGATCGGAGAATTGTAATCCACGGACGGGACGAGTTCTCTTACAGCATCCGACGGCGCAAAGTCCCCGTAATCTTCCAGCTTGGCGTCAGTAGAAGCTTCGACGAATAGGGCTCCAGCAGCGCAGCAATCGAGCTCGAGGCGGCCGCCAGGGAGCCAGTGGAGACGCCCGGCGAGAGGGTAGTAAGGGACAAGGATTTGGCTGAGGGAGGTTTTTAAGGACTCGACGGCGACGACCTCGGCTGCCGGGGATTTGTAGACGTAGACGCTGGGGAGGTGAGTCCATGCCCTGTATTGGTCGCACTCGGAGAAGGAGAACGCGCCGGTGGGAGTAGGGTGGCTGGGGACGACGGTGGAGGAGGAATGTATGGTTATAGACGCCATTCACGTTGTTTTCAATAGCTTGGATTGGAGAGATGTTTTGTAAGCTACCCTTTATATAAGTAAAGTTATCCACTTTAGGTCCTCACATTGAGAAGATTCTCCATTAGTATGTGCATAGGTGAGTCCCGTTACATTAAGAGTGTTCGTGGATTAAGTTGGATTGAGTAACTTAACCCAATTCAACTAACAGGTGTGAGTTAGATTGTCCCATTGTTAAAAGAAAAATTATTTTTTAAAAAAAAATTTATTTATCAGCAATTCATAATCATATAATATAATTTTATATAATACTTCAAAAACACACCCAAATCAATCTATAATTATTCAATCAAACAATTTTTTCCATAATTATAAAAATGTAACATGCAATAATGTTATAAATATATTTTCAATTCATATATATATATATATATTATATTATATTAATAACATTATAAAAATGTAAAATGTAATATTATAAATATATTTTCAATTCACATATATATATATATATTATATTACAATATATAATTAATTAATTTTGAGACGGTAATTATAATATTTAAATTATTTAAATTAGAAACTACGTTATAGCTTTTTTTTTTAAGATTATATTTTAATATTAAAATTTAAATTAAAAACTATGTTATAGATTTTTTTTAAAGATTTTTTTTAATATTAAATTTTAAATTTTTAAAAATTATGTTAGGTTTGTTATTAAATATATTGATTTATTATCAATTTTTTATAAATTTTTTAATAAAGACTATATTAAAAAATTAAAAAATTAATAATTAATACTCTATCCAAAAAATTATGGGAGAATTCAATCCTCAATATATATATATATATATATATATATATATATATATATATATAACAAGAAAAATAATGAAAATTTAAATTATTTTAAATTTGGAATATTTCTACTTTAAATGTAAACAACTATAAAAGCAAAAGGTAAAACTAACCTTTATAGTTACCTTCTAACTCGACATGGGTCATTACAAATGGTATCACGGTAGTACCTTTTTCAGTAAGACATGGCTTAGGAAAGAACCAAGGTCGGAATTGGTAAGCATATCCATATAAATGAACTGAGATCATATCTAAATAAGAGTGATCTCGTGGACGAGATGATTAAGAAAAGTTTAAGTAATTGAAACTCCGTCGATAAATTTTTTTTAAGATGCACATACGTGAGGACAAAACATGCCAGAAGAACTTGAAGACAATCTTTACTTTTAAAAACGAAAAGTGAGTAACGTGATTATATGGCAAAAAATATAATAAAATGTCAGGTCATTAAATGTTGCGTAATAATTGAAATAGAGATAAGACAATGAATTAATAATAACAATTTAAGTGGCTGATAAAAAGTGGGTAGGTTGTGTCTGCGATTGGTGTGAAAGAAGCCAAACTAAAGCATCGTGGCAACTTATACAACACATACTAAGATGGTTTGCATTAAATTTGTAAGCATAAATGATGTCGGTGAAGTAATTCTACCAAATATATTTATTAAATTAATAAAGATATCTAAATTGTTCTTTCTCACTTTGTGGCTTCGTCGAACCTCAAGCAAGATTTGTCTTCGTCAATCGAACATCACTTGTAGGGAATCAAAGTTCATTTGGCAACATGTCACTGCCTGTGTGTGTATGTTCAATCATTTGCGACACAACCAACTAGGCCAAATGATTTGGCCTTGACCTTGCCTCTACTTGTAGCCAAGATCTCTCTGTATAATGTCGCACCTCATCATGTCATCTTGGTTGTTTAACATGACCCATATGTCTTGATGTCATCTCCAGTCATGGGGTGTCGTCGACCATCGCAACTCACTCGATTATGCCATCGAGAACGGGTTCATATGTTGTTCGTAATATTGAGATATCTCAAACATCCATCCATCCGGGTTCTATAGAGACATTGGACCCTCTTGTGTTCATGTATATCATTTACGGACTCCATTCTAGATAATGGTGTATGATCCAACCTCTGACATATGGCTGTTGGGGTATAATACCAGAACACCAGTGCTGCCCAGTACTGTTCTTGAAAACCCATCTCAAAGGAAGTCGTTGCAGATGCTTGTCTTGCAACGCTCACTCTCATTGTAACACATGTATGTGCCACAGGGTAACTCGCTTAGGTTACATGACCCAAGAGTGGTGGAGAGCTTACACCATGCCTCCTTCAAAGTACATTTTGAGGCATTTTCAATCTAGCGGGTGTAGACATAGTTTTGGCAAACAGACACACAGTGTCATGGAGCGTCTAATTGAAACCAAATTTTTCAAACTTTCATATGAATACGAACTTGACTCCAGAACCGTATGTCCAATTTACTTTCGGAACCTCAACTTTCAAGAATAAGACCCAAGGCTCTACTCGACCCTTTAACAAACCTATCTATGACACCCAAGTCTACTTATTACCTTTGTCTTGCTTATTCCTCGTTCTATCTTCAATATTCACTTCGTGTGGTATGTTGGATGATGCACCATCCTCCTCGGTCGCATCATGATATTCTTATATATTGGTCATCGTGCGGTCGAATGGGCGCCTCTTGAGGGTCGTTGTTTCGCTTATCTCGACATGAGGGTCACAATCTACTCTTTTCATAGCATGGTTGTGACAATTAGCACGCCCTTACTCTTACTCATACTGTAAATATCATTGAAATGCTGAGTTTTGAAAAAGTACTTTATTATGAGTTTAGGGTTTAGCTCAACCGAACAAGTGAGACTAAAATAAATTATTTTTATTATTATTTTCTGTATTTAAATTTTTTTTTCTCACATAATTGTATTTGTAAGGAAAAATTCCAATTAGTTCAATTCAACTGAATGTAATTGTAAAGAATCCATAAGTCAACCAACATAAGTTCATAACCTAACTCAACCCAAATTTTTGAACTAGTTCAAGCCCACCGTCAACTTCACAGTTTTAAAACACGTTCATTAGGTTAAGGTTTCCGGCCCTCTCCAACCAACATAGATCTTACACCCTTATAACAAATGTTTCGTTCGTTTCCCTCTCCAATTGATGTCGGATCTCACAATCCACCCCCTTGGAGCCTAGCATCCTCGTTGGCACACCGCACTTGACTCTGATACCGTTTATAATAACCTAAGTCTACTGCTAGCAGATATTGTCCGTTTCAGTCTGTTAAGTATCACCGTCAGTCTCACGATTTTAAAACGCGATTGTTAACGAGAGTTTTCCACATTTTTATAAGAAATGTTTTGTTACCTCTCCAACCGACGTGTGAGGTCATCATAGTTTTGAATGTTGATTAAAGCTTGAACGCCATTTTTAATACTTTATTAAAAATGTGGGGACCACGGTTGTTGATTCATTTATTTCGATTAAAATGACAGCAAAAACTATCCAACTCAAGCCATACATATTGGGTTTGGTTAGATTTTTACCGATTTGGATTGAGTTGACATTTTTTTGGTCCGGCCAACTAGACTAATCCAAAAACAGGGTTACAATCTCATTCAACCCTACTTTTAAGATTATTACGAAGATCAAGAATATTTGACGTTTGTAACCCGATTACAGTGATGCATTATGACTTACAAATGTCAACGTTTGTAGCCCTACCTTTGTTTTGGCTAGCGTCGAATAGAATCTTTGAGATATATTTAATTATTTATACAAGAGTTGACCTGAGATATGTCGATATAGGCTCAAGAATAGAATCTATCTGTAACTCACTATAGGCTTACTCTGTCTGTTTGTTTGATAATAGAATTTTTCGACTTACTCTGTCTGTAACTCAGTATAGGCTCGAGAAACAAAAAGATGTGTATGAACGAGATATACAGCAACAAGAAGAAGGAAAAGGATTGAATAGCAGAACTCCCGAACATTTGGCGATCTCAGATGTGTCGATATCGATGGTGACTCATTATTTCGATGAACCATTTCTTCAGACAGAAGAGGATTACGTTAACACTTACTCGAAATCTCACTTATCATATTCCATTTTGGAAGACACAATTTTTTTCCGAAGAATTCGCCATGATATAGCTGATCCATGCATAATATCACGAAAAAATGGATACAAGTTTATATTTATTTGATTGAAATTTAAAAAAAAAAAAAAAAAAAAAAAACCTTAAATTTTTTATTTTGATTTTATTAGGTTATTAATTTACGGATCTAATCGGTATAAAATTAAAAATTTTGAGTCTTGTTTGACATTAAATTAATTTTAATCTAATAAATGGAAACAAATTATTTTTGGGTACAGACATATTATAATGCCGTGAGACTGATGACAATACGTAACAATACGTAACTCGCTAGAACATACAATATTTGTATGGTCATGAACGGTTAAATTTGAAAAAATTTATTAGTACTTTATTCTCGAAATATCCTTAAACTTTATGAAATTTCATTAATACCGTGCAATTTTTTTACAAATTTCAAAAATACTATAACTATTACAACCATATTTAAACCATACTTATCAAAATTTAAAAATAGCATTAACACCGTTAACTTTTACAGATGAAAATCATTTATTTAGGCTCTCGTATATCATTTCTAAACTTTTAAAATAATAATTTATATTTTATTTAATGAGCGATGTTCAGGAACTAACAAATAAAATACATTTTACACCGTTAAGATGTAGGAGGCTGATAAAAATATTTATCATTTTCTCGTTATCGAATACTAATATTTTTTTAAAGAGTGAACATAATTTCTTTAGATCATTCGTAGATATTCAAGGTGTTCATATATGACTTGAGATTCCGACCAATCTAAACTACACAATCCAAACCATAAAAGTTAGGTCATGTTGGTTTTTTTTTTTTTTTTTTAATTTTATTTTATTTTAATTTTAGATGTTATATATCATTACTTTCGATTAATAATTTTGATAATGTCCGAAATAACCCTAGATTCTATAAACCTAAAGTCACCGTCGTCGTATATATAACGTAACTTCATTTATGGAAATAATCGTTTATATCATCTTCATAAAATAACTTCGTGGGCTTACATGTTCAAAAAAAATCTTTAAAACAATATCAAATAAAAAATAAAATATTAAATAAATTTAAATGCATCTACCCTATGAATGTGTCATGTTCGTCGTTGTCAATCTGTAGGAGTGTCTTGCCTTTATCTGAAATATAGAAGTAGCACATGACTTGAGTATTTTAACAAATATCCAAGTGACTAAAGATATACAACATGAATGAGACCTATCATTTTAATGTCGTATTTACTTAGGTGACTATCATAACCGAGTCATTGGATGTGTATTTATTATTCTATACACGACCCATACGTGTGAATATGGACCCACCAGTCGGTTCGCACACCTTCTGCACCCCTTTTCTAGTTGGACTAGCATTCTCTGGTATTGTTGTCGGACACCCGAAAGGAGTAGCGACCATCGTAGTATCGACGTTACTTTTATTAAAAATCTCATTTTCTATTCACTTTATAAAGTTTAAAACTTTAGTTTTATTCTAAACATAGCCCAACTTAAACAAAATATTATATAGAAAGAAGAACATAGCTTGAGTATATAGCAAACATGGTGAAAATCATGAAGAACATGCAAGATGTTCTATAGCAAACTATGGTGACAAGAGTGTTACTCTACTCACGACTTTAGTGTTACTCGAATCTTTATATATCTTCGTAGAAATACTTCTTGAAATTATTCATATGTCTTGTTTGTAACCGTATCGCTACTATGAGCGACCCATCATCGGTTGGCCCCAACATTATGTATCCCTTCCCATCCATGTGCAACATTGCTGGTCCAGAGTAACACGGTCGTCCCCAACCAAAATCCGCCTCATAAAATGGAAGGGACATCCAACTCACTATTGAAAGATTTGGGTTGCCCCAGAACGAAGCTTTGGCTCGAACATTAGAGTGGGATGATTTTCTCAACCAGCTAAGGTCCTCTTGTCCTGCTAAATAGTCTATCATTGATTGCGCGTATTCGCCGGTCATCTTCCATGTTCCTTCTCTTACCTTTCCTGCAGCATAGCTCAATGGTTGAGTCATAATATCGCCGAACATGCATTCTGGCATTCGGACGATGATAGATGAGTTTCCTGAGAAGTTTTCTGGGATGGGTGGCTTCATCCGTTTTCTTACATCAATAGGGGTACGAACCACCGTCGGTTGTCGGCTCTCGCCAGTATCACGGGCCTTGCATGCACAAATCCACATGTGTCCGATAATGGCCTCAAATCGGGAGTATGGTCGTGGTTGTAATTCATCGGCCACCCCCATGGCTTGATTGGTTAGGTTTGAATTTGCTCTCTTTTTCAACTTTTCAATTTGTTCTTTGGTAAGTTTGAGCAATGCCGATGTGGTTTCTTGCTTTCCCTCCTCCTGTTAAGAATAGAAATAACACAGACTCGTTTTAAAAACGTTGAGGAGAAGCTCAAAGAGGACAATATCTATTAACAGTGAGCTCGGACCACTTACCTCTGGGTCGGAGCTGCCAAGGATAACTGGTGGTGGTTTAGTAAATTCAACGTGATCGAACCGTGGCGGACGAAGCGGGTTCTCCGGCATCAGAAATTTCCGGTCATGCAATGGCTGCAAAATAGTGTCCACCGTCTTGTCTCCGCGCGCCATGCTCGCCCATGAGTTGATGAACAAGATGCCAGAGGCTCCATCCACCATAGTATGACAACTAGCTACACCAATGACAAGCCCACCGCAGCTGAATCTCGTCACCTGAAATAGAAGCATCGGAATCTCTTCGATCGGAGAATTGTTATCCACGGCCGGAACGAGTTTTCTTACACCATCCGACGGCGCAAAGTCGCCGTAATCTTCCAGCTTGCGTCGGAGGAAGCTTCGACGAATAGGACTCCAGCAGCGCAGCAATCAAGCTCGAGGCGGCCGCCAGCGATCCAGTGGAGACGCCCGGTGAGAGGGTAGTAAGGGACGAGGATTTGGCTGAGGGAGGTTTTTAAGGACTCGACGTCGGCGACCTTGGCTGCCGGGGATTTGTAGACGTAGACGGTGGGGATGTGAGTCCATGGCTTGTATTGGTCGCAATCGGAGAAGGAGAGTATGCCGGTGGGAGTAGGGTGGCTGGGGACGATGGTGGAGGAAGAATGAATGGTTATAGATGCCATTGACGTTGGATTTCAAGAGCTTGGATTGGAGAGATGTTATGGAAGCTACCCTTTATATAAGTAAAAATGTCTACTTTACGCGTAAGCCCCGACCCCATCGGGACCCATCTCGAATAAGGAGAGTCGCCTCGAATAAGGAAAGAGTTACCCATGAGCTCTGACCCCACTGAGATCCACCTCGAACAAGGTGAGCTACCCCGAATTTTTAAACTAATCAATAATGCTCTCATAGGTACCGATTGATTTAGAAATGAAGAAGATGACGAATTAAAAAGAGAAAGAGTCATAAAAAATTAATAAATTAATTAATTTTGAGACTCTAATAGTAATATTTAAACTAAAAGCTATCTTATAATTTTTTTAATAGTTAAAAATAAGTTGGGTGAACGAGAATTAATGAGACTTGAGTTAGTCCGAATTACCTAAGGTTGTACAAAAGATCAGGGCAAGGATGCGCACCACTCAAAGCAGACAGAAAAATGCGGACAGTTCATATGTGCTACAGGGAAGCTCGCTTAGGTCACAGGGCCTAGGGATGGTGGAGAGATGATATTATGCCTCCCCCTAACGTATATTTTAAGGTATTTTTAATCTGTCGTGTGTAGACATGATTTTGACGAATGGACATACAGTGTCGTGGAGCGTCCCGTTGATTCCAAATTTCGCAAGTTTTCCTATTTCATATGAATAGACTTGACTACAGAACCGTATGTCCAATTTCTCTTTAGAACCCCAACTTTCGAGGTTAAGGCTCGGGGCCCTACTTAGCCCTTCAACAAAGCTATCTGTGACACCCAAGTCTACTCATTACCCCTTGTTTTGTTTATGTCTCGTTCAATGCCCACTTCAAATATTTATAACTCAATTTTAATATATATTATTTTAAAAAATAGTTAAAAATTAATTTTAAGAATTTTAGAGAATAAATAAACCAAATATCATTATAGAATAAAATAAATAAATAAATATAATATATATATATAATTACTTTTATTTATTTGAACCAATCTAATATAAATAAATTTATAACTGAACCCAGATGGTATAAATTGAGTTGATCAGATTTTTAAGTCACCAAAATTTTTAGTCGTCTCTAATAGTTTGTTTGACATTTCAAATGCTAATAAATGTGATAAATACTAATTTAGTTTAGTTTTCAACGTTAATATTTAAAATATGTGAGACCACTGTGTGAATATAGATTCATTTATTTTGATTAAAATGAATTTAAGAAAGTTTACGGGCAATCACTAATGAGAAAATTGTCGTGAAATAGTTATCAACAAAATCAAATCACGTGCGAAAAAATTCAAGAACGGAGCAAAAGTCATTTTGGATTTAACATAAAATCTAAACAGATTGAGATCTTGTGTCGAAGGAAAAGAAAAATCCGAGCCTATGAAAACACGACAGATAAACATAATTTCTCCTTAAGTTTTCATCGAACAAGAAACATATTTTTCATACGGGTATATTTTAAATTATGACGAAAGGTCAACAGTATTAGTGAACTCGTGTGAATAATAAAAGAGAAATGTACGTTCCTGCCTATAGCCATACCGAGCATGTAAGCCACATGCGTGAATCAATGCCGAAATGAATGGTAAATTTTCCGACGTTCGTTAATTTTAGATAAAAATTATTAGTATTTTGTTTTAAAGAATACATCTAAATTTCAAACAAGACAAAATTCTCAAAATCATATTTTAAAAGTATTTCGATGGCATTATTATAATATCCCTACTTTATTATAAAAGACAATTATTATGTGCGAAAAATTATATAAAATATTTTGTTGACTTATATTAGGATGAAAACATAATTAAAACATGCGCCGATTTAAAAATACTCTGTATATAGACCAAAAAATGCAATTATATGCAACAACTTTTATAATTATTTATTAGGTTCTACTTTCTTTTTCGGATATGGTTGGATGCGTAGTACTTTTTTATGCACAATTTACACGTGCACTCATGAATCTACTAATCGGGCTCGTATACGTATCCCTTAGGTCTAACTATAGGGTATGTATGCTGTGTTGTCAAAAACTAATGGAAAAGAAAGGGGTGTATATAATATCGTGGTGTGTGTATTCGTACGTAACATTCTGTAATCCATGCTCGTGTGATATATATCTTATGACTCACAAACTTGACCAACAAAAGCTATACAACCTAAACAATAAAGATTGGGTTAGGTTATATTTTTTTCGGTTTGGATTGGGTTTGATTTTTTTTTTTAAATCAACAATTCGATACAATTGGCAAGTTGACTTTTTTTTGTCGGGTCAACTAGACCAATCCAAAAGTAGAGTTACAACCCAATTCAACGTTATGATTATTATGAAGATTAAGAATATTTGACGTTTGTAATCCAATTATAGTGATGAATTATGACTTACAAAACGTTACGACGTTTGCATCCAATAGAATTTTTGAGATATATTTAATTAGTTATTTATATAATTTCATAAATTTTAAAATAAATTATTAAAGATTACAATTTCTTATTATATTTTTATGGATATAATTGGACCCAAAATGAAAGCCCAACATAACTGCTCAACACATGGGCTAGAGGGATGTTTTGAGGCCCAATTAGGCCCAGCGAAAGAGCATTGATGGGCTAAGGCCTAGGAAGTTGAGGCCCAACACAATTTTACCCCAAGATATTCCTTGGGCACTCTATGACCCGGTTCAATCCGGTTCGGTCTGGTCCAAGAGAAAGGTCGAAACCTAGGTCAACTCTCAGATAAATAATTAAATATATCTCGAAGATTCTAATCGACGCTAGTCGAAACAAAGGTATGGCTACAAACGTCATAACGTTTGTGAGTCATAATGCATCACTGTAATCAGGTTACAAACGTCAAATGTTCTTAATCTTCATAATAATCTTAAAACTAGGGGTTAGACAATGCCTAAAAAGTGATCGTTCAGATGGTTTTAGAAATGTTTGTGGACTTAAAAGAGCAACTCTTGGAGTGAGCGAGCTGAAGTGGCAGATTTGAGCGGCAAGCTAAACCTCACCATAAGAGCAGTGGGGAGCCAAATTCTAATTGGGGTGCGGTTCAATTTAACAAGGTGAAGTCCCAGAGCCTAAGTCCTTCTATCGGGCTCTAAATGGCAAGATTTTAGAGAATTTTATCTTTGACTTAGAACAATAGTTTCGAGCCACAAATATCGTGGTAGAAAAGACAAAAGTTACGTTAGCCATAATGCATCTAGCTAACGATGCAAAGTTGTGTTGGAGATCGACGTACATGGACATTTAAGATGACAGATGTATCATGAAAACTTGGGAGAGTCTAAAACAAGAATTCCGCTCACAATTCTTCTTAGATAATGTCGAGATAATAAAAAAAAATGATGTTAAGGGAGCTGATGCATACTGAAAATATCCAAGACTACACTATGCAGTTTTCTAGGCTTATGTTGGATATTCATGACATGTCTGAGAAAGACAAGTTCTTCAGCTTTGTTGAGGGGCTGAAGCCATAGGTGCAAGCTTAACGAATAGAGGGTCCAAGATCATTCAACGACCTATGTCGCAGTTGAACGACTATTGACCTTAACAATGATCAATTCCAAGACCAAAAGTGGATTCGGGCTTACATAAGTGAGAGTAATAGAAATTATCGACCCAACTTCTCCAGGGGGTGCAGACTTGAAGGCAGGGGAGGGGAAAGCGAGTCCTTCCAACAAAGAGGTAGAACTTAATGATAGAGACCTCACAACCATAATAGTCACAGTCAAAGCTTATTGTTCTGATTATATGTGATAACTCTCCAAAAGTAGAGTTATATCAAGTCTTTTTGGAGTTAATTTTGCACTCATACAAACCATTTTCTAGTAACATGAAATAGTCCATTGTGGTTCAACATGAAAAGAATAATCCACGTGAGCAATACATTGCGAAGCACAGTAGCCATCCGTCGAAGAAAGCTGTTGCGCGTTGGCGTCGCGTGTGTCGTCATCCTGTTTAATAAATGTATTATTTTTCGTTATGCGCTTTTGTTTAAAGCATCAATTTTGCATGGGTCGGAGAAAGAGTAGATACAGTTTGTGTATAGTTCACAAAAGTATTGGTGAACTAGAGTCGTCCTCCCTCACAAAAAAGAGTGAAACTCATTATCTTTTTGTTTGAGAAAAAGTGTTATCGCAGGATGTTGAATTGCAGAAAATACATACTAATGAGCAAGTTGCATACATATTTACTAAGACACTTGCCAAAGTGAAGTTTGAAGTTTTCCGTAACGCTCTCGAAATTATTGAGAGAAATAAGCTTGCACTAACAGAGGGGGTCAGAATTTAGTGCAACTTATTGCTAGTTTGAATTAGTCAAGTTATTCAATAAATTAGTTGTAGGTTAGATATTTCTGTGCAGATCAGTTCAGTCTTTAGAGGAGTTATTTTAGTTTAAATAGAAGTGTTACTGTTAGTAAACTATAGCTATAGTAAGACTCCATATTTCAGTTTTTTCTGTATTGTCTTGTTTCAGTAACAATAATTTTAGATTTATTGTCACTTTTGAGTGTTAGATATTATGTCAGTTGATATAGAACCATGCCCTAAATTTAGCCATGACAATAGAATCTTCAAATATCGAACAAAGAATTGTGAGCTTAAAAGGGTGTAGTCAAAAGTGACTAAAGTGTCGAACAAATGGTGTACTTTGTTCGAGGGCTCTAGAGAAAGGAGTCGAGCCTTGGGAGGCTGTTCGAGAGCTCCATTAGCCTCAAGGGAGGCTCATAGTGTACTTTGTACGAGGGAAGGATTAGGAAATGATCATAAGTTTATAAGCAAAGAATACTATCTCCATTGGTATGAGGCCTTTTGAGGAAGTCCAAAGCAAAGCCACGGGAGCTTATGCTCAAAGTGGATAATATCATACCATTGTGGACAATATCATACTACTGTGGAAGGCTTATTGACCTGATTCATCTGCAAGGAGCGATTGATAATCTGAATGCTCACACAAAGAAGCACGGTATGACTTCCAAGCAAAACTTGGAGCCCATGCCTAGCTACCCGCCCAAAATCCGCCGTTGATTCTTGTACTAAAAAAACCAAGAAACAAACTTTCATTGTCGCTACGTTATTTGCGATTGTGACGAAAGAGCTCGGTGACATCATTTTATTTAAACGACATAAAAGTCTAACAATTTACCATTTAAGGAAAAATATAAATTTATTTCAAAGCGTGATTTAAAAGCAAAAGTAAAAGACAGCTAACATTAATTCTAAATTGTCATGCAATCGAAATGTACTCGGGTTTAATCATTTTTTTATTATTTGATTTATCCACAAAAATTCATCAAAGAAAAAAAAGCAAAATTACTAAAAGTACCCCTCTCCAATTAGGATTAGTATTCATAATCCCCATTTTTTAAAAGGAAATATATATTTATATACATACTCGCTTTTAAAATGTCAATTAACTTATTATCAACTGAACTCCGCTCAAATTGGTTTACATGCGATCTTTATTGTAAACAATTCCATAAATAATCACAGTAAGCAGATATAATTTCTTCAGTAAGATAGTGAGCTACCCGGTTGATATTTTCTAATTTGAACAACCTCACCCCAGTTCTCCAAATTAGGGTTTCGATCCAACGTCGCACTATTTCCATTTCAGTATTAGTTAGGTTAAATTTTTTTTTTGGTCCATGCTCGTGATGTTTAATTTTTATCGAAGTTAATAATTTTTTAAAAATAAATCATTAGCTTTTCTCTCATACTCGTATTATTATTTTTGTTATAAAAATAAGATAAATAAAATGAAATGAGAAGTGGAGGATTAATTAATTCATCAATTTTTTTTTTTTACATCCTAAATTAGAAAAAAAAAAGGTTTAATGGATAAAATTCAAAAAAGTCCGAGCCCGAACCGGATCCGACCCGAACCGGAAACCCGAATGAGAAACCCCAATAAAAACCCTTCATTCTCACGCAATAAAACCGTTCCTAGTTACTTCCCTCCCTTTGAGATTCTTTTGGAGGCGCCACAAAAAAAAAACCCTCTCTCTATCTCTCTCGGCTCCTTCACCATCTCCAATTCTTCATCTCTCTCTTCCTAATTGCAGCTTAAAAACCTCCATTAATCCTTCATCCATGGCGGCCGATTCTGCTCAGCATCATCAAATGGCCTTGCTTCTGGGTTCCGATCGCACCCACTTCGAAGCCCTAATTTCCCATCTTATGTCCTCTTCCAATGACCAGCGTTCACAGGCTGAGTCCCTTTTCAATCTCTGCAAACAAGCCCACCCAGATGCTCTCGCTCTTAAGCTCGCTGATCTTCTCCACCCATCTGCTCATCCCGAGGCTCGCACCATGTCTGCCATTCTCCTCCGCCGTCAACTCATTCGTGATGATTCTTATCTCTGGCCTCGTCTTACTCCTTCCACTCAATCAACTCTTAAATCTGTTTTGCTTTCGTCTCTTCAGACGGAGGAATCTAAGTCTATTTCGAAGAAGTTGTGTGATACTATTGCGGAGCTTGCTTCTGGGATTTTGCCGGATGGAGGTTGGAATGAATTGATGCCGTTTATTTTTCAGTGTGTTACTTCTGATAGCGCTAAGATGCAGGAGTCTGCTTTGTTGATTTTTGCGCAATTGGCTCAGTATATTGGTGAAACCCTAGTTCCACATCTGGATACACTTCACTCTGTGTTTTCGCAGTGTTTGAGTTCGTCTAAGACTGCCGATGTGAGAATTGCAGCTTTGGGTGCTGCGATTAATTTTATTCAATGTTTGTCTAGTGCTTCTGATAGGGATAGGTTTCAGAATCTATTGCCCTTGATGATGCAGACGTTAACTGAGGCTTTGAATTCTGGACAAGAAGTCACTGCGAAGGATGCTCTCGAGTTGTTGATTGAATTGGCAGGGTCTGAGCCCAGATTCTTGAGGAGGCAGCTGGTTGATGTGGTTGGATCCATGTTGCAGATTGCTGAGGCGGATTCCCTTGAAGAATCTACTAGGCATTTGGCAATTGAATTTGTTATAACGCTTGCTGAGGCTAGAGAGCGAGCTCCCGGGATGATGAGGAAGTTGCCGCAGTTCATAAGTAGGTTGTTTGGGATACTTATGAACATGTTGTTGGATATCGAGGATGATCCTGCTTGGCATACCGCCGATACTGAGGATGAGGATGCGGGTGAGACTGATAATTATGGGTTCGGGCAAGAGTGCTTAGATAGACTATCTATTTCGTTGGGTGGAAATTCTATTGTGCCTGTTGCTTCCGAGATGTTTCCTGTTTTCTTGGCTGCACCTGAATGGCAAAAGCATCATGCAGCACTTATTGCACTGTCACAAATTGCAGAGGGTTGCTCGAAGGTATTAGTCCTTGCTTTGAATTTTCATCTTTCCTTTGCATTTCATTGTCTTACCTCTTAATGGACAAAGTTTACAATCATGAAGTCTCTACAGCGTGCTCTCTTTATTTTACTAGATTTCGTTCATTGTTATATGTCAAAGGCATTGATAATGTTGCAAATCAATTCAATTTCAAACTTCTGAATGGTATATGTTATATTATTATGTTAAGCATCATCTTGGTTATTATTTGTTGGTGGTTCCGTTCAATTGAGTTAGAGCTCTATTTGTTTATACTTGGTGCATTGGTTTGTCATTCTAACCCCATGCTCTATTTGTGCAGGTAATGATAAAGAATCTTGAGCAAGTACTCTCTATGGTTTTAAATTCATTCCAACATCCACATCCACGTGTACGATGGGCAGCCATTAACGCCATCGGCCAGTTGTCTACTGATCTAGGCCCAGATTTGCAGTCTAAATATCACCACCTAGTTGTGCCTGCTTTGGCTGGAGCTATGGATGATTTTCAAAATCCACGAGTACAGGTTTGTATATTTTTGCTCTTATTGAATGGGTGTAGCCAGTTAATCGTCTTTTCTACAGATTTATCTTTTCTTGTTCTGCAAACTATTTATCCAATTTTTTCTGTTGTCTTTTTTCCCTTCTAGAAGCTTATGTGCTGATACTTGTCGCTTTGTGTTGATTTACATCCACATCTTTTATATGATCGATTAGGAAGTAACAGTTTCTTAATGAGATTAACGGATAGATATATGCAGTATTTTGTTCCCTTGGCTCGTTCACAATATTTGAATAAACAGTCATCACTAGAGTTTTTCTTGCTTGTTCTTTAAAAAACAGTACACAATATTTACTTCTTTACTATTGAGGTAACATGGCTAATTTGTCTCTTTCTTTAATCCTACAGGCACATGCTGCCTCAGCAGTCCTCAATTTCAGTGAAAATTGTACCCCAAATATTCTAACGCCTTACTTGGATGGAATTGTGAGCAAACTCCTTGTACTACTGCAGGTATTCTACTTTCTTAGTGGTCTTACTCTCAATTTATAAGATACGTATTTCACTACGTGGTGGCAATTTGATAAATCATTTGATTGAAATTCTCTTTTCCTGCTCTGCTAAATGTTATTTCATATTTCTTTGTTTTTGAGGTAAAATGGTGATGCATCTCAATTTTTTTTCTTCAATATAATTTCTTTTTATCTGTTGCTGCTTTTGTTACAAAGATGGCTTGATTTTTCATATTCTTTTTTTATTAATGTGCTATATCATTTGTCTGCATTCCAGAATGGAAAGCAGATGGTGCAGGAGGGTGCTTTGACAGCTCTTGCATCTGTTGCCGATTCATCCCAGGTTTGTTTACTCTTTCATCTTATTTCAGTTTATGAACGCTCTTTTGTTGTGGATGTTACAAGCTTTGTTTTTACGTGGACAGGAGCATTTCCAGAAATATTATGATGCTGTAATGCCTTACTTAAAAGCTATTCTTGTAAATGCAAGTGACAAATCCAATCGTATGCTTCGGGCCAAATCCATGGAGTGTATCAGTTTGGTTGGTATGGCTGTTGGGAAAGACAAGTTTAAGGAAGATGCCAAGCAGGTTACTTTCGATAATGTTTATCCATCATTTGGTTATTCTATTTGGACTTGTGTTATCTTTAGTGAATGTTGTTATTCTTTCTTGTAAATCAAATAGTTATTTCAATCAATCTTTATGCATAAATTAATAGTTGTTATTATTTTGTCTCTATTATGGGCTGAAATCTTTTATGGTCCATGTATTTTTGAAGGTTATGGATGTTTTGTTGTCACTACAAGGATCCCCAATGGAAGCAGATGATCCCACGACCAGCTACATGTTACAAGTATGTTTTGAGGATCTTATGCGATACTAAGTGGTGTATCTTTTTGGATAGATTCGGTTTAATTTTATTTGTCAAAGAAAATAATTGCTTACTTCTTTTGCAGGCATGGGCAAGACTCTGCAAATGCCTTGGACAGGATTTTCTTCCTTACATGAGCGTTGTGATGCCACCTTTGCTTCAATCTGCTCAACTTAAGCCTGATGTGACAATCACATCTGCTGATTCAGATGCTGATATTGATGATGATGATGATAGGTTCGGTTTTTAACTTTTATTTTTAATTGTTCATTGAAATGAAAACGATCTAAATTCTTGTAAGTGTACCCTGCAGTATTTATCATTGTTTTAGGTTCCTTTTTCTCTTATGTATAGTATTTTTAATAAATTGAATACCTCCAAGACATTGGGAAAGAATAGTTGTTATTTATCTTATGATAAATAGCATGTTTAATATAGTTGTGTTCTTTGCTACTTCTCTGTTTTGATGTAAAATTTTCACCAGTTTTTTTAGTCAAGGTATTTTTTCTGTTAATTAAACGTTGATTGTCTTTATTGCAGCATTGAAACAATAACTCTCGGTGATAAAAGGATTGGCATCAAGACTAGTGTTTTGGAGGAAAAAGCCACAGCTTGCAACATGCTGTGTTGTTATGCTGATGAGTTAAAAGAAGGATTTTTTGTCTGGATCGATCAGGTTGCTTTAATGAATTACACTTTTTGTTCTTCTAATATGTTGTCTTTCGTCTACTGCTGTACTAATGGTTGTTCTATTACTTAGGTTGCTCCTACTTTGGTTCCACTCCTCAAATTTTATTTTCATGAAGAAGTTAGGAGGGCTGCTGTTTCAGGTAGTAGATTGTTCCTTTTCTTTTCTTTTTTTCTTTTCTTTTCTTTTTTTTCTATATATTTTTTTTCTACTTTAAAGTCATTGGAAGAAATCATTTAAATTATCTTATTTACACGTTGTCTATTATGTAAACAGCCATGCCAGAGCTATTGCGTTCAGCAAAATTGGCCGTTGAGAAAGGGCAATCTCAAGGTCGTGATGAATCCTATGTGAAGCAGTTGTCAGATTATATTATACCAGCTTTGGTGGAGGCATTACACAAGGTTACGTGTGGATTATATTTTTTCCAGCAGTGATAGATCTTTATACTTTTAAATTGCCATCCACTTTTTGTTACTTAATGCTCTTATGTACTTGAGGGGGTTGAAAGCTAAATTACGATGTTTTATTATGCTAAACGCTTTACAGGAGCCTGAGGTG
The DNA here is from genome assembly GCA_018691285.1 of Cucurbita argyrosperma subsp. sororia. Lineage (NCBI taxonomy): Eukaryota > Viridiplantae > Streptophyta > Magnoliopsida > Cucurbitales > Cucurbitaceae > Cucurbita > Cucurbita argyrosperma. The sequence goes on from CM031887.1 coordinate 6,626,863, forward strand.
GAGATATGTGCCAGTATGTTGGATGCACTTAATGAGTGCGTGCAGGTCAGTTTGATGAGTTGTTAAATATATTCTGTACAAAAGAAATAGTTATCATTTACAAGTATCATGTGCTTTAATGTTCAATTTCTGCCAAAGTCTGTTACAAATTTAGTTCGGTGTTTCTGCAGCCTTTTGTTTTTGTTTCTGTAGCCAAGGAATTCAAGGTATTTGTTAAGAAAAATAATATATAAGGAACTCCAATGTGAGTCTTTGAGTCCAAAAAGCTAACTAAATCCAGACACCTTTAGCTAATTGGTATCTCAAGAGAATTCAGTTCAATTGTGCGCTGTAATTGTGTTTTTATTTCATTCTTTCGTTGAACTAAATTTCTCTTTTTAGTTCATTCATTTCTTTTCTCCTTTCTGCCTTTTGTGTAGTAGTTGGAGTTATTTGGATGACAGTCAACTGAAGTTAGAATTTTTCCCCAAAGTATGAATTATATGCATTCTTGAACTAAATGTGGCTTTTCTTTCTATTAGATCTCTGGACCACTTCTTGATGAAAGCCAAGTAAGGTGCATTGTGGATGAGATTAAATATGTCATCACTGCTAGTTCATCAAGAAAGCTTGAAAGATTGGAGAGGACAACAGCAGAGGATTTTGATGCAGACGAGAGAGAATTGCTTGATGAAGAAAATGAGCAAGAAGAAGAAGTTTTTGATCAGGTAAGTTATTGTGATAGATATGCTTTCTTATGCTGTTTAGTAGTCGTGTTTTCAGGTGTATTTGAAGATTAGTGTGAGAATAATGTTGTATGTCTTATTTTGTATTTTGATTAGATTGGTGATTGTTTGGGAACTTTGATCAAGACTTTCAAGGCCTCGTTCTTGCCTATGTTTGATGAGCTCTCATCTTATTTGACACCTATGTGGGTAAGTTTCTTGAGAATTTGTATCTGTCTGTAAAGCTTTCTAACTTTGATCCTAGAAAATACCCACCATTCTGATCTACATAAGACTTCCATTCTTTATGAGTTTGCTCGAATGCTTCTGTTTCTGTATCATTCAAAGATGTGAAGTTTTGTGCACAGAGTAGAGCCAATCACTTGAATGAAAATAAAATATAATCTTTTTTTGTAAGTTGATGATTCTGAAATCTTCACATTTTCTTTATATTATTATTATGTGAGGGTTCTGGCATTTTTTACAGTTTTCTTCACATTTTCTTGATGATTCTGAAAACGTCTTCATTCACTGTTATGTTTACAGTTTATAGCTAGACCTTTTAAGTGAACATTGAAACACTTCTAATTAACTAATTTATTTGAAGTGTATCTGGAAGTTCTTACCCCCTAATGGTCATGATCTTCGGTGTGCAGGGTAAGGATAGGACAGCAGAGGAGAGGAGAATAGCAATATGTATTTTTGATGATGTTGTGGAGCATTGTCGTGAAGCAGCCCTCAGGTAATCATTTCATTGTAATTTTTTTTGTATCCCGAGCATTTGTATTAATTTTTCCTATTGTGAATCAGGTATTATGATACCTACCTTCCCTTCTTGTTGGAGGCTTGCAATGATGAGAATCCTGATGTCCGTCAGGTTTGTTCTGCCTTTAAATGCTCATAAATAATGATTTTTCTTTTGTTAATTCAAGCTTTTATCTAATTCAATCATTACTCATTTACAGGCTGCTGTTTATGGTATTGGTGTTTGTGCCGAGTTCGGCGGTTCTGTATTCAAACCGCTGGTTCAAGGTTGGCTTCGATTGCACCTCCTTTGTTTTGAGTTTTGAGAATGGTGGATGACTTTGTTATTATATCTTTTCTTTCTTTTGTGCAGAGGCCCTTTCCAGGTTGGATGTTGTGATTCGGCACCCTAATGCACAACAGTCTGAAAACGTAATGGCATATGACAATGCTGTTTCAGCTCTTGGAAAGATATGTCAGTTTCACAGAGATAGTATAAATGCATCACAGGTTTGTGTCTTCTCATGTACTAGATTCATCTGCATTCATTTAAAATGAACTCGCTTTTCCTCTTCCTCGTGTAGTAAATATTAAGAAAAAGATTTCATGATAGTGTTAGTGAGTGAATGATTGTGCCTATGAAATATGCAAGCATCGTAATCTTGAGTATTTGACAAGGGTTGTACTCAAATTAGACTACGAACGATAATATTTATATATACTCCATGCTCTTTGAAACAGCACAATGAATTTGTTTCTCGACCGAAACGACCTCCAAATTCTATTTATTGTACTAATAGTATTTCGTTGTGTACATATTTGTCGCCTGTAGCATGTATTTGGTAAAACATATTCTATGATGGAAACTAATTCTATTTATTCCATTAATGGATCCTGCTCAGGTCCACATTTCTTTTATGGCATGCTTATTTCTGCGTCTTATTTGCCTCTATGACTCTTTTTTTGGCAGTTGGTTCCTGCTTGGCTAAGCTGCTTGCCTATCAAGGGTGATTTAATTGAGGCTAAGTTGGTGCATGAGCAGCTCTGTTCAATGGTTGAAAGGTTGAAATGTTGATCCCATAACAAATTCTATTCAAAAATCTTGTTTGCCTGATTCATTGTTTCCTCATTTTTTTTCCTCCATTTAATTAACAGGTCTGATAAAGAACTCCTAGGGCCCAACAATCAGTATCTTCCTAAAATAGTTTCCATTTTTGCCGAGGTATGCTATATCGTTAAGGAACGTGCACAAAAATGTTTTGTATGCTTCGATTTCTCAATTTCTGGGGGCATTTTTGTTTGTAGGTTCTATGTGCGGGTAAGGATCTTGCGAGTGAGCAAACCGTGAGCCGAATGGTGAACCTTTTAAGGCAGCTTCAGCAAACTCTACCACCGTCCACGCTAGCATCGACGTGGTCGTCCTTGCAACCACAACAGCAGCTTGCACTCCAGTCAATCCTCTCATCTTAGTGTAATTTGTATTGGCAAGGCAGGTCATTCTTTGTTCCAGATTGTGTCAGATCCTGAGTTGGTTTACGTACATCTCTTGGATGGGTTGGCTATGTGTTTTCTGGTATTTTTCAAAGTGTTTTCGCCTGATAATGTCATCTCGCCCCTTTTACATTGCGAAGCACAGCAGCCATCCCTCGAAGAAAGCTGCTGCGCGTTGGCGTCGTGTGTGTCGTCATCCTGTCTGATAAATGTATTATTTTTCGTTATGCGCTTTTGTTTAAAGCATCGATTTTGCATGGGTCGGAGAAAGAGTAGATACAGTTTGTGTATAGTCCACAAAAGTATTGGTGAACTAGAGTCGTCCTCCCTCACAAAAAAGAGTGAAAACTTCCAAAAATAATGTCGAGTGGTTATTATTATTATTATTGTTATTATTATTATTATTATTATTATTATTATTATTGAGGCTTTGAAGTTTTGAAAATATTGAGGTCAAAGCGTGCATTCATACACATAATGGTTATGTTTTGCTTCTTAAATTATAATTTGGTTCTCTATTCCTGATTTAGTTATTTATTTGGCTCAAAACGAAATTGGATGATTTCTTTTTTAGATATTTTGTGAAATTTGATGATACATAGAAAGCACGATCGTACGATTCGAGGTGTGTAAAAGTTTTTTCGAGCTATATGGAGATTGACCCTTGAGTGCAAAGGCAAAAGGGAGCTTGATTGCAATACCTACTCGTCGAGTAGGGACATCAGACTTAGTGATTTGATTATGCTGAGTGGAAGAGTCATCGTTTAATACCCACTCGGAATAGGGATGATTATGTTGAGTGGAAGGAGCCTCGATGTCTTATTTAAATTTTTTGTTATGATGTAATTATCTATAAATATATTTATTTTAGGGTTATTTCATAATTATTCTTCAACTAACTTTTTAAATTATTTTTAAAGTAAATTTCAAAATAATAATAAATCTATTTAACTACTCCATGAATGAGAAATTTCAAACATTTATATCAAAGAGATTAGAAGGTAGAGACTGTAATCTCATATAATAATATAATGTTTTTAAATTCTAATTTAATTAATATTTTTCTAGCAAAATAGAATTTTTATTTTATAAAATTATTTTAATGGATGATGATTATACCATTAGGGGGTTGAAATGGATGTTACAACAATGGCGACGTGCAGAATGGGACACCATTATTCCCTATTAATTTATATTATTTTCCTTTTTTTAATTCAAAAAATCAGTTTATTTATTAATTTAATGGTGACGTTTAATAATACTTTGTTACCTATTTCAAATTAATATTAATAATAATAAATCTATTCATTATTCTAATATTTTAAAAAAATTAAAATAATACTTCCCCTACAGATTGGACAACTACTCCAATAATTATTATTTTTTTTTTAAAGGAAAAAGTCTTTTCTCTTTATTTTTTTCTCTTCAAATCATTATATATATATATAAATACTCTTGTCTATGTTTTTTAAAAAATATAAAAAAAATATTAATTTTGAAAGAAAATATATTTATGAAATTTTAAAATTAGTATTAATCCCTTTTCATCCCACTAATCAATTTTTATTTTTATTATAATATATTACACGTCGATTGAATTAGCATGAATTAAAAAAATGATCCATTTTAATTGGATTTTTGTTTTTACTAAATTAATTTCTAAAATAAAAATAATATAATAGATCGACGTGATCGCCAAATTATTAATTCTATAAAAAAAAAATTGAGAATAAAAAAAAAGAACAAAAAAATGTTTTATGAAGGCAGCCAATACCTCGTAGGTTAAGATTAGACTTTTATTGTCTTTTATTTTTGTTTTTATTATTTATTTATTTTGGATCTTCTTTCTTAAGCCTCCAAGTGGCAGCATTTTAGGCTTCCATAACTTTCTCTCTCTACTGTTTGACCTTGTGCCACTTCAAGGGAGAGAGAAAATGTGCGTAATTACTTTTTTGCCCTTGTCCTTTTTAGAAAAAAAAAAATGATTTATTACCATCCAGTAGCAGCATGAGTGTATATGAGTTGGATTAGATTGAGTTTACATTTTATAGACTAACCCGAGGTTGGTAATTCAAGTAACCTAAAATTGTTTCACAACCCAACCCGACATTTTATGTTCGAGTTAGGTTGGGTTGAGTTGAGTTTACCGTTGATGCAAGAAAATGTTGGGTAATAATTGGGCATGTTCGTCCATGTCTGCTTCTTGTTGTTGAGTTTACCGTTGATGCAAGAAAACGTTGGGTAATAATTGGGCATGTTCGTCCATGTCTGCTTCTTGTTGTTCCAGAAATGACTTGAGATGAGGAGAAGAAAGTGTGATTCCATAATGAGTAAGTGAAACTCGAGGGGAAGGAGGTTGATTGAAGCCCTGGTCTCTGAGAAATTTGCGCGCAATTTCAAAAATAATCTGAGATAATTGGTGTGACGTGCAACTTTGGGAAGAACAGTAACTCAAAATTTGAACTGAACCAGTTTGATTTTAAAAAAAGAAAATGATTCGGGTTGGTCCGATTTTCTAGATTTTTGGGTTCAATGTACACTCCAAGAATTTGATCGGAATCGTTGAATAAAACCTGAAAAATAGTTTATGTGCTTTTATAAACTCTCATGAATAGTCTATATTTGTACGAGTAACGGCTTATGGATGAGTGCTCTTCGGGTAGTTCGTTGGCCGTGAACCTACGTGCCTATGACTTTGTTTCCTAGGGAATCCGTGCAACGGAAGATCTTGAACGTGAGAATTTCTATACGAAAAATATTCTCTTAAACAAAGGTATTTGTGTTTGGATTACCACGCAAGATCAGTCTCATGAAAACCTTATATTCCCGAAGGAGGTTCTACCCGTAGAAACGCTCTTAGCTTTAGCTGGTCGTGACCAAGAAACCACTAGTTTCGCTTGGTGGATCGGGAGTGCCCGACTTATCATTTATCCGATACATTATTGAATTTTAGAAAGGGTATTTTTGGAAACCAAAAAAAAACATAAATTGAAGACTTAGCTATGAAATACCTTTTTGGTTCTTTTTTTTATTTTTTAAAATTAAAGACCAAGAACATGAAACCAAATGCAAGAAAACAATATAAAAGTTTTTGTAGCTGCTCCTCAAATTCAACTCAGTGATAATAATAATTAAAAAAATGAAATCAATTTTCATTTCATATAAATCTTCATTTCCCAACAATCAATTAAGAACATTCAGTTTCCAATCATTAATCAAACAAACAAAAACCTCCATGGAAATCCACTTTCAGTCGCCGGGAACCCACGGCGGAGCCACCGCTTCATTGGGCAAATCAAGCAAATTCAAAGGCAGAACTAGAGGGAACAATGCTAACAAGTTCGTCGGAGTCCGGCAGCGGCCGTCGGGGAGATGGGTGGCGGAAATCAAAGACACGACAAAAAAAATCCGAATGTGGCTCGGAACTTTCGAGACGGCGGAGGAAGCCGCTCGAGCTTACGATGAAGCCGCTTGTCTTCTTCGAGGTTCCAATACAAGAACGAATTTCATCCCACAAATCTCCACTAATTCCCCAATCGCCTCACGAATTCGCAGCCTCTTAAACAGCAGAAAAAACCAAATTCTAAATCCACTCAAAAACCACCCCGCCGCCGCCGTCGCCGCTCCAATAATTCAGGACGGCCGGCTGTTCGACGGCGCCTATAAACCCGACATGACGAACTGTTTGGAAGAAACAGAGATGGGTTCTGATTTTTGTAGCGATTCATCTTGTTCTTCTGATTCTTCTCGATTGGGAGCTTCTTCTGGAGGTGGGTTTGTTGATGGGCTTTCGATGGTGCAAGAATCGATGAAGTTTCCGGTGAACGCGGCGGCGCTTCAAGCGGAAAGCGAGCATTCAGAGGATTTGGAATTGTTAGCTTTTGAGAGGATGAAAGTTGAGAGGCAAATTTCTGCTTCTTTATATGCCATGAATGGAGTTCAGGAGTATATGGAGGCTGTTCATGAGGCCTCTGAGGCAATTTGGGATCTTCCACCACTCTGTTCTTTGTTCTGTTGAGGATCATGAACAGATTAAGATAAACCATGTGGGTTTATCTCTTATTTTCTTTGTTTAGTGCTTGATTTTAGTGTTTTTCTTATGACAAATGTTGTCCGTACAAGAATTTGGGAGATTAAAACATGAAATTGGAGACAGAAACCATTTAAAGAAGATCAAACTTTTGGTGGGTAATTTAGAAATCAATCTAAAAAGCTTAAAATTCAAAAGGGTATGTAAATAATTTGTGATTAAGAAGCTTGTTCATGAATAAACTCCATTTTGAAGGGATTTGCCTTATTTTCCGTTTGGGAATATAAAAACAGAACAAAACAGAACGCACCCATTTACTTTAAGGGCCCACAGATATAGAAACCGCTCATAGTCTCCACTCGTTCATCAATTAACCGCTAAATCTTCAGTCAGGCGATAGACGTGCGAAATGGGCGCTCTCAAAGCCGTGGCGCTCATCACAGGAGGTGATCATTCCAACGTCAAAGGCTCCATTCAGTTCGTCCAAGATTCAAATGGTCTGTTTCTCTATGTGGGTTTTTGAATTCGATGCTTGTTTTTGGTTCTTCTGCGCCCATTTTTCATAGGGTTTTTGTAATCGATGCTTGTTTTTGCTTGTTCTGCGCCCATTTTTCATAGGGTTTTTGTAATCGTTGCTTGTTTTTGCTTCTTCTGCGCCCATTTTTCGAAGGGTTTTGTCTGCGATGATTGTTCTTGCTTGTTTTTGCACTTATTTCTGAAAGGATTTTGTGTGCGATGCTTGTTTTTGGTTCTTTTGCGCTCATTTCTTGTAGGGTTTTTGATAAACATGAACAGGGGCGACCCATGTTAATGGTAGATTAAGTGGGCTATCTCCTGGACTCCATGGCTTCCATATCCACGCTCTTGGCGATACCACAAATGGCTGCAACTCCACTGGTAATCCCTCTCTTTTTCTGCCCTAATTTCGCCTCGTTCCATTGGTTGAATCGATTTTTTCTTTGTTAGGGCCTCATTTTAATCCATTGAAGAAGAACCATGGAGCTCCTGGGGATTCAGAACGTCACGCTGGAGATCTGGGGAACATCTATGCAGGCCCTGATGGTTAGTAGAGTTTCTACTTTTTTTTTCCATTGGAATGTTCTTGAGCTCCTCGTATGACATTTTAGCTGTGGGATGTTTTAGGGATTGCTGAAGTTTCCATTACAGATAGGCTGGTAAGTTTGCTAATATAGACTGCTTCATATTCAGTGAGTTGTGCTTATGCGAGCCACTGTTGGGCTTCTAATTTGCATTTGTTCTTTGTGATGTGAGTTGTGGATTATATTTTCGTTGTTGTTCTTGTGTTTTGATGTGTAGATTTCACTTAAGGGACCTCATTCGATACTTGGACGGGCTGTTGTTGTGCACGCTGATCCCGATGATCTTGGCAAGGGTAAGAGTTTGTTCTATTCTACCTGGTCTTTAAGCTTTCAAACGGCATGAGTCTAAGCCCACCGCTAGTAGATATTGTCCTCTTTGGGGTTCCCCTCAAGGTTTTTAAAACGTGTCTGCTAGGGAGAGGTTTCCACACCCTTATAAAGTATGCTTCGTTCTACGCTCCAACTGATGTGAGATCTCACAATCCAGCCCCCCTTCAAGGACCAGCGTCCTCGCTGGTACTCATTCCTCTCTCCAATCTATGTGAGATCTCACAATCTACCCCTTTCAGAGCCCAGTGTCCTCGCTGGCACACCGCCCGGTGTTTTACTCTGATACAATTTGTAACAGACCAAACCCACCACTAGCAGATATTATCTTCTATGGGCTTTCCCTTTCGGGCTTCTCCTCAAGGTTTTTAAAACGCGTTTGCTAGGGAGAGATTTCCATACCCATGTGAAGAATGCTTCGTTCCCCTCTCCAACGGATGTGGGATCTCACATAAACGTTCTGTACTGTTGTTGAGATTAGGATAAAATAGCCATTTGAGTTGTGTTACCTTTCATCTCTTGATAAATTATTTAATAACCAGACAGGGACATGTCTTTTATCATTTACCTTAATGATGTTTGTAGCGATCTTTGGTGTGATAAAGAATATCGAACAAGAGCGACCTATTAAACATATATTTGTAGGTTCAAGGACCCACTTCTTTAGTTTGTTGATAATTGAATGAGTATCACTCTCTATTGTCAGTTCAAAAGATTATGTTTGATTTGTCGTTCACATTCATTTCGTCTATTCGTTGTTGCCTTTTGGCTTAATCGTACATGTTAAATGCAATAGGCGGGCACGAACTCAGCAAGACGACTGGAAACGCTGGTGCAAGAATCGGATGTGGTTAGTATGCAAATCCTCTACATATTTGGTTTCGGTTTTTAGGTTATAACAATGTCTGCTAGAGATATGCTCCATCTCTAATGAAATGAAAGATGTGAGTTAGGTTTATTTTCTTTAAAAACAACTTGGTTTGGATCAAATTCTTTAAAAAAGGAGATGCTTATAAAAGGAGGAAGATAAGCATTCCACCAAATGTATTAGAGGTATAGAAGTAAGCTCACCGCTAGCTGATAATGTCCTCATTGGCCTTTCCCTTTCGGGCTTCCTCTCAGGGTTTTAAAACGCGTCTGTTAGGGAGAGATTTTCACACCCTTATAAGGAATGCTTTTTTCCCCTCTCCTACCAATGTGGGATCTTGCAATCCACCCCCTTAGGGGCTAGCGTCCTCTTTGGCACACTGCTTGGTGTTTGGCTCTAATACCATTTGTAACGGCTCAAGCCCCCGCTAGTAGACATTGTCTTCTTTGGGGAGAGGTTTCCACACCCTTATAAGGAATGTTTCGTTTTCCTCTCTAACTAATGTAGGATCTCGCACTAAATTAAGGAGAATAGGCATGTGGCAAGAACATAAGTTTTATTTAGAAGATGTCTGATCACTTGGGAAAAAAAACGAAAGAGAATGGTGAGAAGCAGGTGGAAAGAAGGATGAAACGAAACGGGCGGGGTGGGGCGGAGGTGAAGAAACTAACAAAGGTACTGATAGATCGAGAAAAAAACTAGTGAAGAAGTTCTTTGACGAACAAACCCATTCCTAACCCGAAGAAGCCTCAACTATAACCTTAGGCAATAGAGCATGTAGGGCATGCGATATCGATATTGCCTTCCCATCGATGAAACACTCTTTAACAAATGCATAAGGGAAGGGAAGGGAAAGGAAGGACGGAAAATCATGATCAAGATAGCGGAGGCCCCGGACTGTAAGTAGGGATTTTGGGTGATAGAGAATATGTTATGTTGTTCCTAAATTATTATAGAACTAAGCATTTTGTACCCTTATGGTTTTATTGTACAGTTTTTGAAAGTTTTGCTTGATTGTTGAGCAGGCATTATTGGGATCCAATCCTCTGTTTAAAGGTTGGCTGTGCTGGAACCCTCTCTCTCTCTCTCTCTCTCTCTCTCTCTCTGTTTCTTTCCTTTTTGTTCTTTTATCAACAATAAGTTATTTCAAGTCGGGTATGTGAAAATAGGTCGAGTTTGAGTTTTATGGTTGGAAATGTTCAATTCGTCGTTCAAATAAGAATCATATTACATTATTATCGAACAAACTAGTTATTCACTAAATGACATGATAAATTTTTGGGTATTTGAACGTTGTTTGATGTCGAAGGTAAAATCATGAATATCGACCATCGACAACAATGGTTGTGCTTAAAACTAGAAGCTCGGTAAATCTTGCTTGCAATATATTCATCTGTCCTTTGTGGCGGTTTTGGATCGTCCTCCCAACCAAAGTTCTGTTGACATATCCTATGATCTCTATCGTTGGTTCATAACATGAGATCTGTGTGTGATTTCACGACGGTTTTTAGATTCTCCCTATAGGCAAGAGTTCATAAACTCAATTAGGATTAAGATCAAATCGCATGTGACCATCTGGTAAAATATGAATATTTCATAGTCCAATCTTATACAAACTCATTATATAAAATATTCTCTCTCATTTGTTTCCATCCTAGACACCTAAATTCATACAAAGAATCTGCACATGATTCAACAGCTAATATGTATTTGGAAGCAACATATTTTGAAAGTGGAATCTCCTCTTTGGGTATATGTGTTTACGTTAGAACTCGTTTCCTTGCACATATATTTACATTTATATTAAGAGACACCGAAAATTGGGTGGGGACGGGATGAAAAATATAATCCATTTCCCTGACCTCGTTTATCTCGCGACTAGAAATCTCTTCCCACTTTCACTCTGTTCGGAATAGGTCCTTATGGGGCTTTGTAGATTAAGTGTGGGCATCCCGAGAGAGAGAGAGAGAGAGAGAGAGAGAGAGAGGATCATATACAAATAGAGCAAATCTTTTCTTCCAGAAGAAAGAAACTAAAATGAGAAAAAATCTTTCTTTTTTTTCCATTAAATTCTTACAAAAACACAAACTCCATTCGGTTCATTCCCTTTTGAAAGTTTTAAAATTAATCGGCAAATATCTTAGCTGGATTTTATTTGGAACCTTTGAAGCGGAAAATATAAGAAAACCTGAATCCCCCTCCCAAAAGGGCGATTGAATCGGTGCCAGTTGGATTCTCAACGAAACCCTTCGCCGCTGCCGCCGCTACCTCCGCCGTCACGGCCACCGTATGATCTAGACAAATCTGATTGAACCATACCCTTTTTTTAGAAACTTGAGGAACCAATACATATCTGTTTATCTGTTTATCTGTTTATCTGTTTCGTCGTTTTTTTCTGCTCGACTTTCCCTCTCTGATTCATTTCTATAATACCCATTTGTTCTTTTTCTTGTTCTTCATCATTTTATGGTTTAATCTCTTCTCCAAACATGGCTGCCTTTTCCCTTTTTGTTTATTTTCTTGCCCTTACTCCTCTAGGGTTTGTGTCTTCAAAATCCCTTCCCCGATCTTCATTTTGCCCCAGAGATTCGGATTTCTTTCTCTATGGAGTTCGATCTCAATGCCCTTCCTCTGTGGTTCCCAACTTGCCTTTACAGGTATGAATTTCTCTGTTATCTTCTTGGTTTTGTGTTGATTGTTGTTTTGCTTAGCTGATATCATCTCTGTTTTCTTTGTCTTGTCTGAATTCCAACTTTTGTGGAGGCTGTTCATGTTGTTCGTGAAGCTTTGTTGTTATACCTTTAGAATTAGATTATTAGCTTAACTTTTGGTTGTTTTAAGCTCTTTGATTGTTCTTTATGTGATGAACATTCAGCTGAGGGGAGGTGGATAAATTTGTGCATATTTGTTCTTTTCTCTTTACTGTTATCTGAAGAATTAGATTGGAAGAGTTGAGATGTTGAATCAGAAGTTAGAATGTTCATGGGTTCAGTTGGGGATGGATTGAGGCGTCTGTAACCCAATTTTCGGGTCGAGTTGGGGATGGATTTAGGCATTTGTAACCCAATTTTCGGATTGAGTTGGGGATGGATTGAGGCATTTGTAGCCCAATTTTCGAGTCAAGTTGGGGATGGATTGAGGCGTTTGTAACCCAACTTTCGGGTCGAGTTGGGGATGAATTGAGGCGTTTGTAACCCAACTTTCGGGTCGAGTTGGGGATGAATTGAGGCGTTTGTAACCTAACTTTCGGGTCAAGTTGTGGATGAATTTAGACGTTTGTAACCCAATTTTCGGGTTGAGTTGTGGATGTATTTGTGGCGTTTGTGACCCAATTTTCAGGTTGAGTTGTGGATGTATTTGTGGCGTTTGTAACCCAATTTTCGGGTTGAGTTGGGGATGGATTGAGGCCTTTGTAACCCAACTTTCGGGTCAAGTTGGGGATGGATTGAGGCATTTGTAACCCAACTTTCGGGTTGAGTTGTGGATGGATTGAAGCATTTGTAACCCAACTTTCGGGTTGAGTTGTGGATGGATTGAGGCATTTGTAACCCAACTTTCGGGTCGAGTTGTGGATGGATTTGTAACCCAACTTTCAGGTCGAGTTGTGGATGGATTGAGGCGTTTGTAACCCAACTTTCGGGTCTAGTTGTGGATGGATTGAGGCGTTTGTAACCCAACTTTCGGGTCGAGTTGTGGATGGATTGAGGCGTTTGTAACCCAACTTTCGGGTCTAGTTGTGGATGGATTGAGGCGTTTGTAACCCAACTTTCGGGTCTAGTTGTGGATGGATTGAGGCGTTTGTAACCCAACTTTCGGGTCTAGTTGTGGATGGATTGAGGCGTTTGTAATCCAACTTTCGGGTAGAGTTGGGGATGGATTTTGGCATTTGTGGCATTTGTAACCCAACTTTCGGGTCGAGTTGGGGATGGATTGAGGAGTTTGTAGCCCAACTTTCGAAACTGCTAACCTGAGCATAGCTTTAACGCTTTACGATTAAGACATTATATTCTCGATTGAAAGGTCATACGTGTTGAAGTCATGGTGTGCTAGTGTAATTTCTTCTCTCTTATTGATTTTCTTTGCCTTTCTTCTGATCTTTAGGTGGATGGGAAGTTCCTTGATGAGACTTTGACGTCTTATAAGAAGAACGGCTACACCTCCATGTTCTTTTATGCGTCGTGGTGCCCGTTTTCTCTCCGTTTGCACCCCACATTCGAATCTCTCAGCTCGTTGTTTCCTCAAATAGAACACTTGGTGGTTGAGCAATCTTCTACACTACCAAAGTAAGTAGTTGAACTATTGTGTTCATTTGTTTGAATGAGACGAGAATTTAGCGATCCTCGTATTGGCGTTTTTAAGTGCTAATGAGATCATTTCTGTCGTTGAAACTCGAATAGGATAATAACTTGCTGGTTTACAACCTCTTTACTAACACATTTGTCTTCCCGTTTCGTAGCGTACTCTCAAAATATGGAGTCCACAGCTTCCCGACTTTATTACTGGTGAATAGGTCATCATGGGTTCGATATCGTGGTCCAAAAGATATACTTTCGCTCGTTCGTTTCTATAACCGAGTAACAGGTAAGGTTCTCTAATGTGGGTGTGTGTGATCAAGCTCTAACGGGTTGTGTTTGGTGAACGTATATGTATATCTAAATCGCGTTTTGTTATGTCAGGATTAAAATCGGTTCCTTATTATAATGAAGATGAGTTACTTAGAATTGAGAGCGTTGGTAGGCCAATAATCGAACGGTCAAAGATTTCCTCACCGAAGAACATATTGAAGAGCGAACCATTGTTGACGTTCTCGTTTGTATTCATATGTCTTCGTATAGCAATAGTCAAATTACCGCATGTGCTATATCGTCTTAACAATCTTTGGAGATCTTACATGCCCCACCTAAACTTGGAAATATTTGGTGAAACACGACAACTGATGGGGCGGATTTTCCACATGGTCGATATGAGAAGGGCATGGGCGAAGCCGAGGCTATGCAAGACGAAGAACTTCCACAAAGGAGCAAGGAATGCTCGTGTTTGGGCGTCGTCTCTGGCCTCCGTCTCGTTGGGTGAATCTTCGTCCTCGAGATCGACTTAGATTCACCTACCATCTTGTAAAAATTGAAAATGCAAATTTCTGAGGCCTTTTCTTGCACTAGAGGTAGCAGGAGAGTAGAGGGTAAGGCAAGGCCTGTACAGTTAACAAAATTGATTCTCTCATATTGAATATTATACACATTACACGACCAAAACATGTCTAATAAACCCAAACAAGCTGTTTTGTTTATTTGACAGTTCGGTTCACAGTTGGGTCATAACGATATTATGTTATCTAAACAGTAGGTAAGTTCTCGTGTAACAGGCAGCTCAAGTTTACCATTAATAGATATTGTCTTGCTTTCTATTTCCTTTCTATTTCGGGTTTCTTTTCAAGGTTTTAAAATATAGGAGTAGAGAGAGATTTCTACATCTTTATAAATAATGTTTCGATATTGTTCTGCTTTCTATTTCGGGTTTCTCCTCAAGGTTTTAAAACATGTTTGCTAGGGCTAGGAAGTTACATTCTCCTCCCCATCCAATGTGGGACCTCACAATCCACCTCCTTCATGGCCCCACCATCCTCACGACGCTCGTTCTCCTCTCCAATCGATGTGTGATCTCACCATCCACCCTCCTTTGGGACTCCTCTCCAATCGATGTGTGATCTCACCATCCACCCTCCTTTGGGACCCAGTATTTTTTCTGGTACTCATTCGATTTCACATCTCGAGACTTAGTACTTTGGAAATGTAATCTTTCGATAATCCCAGCTTTAAAATGAGGATCGGGCTAATTAATTGAGAGGAGAGGATAAGGGCAGGCTTGTGGGGGCGTGATTTAAGGCCTAGATTTGAGAGTTTGTTTGTTTATGCATTCCATTTTCAAAGATTGCTTGTTGGGAAGAAAAGGGGTCTCTTGTGATTGAATGTGACTGAAGATATTTGGTGTGGTGTATGAGCGGCCAAATGCCAAAGACTTGGAGAGTTTGCTTGTTCAAATAGTACTTGTATTCTTCTTTTTTGTATTTTGCCATAAAATTTTGTGGCTATTACCGTCTCGTTCATAATGCTTCGTGGCTATTATCGATGCCCTTTCGTGACTATTTACCATCTGTACGAGGGTTAAGCAAAGTTTTTGTATATAGGTTATGCACATAGAGACGATGGAAAAGTTTTTAGAATCTACTAAGTAGTTATTTCTTTTTCCTTTGCCTTCCATATTTGATATCATTTGATGATATATTATTTTATTTTATGGACATCTCACTATTCTTAAATGATTCTTTCATGATACACCATGAATGACGTAAGTATAAAATAAGTTCTTTTGATGATGATATATAAAAGTAATTGCTTGAATTATGTTAAGAAGCTATTGCCCTTAAATAAGGAAGAGCTTACGAACGAGCGTTACAAAATAATAGCTACGAAGCAAGTTACACCTAACATGATAAATTCAATTCAACTTTGTAATCAATAAGGACACCTAAAACATTTAACTAAAGAAATGTTCAAAGAACAGATGATCACACAAATAAAGGAAAATTGGGAAGAAAAAAAAAAAAGTAAAATTTGAAATTTATTTATTTATATAAATTCAAAAAAGGTAAAAATTGAAGCTTGAAAATTGATAGAACAGGCAAATATTTAGAGGTGACAATGAAAATTTTCCTAATAAATAAGAATATATTAAAGCATCAAACTTTCCCATTTTTTCTCATTAAAAAAATAACAAAATGATTTAAAAAGGAAAAAAAAAAGAGAAAAAGAGGAAAAAAGAATTAAAAACTTATCCTTTCTTGATCGTTTCTAGACAATCCCAGCAAGCAACCGACCCTCTTTTTCAATCCTTGTGGTTCCATTTATTCCAGTGGGGGGCTGTTTACTTCTTAGAATCCCTATAAAAATTCACCTACCACAATCAAATGTTCATAATACCCTCCTCCCCTTCTCTTTCTCTCTCTAAGATTTTCCCCCAAACAAAGCATATTCTTGAGAAGAAGGCTACAAACAATCCAGAGGGTTTTTCATTTGAGTTCTTGGTGGATTCCTATGGCCAAAGGGCCTGCAAATTCCATCTAAAGTTTGAAAATTTTGATTCTTCTTCCATTATAAAGCCCCCCCAGTTGTGAGTTCATATTTCACGTACCTCCAGAGAAAGAAAATGGATATCCATGAGTGGGAAATCCTCTCTGATGATGCCTTGCTTGATTACAAAGATGACAAGAAGAAGATCATCGCGGCTAAGAGAAGTGCTTCTGCTTCTGAAGCCAAGGTTATGGTTGATATGAACTATTTCTTGTGTCCATCGTCAATGGATTCTTCCGAGCACATCAGCCAACCGCCGAGGAGTTCTTCAGGGTTGCCTAAACAGCCGATGATCCCTGTTCATCTCCAATTGGACTCACCAATTATCAAAGTCCCAGATGATTCACTGGCAATGAAAGAGAAAGAAAAGGTACCTATGGTGATCAGTTTTGAGCCATCGGCCGTGAGTGAGAAGGTTGATCAAAAAGGGGCTGTGGAAAAAGCAGATCAAGAGACTGTTACTCAAGTTTTCTTCAAGAAAATGAAGGAAAATGAATTCGTCGACATGAAAATAGACTCACCCAGGTCCAGCAACAAGGGAACCAAGGCTCAAATTGATGTAGGGTGTTATCAGTTTGATGATGATGGTGAGGCTAAAGGGAGCAGTACGAACTCCCCCAGGATGGATTTGATGAACCAGGAAAGCAATAAGATGGAAGATGGATCCATCGGTGGGTTAAACATATTGAAGTGGAGCTTAAATGGGATTGGAGCCATTTGCTCCTTTGGGGTTGCAGCTGCCACGATTTGTGTTCTGTTTTATGGAGGCAACCAACAAAAGCTGAAAATCCAGATCTACACCAATGATAAGGTCAGCAATTCAAAACGTTCATGCAATATTACCTCAAACAGTAATGAATTAAGGCCAATGTTAGGTTAGGAATTCAATTCAGTTCATAAAACCCATAAATTGTAGCAGAGCTAATTTCGTAGCATTTGGTTGCAGAAATTAAAGCAAGCGGTTCAGCAAGCTACTAAGTTAAATGAAGCAATCTCAGCAGCAAGAGGACTTCCACAGACAAGGGCTCACATAACCTGTGGCGGCCGCTATGATGGGCTCTAAGGAAGCTTAGAGGTGGCTCTGCTTTGAAGACAAACTCTACACTAGAGGATGAATTGAGGCGGATTTGCCCTTAAAAATGACCAATTCTATCACTTTACTAGAAGTCTGTACATAGAGATTATAGTGTTAAGTACAAAAAAAAAAAAGGTTCAGGGGTCCTAGTTAGCCTACGCCAATACAGTCTTGATCAGCTTTGAATTTTATAGGTTTTTATGGTTTGTTTGTGTGTTCCAGTGGGGAAATGGTACAATCTTTATACACATGAGCAGTGGAAATGAAAGAGATGATTCTAAAAGCATAAATCTTGATCTTGATCTTGAACGGTTAAGACACTATTTAGTCCATATTCAATAACTCCTATGGCGTGGTCTCTATATTAAAACGTTTGTCCCACTTTAATAAATGTAACCAATGGATAAGTCTTGCTCATTAAAGAAGACCCTGAATCTTAATTAGCATTCAAGCCCCTCTAAACAAACTTTTTACTAACTCAATGAAAACGGTTGGTATGGGGGAAATGATCCTGAGTTCATAAGTAAGGAATACATCTCTATTGGTACGAGGCCTTTTGGGGAAACCAAAAGTAAAGCCAAGAGTTTAAAGTGGACAATATCATACCATTTTAGGGAGTCGTGATTCCTAACATGGTACTAAAGTCATGCCATTAACCAAGTCAGGTTAATAGAATATTCAAATGTCAAACAAAGAATTGTGAGCCCAGAAGGTGTTGTTAAAAAGTGACTCAAATGTCAAATAAAAGGCGAATTTTGTTCGAGGGGTCTAAAAAAAGGAGTTGAGCCTCAATTAAAGGGAGGATGCTCGAGGGCTCCATAGGCCTCGGGGAGGCTCTATTGTATACTTTGTTCGAGGGGAGGATTATTGGTGGTGAGTCCCACCTCGGCTAATTAAGGGAGATGATCATGAGTTTATAAGTAAGAAATACATCTCTACGACACATTTTGGAGAAACCAAAAGCAAAACCATTAAATTTTATGTTCAAAGTGAGCAATATCATACCGGGAGAGAGTCGTGATTCCCAACAAAAACCACGTTACAAAGTGCAATTTCCACCTTTCAAAGCAACAAGGGACTTGGAGATATGGCTTACACGAGCAAGTATATGATGGTTCTTGGTTTATTCCTTTGCTCAGCTAGCTTGGTATGATTTATCAGGTGATCAACCCAACTGACGATATTCTTCCACTGATTAAAATCGCCTATATACAATGCAAACAATAAATGAATATAAGTACAGGGCCAAATAATGGAAATGGATTGAAAAAAAAAAAAGTGAAACAGACAGAGAGTGACCGGCCGAATAATGGAGCAAGCAATTACAGATAGAGTTCTCTCTTTCCTTTTTTTTTTTTTTTTTTTTTTTTTTTTTTCCTTTTTTTTCAAGGTTTGAACAGTAAACAATAATCAGATCAAATCATTTTCCTTTCCTCCATTTAAATTTCTAAGAAATACTCGAGAAAAAAATAGAAAATCTGGGGTCCAATGAAAGAGACAGAGATTCCACCACTTCAGAAAGTGAAAGCTCCATTGTGGGGTTTGAACTAGGCACAAAATATCAAATAATGGCATGACAACTTGACAATAAACCGTAGCGTCGCCGATTGTATTATTGACAAAAAATGCACTGCCTTGAACATCACATAATGCAAGCCATTTACGTAATCAACTCCCACATTTCACAATCAGATTGACAGAGAACATCAAAACCCTAGGCCAAAAACCATCCGTATAAGATCATTTACACTAATCTACAGCATCTAAATCCATCCTTGATTCACTAAAAAGAAAGAACATGCAATTCAGATAGATTAGATTCGAAAAGCACACAAAACCCAGATCAAATTCCTTATCAAAAAGCTAAAAAGACTAAAAAAAACAAAAGAAGTGAGGGAAAAGAGAAATGTCCGAAGCTATCCGGAAGAGGAACAAAGAAGAAAACGTTCGACTCCCTCAAACGGATTCCGTAATGGAATTTTATATCCGATCAATTGATGTAAGCCTTTGTCTGAACCAAAAGGTGTTGCAGAATAGTTTGCACCTCCTAGTCATTCGAAAGGCTAAACCATTTCCATTTTCAAAATTTTACCCCAAATCTAAACAAAACTAAAACCTTCAGAAGGATCATCCAAGAAATAGACGACCAAAAATTGTCTCCTCCATTCAAAATTTAGGCGACGGAGCGGAGAAAGGGGGCGGGAACAATTTAATAGCGTCGTTCGGCTTAGGGATTCCACGTAGGGTACGGTTTGGGCTTTTCGGATCGGGTATGGGTCTTAAATTGGCTGATCGAATCCGACTTTTCAATTCATCTAACTTAGCCCTAAAATATTTCCCTTTAGCTGAAAATTGTCTTAACCCAACCCAAACAAGATCCAAACTCACACCATCAATTCATGAATCTTGCTTAAAAGATTCAAAAGAACCCTAAATTGAGATCAAAACCAACTGAAAAACGATTCAAATTCGACTAGAATGGAAGAAATCTGCTAAACTAAGAATTGGGTTGAGCCAAACCATAATCAAGTTGGACCATGTAACAACCCATAATCGAGTTGGACCATGTAACAGCCCAAACTCACTGCTAGCAGATATTGTCTAATTTAGTCCGTTACATAACGCCGTCAGCCTCACGATTTTAAAATGTGTCTACTAGGGAGAGGTAGTAAAGGTTCCTCCCAACCAATAAAATGAATTTACAAGTGGCCATTATCAGAATTTACATGTATGGGTTCGTTCATAGATACCATGTGCAACCTAAAACTGCTTCGTGAGCAATGTTAATGCTTTAGCATGCCAAAGAGCAAGCCAAGCCAGAAAAGTTATGACAAGTTCAATTTAAGCATTACAAAAAGAAGATCAAGAACATCTTCCTGTCAAGGTGATTAAACTTGAGGCTTGGCAGCTTCTAGCATTTCAACTATAAGTGTCTTGACATCCCTAAAAAGATGCAATAGAAAAAGTGAGAAGAAATTCAAACAGGGACTAAAATGACTAGAAGAAACTTTGAAATGGTTAAGATCATTTTTATCATGTTCAGGAGTATTCAAGCTTCATGGTAAGAAAATCATATTTAGAAGTGTAAAACCAAACACTAAAATTATTATATGAAAAGTTAACTCTTAATAAATATCACACATAACAAATCATTTTCACTAAAATCACTCTCAAACATGCCCGAAACTCTAAATATTCAAGACTATCAGAGGTGCAGAAAGATTTTTCAAATAACAATCCTATTATCTCCACATGTCATCTATCCAACTCCTTAGAAGTCGAGATCAACCTTCACACCATAAACCAGGACTTCAACAGGAAAGAAAATAACATCATGCATCTAGAATTGTAAATGAAAATAAAGATGGAAAGAAATATCTCTGGTCCCAAAGTATCTATTACTTAAACATGCACTCTCATGTTCGAAATTTAACAATTTAAGTTGTAATTTATGGATTAAATTAGCAGTTGTTACACAGTTCTCAGAAATTCATAATCCTCATAATTTTTTCCAGCATATAGTCCGTTCGTTGTTGCAATGCAATTTAATGAAGTTTTATACGGAGAAAGGAATTCAATTCATTATTACAATTCACACAACCAATAAATAAAAAATAAGCCGATACAATGTCCTCTTACGCTGCATATAGAATTTAGGTCAAATTTTGTTTGGTCCATGTACTTGGATAATAAATGGGTGAATCTTTTTTCTATTTTTGTTACATCTTACCGGACAAATGTATAATGTCTTAGCCAGTTTAATAATGTTAGTGTTAGTAGATGGAAGAGCTAATTTCAAACTTAAGATTTTAATTTCATAAATTCAAGTCTGAACTTGAACAAATGGTGAATTATGCCTTTTATTAGTTAGATGAATTTCAACCATTTAGAGATCTACGGCAAGAAGATTGTTCTTACAAGCTATGATCGAGCAAGGTGCTAGTCTTATGGTCGTAAAGTTGAGTTGTGACTTTATTTCACTTTATTAGTTTTAGTCATTTTGGTTCTAAGTTCGATTTTTTTTTTTTTTTTACTTTACAATTTTACGGTTGAAGTTTGGGTGTTCTTGCGGTTGGGTTAGTATGTTATTTTGGATGATTTGTTGGTTGGTTTCTGGCTAATTTTCAAACTTGCCCTTGAATCTTTCCCTAGACTTGAAGAAACATTATTTATATTAACAGAAGCAACTAATCAACAAATGGTACATTCAGCAGACCAGAAACATATAGGGGCAAAAAAGCATGCAATAGACATCTTTTTGCCTCAGCAATGAGAATTATAGGGTAAGAAGTCTTACTTTCTATTTTCTGCTCGTCTTGGAAAAGGTACACGAAGCTTAAATGAATTCCCCTGATAACTAGCCTAAATAAACAAAAGAAAAAACAAAACACAAATATACACATTTATTAGCCTTTGGAAATTAGAGCTGAAGTCAATACACCTTTTGTTAAGATTTAAATGTACATTAATTAGTAAATATTAATCTAATAGCTTGATCCTTAAGATTGGTATTACTCCAATATGACATATCATAGGCCAAGATTCTTGCGTCCAATTATCCATATTCTCATTTCCTCCTGTCAAAATTTATTAGTCCCCAGCATAATGATTACGGGTACGAACCCATAACTAATACTAACCTAACGTGAACTTTTAATGTCATTCTATCCTAACATGGTCTAATATTTCAGCAAACGCACAGAGAACTTTAATTCGTAGTAATATTATAGCAAAGACACGTAATAATAATTAGTTCTTATAATACATACTAACAAAGGTTGAACAAATAATTTAGTTCGTAGTACTAATACCTTGACGTTAAAACCAAGGCTATCCAAATCTAGCATGATGGCTGAATCAACCTGCAGATATAAGTAGTACAGTCTCACATGAACAGTTCATCAAAAGCTTTAGCTACTAAATTTGAAACGGTTAAAAACCTTGAACGAAGTATAATTGCATAGGAATTATTATCAAAAGCTACCCTTGGCCAAGATACTCCGGCCAATTGTAACCAGGTAATTCAGCCCTGATCACACAGTGCAGAATCAGATTGAAAATAAAAAACGAATGGAGTCCTATGTGAACTTGATTTAAACCAAACACATAGATTTTTTTTTTTTTTTTACCGGAATGGACGTCCAGTGTCTCACAATCATCTTTGTATCTTCAGTATGATCCCTATTCATGTGAGACTGTAAATAAACAGAATCCGATTAAAAAATATGTGATTCATGATTATTAATTGAAATAACAAGCAAGATTTAAAATGATGCTATCACCATGACAGGCTTTGCAAATTGAGCTATCGGATCAACTTGTGCTGCCTTGTACTCTTCACTACTTAGTTCTTGGATTAAAAAGGTAAAACAGCTAGATGTCAGTGTGACAAGAACAAGCCTGATATCAGAAGAAATAGAAAAGAGGAGAAGTAGAAAAGGCAGTCTATGTAAACAAACCTCCGGAACCCAAAGAAGCTGTTGCAACCCCCGACACGTATCGTATCACTTTCAGTTTGATGTACACAAATTGGAAGTCACCAAAGTCAACCTTCACATAAGTAGGAAGAATTAATTCATCTTTTATGTATAAACTGGAATAAACATCTCATGAAAAACATAAGTTTTCTGAGGATCGGTATAAGCTACCCAAAACGCATTTGGATGCTTGGACAAATATGCAGCACGAACAGCAGGTCTATCTTCTTCAGAAACCTAAATAATGAACAAGAACATAATTCAGATTGTCATGCTATTCCATTAAGGAAGGATAACACCTGTCCTGAAAGACACGCATGAACAGACACGCATCTATAATCTATGCATTTCTAATGAATGCATACAAGCAATGAGACAGATCGACACATGGAAAGAAGAAATAAATACTGAACATAAGCTATACATCTTACAGGAACAGCATCACCATGAACAGTGACCACTAAAGTTCCCCTATCTTCAGGTTCTTTTGCCACGAGCAATGAACATTTCGGATTAGCTGCCAAATTCTGCACAGAAAAGGAAAACCAAACTTTCAAAAGAATAAGAATGCTGCCAACACCAAAATTTCCAACTGGGTGCATTACGATGAATGATATACAATACCTTAGCGTGCTCTGCTAGACTGCTTACAGCAAGGATAGGAGTACCATCAGCATCACATGCAAAGTCAACAAAAGATCCAGACGGATAACCTTCAAAGCTCTGTACAGGAGCAAACCTTATTACTACTAAGGACTAAGAAACCAATCAAATGCAAATGATTTACAGAGAAATCAGATCTAATTGTACACTAGGAATGTCAATCACAAGTTCATAGTTATGTAGCGAATTCCGAAGACAATAGAGATAACACAACTAAAGATTAAAAGAGAGTGAATACCCTAGAAAAGGTGGAGAGCATGCCGCGCACACTCTGATCCAACAGTGCTCGAATCTCCTCAGCTGGCAAAAGCCGAGCCGCTTTTTCCTAAAACGTCACCAGCCACATACAGCAAGTACTTGATAAATAAACAGAACACAAGAAATAATTCAGAACAAGCAATCAAAACTTGAATCGGACAAAAGATATTATCAAAGGAAAGAAATACCTGATGAGCTTGAATCAACTTCGACACATCAATTTCATCGCTATTAGCATCATCGCCAGACGCCACAGCCTAATCAATCAGAAGAACAAAAACAAAAGGAAAGACAGTAAATCTCTTTTCGTATACTATAAAATTGTTACTACATGAACGAAATCAGCAAAAGAACAATAAACGTAACCACGAATTGATGGATGAAAAAGAGGAGAGAAGGAGATACCTGAGAAGTGGACTCCGTTGACGCAGCCATTGAAAATGGAAGACGAAAACGAAGACGAGGATTGAAGGAGGAGGCCAAAGAACAGGGAAAGTGAAAGCCGATTCGACCATTAAAGGTATTGCGGGAACAAAATTGGAAGGTTAGGGAAGGTGGCGTTACAGTCGCCATTGTTCACCGAACTCCAACTCCCTTACCGGCCGGTTCAAGCAACTCCACGCGGCACCTGATCTTTTTCTTTTTCTTTTTAATTATTTATTTTAAAATATATTTTCCTCCTCATTTTTTACAAAAAAAAAAAATAAAAATAAAAATAATAATAAATGTCTTTTCTCACCTTTTAAATAAATAGAAGAAAAAAAGGAATATTAACAACAAATCACAATTAATTTTAACATTTTTCTTTAATATTAATCGAGTTGGACTTTCTCTTCTGTGGTTCCCTTTAAAGTTTTTAAAATGTGCTAGAGAATCCACATCGTCCGCACTAGCACTCTTTCCTTCCTCCAATCGACGTGGGACCGCCCCCAAATCCACCCCCTTCAGGGCCCAACGTCCTTACTGTGCCCTGTTCTCCTCTCCAACCAATGAGGGACATCATAATCCACCCCCCCCCCCCCCCCCCCCTTCAAGGCCCAACGTCCTCATTGACACTCTTTCCTTCCTTCAATCGATGTGAGACCGCCCCCGAATCCACCCTCCTTCGAGGCCTAGCATCTTTACTGGCACACCGTCTCGTGTCTACTCCGCCTAGCATCCTTACTGGCACACTGTCTCGTGTCTACTCCCCTTCGGGGAACAGCAAGAAAGTTAGCACATCGTTCGGTGTCTGACTCTGATACCATTTGTAACGACTCAGGCCCACAACTAGCAGATATTGTCCTATTTGCACTTTCTCTTTCAGGCTTCCCCTCAAGGCTTTAAAATGGGTCTGTTAGGAGAAAGTTTTCACACCCTTATAAATGGTGTTTTGTTCTCCTCCCCAACCAATGTGGGACATCACATGGGAGCCCAACGTCCTTACTGGCACACCGCTCAATGTTTGGCTTTAAAACCGGAGAATTTCAATTGAGGCCCTCTAAATCGAAGAATTATAGATGCTTCCTCCGAACCCAAATGTCGATGTATGGTTTTCAATGAGACCTTGGTTGAAGTTGCGAATTTACTAGTTGTAGTCTTACATACGATGGAACAAGTTATGTGCAAGGATATAACCATTATAAATATCTTGAAAATTTATGAATTTGCTCAGCTAGTTTGATCAAATCATTTATAACAAATACAAAGTGGATCGTAATAGTATTAACACGATAAGACAACCGTAGACATTTTAAGTTATTATTTAAATATGATTTTCTGTAATGTCAACCTCGTACTTTCAAGATCGCGTTAATTTCCTTGAATTTTTTCATATAATTAATATATGTTAAATTAAAATTACTATTAAAAATGCAATATTTGATTATAAAGGCTTAGAGCATAAATCCTTACATAATCAACATGGATGAGTTCATTGTAGACGATCCAGCAATGATTCAAGCTCTTTTTGGGTGAGCATCCTAGTTGAATATATTCCTTAGAACTTTTGGTAAAAAAATATACATACATATATACATATATATCGTCACGTTGGACTATATGTTCGGTTGGTCCTATACATACATACATACATATATATCGTCACGTTGGACTAAGGCATCAGACTAATCGAACAAGAAAAAATCAAGATAGAGACTACAATCGAACCTATTCTTCAAATAAGATTTTCATTAAAAAAAAGAATTAAAATATTGACTTTTCGTCTAATATATATATTTATTTATTTATTGACTAATTCTTTTTTTTAGTACCATCTCCACTAACTCTAACACACAATTATTCCTACAACCTTTAGTGCTAATAAAGTAATATCTTAAATAAGAAACTCCTCATCCATTATCAAATTAAAGAATTAAAAAAAGTTTGCTTAAAAACATAAAATAAAAAAGTCAACGATTCATTAAAAAAAAAATTAAAGTCAACGATTGATATATGTCCTTTGAATGTATCCAAAGTTAATGAACTCTCTTAAAGAGGTCTGAAAAATTCAATCTAACCTAATTTGTACCATTATAAATAAATTTTTTTTATTGATTTTATTTTTATTTAATTTCATAATTATTATTTTTTTATTATTTGTTGTCCGATCATTTTTTAAAATAATTTAAACTATTTAAAAGTAATTTTTGAAAATATAAATTGAGTTATAAATTTTAATTAAATATTTAAAAATAAATAAATAAATATATATTTTATGAATTAACAATTTACTAAATTCAATATATTATCTAAATAATCCCAACTAAGACAAAACGCAATTAATTAAAAATTTTGAGTTTTATTTAAAAATATATTTATTTATATTTCTATATCTTAAATTTCCAACCAAATCGAAATTACTCCAAATTTTATTGTAAAAATAACATCTACCGCTCACATAATTGGTTTTAATAATAAACCCAAGAAATAGGTGGCATTTCCAAAAAGGCTAAATAAAAGTTATTCCTTAAAATCTCGGTCAAAGTTATTCCTTAAAATCTCGATCACTTTTACCTTTTCGTTATTTTGTTCTTGGGTCGACTTCTTTCATAAAAGAAAGTCAATGTCTCATCTAGGTTGTCATAATAGTTACTCACTTCACGAGAATTCACCGGACAGATTAGATGGCAATGGTAGAGGAAGGGCCTGCTCCGTCTCCATCCCGTCCCCACACTCAAAACTAACGGGAATAAGGAGGTCAAAACCGAACTAAATGATGTTTTTATAGTAATTGAAGATGTAATTTTTTTGGATGCTATAGAACAAATACTAAATAGTTGAAGAAGCTAATGTTTTCTCATATGAATGAATTTCACTATGAACATTTCTATGTTCATCAATCAAGAACAGAGAGCGGATGATCGAAGAACACAATTTCCAGAATCAACAACACAATCAAATCTCGAGAGTAAAAGAATGAACAAAATGAATTTCTTAATTACTCTCAACCTTCTCGCCATGGTGATCTTTGTCGAGAGCCGACGAATGCAAGTTCCTCCACAGGAATCTCCCGCTCGCCATGTCGACGAAAATCCAGAAACCTTTCTGAATCATCTTCTTCAATCCAAATCCGTCTTCCTCTACTCTTCGATTCTCACTTTCCAGCGGCGATTTCTCCGATTCGACCGCCGGAAACAGATCCGACGAAGATGAAGAAGAAGAAGAAGAAGAAGCGGATCTCCAGGCGACGTATCCGGCGAGAATCGCAGAGAGGAAAACGAGGATGAATCTGAGAGGACACATTGGAGGTGGAAGAGGTTAGGTTTCGAATGAACTTTGGGGAAATGGAATCGGAGAGAAAATGAGAGAAGAAGCGATGAGAATTAGGGTTTTATAAGTTGAAATTGGGGGAAGAACGCGTGATGGATTGATGAGCTATAGGAATTGCTCTGGAAATCGAGATTGTTTGACTATTCCACATGGATTGACTTTCTTGGGGGCGCCATGGTTGACCTGTTCAAGCTTTTTGTTTGCTTTGTTTTGGTCGTGTAATTTTGGGAACATGGGAGAGTAGGTGCCCTATCCATGGTTTCTAGATGATTCAATTAGGGTTTGATTTTATCGTAATAATACTCCAATATTTTCAAAATTCCAAAAATGCCCCTAACCTTTCGAAAAATACGATCATTGCTCAACGTTGCAATTTTATGTAAATTTTTAAAAGTTTCAAAAATACCCTTTTAAAATTTTGATATTTTTCATTAAAAAAAAAATTAAAAATAATGATATTTTTTTTAAACCGATCGAGAAATATTTAAAAGTTAAAAGGATATTATTGAAATAAAAATTTAACGTTTCTATAATTTAAATATTTTTTAATAATTATTGGGCTTAAAAGGAGATTATAGACACAAATTTCAAAAGACTTCGAATAATTATAAATTATTATTTTTAAAATCATTTTCAAACCTGCTATTAAATATTGGGCTTGGGCTTTATTAGCTTTGGGCCTAAACCTTGGATTTGGGCTCAACTATAATATGGCCTAATTGATTGGGCCTAAATTTATAACATTTTTATAATTATCAAATTTTAATTATTTTTATTTCTAGTTCCAACAAATTTGAACTACAAACCCTTAGAACAACCCTGGAACATATAAGCAACCGTTTATCTCGATACTGTTAGTTGAACACGGCTCTCTACAATGGTATGATATTGTCCACTTTAAGCAGCATAAGCTCTCATGACTTTGCTTTGGGCTTCCTCAAAATGTCTCATACGGATGAGCACAGTATTCTTTGATTATATACCCATGATCATCCCCTAAACTAGTTCAGGTGGGATTTTCATCCAACAAACACCATATTTACGGCCTGGAATTTTGAGTTGGTTGGGTTGGTTAGTCAAGTCACCTTAGTAAAATTCACAACCCAACCCTCTATTTTTGGGTTGTGAAAAAATACTGACTATTCACACAAGTCACAATACATCCCTAATATCGATTAAAAACGTCTCTAAAATAGAGATGAATTGTAACCCTATTTTCGCCTTGGTCTGGTTTACCTGATAAAAAAACGTTAACCTATAAACCGATCTAAATTTTCAATTTTTCACAAATTCAACTCAACCCAAATAAGAAAAAAGAAAATCTAATCCAACCCAACTTTATTATTTGGAATTCACGAGTCAAAATGCATCCCTAATATTTGTTAAAAACGTCAGTAAAATAGAGATGGATTGTAACCCTATTTTCGCCTTGGTCAATAAAAAAACGTTAACCTATAAACCGATCTAAATTTTCGATTTTCCAAAAATTCAACTCAACCCAAATCAGAAAAAAGAAAATCTAATCCAACCCAACTTTTATTATTTGGGTTGAATAATCCGAGTTAATCTAATTGTCATATGATATGAACACCGATAATTATAACAGCAATCAAGAGGTCAGAGATTCGAACTCTGAGTCTAGTATATTATCTCGGACCCACTTAACCTAACATCCAATAAGCCTCTCCCCCTCATAAAAGGTTGAAGCAATAAAGGGGCCAAAAGTTAGTGGTATTAATTAACCAATAATTTATGAAAATGGAGGGATACTATTTTAAGCAAATTGACCAAATGAGCTTTCCAAAAAGTATGAAAAGCAAATGATTTAATTTAAGAACAACAAAAAGTTCAGTGGAATCTTGCACATGGAATTCCAAATTCTCTCAAACTTTGATTCTTATCCTCCCCAATAACAAATTAATCAAATTTCATTAATGAACGAGTGACGTGGATCCCACTGTTTCTCACGAACACGAACTATCTCTAAATGGTCATAGAAAAACCTCAATTGTTCTATAGTATGGTGTTTTATAGCTTCGAGCTATAGAAATGTTCTTATGACCTGATAGCTTTACTAACGAAAACGCTCAGAGTGTTCAACATAACGAAAACACTCAGATCTAATGTAAGAGCTATAATTTAAACATAAATGCAACTATCCTAGTTTCAACTCCATGACCTTAACAGTGACATCGTCATTCGTACATGAGTGTCTTACCTTTACTTGAAAAGTAGTAAGAGACTTGAGTATTTAAAAATACTCCGTACGTAACATCACTGTCGGGATAGAAGAATGCAAACACAAACAATCATGCTAGACCTATATTTGCATAAATACATCATGACATGGCCTTAGGCTCTACTTTCCAACCTAGACAGGGTAGAATGTGTAGTACTTCCATACACATAACCTATGTACGCGTACTAGACCTACCAGGTGGGCTCGTATACATATCCCTGGCTCATTGGGCTAGTGCACGCTCATGCTGACAGACACCATGAAGGGAAAGGGTCGTATAATATCATGGAGAATATAAATATCGTAAGGACATTTTAGTACTAATCATAACGGAAAAGTATCTCGATGCATGTGACATACAAAATGTATGAGGTCCCCATAGCTTTAAATCATGGTATACTCTTATGATACAAGTCATACCTCGGTTCCATTTCACAAACATAACTCTTATGAATAACATATATGGCTTAATAGTAAAACCACTTACTTGATTGGTGTAGACCAAAGTTACTACTTTATCTTTAACGGTAGTCAGAAATTGTCCTTCGCAATCCAAATGAACCTATAAGAGCCCACGACATCGAGTTAAGATAAAGCATATGATTATAATTGAAATTCCACAACTATATATGGACTTAAACCCGGTGCTCACGTAGAGCTTCTAGAACAAACATAAATTTCATTTTGGGTGACGTCCAATTGTACCGAGATTCTATTCCTGTGTGTGACGGGACCTAACCAACAATTGTAAAATAAAACAAAACAACATAATAACTATAAATTAAAGTTGATACTCCCTTTTATCCAATGCATCAAAGCAATACTAAAGGAAGATAATAAAATAAGATGAAAAAAAGCTTATGACTTTGTTAAGTGAATTTTCACCTAACATTTTGGATCATAGTGATCATAATTAAAAACCAAAATTAGAGTGCTTTTTGTTTAAATATTTTATTGTAATATTAAGGTGCTAACACTTATTTATATTAAATACGTCGTTTAATTTATAGACCGGTACTAAGTAGGTAAATGATACCAACGTACTCGACTTTAATGGAAATCTCGAAACGAGTCTATATATCAAATATATGGATTATGTTCTATGGTATTCAAATTCTTAAAATGATTTCTTGCCCTCGATGCTCTTTTTGAGCTTGTGGAGTTGAAATCACACTAAAGGTATCTCGCTTAGGTCATTCTAATGGATTAAGACAAAACTATTCCTTCTCTACCTCTCTGTTCGAGTGATTCAATATTAATGATTCTTATCGCATCAAAATTTTCACTTTAACCTAAAAACTTGGAGAATTGTTCGTAAAAGTTAATTGCATATATTATCTTTAATTTTCTTTCAACTTTTCTGGGAATAATACTTCCACTAGTTCCTTTGAGTTCCTATCAGATGATAATCAGTCTGATCCCAGTATCCTATCTTCCATACAGTCAATCAAGCAGTACTCACCGCTATTCCATGGACGGCACAAAGCTCTTACACAACTCCTAATAGAAATATTGAACTATCAAAGGTTTGGTTTCCCGATACAGTGCTTTAAGCTCTGTCTTATTAACTTCAATCTTATCTCATAGAACTTCGTAATAAACAAGCTTCCAAATGGGAAAACGATTTTATTGCTTCGATCTTATCAAGAAAAAAGTCCTGACGTATATTAGAAAATACACGATTTCCAATTCTAGCACGAAAAATGAATAGGCAACTAGGGATGATAATGTTTTCCAATATCTCACTTTCTATCACACAATACCATTGATTTGTATGTCCTTTGAGATTGATTGGTTCCAAATTCAAGTGTTGAAAAGAAATTAAAGTAAAAAGATCAGCCAAATTGGAGAAGGTAGCTGATGAACATATTCTTATTCTTTTGGGATGGTGCTAAAAGAAAAGAGGAAGAAGACACAATAGAGTTGTCTATTCAAGTGGAACTTATTCCAATATGATATATATATATATATATATATATATATGTAAAATATCATATGGATTGATACACACATATCATCCACCTCAAATTGCTCCCCATATTAGATATCAACCAAATCA
Organism: Cucurbita argyrosperma subsp. sororia; assembly: GCA_018691285.1. Lineage (NCBI taxonomy): Eukaryota > Viridiplantae > Streptophyta > Magnoliopsida > Cucurbitales > Cucurbitaceae > Cucurbita > Cucurbita argyrosperma. Next base: position 6,658,775 of record CM031887.1, read on the forward strand.
TTTATGATATCATGAAGTAAATAAATATGATGTTCTAGAGTTGCCTACTTCAAAACCTACGTGCAGAGATCGTTGAAGTTTCTATACATATATATTAGGTATTAGTTTGGACGCCTTTATTATATGTTCCAATTACTTTTATTGTAACTAGTTAGTGAAACAGGTCTATGTATGATTCAAAATCCACATGTTCTAGTGCAACTTTTAAAGAGAAAGTCTTCTTCAAAATTAACAACTCCATATGTATTGTATGTCCCGTAATGGGTTCTATTCTTCTATTTGTTCTCGGGAGTCAATGACTATTCATAGCTATTATCTTGACACCAAAAAATAGTTATTACTTTGACTTTTCAATAGAAGAATCAATGTTCTAATAACATCGATGCAATAGAAATGAAACTGTGAGCACGTACCAAATATAATCAACTTCTCCTAGCATGCCCCTACTAATCGAGCCCCCCAAGGTCCTAGTACACTATCACAACTCTACCTCTCATTTCATCCTCATAACATCGTTCTAATACACAACTTTTTTCCTTCTTTGTTATTCAAGATATATCGATTTAATCACTAAAGTTGCTTTGACATTCACTATTATAAGCTAGAGACTATACTACTCTTGTCTTCCCATACAAGTGCAACATGGAATCTTTCGATAACAATTTTTGTTTGGGGTTTTTAGAAACTTCACTACGTATATCCCCAAGAATGCACTCATCGACAAAACTCTAACTATTTCCGTCAATAATAGGTATGGGTATAGGTATGACTAAAGTTTTTATAGATCAAAACGAGAAGAAAAAAAAAAAAAAAAAAATATGGGTCTAAAAATAATCTTCATAAATATAATTTTATATAGGTACAATTTAAAACTAGATCATGGGAATAGGAATAAGAATAAGAAGAATATATCCCAATCATTCCAATAATATTCCAATAATACGTATAATGATGCATACAAGCACTACATCACAAACCAAAAAAAAAAAGATGAACAAGCAACACTATCAAATGACGATGCCTATAATTGAGACATGAGTGAGAGAATGTGGTAAATACCTTTACAAAAGCATCACATTCACATTGGCAAGAACAAAATGAGGGAAAGAAGCAAGCCCAGCTTCTCACTCCAACCCACCAACCTGTCCAAATTGGATATCACGAGAGGAGAAAAGCTTAGTGGGAATCTGATTTGGAACTCACTCGCTATAGCCTAGGTAAGCTATAAAACAGACAGAGAGAAAGTCAGTGAGTGCAGAGTGACAAATGGCTGTGTGAGTGAGTGAGTTTGCATTATATTCTCATATTCACATTCTCTTCTCTCTCTCTCCGTGTGTGTGTGTGTGTCTAAAATTCTGCATGTTGGCTCTGAAATTTGATATGGGTTTGGCAAAGATTGGTGGAGGAGAAGGGTAATTTTTTTGGGGGATTTGGTATCTGATTCGGTCATTTGTTGTGTTGGGTTTTTTGTGTATAAATGGATACCTTGGAGAGTGGCTCATAAATCACCCAGAAACCTCTGCTCTGATCTTCATCTGTAGTTGAACTTTTTCAGCATTGTTTTTCCTATCTGTGAAGGCCAAGCTTCAGCTCTCCATTTTTGTCGATCTCCAAGGTAAATAGCTCAACCTGTGCTTGTTTTCTCTCTCTATTTGCTTGTCTTATTTGGAGCTAACACTGAGGTCAGCTCTCTTTCTCTCTCTATCTACAAATATGAAACAGAGTTAACCTTTAAATGAAAGTAAACAAATAGTTCAGGTTTCTCTGTTCACAATTTCAAGTAGCTTTGGTATCATATACGATTCTTGTTAAATGCATCATAAATGTCATGGACGAGTACTTACAAATATTAGTGCTTGCAAATATTGAACATAAATGTGAGATATCACATCGGTTTGAGAGGGGAACGGAGCATTCTTTATAAGGGTGTGAAAACCTCTCCCTAGTAACGAGTTTTAAAAACCTTACGAGCGGTGGGATTGGGCTGTTACAAATGGTATCACACCAAATAGTGTGCCAGAGAGGACGTTGAGCCCCAAAAGGGAGTGGACACCGGACGTTGTGCCAGCAAGGACGCTAGGTCTCCACCAGGAAGTGTGCCAGCGAGAATGCTGGGTCCGAAAGAGGGTGGATTGTAAATCACACATCGATTGGAGAGAGGAACGAGGGCAAGCGATGACGCTGAGCCCCGAAGGGAGGTGGATTATGAGATCCTACATCGGTTAGAGAGGAGAAGCCCGAAAAGGAAAGCCCAAAAAATACGATATCAAATAGTATTATCTCATAGGCGACAAATCCACCTCCGGATTTTGTATATCTATACATGAAAATGATTTTTGTAAGAAAGAAGTCATAAGATTGCTGAACAGCTTGCTCAATGTAACAATTTTAAAAAATGGATAACCCTTTGAAAGGAAGCTGAATCCTACATATATTATCAAACTCAACATGCAATCAGCCTCTATATCCTTTACAACATGCATGAAGAAATCAAGCCACCACTCGGCAGCAGGTTCATGGCTCAATAGAATCTTTCCAATTGAAAAGGGGAGAGATGAGTAGATCGTGGAATCAAGGGACAGATTCTTGAATCTGGAATCTTATTCTATCAGGAAAATATGAAAATAAACCTGCCTAACTATAGCTTTTGGATTCCACCAAAAGAAAGGCTTCCGTTTAAGGTTTTGGACTGAATCTATTCATACAAATGGCAATCCTTTGGTTACAAATACATCAATATCCTTAATTAGTATGCTCTGGCTTGGGATTTTGAACTAATTACATAGGCTCTTAGGATCTTCAAAGTTCAAAGCTCCTCACTAAATAGTTCTAAGGTTTGATTTGGACGAACTTTATTTATTTATTTTTAATATTGTTACAGTAAAGATCCCATTCCACCGAGTAGTTTGTGATGCATACCCAGAGAACTGACTTCAATTTCTGCATATCTGCCACAGATTACTCTTAAAGAATCCAGGGATACGAACCATGAACGCACTAGCGGCTACAAACAGAAACTTCAAGCTTGCTGCTAGGCTTCTGGGTCTTGACTCAAAGCTTGAAAAGAGCCTGCTCATTCCATTTAGAGAAATCAAGGTTCGGTTCCTCCTGTAGCAGTTTGTTTAATTGGCTAGATAGTATCAGAAACAGACATACAATAATCCAACAGCTCAAAATGATGCATCTTTCGAATAACATTTGTAACTTGAATCAGCCTTCTGAATATGACAGGTCGAGTGTACCATACCAAAGGATGATGGCACATTAGCATCCTTTGTTGGTTTTAGGGTGCAGCATGACAATGCAAGAGGCCCCATGAAGGGAGGGATCAGATATCACCCTGAGGTTGGCTGTTTTTCTTCTTACCTAGAGTCCCTTTTCATAATAATTGAAATATCAATGCCCCTCCCTTGTATTCTTACCTAGAGTCCCTTTTTAACTTGAAGTTTGAACTTGAGACCTTGGATGATCCGGGAATCATATTGAAGTCATATTTCTGAAAGCAATAGATATACCAATGCAGGTTGACCCTGATGAGGTAAATGCTTTAGCACAATTGATGACATGGAAGACGGCAGTTGCAAATATACCCTATGGTGGAGCCAAGGGAGGGATAGGGTGTGATCCCGGGGAGTTAAGCATATCAGAGCTGGAGCGTCTGACCAGAGTTTTCACTCAAAAGATACATGATCTTGTCGGTGTCCACACCGATGTTCCAGCGCCTGATATGGGAACAGGTCCACAGGTTGCCTACAAATTATAACAATCAACTTCGTTTCAAGTATTTGGATTGTTTCTCCCTCCTAATTTGAGTGTTTTGATTTGAACAGACAATGGCATGGATACTAGACGAGTATTCTAAGTTTCATGGCTACTCACCAGCCGTAGTAACGGGGAAACCCATTGTAAGTGACTTGTAAGGCTCAACTCCATACATTACTATTAAAAAAAAAAAACAACTTATCAAAATTGACTTCTGCCAAACTAGGATCTGGGTGGATCTCTGGGCAGAGATGCAGCAACAGGGCGAGGCGTGTTGTATGCAACAGAAGCCTTGCTAAATGAGTATGGAAAGAGCATATCCGGTCAAAGATTTGTCATTCAGGCACGCTTTTACCTTGTTTCTGTTACAATTGCTCGTTCAAAAGCTAACATCTATTTATATTATATTCTATTCTAAGTGGAAATATGGACGGATATGTCAGGGTTTTGGCAATGTGGGATCTTGGGCAGCCAGACTGATCAGTGAAAATGGGGGTAAGATTGTAGCAATAAGTGATGTAACAGGAGCAATAAAGAATAGCAATGGGATAGATATTCCAAGCTTACTAAAGCATGCAAAGGAACACAAAGGTGTGAAGGGTTTTGAAGGGGGGAATCCAATTGATCCCAAATCTATTTTGGTTGAAGACTGTGACATACTAATACCAGCAGCCCTTGGAGGCGTCATCAATAAGGAAAATGCTAATGAAATCAAAGCCAAATTCATAATCGAAGCAGCCAATCACCCAACAGACCCAGAGGGCGACGAGGTGAGCACATAAATGGACATCAGATCATATGAAGATGTTAGAAAAAATTAGAAATTCATAATATTTTGTCATCTGTAGATATTGGCAAAAAAAGGAGTTGTTATTCTCCCAGATATCTTTGCAAATTCAGGAGGAGTTACAGTTAGCTACTTCGAATGGGTTCAGGTATCCTTTTTTTTTTTTTTTTTTACTCCAAAAAAGTAGACAACACATGCATATATGATACATAACTCAATTGAAACAAACAATACAAATCCAGAACATCCAAGGTTTCATGTGGGAGGAAGAGAAGGTAAACAAGGAGCTGAAGACTTACATGACGAATGGCTTCAAAGATGTGAAGGAGATGTGCAAATCCCATAATTGTGACCTCCGCATGGGCGCTTTTACACTTGGAGTCAACCGTGTCGCCAGAGCCACTGTGCTGAGGGGTTGGGAAGCCTGAGCAGCTGCTTTTCTCATCTCTAAATAAAGGAGAGATGCTCCACCCGCCACCCCAGTGGTGCTTCCCTTCCTGTTGAATTCTGCAGTACAACACTTTTTTCAATAGTATTGGTTATTTTTATTGCACTAGCATGCAAGAAATATCATCTCTGCACTAAAAGATCACAAATAGATGGCTTGGTTCGGTATCGAAAGGAGATTTATGAGTTGCTTTTGGATAAGTGGAGGGATCCTGTCCACTTGCTTACAAACAGATTTTTCTTACTCATGAATTCTTGCCCTTCTTCTGTAATAAAAGTCAGTCTTAACGTGTATGGATACCAAACTTCCATGACAGTAAAAGAAATGAGAACAGTTTTAGAAAGTACCATACCATATGGACAACAGCTATCTTCATTATTCTGCTAAGAAGACATAACAGTCAGAATATAAGCAGTAAGAGAATTACGAGTATCGAAATTTCATCGGTTTTTAGCAATGAGTATCGAAATCCATATATAACAGATTAAAAATTTTCTGTGGCAATTTTTATCAGGAAATTAAATAGCAGAGTTAAATTAAACAGTGGATTCAATTTCGAGATGTTCAATTCCAAACAAAATACAGTAAAAGAAAAGACTGGCTAAGGCTTATCAAAACGACATTACAAATGGAAAATTGATAAAAACTATGATAGTACATAATGCTAATCTAGAATCTTCCTCTACCCCTAAAGCCCCCACCACGGCCACCACCTCTTGCAGGGCCGCCTCTGCCACCTCTTGGGCCACCCCTTCCACGAAAGCCACCACCCCCACGGCCTCCTCTGCCACCACCTCTGCCCCCACCACGGCCACCACCTCTAGCGGCAAACTGTCCCCTGAAACAAAGATCAGACGTCAAAATTAGTTTCATACAAAAGCAAACATAAACGTTGGGAAGCATGGCATAGCAGTTCTTTGTTTTTCAATTTAAAAATAATTTCTATAACCTTCTATCAGTGTGAAAAAAATTCATATGAATCATGATCAACTACAAGTATTTGGAAACTTAATAGAGAAAAGGAGCCATGACGATAGCCATTCATAGAAGCAAGAGAGGTAAATTTGCAGCAAACTAAATTGTTGGTCTCAAATAGACAATAGGTACACTGAGGACTATCAGCTTACTGAAGGAGCCATGACGATAGCCATTCATAGAAGCAAGAGAGGTAAATTTGCAGCAAACTAAATTGTTGGTCTCAAATAGACAATAGGTACACTGAGGACTATCAGCTTACTGAAGGAATAAGAACTAGAAGCACAAAAGGTTTGAAATTTTCATCATAGTCACACCAGACTTAGCTATATGGTTTGTGAAATACACAATAGACAAACTGGCAATTAAGATAGACTCTATTCAGGATAGCATCCATATTTTCAGTTTCCGTGATTTTATTACATTTATCACCACAAACATGCTATCAAACATATAACCCAAAATTCTATCCAAACATTACTCCTGAACCTAACAAGCTAATACAGAGAAAAGAAGAACAAAAAAAACTAGTAAAAAGTTAAGCTGTGGGAGGAGTGCGTACTTTGGTTGTGGGAGGAATCTCGCGAGAGGTAAAAGTTTAGCTGGATCGATATAAAATTTATCCCCAGAAGCATATGAGGTGGCCACAATTCCTTCCATCATCTTGATCGAGAAGTACTGCAATCAGGTTAAAAAAACAAGGATTTATCGTATATCAAAGCTATTTTCAAAACTAAACAACTAACAAAATCAAGAAGGCCAGTGGACGCACTGATTCATTGATAGGGCCGAAAATTTCATCAACTTTGCCTATCTGGGTCTTGTTTTGAAGATAGATTGGGGCATTAAAAAAAGGAATCTTCTCATTTGTGAGCTTTGTCACTGCATCTCCCTCGCATGCGTGAAGAAAAGTTGAAACCTCTGTAACAGGAAAAAAAAAAATCCTTATAGTGATGAATCCAGGAAACAAAAATGAGTAAATAAACCAAAAACCTTCTGGAGAAAAACAGGCATCCAAGCTTGTGTATATTCGTTGCTCGAAAGAAAGGGAGAATTCAAAAACAGAATTCGTCATCTATACCGATAATGCAAGCGAAAATATTCACGACAACTGAATATCGCATTGTAACGAAAAAAGTGGGGAAACAAACTATTTTATGAAACCTCTACTGTAAACATTCTGAGAGCGAAGAAGCACAAAGATGAACAAGAACAAAGAGCCATGAAAGATTTAAGAAGTGATGGGAGATACGAACCAACTACTTCAGATGGAGGACCCTCATCACGGAACCCTCCGCCGCCGCGACCACCAAAGCGACCACCTCCCCTGAAGCCACCGCCGCCTCGACCGCCTCCTCTACCACCAAAACCACCGTCACGGCCTCCCCTGAAGCCACCGCCGCCTCTTGGAGGTCGCATTCTTCTGCTCTCTTTTACTGAACGGAGGCTCGCTGCAATATGTCGTGTAGGGTTTTTAGGGTTTTATGTGTGTGGTTTCGCTCTGAAGTACAGTGACACAATGGTTTTTTCTATGGTAATCTTATTTAAAAATTTATTATAAAAATTAAAAATATTTGATTCTAATACTGAGTCGATTTAGTCCCAAGGAATAAACTCTTCATCTATGTAGCAAAAGTATTGGAACCGTTTTGATTTCATCAAGAATTAAAATAAATTAATAAATACAAGAGCAAGAATCTTTAAATTATTCCACAAGTTCTTCCTTGCTATGACTTGAACACACGGTTAAGGCTCACCAGGTTAAGGCTCCACAGGTTCGTCCTTGCGATGACTCAACCACACGGTTAAGGCTAAGGCTTGTGGGAGCGTATTGAAAGAAAATCTCAAATGAATTCGAGATTCTCAAACAGATAGAAGAAGAAAGTTTCAAGAGAACTATGTGTGGTTGGCTCAACCCAAAAGTATTATTTATAGGACTGTTGGATAATTTTTGTCAAATAATATATTTGAATATCTGATATATTAAAATATAATATTTTATTTGAATCATATTTAAATATTATAACATATCTTAATATATATTTAACTAATTTGAATTTAATTCAAATTTCAAATATATATTTTATTCAATATTTTAATATTTAAAATCAAATATATCAAATACCATAAATCTATTTTTTCTCTTAAAACTTTTCAAATTAATATTTTTATCTCTATTTATATTTAACATCTCTAATATATTAAATATTAATTTCAATCTTTTAAATTAAATATATTTTTCCCTATTTTCTTTGTTTAATATATTTAATATATTAAATAATAATTTAAATATTGAAATTAAATTTATTTTATCTTTTATATTTAATATATTTAATATATTTCAATTAAATGGTACATTTTAGTGTTACTATGAGCTAGCTAAATGACTTTATGGACCCACCGATTATGAGGCAAAATTAATTAATTAATTAATTAATTAATCAATTTTGATTCATTAATTGTAAGTCACTGTAAATTTAGAGTTACACTCTGATGCTCTGCAAGACATGTTATGTCTATTGATACAATCATTATAAACGAGTTGTTCATAATTACAGTTTGGTTAAAAGCATGTTTTATCCTTGTAATTGAATCTTTTACGTTAAGTACCAATGATTCTCTAATAAACAATTTGTTTATGATCCAATTATAAACTAAGTCCCTTTCAAGCCAATGAGAGGATGAGATCCCATTGTTTAAGTCTCGAAGTCAGCCCTTAAGAAATAACTCATCTACTTTCCTTGTATGGAAATGAGTGAATTTCGTGCTCCAACCCTATGTTTTGGTCAAATCTCCAAGATGGTAGACATATTAAATGGGCTACAAGTATCATTTTCACCTATGCAAATTAAATAACAAACCCTCACAGCAGAAGTTCATAATTGGCTCAGGATTAAGATCGAGTCGCTTATGATCATCATGCGAAATATTAATTTTCTTAATTAATATAAGGAGAGATTAAATATTTATTGGTTCAGTTTTATACAAACTCATCGTATATGATACCCAACTCACATGTCTCCACATAAACGATTTGGATTAAATCATTTGTAATGATTATAAAGTGTAGGTCGTATCAATAGTGTTACTAAGATAAAATTCCCAACCTTATTCATATGTTATAGATCATTTAGGCACTCCCCTCTTCACGACCTTATTACGCCCTTGCTTTTACTTAAAAACATTTTAAAAAAGACATGAATATTGAAAATACTCAATTACAAACCGTTTCATTAGGGTTAGATGCATACAATTACATGAAACTAATGGGCGTACAATTCATTTGAAATTGGGCAACTCCCATGTACATGCGGATGACTGTTGTCACGAGGCCCTCTCACAAAGGAGTAGTACAACTCCTGATGTTTGTTTCCGCTAAAGAGGTTATGTCATACATATGGTAGTGGTTCTACTCACCTTTGGAAATTAGGGTTGTTACAAATGGTATCAAAGTCAGATACCGAGCAGTTGTGAGATCCCACTTCGGTTGGAGAGGGGAACAAAGCATTCTTTATAAAGGTGTGAAAACTTCTTCCTAGCAAACGCGTTTTAAAACTGTGAAGCTGACAACAATACGTAACGAGCCAAAGCGAACAATATCTACTAGCGGTGGGTTTGGGCTATTACACCCGCACGCATAAATAGGTAATTGCCTCGGCCACACCACATAACCCAAATTAGTTTTCATGCACAAATTGAGTATGCATAATATCACAACAAATTACAAATCATATCACATAAATCAATCGATTTATACATATCTAATAGTCAGAAAGCATGCATTTGATGCGTGATCATCCAATGACTCAGAGTAAATGAGCATAAGAAATAAAAACCAAAGCATTATATAAGGCAAACGGTCTAAAATCATTAATTGTTGATAGAGTTGCTCGTTGACCGAGTCATTGATCGAAATCGAGTCATGCACTATACAAACTAGCTATCGGATCGTGATCGTCTTCGTGGTTCTACGGTTGGGTTGGGCAGCGATCTGTAGACCTAGGGTGAAGGACTAGCTAGTGTGCTCGAAACATTGTTGTGGGATGGGTTGATGTCCACCCGACTCGACTTTTTGGGTTTTTTCTTCCATGTAAATCCAACAACGGTATGGCTTCTTCAACAATCAACTCCACAGTATCAGATTAACCTCAAAGTTCATTCCATAAACCATTTAAAACTATTTTTCTCAAACACTGGAGATAAAAGTATCGTTCTTGAAACGTTAGAGACTAAAGAGACATAAATTTTCAAAAATTGATAATAAATACTTTTTAGTGAAGTTCACGAGATAAACTAAAACATATAAACATTTAAAAATGGCTACTCCCTTCGTCGGCCCTTCGTCGCTTCGGACTAAGCTGCGAGTTCATATGAGCAAAATATTGGATAGAAGAAATAGAAGAAAGAGAAGAAGCCCATTTTTTGAATGGAAGTTTTGAAGCCTTCCTACCATTACAAGTTAAAACTAATGTAATGCAGCATTGCATTTTCAAATCCCAAAGATTTCTCCTCATGGCCTTCCCCTTTCCCTTTCCCCTCTCCCAAATCCCATAAAAACTCTCTCACCTTCCTACCTTCTGCTGCTGGGGCACATACCCAAAATATACATACAAATTACACTGTCCATCAATCATAATAATTAGCAAACCATTCGCCCGTGACATATCGACGCAATATAGAGATTCTTCGACCACTTATCCTGCAAAACAACGTACAGCACAAACCGACCAACAATCACTACTAACTCAATAAAGTTCAGCAGATACCACAAAATTGCTTTGAATGAATCATGTATGAATGAGGTAAGCTATTTTGTGTTTGGGTTTTTATCGACGTTGTGCACGAGTATGTTCGTATGATCAATAAAAGTGCAATGCACGAAACTGAAGGTTTGAGAATAACAAAGACAGGAAAAGGCTAGTCAGTCAGTTTCCTAATCCTGCTACACACAATCTAAGTGTTAGATTTTCACCTATGTCTTTTCCTAATCATGGGCCACGAAGTCGAAGTCGATTTTGTGCTCGTCAAAAATTTTTTAAGAGATCACTCACGGTGCATCAGTAATCACTTCATCCACCCATTTGCAATGGCGAAGAAACTCATATCGTTCACCTTCAGCATAGACTCAAACTAGGCAGTCCCCATCGGCTGATCAGATTTCGAATGGTTTTGAGACCCGTTGACAGTGGTGGTGGAATCACCGGGCTTCACCTCTGCCATTCAAATTACCCTACGACCGCCTTTTCTCTTACTTTTATTCTTTTGCTTCGGTTATATTTTCGTTGATGTTGTGCATGATCATTTCGTTTCGGGTAAGCATTTTCCATTTTCATATGATCAATAATAGTTCGACGCATGAAACTCAAGGTTCGAAAATATCGAAGGTAGGATAAGCCTAGTCAATTTCCTAGTTCTACTATAAAACGTCTAGGTGGTTATGCATGACTATTTCGTTTCGGGTAAGCATTTTCCATTTTCATATGATCAATAATAGTTCGACCCACGAAACTCAAGGTTCAAGAATATCAAAGGTAGGATAAGCCTAGTCAATTTCCTAGTCCTGCTATTATAAAACGTCTAGCTGTTAGATAAATTAAATTATCCCGTACCTTCACATGCGTGCTGGGAAATGCAGACGTGCGGAGGGTTTCTTGAGTTTCATCCATCAATTTGCGTTTCGGTATGCTTAATATGAATGCAGCCTGATCTGCAGTTGCTGCCATGCATGTTATCCTGTAACCACTTTCCCATCTGCGGTGAATACCTTCACTTGGGTACAAAAAATCAAGCTCCACGACCTTGAGTGTCGGTTTCATACAGAACAAGAAGAACGAAAGAAAAGATTTCATAAGACAAAAACAGATGATTTATACAAAAGCAAAACTAACAAAAACCAACAGTTCACAAATTAGTGGGAGCTGATACCTGATCAGAAAAGCCAGCATTCCTAGACATAACCACGCCCCAGCGACTTCCAGCAGTAGTCATGGAGGTGACATGGAATCCTTCTTTCCATTTCTTATTTATCCACTTGAAAGGAAAAGATTCACCAACTTTGTAGGATTGCTGAGTATAAGGTGTTCCTGCAAGATTATGCTCAAACTAAATAAGAAAACAAGATTATACACATCTATTATTGGATCGTAAAATAAACAAAAAACCAAGCAATAAAATCAAATTTAAGTTCAAATCATGAACAATCTGATGATAGCTATATTATCTTTAATTAGAAAAGAAGACTAGCACCACTTGAAGAAAAACCCAAAAGAACTTGAACAACATGGGGAAATCAATGAGATCCCACATTGGTTGGAAAGGGGAACGAAACATTTCTTATAATGGTGTGAAAACCTCTCTACAAACACGTTTTAAAACCTTGAGGGGAAGCCCAGAAGAGAAAGCTCAAAGAGGACAATATCTATTAGTGGTGGGCTTGGACTGTTACAAATGCGATGAGAGTCAGACACCGTGCAGAGTGTTAGACATGGAGCTCCCGAGGGGTGGATTGTGAGATCCAACATTGGTTGGAGAGGGGAACAAAACATTCCTTATAAAGGTGTGGAAACCTCTCCTTTTAAAACCTTGAGAGGAAGCCCAGAAGGAAAAAGCCCAAAGAGGACAATATCTGCTAGCGATGGGCTTGGGCTGTTGCAAATGGTATGAAAGTTAGACACCGGGCGGAGTGCTAGCAAGGGCGCTGGTCTCCCAAGGGGGTAGATTGTGAGATCTCACATTGGTTGGAGAAGGGAACAAAACATTCCTTAAAAAGATGTGGAAACCTCTCCCTAACAAACACGTTTTAAAACCTTAAGGGGAAACGCAGAAGGGAAAGCCCAAAGAAGACAAAATCTACTAACAGAGGGCTTGGGCTGTTACAAATGGTATGAGAGTCGGACACCGGGCGGAGTGCCAACAGGGACGCTGGGCTCCCAAGGGGGTGGATTGTGAGATCCCACATTGGTTGGAGAGAGGAACAAAACATTCCTTATAAGGGGGTGGAAACCTCTCCCTAATAGATGCGTTTTAAAACCTTGAGGGGAAGTCCAAAAGGAAAAGCCCAAAGAAGACTGTATCAACTAAATCTGTAGAATGAGGAACTATTGCTTAGAATTAGAAGCCAGCACAATGAAAAGACAAGCAAGAAGAGATGAAGTATTTTCTCTAGAATTGGCAACTCCCATCATGCTCAGCATGAGGATGATAAGAGCGTGGCTGCTAGATAAAGTAGGCAAGTTTTCCACTAGAGTCCCTTCTCGATAAACCTAGAAGAGGAGCAGTCGAAAAGCCTATATTTCTTTTATTTTTGGTAAGAACTCAAGCTTTCTTGGAGATAAATGAAAGAATGCACAAGAACATACAAAAGTAAGCCCACAAAAGAATTCCTCCACTAATTACGAGAATAAATTTCAATCCAAAATCCGACAACCCAGTTAAAAAATTGTCATAAAAGATATAACGTATTCTTGTGGGCAGTCCGTCATCCTCCAAAGTAAGGTTCGAATCCAGAATCAAGTGAAAAATGAACATGTAAACTGATTACGCAGCGATTCCATGTATCACTACATCAAAATTAAAATGCTAAAACTTGAGAGAGCCAAGCCGCTGACCTTTTGACATAACAACCAGGGAACTACCATTAGCTGCTCCAGCGATCGAACTAATATAAAAATTCTTTTCCCATTGCTCCATAATCCAATCCTGACAAGAATCCGATTTGATGAAGATGATTTAACACAGCAAAATTACATGGAAACACTATAAGATACTAATAGTTATCTAAAAATAAATAAATAAAGCTCTGTGATGTAAAGTAACCTTGTGAAGGAACACAGATGACAACTTGTAAACCTGGGAAGAGAAACCTGTTCCAGCATCCATGATTAGGGCCCAGAGATTTGTTGCAGAGGCCACAGAGCTTATAAGCAATCCATTTTCGTTGCCCTTTTCTATGTGTTGGTGCATCCTCGAGTCGGCCACATTGTAGTGGTACCTACAAGTCCAACAACTTCCTTAGTATAATGAATAAACACATTGTATCTTTTCTCTATTGTTCTCTTGAAGAACAAATTAAGCACAGCTTGGCTGTTCAAAAGTCAAAACACTATACCACTGAGATAAATTCCTAAAAGATTTAGCAGATATGAAAGAGAGTGATAATTAAGCTATAAAATAACAGCTCAAGGCCATGAATCATTGAATATAACCAGTGGGCAGTGAGTAAGGAAATTGAATGCACCTTTGCTTCATGGGCCTACGTGCATTATAAACTGAAACCCATTGTGTAGCGGGACTACCTAACCTCACTTTCTTCTTTGGCTGCTCGTCTTCTTCCAAATTTATAAGCAGCCGACCACGCTTTTGCCCGACCTAGTTATAGCAAAGAAACCATATAAAATGAGGAAGTCACTTTGCTACAAATTAAATTCAAACTTTAGTAGAAACCAAAACATAAATGTGCAAACATTGGTGAATAGAAATAGAAAAATGAAGATCGGGTGGGAAGAAAATAGAAAAAGATAGGTCACCTTTAATGCTCCATCAATTTGTATTGGCCTCAGTGGTATACATGGATCAATCAGGCCTTCAAAAAAGGATATTAGTTTTGAATAATTTGGCTCCTCATCAAACTTCATATTTATTACAGCGTCAAGAAATTGCTTGAATGGTGCTGGGCAAAAGCAGCACATCAACTCTGGAGAAGTGGCCATCTTTTTCTTACAGACAAGAAAACTCTTGTTATCACCCTGCATTCATTGTTCCAAAAATTTGTTAGTCACTGAACTAAAAGAAGATTAAAATATTTGAAACGAGCGTGTTATAATATTATACTCTAGTACAGTAAGAAAGCTGATCAACCTGATATCCTTGCCAAGGTAATCTTCCTTTTATAAGGAATATCAATGTGTAAGCCAATGATTCAAGATCATCTCTACGACTTCCGGTTCTACCTAAATGAGCATGTACACTTGCATACCTTATTGTCCCCCTGGTGGAAAAGAGGTATATTTAAACATCGAACATATCAATATTTTAAGAAATTATATATGGAAGTGAAAAGACCCACAAACCTGAAAATATCGGGCCTTTGGTCATATTCAACGTGTTGACCACTAGCTACATCTTTCCATTTAGAAGCTGAACCAAATATGATCATAGAACAAATAATAAAATAGATTCAATAATCAAGTAGTGAACTCTTAGGTCGACGACAAGAGACTCAAACTGGGAAAATAGGTTGATGCTATGGTATTGACGAGAGCATACCTAAACCAAGATCGATAAGATACAGTTTTTTCTCATCTGCTGTCCCTGCTTGACCAAGTAAAAAGTTCTCTGGCTTCACATCTCCATGCACGAACCTTTATTTACAAGAGGATGGATAGAAGTTTTGTAAGATAGAAATAGGAGTTTAAACAAGAACGAGCATTCGGGGCTTCATTGGGATTAAATTGCATTTGTGGCTTTCCTTTGGAGCTCTTAGTCCAAAGAATTCTATAATTTACTCAACCTACATGACTACATCCAAATGATCTGTTTTTCAATCGAGCTATGCTTGGGTTGACATTTTTCTATAATCTCTTGGAAGCCTTTTTTTTCTTCCAGTTTTTTCTTATTTGAATATTTCAATCTATTATCAAAAACAATTTTTTCAATGTATTAAAGAAAATGTTGAAGTAAAGACATGGAGTTAAGGGGACCTACCCCTTCAAATGAAGTTTCTCAAGAATTGATATTGCCTCCACTGCAATGCAAGCTACCATACTTGGCGACATCCTATTGAAAATGCCAAGAATTAAGAAGGTTGAACAATAGGCCAAATCTGCATGAACACGTGACACGAGAATGTGTTGAAGACAAAAATGTTATTTAACTTACGATTGGCCAAGAGTATTCCAGACATCCCATAAGCTCGGTCCTAGCATGTCCATGACCTTGTGTCCAGTTAACATATGTCAGACATAAATAAATTCGAAAACTGAACAGTTAAGGAGTGTTCTAGTTACAAGCCTCACCAGAATGTAGAAATCGCCTTGGCGACCCTTGTAGTGAACCCAAGGAATTCCGTAGCATCCATTTAGAGTACTTTAGAAGACAAGACACGAGGAAGCACATGGACGTTCAGATAACGTAGTAAGTATTGTTAGCATAATTCTTACGCTATGAAAAAACTTATCCAATAACTCTTCCTTACCTATACACTTGCCATTCATAAGGGGGGCCATAGCTGCAACCTTTACTGTTGTGATGCTCAAACTTCAGAGCAACCTGTAATTACATTCTATTAAGGAAATGTGCTTTCACACGATCTATTCGTCAAATTCTTTGCAATGAGGATTAATGTAGTAAGTGATACCTCGATTGCATCAGGACCTGTCTGATCAGTTCCACCGCTAACTCTTCTACCAACAAAGACTTGGCCGAAACCACCCTTGCCAAGTTTCTTTTCTACCTTATATACAGGAGAATTGCCCACTTGTACCTGCAGACGTTATGCACAACATAGTAGTCAAATACTTGTATAGCCGAACCATATTCAGATTTTGTTTTGATCAAAGAAAGCCAAAAAAATGAGAACCATGGTGATGGAAGCTTTAGAATTGGGAGAACTTTGAATTTGATAGAATAATAAGCAAGAAAGAGGTCAAAATTGTTAATGTAACTGACAGCCGCCTCGACGTCAATGTAAATGAATGTTCTTAGAAAGACATACGACAACAAATGCACGGGGTCATAAGAAGACAAGGGATAATACCCTATCAGGAACAGAGGATGTGTCTGCTTCCTCTTCTACTCCCATTACTTTATCTGCACTTCCACCCTCTTTGGCCATATCTTTGTTTGCAACAGCCTCAACTCGATTGAAAACAGGTTCCGCTGCACCAAGGGCACCAGCTTCAGGAAGAACCTCACAAAGCTCAGGATCTAAGTCTATCAATCTGATTCCACGTCCTCTCCGGGTAGCCGTTGGTCTAGCAGGAATCACCACAGAGGGACCTTTGGCTACAGCCGGAGCATTACCACCTCTTCCTCTTCCACCACCAACCCTTCTTCTGGTTCTATTAGGGGCAGGCACTGCCAAATTTTCTCCTTGATCAAGTGGTTGTGTACAAGGCTGAAGATCATCAAGCCGTCTCAATCTCCTGGCTCCACTTCGCAACTCAGGCATTGTCACCCCATACACATCACATCCTGCTTGTAGCCGAAAAATCAAAGTTATATCCCAAAAGTTTCAAATCCAATAACATCGAAAAACATTAACAACACAGAGTTAGACATAAAAACAAACATGTTGCACACAAAACTCCATAACCATCGAAGATATTCAGATTTCGTGACCAATGACATAAATTTCAGGAAAAAAATGTCTAACAAAACAAGAACAAAGAGGAAGAAACATTCTTCTTTCACGATAAACACGTATGTACATATCAAGCAAAGAAGAAAAAACCACATAATGAACAGAAAAAACACCAGAAACTGAAGAAAAATACATTGGAGAGCAAATAAAGTTACAAAGTTTTGTTCATTTAGATACCAAGGAGTAAAAACAAAATGTACCCAGAAAAGATTGCTTGATTCCCTTGCAAAATCAACACACAGGTCCTTACGATTTCTTCACCCTTAATAAGAACATAAATCATAAACAACGTACGACAAGAAAAAAAAACAATAACCCAAATCATACCAAAAATCGGAACAAGAATGAAAAATTCAAAGAAAAAAGTTCAATCGTCATAAATGAAAACCGAACGCACAAGAAATCATCGAAACCAAACTACGATCATCGACAGGCAAACACAAAAAACCAAAAGCAGTAATGATCCGATTGCGATGAAAGTAACAAAACGGACAAATAGGTCGAAAAAAAACCTAAAAAATCAGAGAAAAAACTTACAGATAGATCAGGCAACAGCGAAACTAATGATCGATGATGAACAAAACTGGATCTGATGAACGATTATGACAAGAAAAAAAGGGGATGATGGAGGGTTTGATGTTGAGTGGGTGAAAGGAAGGAGTCCGGCAGGAACACAAAACTTACTTTTTGATTGTCGCTGTGTATTTTAGAGTTGTGGGGTTGGAATCAAAGATAAGCTCTGGACATGGAAAACGCTGTAAGAAATCTATCTCGCTTGCCTAATCTTTGTTAAATTTTTGTTAATATTTATCAGTTGATGATTGAGATTTTCAAGATTTTGTTCTTCTTCTGTTCTTTCTTGTTCTAATTTGTTCAAATCGTAAAATTTTTTTGGAGAAAAAAATGAATTTTACAGATGAAAAAAAAAAAAAATGTGAGATTGTGAATGAAGATGATGATGCTTACCTTTATATATGATTTCTTTTTGTTTTGCCATTTCCATCCTCTCTCTCTCTCTCTCTCTCTTCTTTCTCTCTCTTCAATATTGTAATTTTTCATTTTTTAAAGCTTAGTCCTTCAACTTTTGTGTATTTTCACTTTGAGGTCCTTCAACTTTTATGTATTTCACTTTGCAGTCCTTTAGCTTTTGCCCCTACTTTTCCTATTTTGGTTCTTTTTTAACGTTGTAGTTTTAGTTTTCATTGGATTCTTATACTTGCCCTCTATTAGGTAAACTTGAAGGATTAAATTCGAACGCTCTTTCTGACCTGATGATTTCACAATGTACCCTTTCGTTCGGCCATTTTTCAGTGTGTGAATAAGGTCTCTTGGGATGTATGGCCATTCTGGGCGGGTTGCAATAAGTCGTTGGTCGAATGTTTGGACCAATTACAATTTATCACTATCTCGTCCGCTTCTAATTGATGACGGGCTATTAAATAAGTGTTTACCTTAGTCCTTGTGTTGGGGCTCGGTGTCACAATTGCAGCAACAAGTGAGTTAAATCTGTTCGTTATTGCGTCGCTTACGGCCAAGCGACGTATGCTCGAGCCTTTAGCCCCGGTTCAAGAATAAAGTTTTAGAAAACGGGGGGAGAGATTTCGAAAGAGAGTTTTGAAAGCAAGATTTGAGAAATTGGAAATGTAAGCAAAAGGCAACAACAACGGCTTACTGCATATAACTATCGGGTAGGAAGAAGTTGAGAACTAGTCATATCCCCTATAGTACATTTTGGGGCATTTTAGCCCTGCCAGGTGTAGACACGATTTTGGTAAACAGTCATACACCCTCATACTGACCAAATATGGAATGGTAAAGACCTATCGAGGATGAAAACAAGTAAAAGGGATTTGGAACGGGCATGCGACCATGGACAACACGTCCTAGACAAGCAAGACTAGAATATCTGTCATGCGGCCATTGACAACATGTCTTGGACATGCATGACCGTGACACTCGGCTCTCAAACTGTACGTGAGTTGCCTTGTATGGTTAGTCAAGCTTTGGTCGCTAGGTCATTTCAGTATTATTTTGTCCTCAGCAATGTCCAAAAACTCTCATGCCTTTCTTAGTTGGACCAACCCAACTGATGATTTCTGACAGGTCTTTCTTACGATTAAGTCCAATTCAAACTCGAAAAAAGAAGTCTAAACCAGCTCAACTGTTCAACAGTTAAGTATAGTATATTGGTAGTTTCTAAAGCAACTCCAAGAGTGTAGTTGTTTCTTCGCCACAAAAGATTCGTGTTTAACAATTAGCTGGAAGGTTGGATCCCGTTGAAACATTTTGTTGACCTAACTCAATGGTTCAAATTATATTTGTTTTGAACTCAACCATGGTTGGGCAATTATTTATTCAAAATTTTTATAATAAAAGTAAATATTTTTATTTATTTTCAACTTTTTATTTAAGATTTATACCTTAATTTTAATATATATTTTTAAAAATACCTCTAAATAGTTTTTTAAAAATAGTATCTTGTTGGACAATAAATAACCAAAACATAATTATGAAATAAAATAAACTATAATATAATAATTATAATAATATATATATATACCGTAAAAATATATATTTTTTAAATTAACAATAAATATAGTTGTCAACTTATCCATGGTTATATGCAGTAAGTCATTGTTGCCTTTTGGTTACATTCTCATATAACACTAATTTCAATTTTTCGAATTTTGCTTTCAAAACTCTTTTTCAAAATCTCTCTGTCTCGTTTTCTAAAACCTTCTTCTTGAATCAAGGTCAGAGGCTCGAGAATATGTCGCTTAGCCGTAGGCGATTCAAGAATGAATAGGTTTAATTCACTTATTGCTGGGAAGTGAATGTTGCACAATCGCAAGTCTGTTGCCATTAAGTGCGATTGTGACAAATAATTTTAAAATAACCAATAAATATAGATGGTGAGCAAAAATGCTTTTAAAAAAATTAATAATAAATTTGAATTTGCTTTGGTTGAATTAGATTGGTAAAATAATTTATAATGGTGAAATATTTTATATTTTAATTAGCTAAATAAAGTAATGTTTCTTTTAGAATTTATAAATTATTTAAAATGTTGGTAAATTAAATATCAAAATAGACAGCTGGAGCCATTATTATATTGTATATTATTAAAGAGAGTTTCATTGTTGAAATTAAATAACTAATAAACTCTTAGTTTGGTGGAAAATAAATTAAAGTTTAAATATTATTTCATTTTTAACAAATTAATAATCTTATGAGTTAAGTTAGGTTTCTATTTTTATTATAAAAAAAAAAGAAAGTAAATGCATTTTTTTATTCTGAAAAATAAAATTAGACTTATTTGTTATTTCAATATATATATGTTTTTATCTTAATACAATTATACCCCAATATTTATTTTATTTTTAATTAGAGTTTCAAATGTTAATTAAATATTTGAAAATAAATAAATAAATATTATACGAACAAATATTTTATTTTTATTAAAAATAAAATTTTGAATAAATATTTGAATAACCTAAAATAACACTAACCTAAGAATTTATGATTAGATGAGACTCTGTTCGTTATTTAATTCGAATTATTTGGGTTAAAAAAATTTACGAGTTAAAAGTTGAGTTTAAAAAATTTCAACGATATAACCCATAGTTCTGATATCAATAACGACCGGTTATATTTAAAAATTTATAATTTAAATATATATATATTACAGTTATATTTAATTTATTTTTTAAAATTTATAAATATCTTTTAAAAAATCATATAAATTGAAAAATGGAAATTCAAAACGAAAGAACAACCAGTCCATTAAAATCCTCACTTTATCCACTTCACTTCATCCCAAAGTCGAGAGAACCGTCGCAGCCGCCGCCGACGGCGACCGACCGCCATGAGCGTAGCTCCAAAGCTTCTCTATCCAGCCGCCGGCGTTCTCTACACGCGTCCTTCCACGCGCCGCCGCTTCGTCTATCAATGCCTTAATCGATCCACTGGAAGCCGCCGCAGCAGAGGAAGAGGATTCCAACTTCCTAGAGTGGCTTCAGTTCCTTATCAGCCGATCAACGTTGATTATTTGGAGGAAGAATTCAACGGGCTAGGGCATGGAGTGAGATTCGAAGGAATCGGCGATGAATGCGCGGCGAAATTGCGATTGGAAAATGGAGGTTCTGCGATTGTAATGTTCCCGAGCGGATTGATTACCTCATACAAATCGCCGATGTGGCATGGAGGATCGCTGGAATTACTTCACTCTTCGGTTTGTGAGGACGAGAACGGCGATGTTGTTGTTCGAGGAGGCGTATCCCTAGCCCTAGACTGCGGGAGTATTCGATTAGATGATGTTTGTTGGACTCTTCATGATGTTAAAGGAAATCCTCGCGAATCGATTCAGGTTTGAGAAAGTATACTCGTTTTGGCATTCATAACATTTCTCAATTGGTTTAAATTTCTACTTACCTCTGTTTTGTTATCCATCTTGTATTCAATATCAACTTGTTACGTATGGTCGTCAGTCTCACATTTTTACAACGCGTCTACTAAGGAGAGGTTTCCACGCCCTTATAAAAGTGTTTCGTTCCCCTCTCAACCGATGTGAGATCTCACAATCCATACTCATTGAGGCCTGGATCTGCACATTGTCCGGTATTTGGCTCTGATACCATTTGTAACCGTTCAAATCCCACATATTGTCTACTTTGACATGTTATTGTCGGCCTCACGGTTTTATAACATGTCTACTACAGAGAGGTTTCCATATCCTATAAAGAATGTTTTGTTCCCCTCTCAATTGGTGTGAGATCTCATCATCCACCCCCTTAGGGCCCAGCATCCGATACCATTTGTAACAACTCAATTTTACTTAGCAGATATTGTCCACTTTGACCCGTTATGTATTGCCGTCAATTTCATAGTTTTAAAACGCGTCTGTTGGGGAGAGGTTTCCACACTCAGAATGTTTAGTTCCCCTCTTCAACCAATGTGGGATAAACACCAGCAGTGTGCCAGCGAGGACGCTGGCCTCCAAGGGGGTGGATTATGAAATCCCACGTCGGTTGGGGAGGGAAACGAAACATTCCTTATAACAGTGTGAAAATCTCTCCCTAACAAACGCGTTTTAAAACTGTGAGGCTGACGGTGATACGTAACGGGCCAAAGCAAACAATATCTGTTAGCATCAAGTAGTGTAGTTTCGAGAAATTTCTAATTTACAACAAGTTCTCAAGTAAAATACACTTTTGATCCTTCGAATTCAAACCAAGTTTGTATTTGATTGGAGCAGGTTGAGCTGATAAGCAGAGCTGCAGAGGGGAAGGTAGAGCTGAAATACATAGTGACACTAGGAGAAGACATGTTAAGATCAGAGCTAATAGTGTCCAACAACGAACAAACCGCCATCCAATTGAAGGGCAGTGTATTGAGCCATTTGACAGTGAGCACACCTGAGGCAACCTATGCCATTGGGTTGGAAGGGTCAGACTTCTACAGCAGAGCACCATGTTCATCGAGCTATTCCATTGTCCCTCCAGATTATGGGCAGGGAAGCGGGTCTGGTTTGGGTCGAACATTGAACGGAATTCTTTCTGGTTGGGGTAAAAGCAAAGAGAAAGAAAGCGAAGAGGAGGTAGAGGGAGAAGAGGGCGAGGAGACCGATAATTACAAGCAATTAACGGAGGAAATGAGTCGGATCTATACCAGTGCACCCAGGAACTTCACGATCATAGACAGGGTAAGAGTCATTCTTTTCGTATAATCTTTTATGGATTAAATCTTGATACTATTTTGGTCTCGGTCTTATCAGTTTTCGTCCCTATTTTTACTTTCCAAAATTATATTTTGGTCCCTATACTTTTGAAAATTACTATTTTAGTGTTCTTATTTACAAAATTATAGAACATCTTGTAACCTTTCAAGAAATAGAAAAAAAAAATGAAAAAAAAAAATATAGGGACCAATGTTGAAGATAGAGGAACTAAAATTTATGAAAATAATAAAAATTTAAAGTTTATAGAGAAGGTAGGTCAAATCAATAAAAATACTCTTAAACTTTGTATATATATATTTTAAGGTTTTAATAATATATTTATTTATTTATTTTATATTTTATTTTAAAAATATTCTTAAACTTTGAATACAGTCTAGAATGACATTTAAATAATATCCTTTTAACTTTTTAAAAAAATTAAAAAAAAATACCATTAACAGTATTTATCTTTATAAAAAAAGTTTAATATTTTTTTTTACCATCAATATTTTAATAAAACCAGTCTTTTAACCCTTCATAGATTATCTCTTGACCTTTTAATATTACTTTTGAAATTTTATGAATATTTTTAAAACATAATACTACCCTTAAAATATTTTTTGAACTTTTTAAAAAGTTCTTGAACTTTTAAAAATTAAACGAGCGATAAAAGTATTTTTTAAGTTTTTTTTTTCTTTTTTATTTAAGATTAAGGACATATTTTTAACCATTCAAGGGTATTATTAAAGTTTTGGAAAGTCTAGTAGACAAAAGGCAAAAACAAGTTGTCTATCTAAACTTTATATCTCAAACTTTTTAAATGTTGATCTTAATTCTTTAACTTCGGGTAGTTGAACGGATATTTTGATCTCCAAATTTCAAAAAACTTATCCATTTTGATTTTAACAAACAAATATAGTTTCAAATTCAGTATTAATGTAGTGAGGCAGCAACTAATGTAGGTTTGAACCTAATTTTGTTGTTTTGGGATGAAGCAGGGAAGGAGAAACTCAGTGGTTGTGGGGAGAGATGGGTTTGATGAACTTTACATGTTCAGTCCTGGATCAAATCATGTGTACTATGGGGAATATTCTTTCATATGTGTTGGTCACTCAGCCATGCTCAAACCAATACTCTTACAGCCTCATCAAGTATGGAGAGGATCTCAGTCTTTGTTCAATCCAAATCTCTAGTTCTTCCCTTCCCATCCCTGGAAACTCGAGAAGGTTTCATTCAAAACGTTCAGGAGAGTTGATATGTAAACATTGTCAACAACTTTCCGAGTTAAATGAATGGTAACAATCTTACTGTTTCTTCTATTATCAGTTGACACGTCAGTTTCTCCTTTGTTATAGCTTAAAGAACTTAGCTCGGGGTACTTTTAGAAATATGGTTCTCGAAGTGTTAAGGGCTAGATGAAATATATGCAGACCCAAAGTTCGTATTCGGGTCAAGAGCTTCGTTGACCACAAAATGAAATGCTACATTCTATATGCTTTCGTTTCTAGATTCATTCTATATTGCTCTTTTTCCTGCTTAGAACAGATCAATAAACTCAGGGGAACTTTCTGGTAACAACAATCTTGATTTTCATTATAGCTCAAATGGTTGTATATGTTGCTGCGTACAATTTCTTCTACAATCAGTTCACACGTCAATTTCCCCTTAGCTCAGGCTACTTTTAGAAATATGGTTCTCGAAGTGTAAGAGCTAAATGAAATATATCCAGACCCAAAGTTCGTATTCGGGTCAAGAACTTCATTGACCACGAAATGAAATGCTACATTCTATATGCTTTCGTTTCTAGACTCATTCTATATTGCTTTTCTCCCTACTTAGAACAGATCAATAAGCTCAGGAGAAGAACTTACAAGCTACACAACCAGTTTAAGCCTAATTCAGATGAGACAAACAGAAGAACATTATTATGTTGGTACAAGATAGGTACCTTGATCCTGCTCGTTGATCCAGAGCAATGAAGTGAATATTGTGAAGAGCAAAAATGAGAAGCCACAGACCAGTTTCAAAGCAGTCTTCTTATATGCCATCTCAATGCCTGAGTATTGAGTTTTGATCTTGCTATGTTGAGCCACCACCACTGGCATAGCTTGGACAGGAACACCACCAGTTGAAGAGACTGATTCAGAACCACCTGGTGATTGTTCGTCATTGTCGTTGTTGTTGTCATTGTCTGAGCTGCTGTCGTCTTTGCTAAGTTTCTGATCATTTGGGGACCCATTTTGATTATGACATGATCTTGGACTCCACTCCAGATTGCCTAATGACAAACTCCTTTGCCTCCATTTACAGCTTTTGCTAGCATAGCCTGAGTTCGCCTCGTTTAGATCTTGAAGAGAGTGGACGAGCTTCCGAGGAGTTTTGAAGATCATATCTTCGACGTTTATGCAGCTACGAGACCTCTGAGGTATAAGATAGGAAAGATAGATATCAGCTAATGAATGTTAACAGAACTAAACTAGAATTTGTCCTACGATTATTGACATGAATCAGGCAGTTTGCTGTCAGAACTTACAACAGGGCTGGTTGTAGTGCTTCTTGATAGCCTGTGTCTAGGAGGACTCATTTGAAAGAACCCTGCAAAGTCATCTGCATATTCTTCACCATGATGGCCAAATTTATGACTTTCAGAGTGCAGAGACAATGTGTCGGAGACGTCGGTTCCACGAGCGATATCCGAGAACAACGACAGGCCATCCTTGAGGGATATATCAACCCCACCATTCTCATATCTCCAAAGTTTACGGTTCATACTCCTACGGTCAAATCCAGAATTCAGAGAAGCTTGTTTAGACGAAAAGGGTGATCCATCAAGTGACCCATAATCGAAGAATGAATCATGAGTTTGGGATTCTGGAGACTCGGACGAGGGAGATTGGCTTCCACCATTCCTCCATGGACTTCTCCTGCGGTCAATGAAGTTCGATCCAGTAACCGAGCTTGGTGATTTGCCCATTTTAGACCCTTCATCCGCTGCTATTCTCCTTGCTGTTTGCAGGGTTTCAAAAGCTGCACCTTTGACATAAGCCATTTGATCAGATTGGCAATTCTCCATCTCCTCAGTTATAGTCTGCAGCTCAGAAAATATACTCCAAGGATCTAAGCACTTCATCAAGAAATTAATCATTTGAATGGAGGACAATCTTTTCTGAGAATTCTTCTCCACCATCCCAGATTTCAATATTCGCAGCCCGGCCTGCAGCAACAATCTAGCATACGGTTCGACAATCCGAGGATTCCGCTTAGCTAGTGTCATAACAAGCCCCATGTGTGAATTAGTTTGAGTAAACTTCTCCTCCAGAGCTCCAGCCACATTCTGGCACACCTTATTAACCATCTCGTCGGAAGCGAACCGCCAATTATCCGAATCAACCAGAGCCTTCAAGCAGAGGGCAGCCCCAGCAGTGAGGCTCTCTTGAGAACCCAACAGAGATTCAGAAAGTGGATTACAAAGAGAATGAATAACATAAGTCTTCTTATCATCAGGAGTGGTTGGATCAATCCCATATCTAGCAATGGCTGGTACGACTTTAGAACAGGCCTGTTGAAGAGGGAAAGAGCCAGCACTTGAAGCCAAAGTTTTGATAATAGAAGTCATAATCCGATCGATCTGCGGCACGATATTAACGCCATGAACACGAGCAAGAACTTCATAGAGGGAAATAGTACACTCCCCAGTTAATGCACCAGTTTCTTTATTCTCAGAAACTTGAGCAAGAAAAACAGGAATAGCCTTGGAATCCAATTCCTTCACATAAGTCTTCAATGCTTTCATTGCCGTTCTGCGACTATCAGCATCTTTATCAAAATTAGCAAGCTCCCTCCTTAGCATTGGACTAAAACTTTTGCCCACAAAAGACCTGACAGAAATAGAAATCAACACGAGAAACAGATCCAACGTCGAGATTCAGTCAGGACTTTTATCAAACAGCTGATGGGCACTCTCAAAAAAACACAAAATCAGTACAGAACAGTTGAAGAAACAGAAATCCAAGGAAAACTTGAACTGGGTTTTGGGTTTTGAGCAAAAGGGTATCTGGAAAAAGCAGCCAAATCAAAGGAACAATAGAGACAGAGAGATATCTATACATATACATATATAATACCTGTGAGCTTCTGGGGTTGCTTTCATGGCGTAGAGATTGTATGTCTGAGCAGAAATGGAAGAAGATGGTGATGAATATGTGGGGATTAAGGGGAGGAGGAAGAAGAAGAGAGAAGGATTTAGGGCTTTTGATGGGTTTGAATTTTGAAGGGGATGTTTTTGATAAGGGGGGAAGTCTTTCCTTTTCCGGGGATTTGGATTTGGGCAGCGCATCGGCTACCATGAATTCAAATTTCTTTCTTGAAATTCCACCGCTATCCCTTCTTCTGTGGGTCCCGCCTCTCATAAACTTTGTGTATGGACCATAATGCCCCTTCCAAATAAGAACAAATTCGTTTTAAATTTTGCTCCTTGAATTAATTTATCTGAGTAGAAATTTTGATAATTTATTGTTTTTTTTTATTTTTTTATTTTTTTAAATTAGGATTAATTAATAACATTTTTGTATTACAAGAGGAAGGAAATTTAAATTCTAGTTTTTTTTTTTTTAGTATTAGTTTTAAACTAGATTTTATCATTTTAGTATAGGGTACTGTTATTTATGCTAACTTGGA
Source organism: Cucurbita argyrosperma subsp. sororia (assembly GCA_018691285.1). NCBI lineage: Eukaryota > Viridiplantae > Streptophyta > Magnoliopsida > Cucurbitales > Cucurbitaceae > Cucurbita > Cucurbita argyrosperma. The sequence continues at coordinate 6,686,499 of CM031887.1, forward strand.
TTTGAGATTTTTTAAAAGAAATAGAAGAAAAAAATACATCTCGATTGGTTACCGTCTTAAAATATATTGAATTGTAATTTCAATCTAATTGATAATTCTATTAATTTTAGAGAGTTTAATTAAAAGAAAACAAAAGAATTTTCTCTATATTTTCGTCAACCTCTTTAATATTAACAATGTTAATTTTAACAATAAGTAACTGTACCGAACTAGAGAGCCGTGGTTAGTAGTATATTACTATGATCCAATTTGATATGCGATGTTCAAATTAATAAATAGACTGTTTTTTAAAAAAATAATGTAATTTTGTCCACTTTTATTCATCTTTTAGAGTGAACAAATTAAATGAGAATATCAATTATATATATATATAAATAAAAGAATAAAGAAGAAAATGGTTGTAGCCAATAATATGGAAAATATAATTTGAGAGAGAGAGAGAGAGAGGGGTAGTTGAGTAATTTGAATCCAATAGGTTTTTCCCTCCAAAGTTCAAGTTTTAAGGTAAGTACCATTGTTGGCGCCATTCAAAGGATTTCAAATAATGGTCAAATGCTCAACCAATTTAACATTTTCCAAATCTGGCGTATTTAATTATTGTATTATTATTTGCATAAATAATTATTATAATAAATGCATATTGTTCACATCAATTAACATTAAAGTCAATAACCAATTCTGTTATTTTAATCCATATATAGAAACAAATTATTATTCTACAAATATAAAAAGCTTTGCTTTTCTCCATTTTAATGATACAAATATTAAGGTTATACAGGTATACATAAAGCAATATTAAATTGTTAAATTAGTTTAATCACATTTAAAACTACTCGAACATGCATTTAATCATTTATGATCATTTTAAACACATGCTTTCTAGAAATTTTAAACCTAATAAAAGTAATTTAACCGTTTCAAAATCATTACTAAACATGCTTAAACCCAGTAGGATTAAATTCACCACATTCATAATCACTCGTCTATTGTCGCATTAAATTTTCTCTGCAAACTATAATACTCCTAATAAACCTTTTATTTATTGAGGACACATAATAAACTTTAATAAAAGACATAAAAATGAAAAGGCATAGAAAACTATAAAATTTAAAAAAAAAAATGTAAAAAACTATATGTGTGTGTGTGTGAGAAACACGTGAGACTGTTCTAGAAGCTCTACGTGAGTACCAGTTTTGCAAATTCAATTAAACGTGAAATCTAGGAATATTTCATTTAGATCCCAAGTACCTAGATCAATAAAAGTTTGATTCTATATATCTATATCTATCTTTATATATATGTGTGTGTATGTATATATATGTGTGTGTATGTATATTCTAATCCTATCACGATCACAAAAATGACAGGTCCATTATCACAATAGATTTTAGTTGCTCCATATAGTAAGCTTTAACAAAGATGTTGATGAAAAAAGTATAAAGGACTAAAGCTTGGTTTAAACGGTTCCAAATTGAAACACATCCCAAAATAGCAAAAAGGAAAAGGAACAAAAAGAAAGGGTAAAAGTAGGATGACTGATGAGTGAAGCTGAATGATTATATTCAAATAAAAGCTCTCTCATTGCCACTAAACTAACATTGTTACAACTTACACTTATTATAAGGCCCATTTTGGTTTCAGTGCAATGTAAAAAGATGAGAAAAGAAAGCTTACCGCTTGAATTATCCACCGCAGGCTTCTGAAATTTGCGTCCATTATTGACATTGTGGTAAGGCTCTGCAGGTTGGACAGTACCATTTTCCTTTAAACCTGGTTTCTGGAGTTAGTCCCACGCAGGAATAATGAAACCATTCACCTCCTTGACACTGTCAATGCCATAATAGTAGAAGGTAAATATTATCATTAAAATGAAGCAATTGTACCTTATAAGTGTGCTTAATTAAGGCTCGATTTGAAACCATTTTGTTTTTAGTTTTCTGCTTCTAAAGATTAAGTTTATAAACACCACTACTGCCACATTGTAGTTCTCTAGTTTTATCACCTAAGTTTTATATTATTTACAAAAAAAAAAAAAAAAAAAAAAAAAAGGAACATGAAAAGCTTATCGAAAAAATAGCGAGTACCCGAGCGCAGTTTTTTAGAACAAAAAATGAAAAACAAAATGGTTGTCAAATTATTGTTTAATAAGGGTTTAGTTGATCTATAAACAACTGAAAGGGAACAATTGTCTGGGAGAGGAAATAATAGAACTCATGCTTCAATACAACATGTACTAATCTCATCCTACGGGTAACTTTTTATACTTCATAGGGTCATCTGTGGTAAATACTTAATTCAGTACAATTTGGTTTTCTGAATGTAGTTGGCTGTTCAAAGTCCAAACAAGCCAAAGGCAACCCTTTCTATCTAACCCACAAGCAATGGTTTCAGGAATTTCAAAGATCAAAATGGAAGTTAATATCAAAGCTTTGCTTCTTTTAGGCTCATGCATACGCACAATCATATTGAAAAAGACCAGATATATTGCATTCATTATATACACAAGATTATAGGATCAAATATTTGGAGATATTTGCAGAGCCATGAGGTCACATGACAAGCAATATCCACAAATTCATTTCTAGAAACTGTTCTAAGAGATGCAGTCATGACAAAGAAACGTAATAGAGAAACAAACAACAAAACGAGGAGGGTGTGAAGAACCAATAACATCGCAACAAGGGAGGACTTACATTTTCATTGTCACAAGCAATCATATCTCCAAATGACACCTAAAAGAACAGATAATTAGATGGCACCAGTAAATATGTTAGTAACCAGCAACTGAGTCGGAGAAATTAAGAAAATTTAAGACTGGGAAAAGAAATATAAGGATGATAGCCTTTCTGTATTAATCTATATATTTTTCCTCCTTCACTAACTTCCCTCTTTATTTATAGCCACTCGCTGCTAACAATTCACTCTAACCAACTCTAGTTATCTCATCTACCCACTAACTAAGCCATCCACATACCTAGCGCTACCCACCAACAAAAGTAACACATTGAGTAGAGTGATATTGGTGTTCCATTGCACAAGCTCCATCAAACAAAAGCTGAAGGAGGAAGAAGATAATGATAAAGACGTAGAACACTCTCCGCTTTCTGTTTTACCAAGTTCTTCACCTTGCAAACTAATTTTTGTTCCTTTTGCTTTGCTTTTTTTGTTCCTATTTCTTAACTCTATGGTTTCTCACACCACTCAAGGTACATTGAAGCTCAAATCATCTCTCTCTCTAGAATTTCAGTGTTAAGCATAAGACTTAGCTTTCAGTATCCAATATGTAATGATATGAATTACCTATCTATCTCCTTCGTTTTCTCACTGGATTTTCCACTGAAACGCTTTCTCAAATTTTAGCTATATTCCTTCATCCAGTAAGGTCCCAATGTTATTAATTACATGAAACAAGAACTTACTTCTTTCTTTTTACGCATCACAATCTGCTTTTTTCCATTAAACAGTCTCTCTTATGTATTTGTTGCATGAGACTGAGGGCTTTAATTTAGTCATTTTTTCTTCCTTTTCCCCCCCATTGTTCGTGGTAGACGGAAAGTTGAGGATGAAAGCTTCTCAATAGGGGTATATTCCCCTATTCTTTACATAAATACTTTTCATCCCTCACTTCATTCCCTCTTCCTTTATTTGTTACCACTGCCACGACATTCTTTTAGCCAAGTGACTATATCGTATACCCACTAACTAACCATCATATTATTCCAAATACCTAATAATTTATTTCCGTGCAAAACAACACCAAACAAAATTTTGGCAAGCATAAACATATAAATGGAACAAAGAAAGAGTCATTTTATAAAATAGGTTCAATTGTCAAGGTAAAGCATGTATGAATTCAAAATCAGAACCTGATGACAGATGCAATATGTAGGCTCATTTGGATCAATGGGCTGATCAACATCAAGTGAAGGTGCAAAATCCTTTTTATGGCTTCCTGGAGGAGGCATGAGCTCAAAATCTCGATCACGCTCCCTATCCCAATCCCGATCCCTGTAATCTGGCCTCTTAGATTGAGGTGCAATGTATATTGGTTTGCGCTTTTCATTCTTCGAAACTAGTGGCAGTGGAGGGAGAGCTGCTGGTTCATCTGGTGAAATTTTTCCCTCTGAAAAATATTAAAAGGTTCAGTAATCTCCAAACAGACAAACTGAATGGAAGCAAAAGGTAAGCAATTCATTAAAGCATCCAACAGCCCATTACTAGTTTGTTTGATTTAAATATCACAAATGGCTTTGAGGTCTACTAATAATCTGCTGACATTCAATTCTTTAGATGATAAAGCAATTAAGCTTCATGTGTAACATCATTAGCTCAAGCTCGTAAAACAACTTGCATTTCACAGAGAAGACGAAGCTTCTAAGCCTGTGTACCTTGTTTCAGATCTTCTGCAAAGTTGTTTAGATCCTCATCAAGTCGTTTAATATGGCTATCAATCTGGAAAAGTAAACGGACATGAAACCCTGTAAGATCAGCCAAGAAAATAAATAATAAAATACCAATGGCATGTAGCCACTTCATGAATAAAAGTACTGACGTTCATTTCAGTACAACACTTCGAATGTAAACGGTTAACTGAAAAATGAATAAAAACATTTGTAACGTTTATAGTATACTTGCAAAGAATCTCTTTGTATGAAATTTATACCAATCCAATTTTTAACAGCATCTCAGGTCAATTATTGCATCCCTCCTAGACTGATTAGATTTTTTAAAAAAATAACAATGACTCGTCGTAAAATAATTAACGATTACCACATTCATACCTTCTCTGAAGACAATCTTGCAATTCAAGGTTGTTCATAAACAAGATAGGCGAAAGAATGAATGAGAAATGTAGCAGAGGGATGAGAAAAATTCACTCCACAGTATTGGAGAAACGAACAGCAATAGAACCAGGTAATCCTCAAAGCATGAAAAGAGGGGAAAAAAATATATATATATATATCAAAGAGAGAAAGAGCGCCATACCAGGTCGCATGCTTGACGTGCCAACAAAACCTTTTCAGTACACAAACTCAACGCGTTATCCTGATTCGCCTCAATATCCTTCCGCTGTTTTTCAAACGCAGACTCCTCATCCTCAGTACTACTATTATTATAGCCTTTCTTCGAACTTAGGCAGTATTTCGTCTGCTGCCGCGTCTGGTCAATCATCGCTACAACCAAAAGAAAATTCCATGAAACTTGAGAGCAACGAATCGCAGCAATCGATCTACACAGTGAGCAAATCAGAAAACGAGGGTTTTACACTGGGAGCGATCGTCGAGTTCTCTGATTGTATTGAGAAGCCTCTGAAGATCAGCAGGAAATGTACTGGCATCTACGAAGATCAAAACGAAACAAAAGTAGCAGCAAATTGGAAGCGAAAAAAAAAAATGGGGGAAACGGCGGAAAACGAAAAGGAAACGTACATTCCAGATAATCGTCGACGTAGACTCCAGTTCGAGCAATCGCCATGATTGAAGTAGAGAGGAGCTCTCAGAAAGCGCTGGGTTCTAGGGCTTGATCGAGGATTGTCTCCCTCCAAGTCGTTTTCGTTTTGCCCTTGGCGCCCACTCTCGTGTCCCTTCTTTGTTTTGGATTTTCTGAAAATTTGAAACAGCGTTTCGTTCTGATTTTGTGAAGGAGAGAGGACAGAGAAACGACGTCGTACTCAAGTTTAGTTAATTTTACAAATTTCAACCGGCCATTTTATTTAAAAAAATACTTAAAATTTCCAAACATATTTTTATATTTTAAAAAGATTTAAAAATATTCTTACGCTTTCAAAAAAAAACATTAAAAAATACCGATGAAAATCGTTAATATTTTATTTCAAAAATACTATTTTGACCTTTAAATGTGTTTCAAAAATATATTAAATTTCAAATTTTTTATTAATACTCTTTAATTTTTTTAACTTAAAATTTTAAACTTTTTTAAAATTATTTTTTAAAAAGAATATTAAAAAGTAACATTAATATTATAACATTTTTAATTAATACTTTTTAATATATATATTATTATTATATTATAGAGTTAATATCATGCTTATAAAAATTACTTATCAAAATTAAAAAGTAACATTAATATTATAACATTTAAAAAAAAAATTAATAAAAAAATTACTGTCGTCTTTTTTTTTATTATAAATTTATGGTTATTAATAATAATTTTTAAAGTTGAATAGTATTTTTTAAACAGGGTACTAGTAGTTTCATCATGTACTGATGATAACAGTGTTTTTTTAACATACTATGAGATGTTTATGTCGGACTTTGTTGTAACTTCCATGTCATATGATGTGACATGGTTGATTGTGTAATATTGTTAAACCACGTATGTATTCATGAAAGTTATGTTTAAGAAATAACAAATGTATGACTTGCATCATACGCTTATGTGGACTTTATGTATATTTATATGTCTCGTGCATTAGGATATTCTCTATTAAGACGAGTACATATGCGTACATTACGATATTTATGTATGTTATGATATTATGCAGATTCATTTTCCTTCGGGACTCGGTAGCGTGAGCATATTCTAGCTGAACAGCGTGCCTAAAGGGTACGTATATAGTCGCCTGATGAGTCCATGTACGCATACGTGGGTCGTTTTACTTGCTTTGATGTTGTTTATGGGTCCCATACAACTCAAACCGCCTATGTACATTATGATATTTATGCACGTCATGATATTATGTGGATTCCTTTTTCTCCGTGATGCGGTAGCGTGAGCGTATTTTAGCTTAAGGGCACGCCTACGAGGTACTTATATAGTCACCTGATGGGTCCGTGTGCGCATATGTGGGTCGTTTTACTTGCTTTGATGTTGTTTATGGGTTCGTTACAACTCAAACTTCCAACGTGTTCTTGAGAAAAAATGTTTTAGAAAATGGACAGGCAAAATAAGAAACATCCCGTGTAATCCCGGGTAGGAAGAATTGACGACTAGTTACGTCTCTTCATAGTACATTTCGAAGCATTTTAGCCTTAATAGGTGTAGACATGATTTTGATGAGCAGTCTTACAACCCTAGTTTAACATTTAGCCAATATCAAAGCAAGTAAAACGGTTTTGGAACGGGTACGACCATAAACAACATGTCTTGGACAGGGACCATCCCGAAAATTTTAAAATTTAATATAAAAAATAAATAATAAAATCCTAAAATTGTGTCAATTACGTCAGCAATGACGCATCGTTATCTTCATTACTCAACCACTGCAACTCTCCACCATAAAAATGGCGGTCCTAAATCTTCACTTCCCACTATCAGATCCCCTTTACAGCTCAGCCTCTTCATTTTCCAAATTCAAAAAATGGCCACCGCCGCCGCTGCCGGACTGCCTCTTGACGGCCGAAACGCCGTCGTCACCGGCGCCTCCCGTGGAATCGGCCGTGCGATCGCCGTCCACCTCCACTCTCTCGGCGCAAATCTTGTCCTGAACTACGCTTCCAACTCTGCGCAAGCGAATATTCTCGCGTCGGAGCTGAATCAGTCATCGACGCCGCGCCAGCGAGTTATAGCCGTTCAAGCCGACGTGTCTGACCCGGCTCAGGTCAAGCGGCTGTTCGATTCGGCTGTTGAGGAGCTTGGATCTGAGATTCACATCGTCGTGAACGCCGCCGGGATTCTCGATTCGAAGTATCCGAGTCTGGCCGGAACCGCCGTGGAGGATTGGGATGAGACGTTTCGGGTGAATTGTAGAGGCGCGTTTTTGGTGTGTAAAGAGGCGGCTAATCGGCTTAAGCGCGGCGGGGGAGGTAGGATTATTTTGATTACGACGTCGATCGTTGGATCTCTCCCGCCGGGGTACGGTGCCTACGCGGCGTCGAAGGCTGCGGTGGAGGCGATGGCGAAGACGGCGGCGAAGGAGCTGAAGGGGACGGAGATTACAGTTAACTGCGTGGCGCCAGGGCCGGTGGCGACGGAGTTGTTTTTCGCTGGAAAATCGGAGGAGATGGTGGCGAGGTCGGTGGATGCCTGCCCGCTAGGTCGGCTCGGGCAGCCCGACGATGTGGCGAAGGTGGTGGGGTTCTTGGCTACCGATGGTGGCGGGTGGGTCAACGGGCAGGTGGTTCGGGTCAATGGCGGTTTAGTAATTTGACATTTAAAAAAAGAAAAAAAAGGAATAATTGGCATCAACTATATGACTGACACGAATGAATGCGCATTTACATAAAGTCTAAGCTCCAATATTTTGGATTTTTAGATATTTATTTTATTTATATTTAATTTTATAATTATTTATTAATAATCCTCATAGAGTAAGATTATACATTTTGGCTCAGTTCTATAGTTATTCCAGCCTCAATTTAATTTAATTTATATATTATAAATGTAAAATTACGAAAATACCCTTCAATTCCATTTCTTTTCCTCCTTTTCCTTAATTTCATTTCCAATTTTTTCTTTCTAATTCTATTTAATTTTCTTTCCTTAAATTATTTTCCCAATTTTTTTTAATCACTCAAATTCTTTCCAAATTTGGGCACTAGAGTTTTCATTAATTTCGCATTAAATTAAATTTATAGGTAACCATTCAATTAATTTTTCCCCTTTCTTTCTCCAAATTTTGTTGTCTTTATTTTTCCTTTTATTTTAAAATTAATTTACATTATTATTTTCATTTTAACTTAATTTATTTTATTTTATACATCGTAAAATTACGAAAATACCCTTCAGTTACGAAAGTCTTCGTAAAAGTTAAAAGGATATTTTTAAATTTTTTAAAATTCTTTTTCTGATTTATTTTATCTTTATTTTTCCTTTTCTTTTAAAATTAATTTACATTATTATTTTCCATCCAAACCTAATTTATCTTGTTTTATACCTTACAAAATTACAAAAATGCCCTTCAACTACGAAAATCTCAAATTTTTATGCTACTCTCGAAAGTTCATCAATATTTTTGAAATGTATGTAGTAAGGTAAGATTATCTTTAAAAATAAGATATTTTTGAAAACTCAAACGTAATTTTAATTACAAAATTACGAAAATACCCTTCAATTACGAAAATCACAAATTTTTATCTCTTCCAAGTTTATCATGAAATATGATACCGACAGTAAAAGTTATTTTCAAAATATAATATTTTTTAAGTTTAAATATATATATTTTAATAAAGTATTAATCAAAGTATGTATTATTAGATCTACACCTAACCATTCAATTAATTTTTTTTTTATAAAATAAATAAATTAAATTCTTCTCTTAATACATAACTTGGGATGCCAAGAACATCCCTTCATCCCATCACAATATATATATATATATATATCAAGAACTCCCAAAACTAACAGCAATAGGAATAACAACAACCAAAATAATAATAAGCAAAAGCAAAACCCCAAAGCACATCCATTTCCTATTGCTCCTTTGCAAATCCTTAGCACTCTTCAAATCCTTACTCCCATCTCTTACATATTGTGAAGCATTCATCACATGGTGTTCAATGTCATCCATTTTCTCCCCTTGTGCTTCCACCATCACTGCCATGTCCAAGAACACCTGGTGCAACTCTAGCAAGCTTCTCTCGATCTCCTTTGCCGCCCCGTGTCGGTCCTGTATCTCCACCACCGTCTCCACCACCTTCCCCCGCCCGTGCTCCTCTATTGCCCTCCCCAAAAACTCCTCGCCTCCGTTCGATATTATCTTCTCTATCACCTCCTCCTCCGGGTGCTCCCCCGTCACCGTGAAGTATCGTCGTTCCACTGTCTCTTTGTACTCCATCATCATCCTTTGTCTTAGGGTTTGAAACTCCATCATTAGCTCCTTTAGCTTCTTTCGTAGGCCGTTTGTCACCGCGATACGAGTCCTGTTTTGTTGAGAATGGAAATAAATGATTGAATTTACTATGACCCATTAGCGTAAATGGTTGAATTTAGTTTCTATTTGAGTACTAGGGGTTGAAAATGTGAATAAATGATTGAATTTACTATGACCCATTGACTCAAACAGTTGAATTTAGCTTCTACTCCAGCCCTATTTGTTGAGAATGTGAATGAATGATTGAATTTACTATGACCCACTAGCTCAAATCGTTGAATTTAGCTTCTACTCGAGTTCTATTTGTTGAGAGTGTGAATAAATGATTGAATTTACTGTGACTCACCAGCTCAAACCGTTGAACTTAGCTTCTACTCGAGTCCTATTTGTTGAGAATGTGAATAAATGATTGAATTTACTATGACCCACCAGCTCAAACAGTTGAATTTAGCTTCTACTCGAGTCCTATTGGTTAAAAATATGAATAAATGATTGAATTTACTATGACCCATCCGCTCAAACGGTTGAATTTAGTGTTATGTTAAACCAATATGCATAAATTTTTTAAAAACTTCGAATTTCTTATTTTGAATTTACTACGACCTATTAACTTAAACGGTTGAATTTAGTACCTGTATATGGCAGTTCCTTCTTTGCTAGCGGAGAGCCGCTTCTTAGCATCATTAGCACGGTCCATTTCCTCAAGCTTGGAACGGATCGATCGAGCCTTCTTCAGGACGGTAACGATGTCACCATTAATCGTCTGGCGAAGCGATTTCAAAGTTTCGGGTTTATGAGCAGATTTCGTCTCCTCATTGGCCTGCTGGAGCTTTCCAAGAATCTCTCTAATGGAACCCATCTCCAATTTCACCTTCTCAGCCTCTTCGAGGAAGAGCCCCATATCGCCATTGTCGGTATCAGACGACGCCGTTTCAAGACCGGCTTCGAGGTCGATATCTTTCATGGCGGCCTTCTTCAGATCCACATAGCTCGTGAACGATTGAGTCATCAAGTCGTTCATTTTTTCCCCTTTAAGAATTCTATGAAGAATAAGGAAAGTCAAGATTTTTTTGAGTTTGAGAGAATTGGAAGATTTTTCTTAGGGTTTGTGAGAATTGGAAATGTTGGAAGCTTAGTTTAAAACAAAAAAGTAGTCGTTGCGTTTGCTTTTGTAACGGCTATATTTTTAAATCGCCGTTTTTAAATAATATATTTCGAAATAGCCGTTGGGTTTGATGGTTGTCGTAGAGAGTAATGGTTTTTGGGTTGGGCTTTGGGCCTCAAGTCCGAAATGGGCCCTTTAAGAGAATACTATTATATATATATTTTTAAAAAAATTAATTTTTAACCCTAAATTTTAATAAATTTTCACAAATTTCCAAATTTCATTAAATTTTATATTCACTAATTTTAAAAAATAAAAATTTAAATTTTATTAAATGCATTTATAAAGAGCACTCACAAATTATATTTTTAATTCCACGTGGCATTTATTAAATTTTTTTTTTTTACCGCTGTATTCATACTACGAGTATACATGGGCGAAGAAATCTTTTAGACCAATCGAATTAATTAGTTAAGTTGGTTGGTTGGGTTTTCTAGTTTTTTTTTTTTTTTAATTATTAAAAAAAATTATATATTAATAACTAAAATCTCATGAAACTCAAATACCAAACGTTTATTAGTCACAATACATTATTAACTTTGGTTACAAACGTCAAATATTCTTAATTTTCATATTAATATTAAAAGTATAATTGGGTTGAGTTATAATCTTATTTTTGCATTGGTTGGGTTGTTCGGGTTGTTCGAATTATAATTACTAAGTTGTGGTGTTGCTTGGTTTTTTTCCTCCTTCGAACTCGAGTGGGACCGGGCCCCACAAATTTGCAGGAATTATTCATTTAAATGAAAAATGGAGAATATTTTTTGTCGAGATAAATGGAGCTGGAAATGAGATTATATTCTCTGTCCCTATCTTTTCTATTTCTTAACGGGCTCTGCCCACTGAATATAAATGTTTTTTCCACTTAATATAAATATATTTTCAGTAGGTTTATATAGGTAGAAATCAATTGTCGAGAAAAAGAACAATTAAACGAGGTTCGAGTGGTTTATTATTATTATTATTATTATTATTTTGTAAGTAAACCATGCCGTATGAAATTATTATAGAAACAAGTAAGAAGGAGAGTCCAAAAATGGTATAAAAAATTAACACGACCATTTCAAAATATGTCGAAGAAGCAAACCAAACCGATGATGGAAAGGTTGTGCCAAATTCATCGAATTTGGATTACAAAGCTTCTAAAAAAGACGTTCGTATGATAGATTTACGTGAATGTCCTATTAAGTAAGTTTACGAGCGGTGTTTAACCTCTTTATTTAAGATGGGTTCGAGGACCCTATAATGAGAGATATTTTAAAAATTTACGAATAAGAGGGAATTAAAATTTGAAACTACTCCGTTTTGGAAAATAATTAAATAAAGTTGGAGAAGGGATGCACGGTAATCACGACACATTTCATTATGAATCTTGGGTCTTACGGAATAGACTTTTGAGGTACTTTATATGGCTCGTGAATTTATTTAGTATATAAATTCAATTTTAACATGTTATTAACATGACTTAATACTCGTTTTGTATATGTGTCACACTCACACAGTAGAAGATTGCGAAAAATTATCCATTGAATTAACTCCAAAGATTCACTAAAAACTCGAGAGCTCAAAGGGATGATTTGCTACAAGGTCTAACGATTCATGCCTTGGGGAAAAACGTCTAACCCTCGAGAGGTTGACCGAATGTCTTTATTTGATTGATGGGTCAGTGAGGTTGATTTAGTTGACCACTTAAGAAGGTCAACCGGAAAGCTTATGAGGTCAAACCCCCGGATCGACTATGCCTTATTTAAGTCCGACCCCTTAATTAGTCGGTCAATCCTTTAAAAGGGTCGACTAAAACCAGCTTAATCTCACCCCTTGAGGGGTCGATTAAAAGACCTTTGAGGCCGACCCCCCGAGGTGAGCCAAATAATTCACACACCGAAAGAGATCGAGCAATTGTTCTAAAAAAAACTATCATATGATAATAAATTATCATGACATTAAGAGGTATGCTAAAAAATGACAAAAAAAAAAAAAAAAAAAAATGGAAACTCCATCAAAGCAATCAAAATAATTCACACACCGAAAGATTATCAGAAAAAATTCAGGATTAGGTGAATGTCTGTGTCCATGAATCCACAGTAACAGTTGAGATTCTTATCTTCTACCTAACTTTCCTGATATTTTCTTGTTTAAATTGCGTGGATTTTGATTCCAGACGAGACGGAGGCTGAAGAAATTTACTCAGAGTTGCCCTAATTTGCGGCTGCAACTCTGATTTCTCTTCTTCCGCCGTCGATTTTCGTTGTTTCAGGCCGATTACAGCAGTTTTTTGTTCGATTTCTGGAGATTAATCATGATTCCTGCAATCAAGGCGGCGATCGGCGATGCCGTTCTTACTTCCATGTGGATTTTCTGTGCTTCGTCTCTTGGAGTTCTTACCTCCGTGTTGTACTCGGCCGCCGGCGTTTATGGCCTTCCGCTTCATCCGCTTCTCATCACTACTACTCTGGTCTTCCTTCTCGTTTTCGTTTTCAATATAATTGGGGCTTTTTTGGGTGGCGCTAGCTTTAATCCAACTGCCACTGCCGCTTTCTATGCTGCCGGTGTTGGTCCGACCTCTCTCTTCGCCATGGCTCTCCGTTTCCCTGCTCAGGTTAGTATTTGTTCTGTCTTTCTATCTCTTTGATTCTGTAATTGAGTGTGAAGTTTTGTGTGGGTTGTCTCGATTAGTTCGATTTTTCACCTGTGCTTGATAGTCGACCCTAATTCTCAGTAATCAAAAAAATTAACACTAGCTTCTACATGGATTTGTTAGAATGAGATTTACCTCCTAAAATTAAATTGAGAAAGATTTGAAACCTCGAATCAAAAAACTTGATTAACTTGATTATGGCAAACTTGATTAAGGTGTGATATGAATGTTTTGGATGCCATCTACACAATCACTCCACAATCAAACTTGATTAAGGCTTGATTGAATGTTTTGGATGCCATCTACAGCATGGAACTTAGAAACAGATGCTCAAGGAAGTCTCAAAGCTTAATTTTATTCCTAGAAAATCTGACTTTTACCTAATAATTTGCTTAGTTGTCATGATTGGTAAGTTACTCTGTCTTTAAATCTCCACAAGAAGAAGTTAGGGCCACTTTGACATTACCTTTTTTGGCCCTTAGAAATTATGAAGTTAAAATAATAAATAGAGTTTTCTAGCAAATTATCAATCAAATGCTATTTATAACAACCTCGTCTACTACTTTGGTTCTTTCTCAATCGAATCGACTGGTAACACATAAAATAAAGGTTAAATTGAGTCTATCCAATTTTATAGATGAAGAATGAATGTTTGTTGAATCTTCTTGGTCTTAGATCCTATAATAGGTGCACTTGGAACATTTGGAACACGGTGATCTTTATCAATGTAACTGTTGCGTGTCGCTGCGTTCTATTTTTCTTTTGCATGACGCTTGATTGGTTTTCCATGATTGTAAGGGATGGACAATGGGTATTGATAGAGAAAATTCATTGAAAGAGTTTATAGCTTGATAGTTGATGTAACAGCTCAAGCCCACCTCCAAGTCTAGATATTGTCTTCGGCTTTCTCTTTTAGGCTTTCCCTCAAGGTTCTTAAAACATGTATGCTAAGGCAAGGTTTTCACACCCTTGTAAAGAATGATTCGTTCTCCTCATCAGCCAATGTGGGATCTCACAATCTACCCCCTTCGAGACTCAACGTCCTCGCTAACACTCGTTCCCTTTTTCAATCGATGTGGGACCCCAAATCTACCCTCCTTCGAGGTCCAACGTCTTTGCTGGCACACCACCTCGTGTCCACCCCCTTTGAGGCTTAACTTCCTCGTTGACACTGGCTGGCTTTGATACCATTTGTAATAATCCAAGCCCACCGCTAGCAGATATTGTCCTCTATGGACTTTTTCTTTTAGGCTTCCACTCAAGGTTTTTAAAACGTGTATGCTAGTAAGAGGTTTCCTTATAAAAAATTCTTTCTCCTCCCGGATAAGAGATCTTAAGAAAGAAAGAGAAAATAACTTCAGAAATTATGGATTCTAAGGAAAATTGATGAGCCTTCCTTTTCTCCGTCTCTACTGACTGATATTCTCCTCTCTCTTTATGTTTTTTCAGAGATTGGGACATCGATTAGAATAAGACATCAATAAAATGAAACAATGTTGCTTAAAATTTCTGCATCTGTCATTTTCATTTGTCTTCTACTAGAATAAAAGGTTTCTAAAACAATAGTATTAAACATCAAACTTATTGTTGGCAGGCAGCTGGTGCGGTTGCTGGTGCTCTGGCGATCAAGGAGGTGATGCCTATTCAATACAAGCACATGCTTGGTGGGCCTTCTCTGAAAGTTGACATTCATACTGGAGCCACAGCTGAAGGAGTTTTGACCTTTATAATCAGTTTTGCTGTTCTTCTAATTGTTCTCAGGGGTCCCTCCAGCCCAGTAATTAAGACATGGTTGCTGGCAATGGCCACTGTAGCTTTAATCGTTGCTGGTTCTAGTTACACAGGACCTTCCATGAATCCTGCAAATGTGAGTATTCCACTGCTATTAAGCTTTATATTTTATATCCTCATTTGATGATTCTTATTGTGACTGGCAGTAAGTTGAAATTATTAAGTTATATTCTTGTTTAAACTTATATGGTTATATTCTGTGGGTTAGAAATCAGAACTCTCCACAATAGTATGATATTGTCCACTTTGAGTATAAGCTCTCGTGGCTTTGCTTTTGGTTTCCCCAAAAGGTCTCGAGATATATTCCTCACTTATAAATTCATGATCAACCCATTAATTAGTCAATGTAGGACTCTCTCCCAACAATCCTCTCCTCGAACAAAGTACACCATAGAGCCTCCTCTAAGGTCTATGTAGCCCTCGAATAACCTCCCTTTAATCGAGGCTCGACTCCTTTCTCTGAGTCCTTGAATAAAGTACACCCTTTATTTGACACTTGAGTCACTTTTTTACTACACTTTCGAGGCTAGCAACTTCTTTGTTCGACACTTGAGGATTCTATTAACATGGCTAAGTTAAGGGCATGGCTCTGATACCATGTTAGAAATCACAACCCTCCACGGTGGTATGAATTGTCCACTTTGAGCTTAAGCTCTCATGGTTTTGCTTTTCGTTTCCCCAAAAGGCCTCGTACAAATGGAGATGTATTCCTTACTTATGAACCTATGATCAACCCCTTAATTAGCCAATGTGGGACTCTCTCCCAACAATTCTCAACACGGTGGGCAATTGATGCCGTCATGATGCCATCATGATTGATGTAATGAGGGATTATTTTTTCATTCCAAGATCTTATTAATGCTTTTGAAGTAATTTGTAGACCATGGAAGTTCTTGCATAGATTGCTGGTTGCTTTCCCTAGACTGAACCTCCTTTGAATCATGCTGAATACACAGCCTTTTTGTTTTATATGTAAATTGGCATTTTATATCCTTCATTAAAAAATTTCATTTAAAACAATCATAACATATCTTAGTTCATTGTACAATAAATGAGGGGGATATTGAGCATAAATAGTATATCAAACCATCTCTGTCTGACTTGATCCTTTCAGTTCTTCGAGGTTTGCTGCTATCTTAATGTAAGTTCTCCCTACCAGCTTGAGATCGTCACAATTTTTTTTTACGATACAGATTTTAGTCATTGAAAGTTCTCTTGCATGTTTTTCTGTCTTTCTACATCGGAATTACATTGCATAATTGCTAGCGGTGAGCTTGGACTGTTATAAATGGTATTAGAGTCAAACACTAGGTGGTGTGTCAGTGAGAAAGCTGAGCCCTCAAGGGGGTGGATTGTGAGATCCTACATCGGTTGGAAAGAGGAACAAAACATTTCTTATAAGAGTGTGGAAACCTCTCCCTAGTAGGTGCGTTTTAAAATTGTGAAACTGACGGCGATACGTAATGGGCCGAAGTAGACAATATCTACTAGCGGTGGGCTTGGGCTGTTACACTATATATCTCTGGTTATGTCATACAAAACCGAGGATAGCCGGAAATTCTTAAGGAGAGCCTTCTAACAACGTGGAATAAAGGGGCAAAAGGAAATAACATAGCATACTTAAACGTTATGCATTTTTTTGGCAATAAAATGTTCTGGGGTCAGCTGGGTGCCCTGCGAGTTTAGTCAATGATATCATCTTAGTTGCTGTCATTGAAAGTAAGCTTTGTCATAGACAGTGCAAGGGCTATATATGGTGAAATATTGCTTCATTTGATTCAAAACTTGCACTACATATTCATCCCGAGACGTTTTTGGCTGCTTTGGCGCATTCCTTGCATATAACGTTCAGTTTACAAACCAGATTAGTTATGATTTTGCTAATTCGAGACCATGAAGGAGAAGACGATATTCGTTACTTTTTATATGGTAAAAAATGCTGATTTTTTGCTTTGAAATGCAGGCGTTTGGGTGGGCGTATATGAACAACAAACACGATACATGGGAGCAGTTGTACGTGTACTGGATCGCCCCGTTCATCGGAGCCATTTCGGCTGCTTGGCTTTTCAGAATCATCTTCCCACCACCAGCCCCAGCCCCAGCCTCAGCTAAGAAGAAGAAGAAAGCTTGAAATCTCTAGTTGATTTACATAGTAGCAAGTAGTAAGAAACTCCATTTCTGTTCTTAAGATAAATGGCGTCTGTTTAAACTATGTTTTGCAGCTTATGGATCAATAATAATCCTTCAATCAAGTTCCCTTTACTTCCCTTTTAGATCCCTTTTATATGTTTGCTGATATTTAAGGTAGGAGTATTATGATTCAAACTAGGGATTGGTATTCTAACCCGACCACCCGAGCTCGGCTCAACTAGTTAAAGTATTACCTTCGAGCACGGGTTCCAATCCCTTTGCTTCATGTAAGACTTGAAAAAGAAAATGAAAACTATCTTGTTTTTTATTATCAAATTGACTTCGAAATCTGTGAATTGTTAGAGCAAATTACTAATTACTTTTGGAATAATTTGAATATGTTAAATGCATATACACGTGCATTATTATTTGACATATTTTGCACAGTGGAAAACACGAGTCAAGCTTATGAGTTTAGCGTGAATATGATTGATATTTAATATGTGATTAATATATGAGTTTGATGATTGAAATCAACGTTGAGGAGCTTAACTACTATGATCCAAATGGTGTTTAATAGAGGTTGCTCTTAAGGACGGATCGTTTAAGAGAGTCACAAAAGTGTAATGACGAGTATCTTGTTATGAGGATTCGTACAACGTTGTGTTGAATAGCCTAGAATCGAGACCTTAGGGTATTATGTGGAACAACCTATTATAGACACGTATTACCTATATATATAAAGTGTATGAGTACATTTTACCAACAGGCTAGAATCGAGACCTTAGGTTATTGGCACCAACTTTTGAAAGATTATAGATTTTTTTGAGATAAAATACCAAATTTAATTTAGTTTTTTCCATTGTTTTTTAAATTTAAGACACCATATAGATATACACTGTTAACTAGAACCAGCAACTATTTCTATCACTTATTTCATTCTCTACTTAAAAAATAAAAATATATAGAATATAATAAAAAAATGATAAAGAATTAATTAATTTTAATTAATCAAAAATATTAATAAAAATTTGAAACGGACTAAATACAACGTTTAAGAATATTTTTATTAATTTAGTTTTTTTCTTAAATTTAAGATAGTAAAAATCTTTCTTGTCTTTATTTCTGCCACCTATTTTATTTTCTATATAAACTAAATTAATTTCTTATTTATTTTTATCCGGTTCCATAATTTTTCTCCGTTTATTATTATTTAAAAAATATTTATTTTAAGATTTTCTTTTTTAATATAATCTTTCTTGAAAAATTATAAATTTTCTTTTTTAATATAATATTTCTTAAAAAATTATAAAAAATATTAATAAATAATATATTTCGTTATATCCTAATTTCTGAAAATTAAAATTTTAATATTACAATTTTTTTAATTGAAATTTATAACAAGAATCACAAAATTAACTATAATTAAAAAATAAAAATATATAGAATATAATAAAAAAAACATGATAAAGAACCCTAATTAATTAATTTTAATTAATTAAAGGTAAGAAAGTGGCAATTTTTAAGTTCTTCTGCTACTCGAATTCGCAACTGCTATGTTTCTGAATCCAAACTCGCCATTGTTACTTCACATTTGCTCTTCTCCCCTATCCCCTTAACCACCTCCATTTCCATTTCTTCTCTTTCGATCCATTTCTTCGATCACCGCAAAGTTCCTCCATCCAAATCCCACGTCAATTCGTCGATTTCACTGACGATCCACTCAGATCCGTCATCGATGCTGTTGCGAGTCAATCATTGATCAATTCATTGCGTATAATCATCGCTGTTCTTCCCAAACGGAGCGCTGGATCCGACTCCCGAACCACTGCACTCATTGAAGGCTCCTGCTGCCTCCAATTCCACTGGAAACGTTCAGATCCGTTACCGATCTCCGTCTTCCGCCGACCTTCTTGAAGGCCAAACGCCCTCTTTGTCACTTCAGGATCATCAGAAACTACTTCAGTTTGAATTTGATAAGATGCATAAGCGTCCCGGTAAGCAACAGTCGGAATCACTGTCGAATAGGATCTACGAATACAGAGGGGTGTTATTGTTCACGTCTCTTTCGCTTTTCCTAATCGCCTTTGTTCTCTATTTCATGCCGGGCCGTGAAAATTACTCGTTCAACCACCGCAAGGTTTACCCTGATCACAGGTCGTCTTCTTCTTCTTCTAAATCCACTTATGCTGTTATTTTTGATGCTGGTAGCTCTGGGAGTCGCGTCCATGTCTTTTGCTTCGATCAAAATCTCGATCTCCTCCCCGTTGGCAAGGATATCGAACTTTTTGAACAAGTACTAATCTCTATCCTCTCCTGTATCTACATTTTCACTGATATTGTTTGAATTTCCATTCTAGATCGGCTGTGCTTATTTTTTTGGTGATTATACTTGCAGCAATTGTTGGTATTGAGTTGACTGTATTCTGTTTCTCTCGAGACTAGCTGTGCTTAAATTTGTTCTTGTTTGCTTACTTCTTCTTTAGCTTAATCCAGGATTGAGTGCATATGCTGACAACCCCAAGAATGCTGCAGCTTCTCTAATTTCCCTTTTGGAAAAAGCGGAAAATGTGGTTCCTAAAGGGCTGCGGTCAATGGCCCCTGTTAGAGTTGGGGTTCGTTGATCTTCCTCGAACTCCTTGAGCTCTGTTCTTTAAATGAAGCTATGTCAATTTCGAAATCGGTTTTTCATGTTAATGTAGGCAACTGCAGGCTTGAGGGCTTTGAAGGGGGATACATCTGACAAAATTTTGCAGGCGGTAATGATCCATGCTTGTTCTTCGGAAGCAATTTTTCACGTTCCCTTATTTCGTGTTATTTCGAGCTAAGAGATGAAAGCTTTTGTTTTCTTTAAGGTTAGGGATCTCCTGAGAGACAAAAGTGACCTCAAGTTGGAGGACAATGCTGTGTCTGTAATTGATGGAACTCAAGAAGGTTCTTACCTTTGGGTATGTCTATTATGGCTGTGATCCACTTTGTACTTTTTTTTTTTTTTTTATGTAGTTTGGGTTTCAGCTGCAGCTTCCTTTTAGTTCGAATCGTGGAATGTGTATTATTTTGTAGTACAATAGTGTGATAATGTGATGTTCTTGCTGATATCTGATGCCATTAGGATTCAGGATAAAGTATCATGTTGCTTCCTCTAGAGCCATTTCTTTGAGACAGTCTCCTTCTAGTTACACTTTGGTATTAAGTTCAGTTATCTGTTGAATAACCTACAAATCTCCAAAGCTTAGGAGGTGCTGTTCTCTCTCTATCCCCAAATCCTTACTGTTTCTGAACTCGAGGCTATGTATGCAACGAGCTTGCGTTTAACGTAGGTGCTGGAATAGCATAGGATGATGGAACATGCCAGCATTATAAGTTTTGTCAGTTGGAATGCAATGTGGAAACGATAATCGTGACATGAAGAGGTTGTCATTAAACTACATACGATGTTAAATTTCATATCGAAATTTAGCAGAATTTGAGACAGGAATTAGTTCAGATGTAGATTGGTAAATGCATGTAGAGTTTTGATAATCTGAACCATTCCTGGGATCTTGCATGGAGTTCTTGTGTATTAACATATTACAAGCTTGGCTATCATTTTCCAGGTGACATTAAACTATCTGCTAGGGAACTTGGGCAAGAAATATTCGGATACAGTTGGAGTTGTAGATCTTGGAGGAGGATCTATTCAAATGGCATATGCTATCTCCGAAACGGATGCTGCTCGATTATCAGAAGCAGAGAGCGTATACATAAAAAAAATGTATCTGAAGGGAGCAACTTATTATCTCTATGTTCACAGGTATACATTCTACTCTCGTCTTGCTGAGATTGCCAGTTGATAAATTTTACACATGGCAATACGACTCTTCAATTTCAATCCGCCTCTACTAATTCATTGATAGCTATGGTTCAATCTTGATGAATTCTACCCAAGGCTCTCGTGAATTGTAACGGCCCAAGCCCACCGCTAGTAGATATTGTCCTCTTTGGGTTTTCTCTTTTGGGCTTCCTCTCAAGGTTTTTAAAACTCGTCTGCTAGGGAAAGGTTTCCACACCCTTATAAAGAATGTTTCGTTCTCCTCTCCAACCGATGTGGAATCTCATAATCCACCTTCCTTCTGGACCCAGCGTCTTTGCTGGCACTTGTTCCCTTCTCCAATCGATATGGGACCTCAATCCACCCCTGTTTGGGGCCCAACGTTCTTGTTGGCACACTGCCTCGTGTCCACCTCTCTTTAGGACTTAGTTTCCTCTTTGTTACATCGCCCGGTCTTTGGCTCTGATACCATTTGTAACTGCCCAAGCCCACCGCTAGCAGATATTGTCCTCTTTGGACTTCCCTTTCGGGTTTCCCCTTAAGGTTTTTAAAATGCGATTGTGAGGGAGAGGTTTCCACACCCTTATAAAGAATGTTTTGTTCTCCTTCTCAACCGATGTGAGATCTCACATGAATGCTTCTGTTTTTCCTGTCCCAGGATTTTGAAATTTTTTGTACCAACTTTCCTTTGTATTTTGTCTTGGGTTTACAGGAGCGACTGACGCTTAGACTCTTACGTGATTGTTGTTTAGACCGACTTTATATGGTTGTTGGTTATTTGAATTACAGTTATTTGCATTATGGATTACTAGCTGCTCGAGCTGAGGTTTTGAGTGTCTCTAAAAATTCTAGCAACAATTGCATCCTATCTGGATTCGAAGGTTTGTTTTTTCTTTTTCTTTCCAATAATAAATGTTTTTGCAATCATCATTTCCCTCTCTTCATCGCAACTTAGTGTCTTATTGAGTATAAACTTCTTGTAACTAACCAATTTTTATGGAAATACAAAATCTTTATGTTGCAATACAAATATAACTAGCTGGTTAAATGGATTCCCACGCCACTAGACATTTTGCACAAAATTCTTGGCTTTTTCTCTCTTATTCCTCCGCACTTTTAACTATTTAACTATTTAGGATCAATCGTTATTTCAAATTTACTAACCTAAGCATAACTCAACTAGTTAAAACATAGATCCTTGGTGAAAAAAAAAGTTAGATGATCTTTCCTTTCTCCCACGTGTACTCTAAAAAGAAATACTACTATGACCTTTAGGCTCTGATACTAAATGATATGAAACTCTTAAGATTTGATCTAAAAACCTTGTTAAAGAACAAGATCTCTAGATCTAAATTATCCAAGAATCCCAAAATCGATAAGGAATCAACCTAAAGGAAATTTTTGGAACGGATTATCTTGATGATCAAGATCAAGAGTAAAGAAAACTCGTGATTCGAATTACTCCACAAGATAGTTTGATCAAGACAACTTGAATGCCTCTAGTATGCAAATCTAAACACAAGAAATGCAAAGGAACAAACTCATGGCTTGAGAAGTATAATATGCCAACTTCATTTTAATATCCAAAAATCTTCATACTAAAGCAACAATATGAATGACTATTTATAGCCTTGAAAATAAACCTTGAAAGGTTCTAACTTTCATGGCCATCAATACCATAATGACCTCTATCTAAATGTAACTTATAATCGTAAAGGTAATTCTAAAGTTAAAAAATACAATAAAACACCATGAAATCTTTATGACATGATTAAGACACCTTATTATTTCGTATCACCTTCTCCATAAACCTTCTCTCTTAAAGAAATTCCCTTGTTCCAATGTGGTTTTATAGGTTATTATCTTCGTTCGAATAATTCCTATCTTCTGAGCTTTGGATTGAAGTATTCTCAATGCTCTTTTTTTTTTTTTTTTTTTTTTTTTTTTCTAGGAGCATACCAATACGGGGGAAAGGACTATAAAGCATCAGCCTCTTCATCAGGCTCCAGCTTTAATGGATGCAAGAGGACAGTCGTGGAGGCTCTCAAGGTTAATGAATCAATGTGTACTCACGAGCAGTGCACTTTCGGTGGAGTTTGGAACGGCGGAGGAGGCGACGGGCAGAAGAATCTCTACGTTGCTTCATTTTTCTTCGACAGGGCTGCTGAGGTGAGATTAGTTCCCCTATGATATTGGACTTGCAGTGAGGATGGTGAAATTATTTTGCTTGTTTTCGCATGAACCACTGATCAACCAGGTGTATGTAGGCTGGTTTTGCTGACCCCAACAAGCCATTTGCTGAAGTTCGTCCTGTAGACTTCCGTGATGCAGCGAGGCAGGCATGCCAAATCAAACTCGAGGATGCTGCTACATATCCCAAGGTCAAGAAGGATAACCTTCCGTACTTGTGTATGGATCTTGTGTATCAATACGCACTACTTATAGATGGATTAGGTAGGTTGCATTCACATTCATGTTAATACTTATATCAGACGGTCGATACATATAGCTAACGAACATCGTATAATTCGTATGCACCTGTGTTTGTATGCTTTGGTTTGGTGTAGGCCTAGATCCTTGGCAAAAGATCACATTGGTGAAGAAGGTTAAATACCACAACTCCTTGGTTGAAGCAGCCTGGCCTCTAGGCAGCGCCATTGAAGCTGTATCGTCGTTAGCCTAAATACATCGTTCGGATGGATGAGTGAGCTCTTCTTGTTTGCCAGCTAGGCGTCGATCTATCCATTGGAGATGGGAAAAGGTTAGATTCAGAATTTGAACTTTGGTTGGGTTGTTAGGAATAATTTGAATATAATGATAGAATCACAATTTCTGTGTATTAATTCATGTACTAAGCTAATTTTATAGAGGTTGAGAGAGTCATTCTTTTAGCAAGTTACTTAATAACACACATGTTAGTTGTAAAACGAACATTATTTTGTTGACCAGGGCATTTAGGTCATAGATTCGAACCTATATTTAGATTCGACTATTATAGTCGTTGAAATAATTTTTTGTGGCATCCTATATAGTTGCTATACCAAAACTAGGTGCAAAGAACCAACCCGATTGACCTAGTGGATAAATCAGAAATATAGAAACAAAAACAACAATTGGGTCTGAGAAAACGATTGCATTATAAGATCACAATTGAATAGATTGAACAAGTTCAAATTGACATACCATTTAATCTATTAGTTCGAAAGCACGTGGAGAGCAACAAAAGTCCATAGACTCGAGTAAAATCTTATTTTACTTTAGGGCCCCATATTAACAACTAGTTTAGTAGGAGTTGAAACTACATTCAAAGTTAGATTGAGTTTGAAGTCCAAGATTGATTTAGGAGACTATAGCCACACCAATCCATCTCGAACTTGGTGGTTAAACTATACTGCGGTGACAATACTGTAGGGGAGGTCGTGCGGAAAAATAGCTCGATGCCATGATGATAAAAAGCTTAACTCCTCTAATTCTTATTACTTTTCAATATTCAATATGAAAAAAAAAAAAAAAATGAAAAGGTCGTCTTATTCAAAACCCACTTTTCTCTCTAACTTCACACCTTGGAACGCATCGTTCTTAGAGAGAGACTTTCGGCAAGGTTCCTTTTTTTTAGGGTACCCCCGAGAACGGATCCAATGAAGACAGGGTGGAGCGCTCAGAGGATTAGAGCACGTGGCTACGAAACTACAAGTTATAAGTTCAAAATGGACACACGAGAACTTTATGGACCTACAAGTTATAAGCTCTAATGACATAAAGTTAATCAATTAAACTTTTATGCAATGTAGGACAAATTATGTGTATGGATATAATCATTAAATTTTGAAAGTACGATCATTAACTAAATTTTGGAATGTTAAAAAATTTAAATTAAAAAAATTAAAAAATTTATTCATCAACAATTATCCGTAGTGAATTATTTATGAAAATTTTATCCAAACTAATTATTTTTAGAATAATTGGAAAAAAAAAAATTGAGAGGTTGCCTTTTGTTGGGCTTCTTCAAAGAATAAGAATAAATAAAAAAAATATAAATAAAAAAATTCCAACGGAAAAATTCCGTTGCCAGGTGGTCATGTCAGTGGACCCCACGCGTTTTCCTTCTTCTTTTTTTCTTTTTAAATATTCTTTTAAATCTAATTTATAAATCTTTTATGATCAAAACTTTTAAATACAAAATACACCTTTAAAATTAATATATATAATTTAAAATTTTTAAAAAAATTATGAAAATATCATGATTTTCTTTTTATTATATAAAAAATTAATTTTCATTTTTATATAATCTTTAAATCATTTAAGAAATTACGGAGTTTATTATTCTATCGCTTCATTTAATAATCTCGAGCACAGATCCACGAAGCTACGACTCTCTTTCAACGATGTTTCTATTTGAACATGTCATTTGCGCAATAAATATACTTTTTTTTATTTGATACCGAAAAATTTCACTCATGAAGTTATCTCGAACACTCACCCTATTTTATCAAAGATTCCAACCACATGCCTAAAGTCTATAACATGGACTCGAACGTTATTTTACGAAGCCGCTTTATACCTTTTCAACGACGCGATATTTCTTATGAACTGTGATATTATTCTGAATTCAAAGAATTTTATTTTTGTATATGAAGAATATTGTTTATAATCGTACATAAAATGATATTTTCTCCACTTTTTTTTAGTAATTCTAACCAGTTTCCATTTACTTTCGTCCCCGTTTCCTAAATAAGTGTAAAGATTATTATGTACTTGAAACCACGTAAAAAAAATATGAAAATATTTTGAATTTTTTTCTCGCTATTGATCAATCTTTTTATACATTTAAGTAATTTGAATTACTCACCGAGTTGACACGTTTTATTTTGAAGAGTCTACGTACTTTGTAAATATGTGCATAGTTCTATTTAGAAGTGATAGTCGGGTTACATAGTTGTCGTCTTGATTTTCTCCTACAGAGCTAGTGATTGTAGAGACTCGAAAGTCAGTGTCACTGTAATTCGTGTCGAAAGCACTGACTGTTCTAGCACCTTTCTTAGTATTGGCTCTCTAACTGGGAAATCCCGGGTAGGGTCTACCTGGACTCGTTTTCTTCCGCTCAACCCCAACACACATGTTGTGCCTATTCCTTGAGATGTCATGATGCATCACACGTTAGGGTTATTCTATAATCTTATTTACTAAATATCTTTAATAAACATCATGATACGATCGTTATCATTCCATATGACGATGTAAAAACTATACAACTTTCCTCATTTGGTAACCACATACTCGGAGGTGACTAGACATTTTTTTTGAGCTATAATCGCGTGTGTGTCGATCGTCAATTGTCGGTCGCCATGGTTGATCAATTTTTCAATTTTTTTTTGGACATTACGACTCTAGACCCGTTATTGACCCGATTGACCCGATTGACCCGATTCACGTAATAATGAAATTTTAGTGTGTTTTTCATCTTTCGTAACAAAATATGTTAGTTTTTTTTTTTTTTTTTTTTTTTGAGTTTTTGAATTTTGACTTAAATTTTCAAAACTTTTAAAAAATAAAAATAAAAAATAATAATAATAACTACAGAACAATTTTTATATTTACAATTTTTTTTTAATATTTACCTACCAAAATGTTATTTATGACAAATTCTATAATAAAATAATAAATATATTAAAAATATAAATTATCCTTATTTTAACTATTTTGGCATAATTTAAATTAATTTAATAATTGTAATGTCATAATTTAAAATATGCAGCTTGATTAGACTGATAGATACCATATATTAAATCAATTAACCAGAAGATTAATATTAATTATTTTATTTGTGACAAAATCATTTGAAATTTAACCGGTTATATACCTATATTTATTTTATTTTATTTTATTATATAATTATTTTTTTGTTATTTATTCTCGAATGAGTCTTGAATTATTTAAAAGATATTTTCAAATAATATATTTAAATTAAATTGTAAATCTTAAATGTCTAAAATAAATAAATAAATATTTTATGAAATAATATTAACTCGAATTAATCCAACCCAAATTAATTCTTACAAAAATATTATTTAATTATTATGTTAATTACACTTATATATCAAAATTACTATTAAATTTAACTTTCTAAATATTATTATTTTATTAACTATTAACTTCATGACAAACTAAACATTAATTAACTATTTTTATTTAATGGAATATGAATAAATAATTGTATTTATTATTTTATTTTTTTAAATCAATAATAATCGTGTATCAGTCACTCATATATCAATTACACGAGTTTATATTACTCGTATACATAGTAAACGAGTTAGATCTGGTACTCGTGATTGGGTACACGTATTTTATGGTCCCCAACAAAACCCTAAAACTTTCCTTTCTTCCTTCATGTTGTCATCGACCTCCTGTAGCTGCCCGTCTCTCCTTTTTTCATTGTATTCTTTCAATCCCACCACTTGTGACGTTCGAACAAAGGAGACGTACATGAATGAACCGAGACCACATCTGAGTGAGAGTAGTCTCAAGGATAAGATGGTAAAGAAATGGTTAAAATAATTGAAAATTACTATTTATACCAAATTCAAAAGTTTAGCGTGTTTAGCTTGGAGCACTATAATGTTGGGTGACTTCCTGAAAAACACTCCCGAAAAGCATGCCTGTAAAAATAGTTTACACTTCTAAAAGTAATTCAAGACAAGTAGGTAATGTAGTCTTGTCACGGGAGATACAGACTAATGTCAAGGCAATCAAGTATTAAATTCAAATTTCAAATCGTGATCGGAATTTTGACCATGGAGCCTTACAAATGGTATTAGAGTATGATCTCTCCCAGTAGGATTGTGGTTTAGGAATGAACGAAGGCGGAAGCTGGTGGGTATGTGGTACCCAAGTAAAGGAGAGGTACACAAATAAACCGAGACAAAATCGAAATTTTCGAAAATTTAACCCGACTGAAATGGAAAAAAAAAAAATCTAACCCAACCCAACTTAATATTTATAACTCGGGTTGAGTAATCGAGGTGGGTTCAGTTATCCGGTCATAAAATTCACGCGGTAATAATTATAAATTTTGTTTGTAAGCTACAAGCTTTTTTAAAAAAAAACCATGGAACACGATTTATGGCACGTGACGTATGACAGACTCACATACGAACATCCGACAACCCGGAGCAACCCAAACCAATTACCATGTATAACCATTTTCTTATTTATTATTATTATTTTTTTTTTATTTGGACATTGTAATTCATGAAATTAACCCCACTGAACTTCTATATATATAACCCTCTTCTTTCATTCATGAATATACCTTCATTCAGCATCTCTCTCTCTATTTCTCTCCGCCGTCTCTCCGCCGTCTCTCATGGAAGAGCCACCACCTACCCCCGCCGTGGATTTGCCCCCCGGCTACCGCTTCCACCCCACCGACCTGGAGCTCGTCGCTTTTTACCTGACAAAGAAGATCATCAACCCCACCTTCTCCGCCGCCGCCATCGCCGAAGCTGACTTCAACAAATCCGAGCCTTGGGAACTGCCACGTGGGTTTTTTTTTTTTTTTTTTTTTTTTTTCCCATTTAAAAAAATTAATTTAAAATTAATTATTTATTATTTTACAGAGATGGCCAAGATGGGGGAGAAAGAATGGTACTTTTTCAATCAAAGGGACCGGAAATATCCGACCGGAATGCGAACCAACCGGGCCACTCAGACCGGTTACTGGAAAGCCACTGGAAAAGACCGAGAGATTCTCAATGGACGAACCGTTCTGGTCGGAATGAAGAAAACCCTGGTTTTTTACAAAGGAAGAGCTCCCCATGGTGAAAAAACCAATTGGGTCATGCATGAGTTCCGTCTCGAACCCAGGCTCCCTGACCTTCCAAAAGTCAGTATCAGATTATTTATTTATTTATTATTATTATTATTATTATTTTTTGGGTTCAATTTTTGAAATTTTATTTTATTTTTTAATTTAATTTACAGGAGGATTGGGTTGTTTGTCGTGTTTTTCACAAGAACACTCCGGCACCGGCAAGAATTCCGACAACAATGTCTCAAATCCCCAACTTTTTCCCTATGATGAATCCAATGCCTGCTGATTTTCCGATCACCGTCGGGTTCGACATCGGTGAGCCGAAGTGGAAGCCGCCGGAACCATCTGAATATTACAACCCCATTGATACAACTGATCACCAGCTGCAGCTGCCTGTCGGGAAGCTTCCATTTCCGACGCCGAGCATCCCACCGATGATGATTCCGCCAATCAACACTTACCCGTTGCCTACTCTCGACACTGGATTCTTCCCCTTCGATCAGCTGGCGATCAATGAACCGATGGGAATGCCGGTGGAAGCGCTGCCGGAGTGCAAAATGGAGGAAGAAGGTTCATGGTCGACAATGCCGAACATATCAACATCATTCGAGGCGGCGAGCATGGAGGATCTGGAGTTCTGGGAGAACTGAATAATAATAAAACCAGCTCTCCATATGATGAGAGCAATGGTATAGTTCATGTAGCTGCTGTGGCTGCATGAACACTTAAAAACCTATGAGTTTAAGTTTATTGCTTTTCGTTGTGTGTGTTAATATGTTATGTTATGTTATGGTATGGTATGCTATGTGTGTGTATATAGCGTCTCTATCTCGTCCACCGTCTATAAAATTCTCTAGTTTTCTATTAAAAGTTTTGTTTTATTTTTGTTTTTTCTTTCGTAAAATTATAAATTTTGATTAGACACGTTCACTGGATAGGGACAGAGCTCGAGGTTTAGTTCCTGTTCTTGCTCTCGTCCCGTGTTTCAATTTTCATTCCCACAAAAAATTTCATGTTCTTTTCTCGAGATCAGGTTGTCTATGGTTCAAAAATAATATAAAACGAGGCAGATAAGGGATTAGGGTGAACCGAGGGTTGTGATGTTGTCATCCGTATATGAGTGTTTTACCTTTACCTAAAAGATAAGAGTAGTCCGTGGTTTGAGTATTTTAAGAAATACTTACTTACTCAGCAAGTAACCCGACTATTTGGGTTAGAAAACGCAAACACATGCGATATGGTGGGATCTATCTTTATAAAAATATCACAGCATGACTTTAGGCAGCTTTCAAGTCCAGACAAGGTTTGATGTGTAGTATTTCTATACACACTGTGTCCACGCACACGCACATAAGGCTTGCGTATCTCCTAGGCTTGGCTCGTTGGCCTAACATTCACTAATAGGCTACCGAACACCACGAATGGAAAAGGGTCCGTGTAAAATCATGGTGAACATATATGTCGTAAGTCTTAAGGTACGCGTCCATACTAATCATAACGAGTAAGTATCTCGATGCATAAGACACGTATAATGCATGAGGTCTTCATAGTTTAAAATCTTGAAACGGAAGAACAATAAATACAAAATAAAAGCGTTACTGAAAGGATTCTGCTCACCCTCGTTTTTCATTGTATCTGCCCGCTAATTCAATTCAAACACAAGAAAAGTCACGTAACGACAAATTTCTATTCCTTATTACCTTATATGAAAATATCAGGAGGGATTTGGGCATGAAAGAAAAGGAAAGCATATAACCCTTCACGTAACAAGAACTATCGAGAAAGTCGTGACAAAACGAGTAGAGATGTGGAGGTAAAACAAAAAAACGCTCAACAACCAATATAAAGCCAAATCGAGTTGAACTGAAGTGAACAGAATCGGGAGTGCACGATTTCGTGAACCGAGAGTGCGTGATATCGTGACCGGGAAAAATTAATTAAAGGGAAGTATTTGTTATTGAAAGAGAAGAATGGTTCATGTGAGAGTAAAGAGGAAATTCAAAGTTACCATTAAAAGCAAAGCATCGGTTTTTTTTTTGGGCAGAAACTAAGTTAAACCGGGTTTTTTTACTCCTATTTCAAAACCCGCTAACCAAAGACCCGAGTAAAGAAGGGGTACATGAATGAACCGAAGACCATATCTGAACGTGACCGACCATGAGAATAAAATAACTAATAAAAGTTACTACCAATATTAACAAAGTGCACATTCCTTCTCGATGACTCAATTATAAGAACTCTAAGGTTAAACGTGCTTTATTTGGATCAATTATATGTTGGTGGCCTCTTAAAAATTTTCCGAGGATGTATGTTACGCCTCTAATTTTCTTACCTTAAATTAGTGACGTTATTACGTTATTACGTGCATGCTTTAAAGGGTAGCACGTGGCTTAATTATTTTAAGAAATACTCAGTAAGTCACTCCACTGTAATGTTATCACACACGTGTGATAGAGACCATAACATGACCTTATGCTCTTTCTCCACACACTACCCACATAAGTGTACGTGGACCCACCAGGTGGGCTCGTATACGTACCTCTGGGCCTAACTTGGTCTGGCATAACGCATTACACGTCACTGGATGCCTTAGAAAAGGAAAAACTTGCATGATATCGTGACGAAGTTACTTGGTTGACCTAATTTCAACAGTAAGGTCATTTACTTGGTTGGCTTTGGCCGAAGTTACTAATTACTTGTTAGCTGCCTCGAAAACTATATATTCTTACATATAGAGATCAAAGAACAAAATTACTTGAGATATGCTCGGTTATATATTAAAATAGTTCGCCTAACTTCAGATTTTTGTTCGGTTTTAAGCATTAGAATGTATTAGACAGACACTATAATAGAATCTAGTCACCTAGGCAGATCAGATTGGGTCGGATCCACAGACCTAATTTGAGTGTCTTCCAAAAGAAAGATATCAAACTGAAGTAGTATCTTACCGACACTCTCTAACGCTTTGACTTAGTAGCTAGAACAAAGTGATGTCGAGTTTAGCATAAATTAATTTGGTACATGGGGTTCCTATATTTATACTGTTTCTTTTCGATATAGTTATTAATATCATAAAGTGATCAAGGGACGATGACGAGGGAGTTGCCACACATCTCGACATGGTTCCTAGGCTGGCTCGGTGGCTATGTTCTCCTTTGGGTAGTCGGTCGCGTGCCTCGACTCGACGAAACGAGCCTTCGAGGGTGCTTTTTTTTTTAGGATATGTGAGCCTAAAGGTCTTAGGTGGGCTCAAGCATATGGGCTCACAGGTGATCAGCCCATAACAAAATTCATTACAGTTTTTACTTTTGACATGACTTTTGTAATGTTTATATGTCCTAATTTCAACCAAATGCAACTTTAAAATTAAATAATTAAAAGTTCCGGCTAGAAAAACGATTGTGCAATACTTGTTCTAATTCAACGAACAAGTCAGCTGTGAGAAATTCAGACTTTGCGGACGACATCGACGTATGTTCGAGCCTCGAGTCATGCTTGAGAGAAATGGTTTAGAAAACGTTTGAAAGAAAACAATGTTATAAGCTAAAAGCGATAAACAACGACTTTGATAGTATATAACTCGGGTAGGAAGAAGTGACGATTAGTCATATCCCCTTATAGTACATTTTGAGACATTTTAGCTCTGGCTGATGTAGACATGATTTTAATGAACAGTCATACACCCCTGCGTGACACAACTTAAAGTAGTAAAGGCCTATCTGAGATGAAAGCATGTAAAGACCTATTGAAAGGGGTGGATTGTGAGATCCCATATCGGTTGGAAAGAGAACAAAACATTCTTTATAAACGTGTGGAAACCTCTTCCTAGTAGACTCGTTTAAAAAATCTTGAGGGGAAATCCGAAAGGAAAAGTCCAAAAAAGACATTATAGGCTAGCGGTGGGCTTGGGCCATTATAAATGGTATCAGAGCCAGACAACGAGCGATGTGTCAGCGAGGCGGCTGAGCCCCAAAGGGGGGTGAACACGAGGCGATGTGTCAGCAAGGGCACTAGACCCTAAAAATGGCGGATTGGGGGGTCTCACATGTGGAGAAGGGAACGAGTGTCAGCGAGGATGCTGAGCTCCGAAGAGGGGGTGGATTGTGAGATCTCACATTGGTTGGTGAGGACAACAAAACATTTCTTTAAAAGAGTGTGAAGACTTTCCCTAGTAGATGCGAAAACTCAAGGGAAAACCCGAAAGGGAAAGACCAAAGAGGACAATATCTGCTACCTGTAGACTTGGGCCGTTGCAAATTGAGTGGTAACCAAATTTCATATAAGTTTTTGAATAAACGAAGGATCCATTCAACTCATCCAAGAGTTCTTCTACTACTAGAATATGAAAGCTCGGATTATCCCCACAGCTAACATTTCCTCTATCAATTTCCATCCGCTAACACTCGGTAATTCTGCATTCTAACTCTTATTCTCCGTTATATACTTTAAATTACCCATATAAACCTTTAACCAATATTTTTTCTTTCATTTTCATTACCTTCCGATTGAACAAACTTTGAGAACAACAAATGTAAGGGAGGGTATTGAAACCTACTCGACCATTAAGCTAAGCTATGCTTAAAGTCGCATTAGTTCTATAAATTTGTTTTCTTAACACTATCGGTTGAGAATTGTCACAAAAATTTAGTTCATGAATGTCTTGAATTTCGAAGATTTAGTTCATAAATATCTTGACTTTAGTATAGAATTACTTAAATTATACTATTCAACAAATTATTTACACAAAAAAAAAATATATACAAAATTTTTAACTTAAATCATCGAATTTCACTTTGAAAGAAATGTTTTGGGGGAAAAAGAAAAAAAAAAACCCTAAAATGGATAAGAAGGTCGCAAACTGAAGGAAAACATGAAGAATTCCGCCATGTTCGACCATGAAGCTTTAGAATCTCTTTCGCCTTCTCTTTCGCTTTCGCCCCGGCGCCGACCACTTGAAGCAGAAAACAGAGCTTCATCACAACTCCGAGCCGCACCATTTCCTGAACGACGGATTGGCTCGCCGAGAATCTCGCAATAGAGCACAAAATTCCGACGGCCTTCTCGCTTCCAAGCGACGAAACTCTGAGAATCTTCTTCGACACGACGGCGATCCCCGCCGCGTGGTTCAACAGCTCCGCTCTGCCGTCAGCACAGCCGCAGAGCAGATCAAGCGCCACGAGAATCATCTCGCACAAACGCTTCTCCGACGAATCGAGATCCAGGAGGAGATCGATCAGAACCGGAACCGCACCGGCTTGAACCGCATGTACTCTGTTTCTGAAACTCGAACAGAGTCCGATTAGCAATTTCAATGCCGATTTGGAGGCCTGTTTCGAGATCTGATCCTTAAGAATTTGGACGATTTCGACGAAGAATTGAAGATTTAGAGTGCGAATCTGAATCGCATCGGCGACTTCGAACATCGATTGAAGAAGCATTGTTGCATACGCTCGGGAGCCATAAGTGCCGTTTTGTAAGAATTTTGTTAGGGTTGTGACGAAGATGCCGCCATTGTTGGCGAGAAGAAACTTGAGGCCGGATTCAGAGATTTGAAGTTTGTAAAGAATGCTCAAAGCCTCATCGCCCAAATTCGCTAACGGATCGTCAAACGCGAAATCTGTTAAGAGTAGTTTTAATAAATTTTGGCCAAATTATAAATATAAATAAATAAAAACCATGCAATCGACTCAAATTTATTTATTAATTTTAAAAAATACATTTTTGTTTATAATATAATTATATACATACATATATATATATATATATATATATATATATATATATGATATAATTATATATACATATATTTTTTTTTTATTTCATGATTATTTATTATTTATTCTTGAACAACAGCTTAAATTTATTTATTAATTTTTAAAAATACATTTTTATTTATAATATAATTATAATTATCTGTAATTATATATATATTATTTATTTATTTCATGGTTATTTATTATTTATAGAATGACGGTTTAGAAGATAATTTTTCAAAATATATATTCAAAATTGATGGGTAATTAAGTGTTTGAAAAATAAATAAATAAATAGATATTTTATGAATAAATATTTTATTTTTATTAAAAACAAAAAAATTAAATAACCACTCAAACAACTCGAGAATTTAACCCAAATTTTTTTTTAAGGTTGGGTTGGGTTCATTACTTAATTAGAGTAATTAGGTTATTTGAGGTGAAAATAATTGACAACTCAAACGAGTTGGGTTTAAAAAAAATATTTTGTCCAACCCACAAACTTACGGTTTAAAATTTTTAATTTAGAAGTACCTTCAAAGCTCGACTCTGTGTTAATAGAATTACACACAACTCCAACCAAGAACTCCACAGCTCCGGCAGCTTCCATGCAATGTTTATTCGTCTCGTTCGCCGATGCAATGGATCGGAGTCGTGCAAACAATTTTGTTGAGAGAACAAGGATAACTTCACATTTGCAAGAATCTTAACAACTTCCTTCTTATCAACTGGAGGCTTTGGTGTCGGAATCCTCTCGACCCTGTTGTTGACAGTGCACCAAGCTTGAATCAATCGGGAGAGAGTATTATTGGGAGTGATATCAAAGTCCGACAAGACCACCTGCGTGACCGGACACGTCGTATGTTTATCGAAAAACAACCATCTCTCGATGTTCTCCCGATCGTAGGTTATGCCGGAGGCAACCGTGACGGGATCTTTCATAATTCCCAAAGAGATGGGACAAAGGAAGAAGGGAGGAGGATCAACTTCTGCCATGGGAGAGAAACAAAAGATTGATGAGAGAGAAAGAGAGAGAATGATTTGGAAGTTTGTAGAGAAAGAAGGAATGGTTCTTATTTAGATTCTTGCCATATTGGGTTGACCATCAAAGTGGTCAAAAGTCAACTTCGTTAGTTTTGAATATGAAAGAATGGTATTGCGGCTCCAAGTTATCTACATGGTCAAAAGCCTACATTTTGGTCAAAATAGCATGAATGCACGTGAGAATCACGTGATGCATATTACCTAATCATTCATCGTCCATGAGAATCACGGTTTAATTCGATACAAAGTGAATAACCTTACCCGGGCTTGGCATGCCGCGAATCCTCTTGAAAGAGAGGGGTGCCTTCGGGAACGCAAACACAAGTGGTGCATGACTGTCGTCAGCTCGTGTCATAAGGTGTTGGGTTAAGTCCTGCAACGAGCGCAACCCTCGTGTTTAGTTGCCAACCGTTGAAGTCGGAACCCTGAGCAGACTGTCGGTGATAAGCCGGAGAAAGGCGAGGATGACGTCAAGTCATCATACCCCTTATGGCCTGGACAAAGGGTCATGATCCCTCAAAAGTGAGCTAACTCCAAAAACCCGTCCTTAGTTCAGATTGTATGCTGCAACTCACCTGCATGAAGCCGGAATCGCTAGTAATCGCCCGTCAGCTACAAGACAATGAATTTGTTCCCGGGATAAAAATAATATTATCTTGACTACGACAACAATCGTAATTAATAATTTGTTCAGCTAAAATACATGCAATTAAATTAATCAAGACAGGATATCATTGATCTAAAAGTCAAAGGTTTAAATCTTTACTTATTCATCTCATTAAATTAAACAAAATCAATAATTAACGTGTGAACGTTGAAGTTTGAATTGTATGAAATAGTTGATATCGTGACGGTATTAAAGAAAATAAAATAAAGAAATTTATAAAAATATTTGAATTATTTTTTTGTTGTTAATATTACATTTCATTAAGGGAAGATTGGTTAGTAATGTGTTGACTAATACCATTTGACTAGGTTTTATAATGTCTTAATAATAATATTGGACTAGGTTTTATGTTGACTTTATTTAAATTGATATCTATTATTATTATTATTATTTATCAATAGGTTTTATGTTGACTTTATTTAAATTTTTATTTATTTTATTTTATTATTGTTATTATTTATTATTTATTATGTTAATCTATTAGTTAAGAAATCTCTTTTTTTTTCTCTTTAATTTCTATAAAAAAAATTACCAAAAAAAAAAAAAAAAATGGTTTCCATCTATTTTCCGCTGAATTTTGAATGGGACAATAAATGGCGGCGGAAAAACAGAATTTATTGTTTTTTAGCTGCCTTATTTAACTTTCTCATTAAATAAATAAATAAATAAATAAATTCATTATTCATTATTTATTTTTTTAATTCGACCAAATCAAAACCCATTGAAGTATTTCAATTTTCATTTTTTTTTTGTAAATTTATTTATTTATTTATTCTAGAAAACGGGAGAATTTACTGAGATTGATCTAAAATTTTCTCTATATTTATTTTAAAATAATATGAAATTCAAATAATTTTTTTAATACATAATTAAAAATATAAAACATCATAATATATTTAATAATATTTCATTAAAAAAAAAAAATAATATAATCTTGAACATAATAAGAATGTGCAGAGAAGAATTGAGTGGGGATTGAGAATATAATCTTTGTTTAATAAGAATGGTCTAACTTTTTGTTTTAAAGGTGAAATTAAGCAGAAAGATTATAAGAAAAAATTAAAAATTAAATTAATAGTAAAAAAAAATTCAAACGTCCCAGATTTTAAAATTATTGTTCGGGATATTAATTGGATTTGATTGGAATAAATTTGCAAAGAGAATGAGAGACGGATGTAGGACAATTTCATGTCATTAGTCGACCCTATGGTCGGCATCTTAAGGGGGCTTGCGTTCATGGTATCCCGGTTTAAGCTGGTTTGAATCATCTTTAAACTAGTTCATACAGAGAACGGGAAAAGTCTTAAAAGGTTCTCATATAAAATACCTAGGGCTATATACAAGGATCACGAACAAGTAATAATTTAAAAGATTTATAGTGGTGTATATGTGATATACACTATTCATATGACCACTTTATAATTATTGCAAATGATTTGATCCAAATCGTTCGTGCAGATACATGTAAGCTGGAAAGCCTATGTAATGAGTTTGTATAAGATCATACTAAAAAAAAGTTTTATAATCTCTGTTCATAAATTTATTAATTGAATTAATATTTTATAGAATGATTATATGTGATTAGACCTTTTATAAATCCATGCTGGCGAGGGTTTGACTTTTATTTTACTTGTGAAAAGTATTTTTGGAGCTAATTCAGTATGTTTATTATTTTGAGGAGTTGACTAAATAATCAGCTGAAAATACACTCGCACGAGATAAAATTTGAGATTCCACATCGATTGGAGAGGGGAACGAAACATTCTTTATAAAAATGTGGAAATCTCTCTCTAGAAGACACAATTTAAAACCGTGAGGTTGACAATGTTACGTAATGAGCCAAAACGAACAATATCGGCTAGCAGTGAGTTTTGACTGTTGCAAATGGTATTAGAGCCAAACACTAGGCGGTATGTTGGCGAGGACGCTGGCCCCCATGAGAGATGAATTGTGAGATCCCATATCAGATGAAGAGGAAAATGAACCATAAGGTTGACGGCGATACGTAATGGTCCAAAACGGACAATATCTGCTGACGGTAGGCTTGAGCTTGAGCTGTTACAGTATATTTCTTCCTTTACATTATAGTTGACCTAATCCAACGATACTTAACGGGCCAAAACGGACAATATCTGCTAACGGTGGGATTCGATTGTTACAGTATATTTATAAAAATAACGAACTCACAATTCTTGAATTTTACCCAAAATGTCCACAAGAACTCTAAATCGAAAGATCATTGAAGAAAAACTAACATACTCTGAACGTGATAAAAACTAATCTGAATTGAGAAAACCGTTGAATCGAACCGAGCTTGAACTAACATAAAAGTGATTAGAAAATAATAATAATAATAAACGTTTTTAATGTAGTAATTAAACAATAAAGCTTCATTTAAAAAAATGACTAGAAGACTTTAATGCATGGTCTAGGCTAGGGATGATTATTAGTGATTAATAACATCATTTTCTAATGTCATTAATTTCATTTATTATGTTTACATTATGATATCATTCATTACATTTATTACGCTATTTTATCATTAAATCACTTAAAAGTAATATATGATAAGTGTGGTCGGGATAAATGTAAATTGATTATCTTCTCGTGTTGTAAAGTTTTACACTACCAATTTGAGCATAACACAACTAGTTGAGATATATGCCCATTTAAACATTTAAAAGTCGATAGTTCAAATGGTCACTCTAAAAAAAAATACAGATATATACTCTCGACTAAGAGGTCAAATGTGTTTATGAAGCTCGATGTTGTGAAAGAAGAGAAAATTGACCTGACAAGAAGGGTTTCAGGTCAATTTGAGCCAAGTCAACATCAACTCGAGGAATGCTTATGCGAGGTTCATTCCTTTCATCCAACTCACTTGGGCCTCATTTAGTCGTGCTTTGTTGATGGATAATCAAGCTTGAAGGGACGTGGAACAGACTTATTGGAAGATCGAGCAAATTATGTTGTGTAACAAGCAAGAAACAAACGAAGCTGTAGAGCAAATCGAGTCAAGCCAGGTGGGTCAACCATATGCAGGTGTTACCCAATTTTGTAATAGAAATAATGGACTTTTACAATGATATTATATTGTCCACTTTGAACATAAACTCTCGACTTAAACCATAAACGTTGAATTAAATTTCTGAAGAATAAAAAATTTGCTTCGATTTGTGGGTTGACATTTTTCAGTCATATCAACCCGACTAACCCGAAAATAGGATTACAATTCAATTCAACTCACTAGGCTACTTTTTTTAAAAAAAATAAAAATAAAAATAAAAATATTTTACGTTTGTTACTGTTAATGATGCATCATAAGTAAATAGTCGATATTTGAATTTTATGAGATTTTAGTTATTAATATATATATATATTTAAATGATTAAAGGACTCAACCCAAAAATAGAAAGAAAGCTTGATTGGGTTGAATTGTCCAGTTGGCTAAGACAAATCTAGTACAGGTCCGATAAAACTATAAAGTCAATCTAAAAACATATATGGAATTTAGGTTCTATTCATGGCTGATTGTGAGCGTGTTAAGATCACAACCCCACACAGTTGAAAAAATACGATTGTGACTCTTAACTGAACGTTTGAAAATAAATAAACATATATTTTACGAGTAAATTTAATAAAATTTTATTTAAGAACCGTTAAAAAATGTCATATAACTAACTTACTAATATCTCTATTTATTACACATAAAAAGAAAATCTAAATATTTAATAAAATAAAATAAAAATTATTAATATAAAAGAAGAAAATAAAAAATAAAGTAAAAAAAATATATATATATATATATATTAGGGTGTAAAATAAAAAAAAAAAAAAAAAAAAAAACCAGAATTGAGCCGGTTCAAGTCCTTACCACTCGCCACTGGTCTTTCATTTGCCGAACCCACTTCGAGGAATTTGTATCTGATCCATCCATTGCAGTGAGCGATGGAACGAGAGAGATGAAAACGAAACCCATTCCTGATTCTACCTTCAACAACAACAGCGGTTAATTCCTTCGGATTACTCCACAACAGTGTTCCCTTTCGTCAATCTTTGATGAACTGTTCGTATTTCATGATCTATATCTGAATTACGTCTCTGCTTCAACTCTGGCGGAGATTCAGCGAAAATCAATTTGATACGAACAGGAAAATTGCCGACGGTTGAGGGGGCTGATTTTCGAAGAGGAAGATTATACATTATCGATATATAGTTGACAGACGGTAGTGTGACGGAGATGAAGGGCGGCGGTGGCGGAGGGAGTGGAGCTTCTGCTTATGGATTTCCGGCGAAGAGGCGATGGAAAGGACTCGTGATCGGAGTTCTTGGCCTCGTTTTCCTCTCAATGCTTGTGCCTCTCGTGTTTTTGCTCGGTCTCTACAATGGCTTTCACACTACGGGTAACGTGTTTGTTTGTTTTTTTGTTTGTTTTTTCTTTTCAATCGAATTGATCCTTGGCTGTGTTGAATCTGATGTTAATGGATCGGATCTGTTCGTAGCTTTTACTGTCTCAGTTGGGCTTGTCACATCTTGCACACTTTCTATTCTCTTTGTTTAATGCTCTGTAGATCTCGCGTCCCGCATCTGCTTTACCCTGTATTTGGTTCGTTTGATTTTAAATTCGATAATGTTTCCAATCGATTTTCTTGCATCTTTAGCGTCATTTGCATCGTATATGGCCTGGCTCTTCAATTTTGATTCCGTTCACCGTTTCTTGTTGAAGTGTCTCCTTCTCCCTCCATTTTGATTCCCTTCTTCGGGATTTTCTTCGATGAATGCCGCGTGAATTAGGATAGGAAGGAATTCAGGCATCTTCCCTCTTCTGTAATCTTTCATCTGCCTGTTCTATTTTTCGATAACATCTCTATTAATAATCACATCGTAGTCGGGCTTGGCAATATTTCCCTTTCTCAGTTCCTACTTTTCATGAACAGCATTTTCTCCACTAGTACATATTTTATTAAGAAAAGTGTTTTTCTAACACAATTTTTTTTTTGGTTCTTCAGCAGGATATGCATCTGACTCGCAAAGTTCAAAACCTGTAAGGACTAATATTTGTCTTTGCGACATTTGGTTTCAAAACTCATACTATAAGCATGATTGGTTTTGTAAATTTCCCAGTTATTGATATCATTCTGTATATTCACGGTGATGTAAGAAAATGTTTTGAAAAATGATTTTAGTTGATTCGATGCAGGAAGAAAGAAATCTTAATGGATTAGATCGTTCTCCATTATTTAGTGTACTTCTACTGTCCAGTTATTTTAGTTTCCATGAACATTTTTATGGCAGGGGTTTCAACCTAGTCATGTAGATGACATAATCAGAAAATTGGGACCAACGCTTCCAAAGGTCTAATAATTTTTCTTAGTTCTTTTTGCATGTTGGTTTTTCTCTTGCATCAGTTATGGATAGTGCTTGGTCAGTTCTTCTTAGAATTTATTTATTTGTTATAAATGTTGTACTTGGACGAGTAATGGATGTACTCCGTTGGCGTGTAAATGAATACATTGTGCTACATATCATTTGGTGATAGTATTTTGGATATATTTCATCAAAATGCTTGTAATATATTACCCAAAGTGAAGGCTTTGAAATTATGATTTTTTCTTAGTATGAGTATGGCACAGTTAAACTTTTGAATAATTGTGCAATTGATTAGCTGAGCTGAAAGCCAAGTTCCTCTACAGTTTGCAGAACCTTATCTCTTCTGTTTGCTGTTTTGCTACTCCGAGCTCTTACCTTTTCTAATGGTTAACCCCTTGGTTCGTTAATTTTTCTTTTTCCGTTTTCCCTATAACGCTTCGAAATCTTTCAGAGATAGATGAAGCTCACAGAATAAGAAGTTTAGGGAAGGGACTTGATTACATTAGATTTTGCATAAGTCCAGACATTTTAGAGCATGATTCAAATAGCTATTCTTCACATTAGAGGCCATTCTTATGGAATGATTCTACTTCTCCACCGTTTATTGTACCACTTTTTTTCCTTGTGTTATGTGAACCAACTTACAAATTTTTTGTTCCTTTTTCTGTATTGAGCTTTCTCTTATCCTTATCGGGTAATTTGTTGTCCTCTGGGAAGAATTGATTAGAAGACTCTTTTTGGGATAAAATAGGATGATGATGAGGTTTCAGATCTAGATTGGTTTTAAGTCTCTCTTTTATGTATTCTTTTCAAAGGTAGCACCTCCAGAGATGAAATTGTACAAACTATAGGGCTTGCTTTAAGTACTAAATAGGGTTTTCTCCGTTGAACCACTCATTGAAAATAAACAGTCACCAATACAGTAAAAGGGTCCTCCTTAGCTGTTTGGAAAGGCAGGGGAGAAGAAAATAAATTTCTTCTTATGATCCAACTGCCATGAGGAGATGAGTATTATTGAAAGGATTCAGGTAAAAAGAAAAAAAAACTGAAGTACAGTTCTTAAACCAAATTTTTCGTTCTTTATAGGGCTGCAGAGGAGATTCAAGGTCATTTGTTGTTCCATTGCTTGTTTAGTACGAAGTGCTGGTTCTTTCTTTTGAAGTATTTTGAATTTTCTTGGGGTTTTGATGCAACAAGAGAAGGAAATATTTCCAGTTGCTTTGCTGGCATGGACTTAGATGAGCGTAATTTTGTGGGTAAAGGTTGTAAGGCATCTGTAACATTTGTGAAAGGGAGTGGAACAAAAGTTTTTTGTTCCATCGGCTTTTCAACAGGAGGGAAAGAATGGAATGGAAGTTTATGCAAATGTTGTTAGCGAAGTTGCAAATGACTCAAGGGAATATGGAACTCTTAGGATCTAAAGATGAATGGAAGAATTCGTTTGAAGAAATAAACAACCAGATAAGAGCGATGAAAGAATAGAAGTTAGAGGAGGAAGGCAAATCAAGATTTGGTTGAAGCGGAAAAAGA
Source organism: Cucurbita argyrosperma subsp. sororia (assembly GCA_018691285.1). NCBI lineage: Eukaryota > Viridiplantae > Streptophyta > Magnoliopsida > Cucurbitales > Cucurbitaceae > Cucurbita > Cucurbita argyrosperma. Next base: position 6,729,983 of record CM031887.1, read on the forward strand.
ATCATCACATGTGAAAAATTACAAGTAGAACAGATTAGATCAACATGTAAACCCATCTAGAAGAGATCAGGTGATCTCAAGCAAAGGTGGAGTGCGACTAGGTAGTGGCAAGAAAAGAATGGAATGTGGGAATTTCGTCATATTTTATGAGTGTGGACAAGGTGTGCTTCTGAGGGCGATGTAATATTAGCAGGTTATATTAGGAAGATTAGGGCTGGCACTTTTATTATTACTTTGGTAGTTTGTTTGGTGGAGCGGCTATAAATGGAGAGAGACTGGGAATTTGGGGATTGGCGGAATTTAGGAGGTTTATGCGGCTAATGCACCAAGTGAAGAGCGCATTTACTAACCATCCTAAGGCGAGAACTTGGTCCTGTCTGAAAGGTACTTATGAAACAAACTAAAACTTCGAAAATATTTGGTCCAGAAGTTGAAGACCTGAATACTGCTAGGACTATTATATAGCTGATGAGTTTCTCAGAGAAAACTGTCTCTAACTATTCCGATATTTATTATCATGATGAAAGTTTGTATCAACTTTAATTGTTTAGGAAATATATTTTTGGTATATTATGTACTTTTTTTTATTCAGGAATATTTCGTTTATATGATTAAATATTGGGGGTGGGGGAACGGGGAATGCAGGCATCTCCATGCAAGAGGAAGTTGCAAAAATACCACCGAATTAAGAAAAATATAGAAATGGATGTTTTCATTTATGCCAAGATAAAAACATTTGGAAAAACCTTATCCAAATCTCTATTGAAGGCAGCGTATTTTCATTCAAATAGTGGTTGTTTCTCTCCAACCATATGGTTCACGAGACAGCTTTCATGATGTTTAGCCATAGAATTTCCTTTTCCTCTTTGAGGGGGTGTCCCACCAGGATAGTTGATAGGAAAGTTCTCATATTGATAGGAAGAGCCACATTCCACCAGAAAACATGTAATTAGTTAACTGCTATATTGGCTTGGTCAGGTAGATCATAGTGTTAGATTCTTTTCCTAATTGGTTAACGGATTCCAGTTTTATTTAAACCGGCAGTGTCCACTCTATATCATTCACCAATAAAATAATAGTTAGTAGCAGCAGGCTTGGGCTTCAGTTGTCATATTTAATGGTTTCTTTTTCTGATTTTTTTTTTCCATGCATACACACACACACACATACATATAAATATGTGTATATGCTATGTATCCATTTGTTGATTTTATCTTTTATTAATATTTATCTCAATCTTAAACATTAATAATGTATTGACACTTCGATGTATATGATTTTATAGTCTCTTATGTAATTGATGTTTAAGATTAATTATTATGATAATGGGTCTCGTCATTTTGGTATTTAAAGATAGTTCTAGGGTGGTTGTTCTGAATTGCCTTTGGTCTGCATTGTCAGGACGTATTTCAGCCCAATGCCATTGAACCTAAGAAGGAAGTTGAAGGTTTCATAGATGAGAGTCGGGAAACAAAAGGTTTGGTTGAACGAATTCTTTCAAGCAAGTTTTCGACAATATTTCTTTGTCTGGCATAATTTTAAGCTTAAATAATATTGTTTGAAGAATCTACAGGTTTACAACCTCCAAAAGTTGAAGAGAAACCTCAAAAGTTGAAGAGAAACCTCGAAAAGTTGAAGAGAAACCTCCAAAAGTTGAAGAGAAACCTCCAAAAGTTGACGCTCTTCCAAAGCATACCCATGAAAATGTATGAATGTATTAGTCTGTGGTGTAACTTATATACTGCTTCTGGATTTCAAGTGGTTTTGTGGTTAATTTTTATATGCCTTTCCAGGGTACCAAAGTTGATGGCAAAGTTCAGGCTACCCATCGCATGATTGCCATGGACGAAAGTGGAAAACCATGTGAATGGAAGTTTGGGAGCTATTGTATTTGGCGAGAGGAAAATAGAGAAGTTATTAAAGATTCTATGATAAAGAAATTGAAGGATCAGCTTTTTGTTGCTCGAGCGTACTATCCTAGCATTGCAAAACTTCCAAAACAAGGCAAGTTAACTCAAGAACTGAAGCAAAATATTCAAGAGCTGGAACGTGTCTTGAGTGAATCAACCACAGATCGTGATCTTCCACTACAGTAAGTTGTGGTCGTGTTTATGATTTTATTGATGAAAAAGATGAAAATTGAAAAGTTAACTCAGTATCCAAACCTAAGATTCCCTAAAAGAGGAAACTGCATGACACTACCCCTCCCTCTGTTAATTACAAGAGAATTTCAACTGCTGAGAGATTTATAAAGTGAACACCTAGACAAGCAATGGAGTTTTAGCAAAATCAAAACTCTGTCCTTAATTCCTTCGTCATTATGTGTCCTATTATTTTCTCTCTCCTCATAGCCCATGGGAAATGCTTTTAACAATGTTGTTCATGCAGTGTGACCATGTTCGTGTCGCATTAGAACTGAATTGTTCTTTATTTTATGATCAAACAACGAGGAAACACCAAGCCCTTTAGGGAAGTGCAAAAGTTAATGCTAATTAGTATTTTCAAGATTTTGAAATTTTCCGTTGGCTAGGGAAGTCTATTTCTTTTATTATTTGCTAATGCTTGTTAATTACGGCTAAAGTTTGGCTTTACAAGTGACAATTTTGGGCTATCCAAGTGATAATATTGGTGCATCTAGACAAATTTGCTGAATATAGTTTATAACTCCAGCTTCTTTTTGGATGGGTCTTTAAATTTTGGGTTATTTATCCCTGAAGCTAGCCTGAGCCACTCTTATCCAAAAAGAGTTAGCTGAAGCATCAGATATATCACTAACACTGTGTTAAATGAACTTGTTGATGCTTCTCTTAGACTCATGCCAATGGTTTAAGGCTACTTTGATAGGAAATAGATAGGAATATTATTAATCTTTTTTATCACCTTAATCTCTTAATTTTATATTGGAAAGCTTTGTAACGTGAGGTTGGGAAGTAGCGTACTATTATTTCCTGAAAGCTACTAGCTTGTCTGCTTATTACATGCTTTCAGATATTTAAGGAGATGAAAATTCTATATATTATGCAAACTAATTAAAGCTATGAGCATATTATAGAACATTTAGCCTCTATAGTATCTAGTTGCTTCACTTTATGACACCTTTTTTTTTCCCTTTTAGTTGATTGAATCTTCGTTGAAGAAATTCTTACATTTCTGCCCTGGAAAATTTTCCACGTCTTCAATTTCTTAATCAGGATAGAGAAAAAGTCGCTGAATATGGAAGCTGCAATAGTCAAAGCTAAATCATTCCCTTTGGACTGTAATAATGTGGACAAAAAGTTGCGACAAATATATGATATGACTGAGGATGAAGCCAGTTTTCACATGAAACAGAGTGCCTTTCTCTTCCAACTAGCTGTTCAGACCATGCCAAAGAGCCTGCATTGCTTGTCTATGCAGCTAACTGTCGAATATTTTAGGACTGATTCAACCAATTTGGAGCTCTCTCAGGCCGAGAAATATGCAGATCCCACTTTGTACCATTATATAATATTCTCGAAGAATATACTTGCATCATCGGTGGTTATCAACTCAACAGTTTCACATGCAAAAGTGAGTTAAATGTTTATGCACTTCCAACTTGTATGTTTCCATTACTTCTTAAAATGACACTGATACTCTTTGATGTTCTAGGAAAGTGGAAATCAGGTTTTTCATGTATTGACTGATGGACAGAATTACTTTGCCATGAAACTCTGGTTTTTGAGGAATAGTTATAAGGACGCAACTGTTGAAGTATTGAACGTTGATCATCTTAAGCTTCATGATGAAGAAAATGCAACTTTTGTATTGCCTCAAGAGTTCCGTATTTCATTTCGCACTTTAACTCACTCTAGGACAGAATACATGTCAATGTTTTCCCATCTGCACTATCTTCTCCCTGAAATATTCAAGAACCTGGATAAAGTTGTGGTTCTGGAGGATGATGTTGTTGTCCAGCGAGACCTATCAGCCTTGTGGAGCCTTGACATGGGAGGAAAAGTTAATGGTGCTGCTCAGTCCTGTCATGTGAGGTTGGGTGAGCTTAAAAGTTTTCTTGGTGAGCATAGTTACAATCAAGATGATTGCACTTGGATGTCCGGACTGAACGTAATTGATCTGGCGAAGTGGAGAGAGCTTGATCTTTCTCAAATTTTCCGTGGTTTGGTCAGTGAGGTAAGTCCCATCTCATTACCTGTGCTAATTTGTGAAGATGCTTAATTGTACAATTCTAGATATTTACAATTGAGTACATAAACATGCTTGCTTGCTTGCATCGGCTCACTCACCGTCTCACGCACACCAAAAAATAAATCAAGAATTTTTCCTCAAATTCTCAGTGTATATTTAAATCAATGGTCCTAATATTGAATAAGAGCTAATCTTCTCGATCATGGATCTTCCACTGCAGATGTTTATAATACGTTGTATTGCAATACCTTAGGGCCTATTTTATGATTGTCGTGTCTTTTCTATGATATATGTTAGCTGTTAACTTGTGTTTTCATGCGTAATACTCGATGTTTTTCAGTTTGACTCCAATACTTTTGATGATTGATCAAGGATAAATTTGAAATTTGAGCTTTGAACCATCAGATTATCTGACACTTCCTTTGCCTTCATAACCATTATTGAACAGAAGCTGAGCAAGCAGGACAAATCAACGGATGCTGCCGCATTGCGTGCAAGCTTGCTTACCTTTCAGGGCCAGGTCTACGCCCTTGATAATTCATGGTCTGTTTATGGATTAGGTCATGACTACAAGGTTAATGTCCAAGACATTGAAAAAGCTGCTACATTACATTATAATGGTTATTTGAAACCTTGGCTGGAGTTGGGCATCCCAAAATACAAAGCTCACTGGAAGAAATTTCTAGACAGAGAAGACCTGTTCTTGAGTAAGTGTAACATAAATCCATAATAAGTTGATGATTCTACCACACCGTCTACTACATAGGTTCCATGAAATCTGGAGCTCAACTCCATCAATATAATTTTCGTTGGCAAATGGGATTGCTCTCAACTGATAAGCTCCCAACACAGAACTCATTTTTAGCTTCATCCATATCAAGTTTGCTTGTGTTTGCTTGTGGTGCTTCTGATATCATGAGTTTTTATTGGGAGTTGAAGAAGAAGAGAAAGGGATATAGATTTTTCTGTTTGTCTGTCTGGTAGTTGATTTGTTGAATGAGAATCTGAGTTGGAAAGTGTGGCAAATAAGGCAAAGAAGATGCACAAAGGGTACCAATTATGTTCACCCAGCAGCAGGATTGGCTTGGATTTAACTGTTCAAGTCAATGAGAACAAGATTATTTGTCTGTTGATGTCACTCATATTAAGATATAAATACATATAGTTAGATTAGGTTCTGATGATTCTAGTGAAACTATAATTTTTTTGACAATTCGTATTCAATTTCATAATAGAGTTATCTTGAGGCACTTTGCCTGTGAGTATTGTTTTCTTTACTTTGACCGTGCAGCTATATTGAAATATATTGGACGTTGTGGCAGCGACAATCAGCCGATATCACTACTTCTCGTTTCTAGGCCAGGTATTAAATTTTGTCATTCTAAACGTAGGTCAATTGGTCAAGGTACTCAGCTGAGAGGTTAGAGAGTCGAATCTTTCTATTTTCGTTACTCTTGCAGAGAAAACCTTTAAAGATGGTATATTAACTTTGATTTTGTTACGTTAAAAATGTTCTTTTTTCAATGAATTCTTTAGCTTTAAAGTGGGATGATCCTAACTTTTTTTAAATGTTTTTTTTAAAACTAGGCATGTACTTGCATTTTGTGGTATCATTCCTATGTATATTGTGGTAAATTTCTTGTGGTACCACAAATTTTGAAGTTGGAAAGAAAAACGTACCATATCTTAATGTCTAGAATTTTGACCCGTTCGAATTTGAAATATAATGGTCTTAACATTCTCTTGTCCCTACAATATGACCATTTTTATCTACTTGTTTTGAATAACTTTTAAAAGTGAAGGCTATTTTCACAGACTAACACCGATCATTTTAGCATGTTTTGCTCTTGCTCAAAAACAAAGATAATTTTGAAGATGCAACCTAACATAAAATTACTCCAAACTAAAAATATCAACTTTTGATTTCTTATGATTGAGTGTCACAAAAAAAAAAAAAATAAAGTGCACGCATTTATTATTTATCATATCTTCATGATCACTTTTATTTGAATATGGTCTCGGTTTATTTATCTACTTTTTACCCATCTGTCACATAGTCTCTTAATTTTGAGAACATGTTCACCTTATGTCGTTTCTTACGTGGAAATTACTACTCTTATTATTTGACCCATTTTAATATAAAAGAAATATAACTTCAATATCCGTCAAACTTAATCTATAATATTGTCTTTCAAATCAGTCAATCAACTACGTCTCAAATCAGTCAATCACCTTAATAAGTACCAAAAGAAAATAAAAATTGAGTTTCTCCTATTTAAACCCTAATATTTTTTTAGCATCTTAGATTTTATGTTTATGAAAAATTAGAAATAAGAAATAATATAGTTTATCGAACATGTTTATCTCTTCGGAAAAAAAAATTGCCCTAAATTTGAAAACTTTAATGTTTTCTCATATGTCTATGACGAGAACTACAATTATGTCTCAATTTAGTTAGACAACGGGGCTCGAAGTTGTCGTTTGGTCTACCTTAAGAAGGTGTCGATAATCCTACTAGTACAAATGAGGGCCATATGTGTACTCCATTATTGATTACTTGGATATAGTGGGAGTAGGTGAACAAATGAGTTTCCCTATTATCAACCATACTCCTTTTCTTGTCTTTCATATTCATGCCTATTACTATTACTGGTTTACATGAGTCGGTTGGGGTGGGGAAGTCTTTCGGACTAACCAAAATTTCGAATTGGTTGAGTTAATGACCCGAGCAACCTGAATAGAATTTACAACTCAACTTTTATTGGATTGAGTTGTCGGACTAAAATCTCATAAAACTCAAATATCAAAAGATTCATAAAACACATCACTAACCTTGGTGAATGTTGGATGAAAGTCCCTCGTCCACTAATTTAGAGAATGTTCTTGGGTTTATAATCAATGAATACTACCTCCATTGATACGAGACATTTTGAGAAAGCCCAAAGCAAAGCTATGAAGACTTACGCTCAAAGTGGACAATATCATACCATTGTAACCCTATTTCCGAGTTATTTTTTACAAGTATCCAAATATGATTAAGTACTTAAAGTATTATTTTCCCAATCAAAAAAGTTGAAAGTTTGACTTTGATAACAAACATCGCTCAACAATAATCAACTTCTTCTTGACGTACTCCTAATGTCTGTACTTATCCTAAGGGTCTCATAATTTTGCATTGTTCCTTCAATCATTTTTCTGTGGTATGGTCCTCCAATCATTTGAAAGACTTTCTTTCTTTTATTATCATACGTTAATGGACTAAAAGTACCTCTCTCATGGACCACGGTTAAGTTTTCTCATCATACGTCTTATAATGCTAATTCATAAACTATTCCGTTACAAGATAAAATGGAGATGAACATTAAAACCTTGTAAATAAATATTATTTCATAAAAATTTAAACTTCTAGTACTCCAAAGAAAGGAATGCATATATATTAACCCAACTAATCTAATTTACTATTTTTTTAAAATTATTTAACATTATATATTATCTATGATTTTTTGCACTTAAAATAAGTAATTAAGGATGAAGCTTGACCTCCCACCTTCACATTACTGAATTTAAAAGTAATGTAAACAAAATATTAAATTTTTTAGTCGATATTATAATGAGTTAGAAACAGAAAGTTCATTATTCAAAAGGCACAGATAATTTGGTATACATTGGACATGGGAAAAAGGGTTGGAACAAGAAGAAGAGGAAGAAGAATAAAAAAAAAAAAAAAAAAGCCATTAAAAAAAAGGGAATAATGATAATGATTATGACGATATTATCAAACAAAATCAACATCACTATATAGAATCAAAAATGCAAAAATGTCAGTACCTGGGAATGTGGTTGCCGGCAGCATGGTGATGAAACGGCGGCTTCCAAGCCGACGCTGTCAGCAAGCATAGATCCTTCCACCCAAGTTTCAAAGTCCCATTGTCTTCCACAAGCGTATACCCATCGGAAGGGAACATTCCGAGGAGGAGAGTGGCCTGAGTTGCAGCATTACCGGCGAGAGAAATGCCCTTAAACCCAGATTGTTGCAGCTTTTCTCTCCAGTTTTGGAACTTCACTTCGCCGCTCCTCGACGGTCCTCCGACGGCCAGCACGTTTCTGATCTCCCTTGATAACAGTAGCTGCTCCACTAAGTGCCTCTCTTCACTCTCTTCGCCATAGCTGACACCCAAAGAGTCAAACAGTGCTGAATAGTAATGAATGGCCTCTACGAATCTTCCCAAGAAGGAGCCTGTGTGGCTCAGATCTTGTTCGACCACCGTCACCACTTTTGGAGCCAATCTGATATCAGTTTAAGACAGAGATAGCAATGTTTTTTAATATGTACTCATCAGCAACATGTAAACAAATGAATGGATTATTCAGTGAAAATATCAAATATGAGATGAGAGTGCAGCTTTTTACGGTGCATTGCACAGAGATAACAATGAATTAGTCAGTCAACTTTTTGCTTGATTTAAACTGTTGAAGACTATCCATCATTTTGAAAAAAAGCAAGGCGTTAATGGAGGTAAGTGTAAGACTAAGAATCACTGACCAGCATGGTCAGCGTTGTTGGCGGGGAGTCTTACATATCACGGGTTTATAATTAAAGAATATTATTTTCATTGGTACGAGCCATTTTGAGAAAACAAAAAATAAAACTATGAAAGCTTATACTCAAAGTGGACAATATCATACAATTATAGAGAGTCGTGACTCCAAACATGACATCAGAGTTGTGACCTTAACTTAGTCAATGTCAATAGAATTCTCAAATGTCAAACAGAGAATTGTGAGACTCGAAGGCGTGGTCAAAAAGTGACTCAAATGTCGATGAAAATGGTGTACTTTGTTCGAGGGCTACAGAGAAAAGGAGCAAGCCTCAATTAAGGGGAGGCTGTTTGAGGGCTCCATAGGTCTTTGGGGAGGCTCTATGATATACGGGTGGGGTGTCCCTAATTAAGGGGATGATCATAAGCAAGGAAAATCAAAACAAAGTGGACAATATCTCGATAATATAATGTGGAGAGGGATGATTCTTAATACAGGTTTATTCCTAACACATGCTTATGATAAAGTAATTAACAGGGAAACCCATCAAAGAAGAAGATCAAACGAAAAGCTTGAAGGTTTGTGTAAGTTAGAATACCTCTGCAGAAGCCATAGCGTATTGGAATCAGAACCAGTGACTTCGTAAAGAGAATGCTGCATCCAATGGACGGCAACGGCTTCCCTCTGGCTCACGTTGAGCCTCTCCAAGTCCAGATTGCCTATTTTATCTGCAACAGGAAAGAAATCAAACGGAAGGCCAAGCTTCTCGGCGAATTCAGTGAGACGTTTGCCAGTGGCCTCAAGAACTTCCTGAGAGGTCCCCAGCCCAGTGAGGCGGACATAGGGCGGCCCACCCGGCCGAGACGCCAAGATGTGGAAGAGGCCTGGCCATTGAAGGCCTTGCATGATGTCTAGATCTATGATGTGAACTCTCTCTTCCCTTTCGAAGGCTTCTTGAATGGCTTGATTGGCTGTGAAGTGTGAGAATTTGACAAATGGGCTTATGCCATTGAAGACTTGAAAGGCTGAGGCTATCTTCTGGCTGTGTGTATGGGGCAATAACGTCGGCGGCAAAGCGGCGTATATGCCTAAACATGAACTCACAAGCCTCGCCGACATTGCTTCTGAGAAATACGCCGCCACTCTTTGCGCCGATGTACCGAAGGGCGTCGACAACTCCGAGATTTCCAGTAGCATCTTATTGGCTTCTTCTAAATTATCGGCAGAAACGGCTTCTGCACATTGAAGAAGCAAAGTCAAGAGATGTAACCCTTCTTCGTCTCTCTTCTGTTGCCTCATCTCCTCTTTTATTTCTCTAATCAGTAACGCAGTCGTTGAAGGATCATTACTCGTCGGCGGCGAGGGAGATGGCTGTGCGGCCGCCGCCGCCGCCGCCGCTGCCTTCACATTGACCGGACAAGAGTTTTGCTGTTCTGGCTGTGGCTTAGAAGGGATATGGTTTAGAGGAATAAGTGATGAATGTGGAACAGAAGAGAGATTAAGTTGATGACCGGGAACCTCGCCGCCGGTGGTGGCGACGGAGGGAGTGGGGGCTGGGGTAGGAGTGGCTCCCCAGTGGAGATATGGGTCATGAAACGGAGGCTGAGAGGAGAAATTAGGAAGATTATGCAAAGAAGACTCGAGATTAAGCTTCAACCCAGAACAATCCTGTTCTTGCTCATGTTCCTGATTGAACTGCCTCTGCTGCAGCCCCAAGCCTCCCACCGGCGCTGGTGACGGCAAGGGCGATTTCCTAACACGCTGATCCTCAGCGGCGAAGTTAGGAACGTTAGGTTCTGTCAAAGTACGAAGACGAAACTCAAGGAGGTTCGCAAGATTGGGGTTACAAGGGTAGATAATATCACGAACGTTCTGAATAAGCTGAGGAATGGATACGGCAGTGGAGCTGTGGATTAAGTCCTTGATAATACCGTCGATCCAAGCAGTGGCGGAGGAATCATCCATCGGAGTAGAAGCGGCGGCGATAATGGAGGTCGTTGTAGAAGTTGGAGGATTATGAAGAACAACCTGACATGGATTAGGAATGGGAAAAGGATTATTGCGAGTATTTAACTTGTTGTGGTGGTGGTGGTGATTCGATTCGGGTGGGAACAAGGGTAAACCAGAAAACCCACAGACTGCAGGATTCTGCAAATGGCGATGGTGGGGCTGAGGACGAAGAACAGGAAGAGTACTATCAATAAGAGACGAGACGTTGGAGGTAGTGGAAGAAGCCGTAGCATCAGAACCAGACGGAGGATTTGATAAATTTGACCCTGCGACCACAACTGACGTCAGAGCGGTTAAATTATGCACAGTGGAGTGGTTAGCGCCATGGCTAGGGTTTGAAGAAGAACAATAGTTATCCACATTCTCATTCGTCTTATTTTCTCCACCTGCAAAAGGACGATCGGAAGCCAAACTCCGCCGGCAAAACCGTGGATGAACGGCGGCGGTACCCCCGCCTCCGCCGTCGAGTTCTTCGATCTCTATCTCCGACGCGATTCTCTTCCGCACCATTTTTCCAGGCGGTAATCGCGGCGGCGGTTGAGAAACCTGAACTGGAACTTGAACAATCTGTTGATTAAGTTCTTCGCTGCCGTTGCTATTCGTCGAGTTGCTGGTCAGAGAACCGTCATCGAAACCGCCATTAACGCGGACAGTGGAGTCGCCAAGCAAAGCGTAAGTCGCCATTGGAGGTAGAGAAGATATGGCAATGGCTACGATCGTTGTTCTTCATAAAGGAGAAGGAGGTAGCAGGAGTAATGGCTACCATTAACACAGATTTGTAAGATTTGGAAACAGAAGCGAAATCCAAGCAGAAAACGGCACGAAGATTTGGACAGCAACTAGAGGATTCCTCTTCTCTCTCTCGAGCAACAACACGAGCCCCTATGCCTTCATGCTTTTTAATAATGCGAAGTACGCGGAAGCCATGGATTTTGGATGCATCTGAGAGGTGGCTTTTTGAAAAGAAAATCGTTGTGCGAAATCGAGAAGATCAGGAACTGAAAAGAAAACAGTATTAAAATGGAAGAGGAGAGAGATAGATTCCTTCTTCTCTCTTCTTCTTCTTCGCATTACAGTTTGAGCAGGAGCTTCTTCACTGTCGCATCCATGGCGGAAATGGAGGAACATACTCGACCCGCCATTGTTTCATTGCTGCCTTCCAACATTTCTTGACTTGTCCATTTATCCATTTTATAGTGTGGAAATATAATAATTCTTTTTTTATTTTTTTTTTTTTTTTGTTCTATTTTCTTCCTTATAAATATTTACCGGATACAAAAATATTTTAACCCCTTCATTTTACATTATATTTGTAAATAATTAAATTTTAGTAGGATAAATCAAGCAATCAAAATAGAGATATTTATTTAATCTGCAATATTAAAAACTACGTGGACCCACCTCCAACCAGGTGGGAATAGTGGAGGGAGTATAGAGAGATTTATCCAGATTGAGATTAAATTCCCGGCCCGCCCATCCAATTGAGATTGATATCAGATTCGACGTAAGTTTCTGTGTAACGATAACACGCAGTGCAACAACTAGAGCAGTGTGTAGCACAATAATGCAATCTCATGTAGCAACATGATCTGAGATGAGCAATGGTCAGCTTAGGACGTGTGAATGTGATATCGAATGACAGCGAGGGTTATGCTGTTGTTGAGAGGGAGGAGAATAAGAAAAGAGGAAAACGAACAGGGGCAGCATCGACTAGAACAGTGGGAACATGAGGGTAAGGGGCGGTTGGGCTCGACCGCCCTCGATTATTTATAGCCAAACTGCTAGAGTTCTTAAATTTGTTTGATATTGGATATTAAAATTTGGAAATTGAATCGGATCAATCCAAACTCAAGGTCGTTTAGCTCAACGCGATGTGCTACAAATTTCTAAATTATATTTTAAGCTGACAAGCTAACAATTATATTTTTCATTTATTAAATTATAAATTTATATATATATATTAATTTTATTTATTATATCTATAATTATCTATTATTAAAATTTTTAAAAATTAATCGTTCTATTAAATATAAATTTAAATATCAGGTGGATTAATTTTAAAAATTTGTAATATTGTGTTATAATAAATGAAATAAGTTAAAATTGGTAGAGAAATAGCTAAAAAATTCATGAAATAAAGTTTTAATTTAATATATTATATGTGTTTTATCAAAAATTAAAAATATTAACCTATCATATATAAAAATTTAAGAATTTAACTCATAAAAATAAACTTAAATACAAAAAAAAATAATTAAAAAAAAATAAATTGACACGAACCCTAAAAGATTCAATCTTTCGAGTCTCATTGTCGCTTCTCCTCTCTTCACGGTGGTCTCTCGTTGTTTATCGTCTTTGCTATTGTCACCCGTCAGCTTTTAGTATAGTATCGTTTCAATTAGACAGTTAAAAATTATTTTTAATTTAAAATTTAGAAAAAAAAATAAAGTAGAACATTGAAAAAGGGAAGCAAAAGTGCATTGGAAAAATCCCCATGTAAGTTTGAAAAGGTTTGAGCAAAAAGGTAAAAAGGTGGGATGGAAACAAATAAATTAAAAGTCAAATATATGGGGAAATGGAAACCACCAAAATTATTTATAATTTTCATATTATAAACATAAATTTATAATTTCATATATATATATATATATATATATTAAAAAAATCATTTGAGCGCAAAAATGGAGGGGGAAAAAATTGTTTTAGCAAAAATATTGGTATAAAATAAATTGCAATAATATTTTCAAATTTAAAAAAATTAAAAATATTTTTAATCGACCATTCGTAAATATTTTTGAAAGATGGTACTAAATTAAAATATATTTTTTTTAAAAAAAAAAAAATTAAATTTCTTTGAAAAAATGTAAAGATAATTTTTGAAATTTTTGAAAAAATTTAACAGAGGAATATTTTTTGAAATATTTTAAAAATGAAAGAAAAAAAGAAATTTTTTTTAACTAATTTTTTGAAATAAAATATTAATAATTTTCGTTGATTAATATTAATAGTTTTCGTCTAAAATCAACGATAATAATATAATTGGTATAAAATAAGTTTCAATAATATTTTCAAATATAAAAAAAAATTAAAAATATTTTTAGCATTAATTTTGAAAATTTATGGTACTAAATGTAAAATATATTTGATTTTTTAAAAAATAAAAAAAATAAAATATTTTTTAATTTTAAAAAAATAAATTTCTTTGAAATTTTTTTGAAATATTTACAACAATTTTGAAATCCAATAGAATATTTTTTGAAATACTTTTAAAAATGAAAAAAAAAAATATTTTTTAAACTAAAGAAGTATTTTTCGATTAATATTAATAGTTTTGGTCCAAAATTAAGGATAATAATATTTTTTTAAACTAAAATATGTCGTTTTTTAGAAATAAAATATTAATAATTTTCATCTAAAATCAAAATAAAATATATTTTTTAAAATAAAGTAGTATTTTTTTGAAATAAAATATTAATAATTTTGGTCGATTAATATTAATAGTAATAAAATATTTTAAAAACTAAAATAGTTTGTTTTTTTTTAATAAAATATTAATACTTTTCGTCCAAAATCAAAATAATAATATATTTTTTAAAATAAAATATTAATACTTTTAGTCCGAATCAATGGTAATAATATATTTTTTAACTAAAATATTTTTTTTTAAAAAAATAAAATATTCATTTTTTATTATTTTTTTTGTAAGATAAAAGGTAAAAATTAAGATTATTTTTGTATTAATTTGAGAAAAATAAGAGGAAAAGGAGGTGCGGTGGGCAGGGCAGAAGCGGGGGCGGCGGTATAACCGAGGCGTGGGGTAAAGAGCTGTCAATTGTGCGGTTCCCCAAAAAATAAATTGAAGCCTTTGTGTTTGACCTTTTGCTTCTATTCCCCATTTTCTTTTCGCCATTTTCCTCTTGATCTTTTCTGCATGTGAAATCATTCTAATTACCCCTTTTTTTTCTTTTCTCTTATAAACAAATTAGTTTTTATAATTTTAAATACAATTAACCCGTTCCGAGATCTCGTATCCGTTCAAGTGAATAAAACATATATAAGGGTGTGGACAGTATCTATTGTCGGTGGGTCTGAGCTGTTACTAATGGTACTAGAGCCCGACACTGAGTGATGTGACAGTGAGGATATGGAGTTTCTATGATTGAGCTATTGAAAAAGAATGTGTACCCTGTTTAAGCCGTTTTTAGGTATCCTATCCTTAAGATCCCTCTCATTCGAATGTGTTATCGGTTCATTCATGTACCCCTCGTTTAATCGGGTGTCACAGGAAGTGTCTTGTTATCGAAAATTTCGAGACCCATTTACTCGGGTTTCCCAATCATCCAGTGAATAAAGCTTTTATCGTGGGTTTGTTCGGTAAATAAGACTAGGTTCGAGGTTAGGTTAATGAATTCTTTTTGCTACTTTTCGGGTTGGAAGATGATACGAGAACGAATAATAAAAAGGGTTTAGAGAAGGAAACAAAGGCAAATGTATAAACAATACTTAAAAAATTCCGAAGACAAAGGCGAGAAGGGAATGGAGTTGAGCCAACGAGTTAGCAGCCAAAAACATAACGACCGGAGTGCTTCCTATCGAGGCATCCAATACCAAATCGGGTGGATTCATTTGTAGCTTTATTATTACGCCATTTGGCCTTTCTTCCTCGAAGATTCACATGTGGACCTCTCTCTATTATTACTCTCTTTTTGGTACTCATGAGTCTATGATTTGCCTTTTAGGGTTTTTAAAGGTTTGGATAAGGGTCGGAGTCAAGGAAGAATCGACCAAATCGACCGAACGAATTGAGTTGGTTTCGACTTTTATTTGTTAGTGCAGCTCTCGGTGTGCGGGAGACTGTAAAATGGGTCGAGTAAACTCTACCAGGGCCGATTAGCTCCCGAGTTTCAGGGTATCATGAGTTTGTCTGGGTTGGATAGGTTTTTCACATGACCAACATCAAATTCGGCTTTAGTATTAATCTAGACCAACTTGCATGCACCATTATATCATCGGTCAAATCTAGAGGTTTCCATGGGCGTGATAGGGACGGAGGAAACTCCGCCACCTATTTCAATTCCCATTTCTACAAAATTCTCCATTTATTTTTGCTATAAGCACGGATTTCCCGCCATGAATTTTTTTTTTCGTTTATTTTTTAAAAATAAATTATTTTAATGGATCATTTTCATTTTTTTTTATATAATTTCTATTAAAAAATATAAAACGTTCTAATAAATCCAATAATATTTTATAAGCAAAAAATATAATATAATGTTATATTAACGTCATTTCTAAAAATTTAAATTTTAATATTACAATATAGTTTTCAATACTAAAAAATTTCGAGCAAGATAGCACACGGGAGAATTAGACGGGGACAAAGATGAAGAATATAATTCCCGTCTTCAGCCTCATTTAAGAGAAACTTCTTCTCGGTCCCTTCCCGTTATCTGTTTAAACGAAGATTCTCCTTCGTTCGGGGTGGTATAATTATTCTCGGATACCTTTCAACATATTTTTTTTTGTTTCTCGGCTTGAATCTTCGTTTCAATCAGGTCTCTAATGCCATCGAGATAAGTTATTTGTAGATCTGATAAATGGTTTCGAGTATTATATTTTTAGTAAGAATAATAATAATAATAATAAGTGAAAGGAAATGGAAAGAAGAAGGTAAAAGGCAAAGGACAAAAAGAAAATTGAAGAAGGTAACAAGAAAAGGAAGACGGTCTCTGAAACTACGTCGTTTTCTTCCATTAGGGCCAACATTTTACCTTCAATATTTACCATTCTCTAGGGGTAAAAACGAAGCCACTAAGGTAAATTAATCTCACCTTCATCCCAACTTCAATATCATCATATTCTCCCTTCTTTCGAGGACCGGAATAATTATCGTTCGAGAATCGGTATGGTCTAATGAGTGTAATCTCAAAAAGCTATTGCTTTTGGCTAGAACTGCTATGATTGAGCTTCGTTGTAACAACTCAAGTCCACTACAAGCAGATATTATCATTTTTGGGCTTTTCCTTTCGGGATTCATTTTAAGGTTTTTAAAACACGTCTGTTAGGGAGAGGTTTCCGTACCCTTATAAAGAATGCTTTGCTCCCTCTCCGATCGATGTGGGATCTCACAATCCATCCCCTTTCAGGGCTCAACGTCCTCGCTAAGGCTCGTTCTTCTCTCCAATTGAGATGAGATCTCACAATCCACCCCCCTTCGGGGTTGGGGTCCAACGTTTTGCTAGCACACCGCCCGATGTCCACCTCCTTCGGGGCTCATTATTCTCGTTAGCACATTGTCCGGTGTCTGATTCTGATACTATTTGTAACGGTCCAAACCCACTACTAGCAGATATTGTTTTCTTTGGTCTTTTCCTTTTAGACTTTCCCTCAGGGTTTTTAAAACACGTCTACTAGGGAGAGGTTTCCACAATGCTTCGTTCTCCTCTCCAACTGATGTAGGATCTCACACTCGTAATTTAGAATTTGAAATTCAAGTCTCGTGTTTGTGGGGCTTTACAAATGGTATAAGACTACTGTGTAGTTTATGATGAATCAAGCAAATGACGGTGGTAGTGTGATATTTAGAGTTAAAAATGGTGCAGAGTGTTGATTGAAGTTTTAAAGGAGTTAGAGTTTAGGGTTTAAGATATTTAATACTAAATTATAGTTTATCATATATATATATATATATATATATATATATATATATATATATATATATATATATATATATATATATATATATATATATTTTATTATAGACAAATATCTAGATATTTGCCTTATTACCATAAATATGTTCCTGTATTGTTATTATAATTTATTATTATTTTTATATCTTTATAATTTATTTGATTATAAATAGAGAACTTTCACACAAGTGGTTTTAGCAAATATTTCCAATTATAATAATATTTTTAAATTTTATTTTATATAAAAGTTAAGAGTGTTAATGCTATTTTTAAAATATATTACTGAGCACCCGTGTATTTTTAAATTTTTATAAATTGAAATGTATTAATGAATTTTTTTTTTTTAAAATATATTTCGAATTTTTTAAACTATTTTTATAAAATTTATGAGTATATTTAAAATATATTTATATTATTTGAGCGAATTAGAATATTCATAAGAAAGCTTAAATCATAAAAGTGAGTCTAATAAAACGAAAGAAAGCTGAGTGTTGTTCTGTAGTTCGCTCCATTTCCTTTGGAACTGTCAATTTGCGGAAAAAGTTCATGCGCCAATGCCCTAGCCAAATCCTTTGATTTCCTTGGTTCAGTGAGCATCACTCTTTCGATTTTGCGATCCATTCAGTACAAGAAAGGAGATAAACTCGACGGTGGAATCCAAGTTAGCCACTGGCGGCGGCGATGGAGGAACGATTTTTAACTCAAAGATGCGAGAGGAACGAATTCTTTCATAAAATTTTCTCATGTAGGGTCATGGCAGTGCTGTAGTCCGTTGATTTTGATTCTACAAGATTTCAATCGAAGGACATTTGAGCATTTGACGCCGGAGCTGCCTTCAGGTCATTGTTCTGTGGCGTTCTCCTCCGCTGTCGTATGTCTTTACCTTTATTTCTTGTGGTCTGTTATGTGATCAGTAATCGTTCTTCGTCGTTTCTTGTATTTTCTTGATAATTTGCTATTATGATCTTGGTGCTTGTTATTGTGATGTGTTCCTTTCGGTTTACTTGGTCAAATTTAGCGTTCTAAAGTAAATGATTCTTGGTAGTAAAATACTAAAATCGTATGGATTAGAGATTTATCGAATGAGTTAACTATGGCAAGAAGAGAATGAATCTTGACATTGTAGTTGACAGTGACAAGAAAAAGGATGAGAAAGAAGAATGGTGATTTCATCGACCACTACTCATTTAGTTGTAATTGTGGACTTGATATGTGAGAAACTCCCGATGATGTACAATCGTCGGCTTGTGTCTATTAATCTACTCATTCGTCCATTGCGGTTGGAAGCTATTTGAATTTACCCGTCCTTCACATTACAAGTAGTAGGTTTTCGTTGAGTGTTTTTATTGTCCTTCCAATGTGGGCCTCCACTTGATGTTTTGTATTGAGCAGCTGAAACATTGCTGAGCATCCTAGTCTAGGTCTGACTCCTTTGAAGGGAAAAACATGTTTGTAAGAGATACCAAGTACAGGTCTAGTACATTACTATGAGTTAAGTGAGCTGTAAATTTTAAATAGAGGTTTGTATAGCTCTATATAGGTTTGTATACCTTAACTTCCCTTTCTTTGTGTGTAGAACATCATGTTCTAATAGACGTGTGTGTAGAACCAAAACCACTGATGATCTATCTTAAATTTTCTGTCCTCCATTTTCCTGATGGATTCAGTATACTGTTCTAACTGTGATCTTGAAGTTTCTAATTAAAGAGAGACTTCCACAGACACTTTTGTTTTTGCAGATTGATCTTTCAGCCCCAGAAGAGGGGCCATACATACTTCCTCTTTTGGATTCCCATGGAGAAACTTTTTTTTTCTTTTCTCGTGTTAATACAATAGTTAACTCTATTCACAACAAGACAGAGGATTTCTGACAGTGTCCATTGGGATTGCAAGGACAAAAGTTTACTGGAAATACAGTCCATAAGTTTGGATATATTTTGTTGGAGAAATTTAATATTATATTTTTCTGCCGGTTCTTATCTCATATCTTTTATCAAATTCATCAACTTTGAACTTCATGTTTACATTAAAAACTTAATTGGAAACCAGTAAGCCTCCAAAAAAGTTTTAGCATGCAAGGAGGAAGCACGGGATATTTAGCATGTCAAGATGGTTATCTATATAACTGTAGTGTGGTTTATGGCAAGAGAGGAATTGGGTTGGTTTAGTTGGATGTATAAATGGTGACACGGGAAGGATTGATGTATGAAAAGTTATTCAGTCTATCTAGAGGGAAGTGTGCTGGAGTACATATAGTGATTCAGAATGTTGGTTGGGCTATTGTCGAATATACTTGATTTGAGAGAAGCTTTGAAAATGGGCTCAAAATGGAGACAAATGTTATTGTGGGTGCTCAATTCGTTGGGCCAGTCAGATGAAACAGAGGCAATCCAATTAGTAGAGCACCATAATATGATGTTGAAATTGGGGAGGGTTTGCATTTGTAGCAGTTGTGCTAGCCCAGCCTATTTGTTAAAAAGAAGTTGGCAGCTCAAGACTTTGAATAGATTGAGTGCTCAATCGAGAAACCACACTTCAATACATTTCCTATCCCAATAATAGGTCCACTTTTAGATGTAACATATGGTGCTTTTTTTTTCTTTTCGAAATTGGATCTAAAATCAGGCCACAGCTGAAGGAAGTTGCATAGACTTATGAAGGCCATTATAAGTTCTTGGTGAAAACCAACTGAATCTACTCTCGTGACAGCCTTTCCAATGTACTGACAAGTTTATGCTATTGGGTTTAATATTTAGTTGTCATATTAATGAAAATATGTTTGCTATAACTGCAATTTGGTTTACTAATGAATTGATGCTTGGGGGTGTCATTGGAGAAGCTGAGACCTACTTGAAGATCGCATGAGATAAATGCTAAGATAGACAATGGAAAAAGAAATATGATCTCATAAATCAAAATTTGGATGAGTTATAATTGTGTTCTTGATAGACTTTTCTGTGAAAGCTTTATTTGGAAATTATCTGAACCTTGCTAGTTGTTTTACTCATCAGCTAATATATGTATATAACTAACAACCTTGACGCTAACTATCTTCAATTGTGACAGTGATCACTGTGTACACATGGCGTTATTGTACAAGAGTCTGAGCAGGAGAGTCCTACTTACATCTGCAGCTATGAAAAGAAGAATCACAACAGATGCCCGGCAGATTTTATTGTCTCCACCTCTCATATCCATTGATTTTCCTGATATTTGGAATAGTTCAAGCTGTCTTGATTATTCTTCCACTGCTACATCGTATGGTATGTCACCTTTTCTCTGCAACCCTCCTTGCTTGTCATCTCCTTTACCCCAGTTCAAACCCAGGTGGTGTCACCATACAGGTTTATTATATTATTATGTTTATCATTGAACAATTTCTTATCTGGGTATGCTTGGTGTCTGTTGATCCAATGTTACTAGCAGATGACCCGCAGAGTACAACAGTAATTGATGGCAGGGTGATCGCTGATGAAATTACATCAGGAATAACTAGTGAGGTGAGGAGGATGAAGAACTCTATGGGAAAGGTTCCTGGCTTGGCTGTAATCATGGTTGGCGAAAGAAGGGACTCACAGACTTATGTTCGCAACAAAATAGCTGCATGTGAAGAAGCTGGAATCAAGTCAGAGGTTTCTTCTTTGCCTGACAATTGTACTGAAGATCAAGTTCTTAATGTTTTGTCACATTTTCATGAAGATCCATCTATTCATGGTATACTTGTGCAGCTTCCTCTACCTCAAGTAATTTCTAAAACTGGACCATGACTATATTTAATTTTGCACATTTCAATCTAAATACATTAACATGATCGTGATGTTCATCTTTCTTGGTTTCTGATTTCTGGGAAGCATTATTCATCTATTATCATCTCCTCACTGTCTGCATAGCCATAGTAGCTTAGATTTGGCATGGGATGGTTCTTTTCTTGCAAGACATAAATGTTTTGCAAATCGCCTGACATGTTAGTTGCTGTAGATGACATGTTTTGCTATTAACACGAATTTAGAACTCATTGGGTTTTAAGGAATATAGAGATTGACAATTTGATATTTCGGAACAGCATTTGGATGAGGGGAAAATTCTAAGCTCTGTGCGCCTAGAAAAAGACGTTGACGGCTTTCATCCACTTAACATGGGGAATCTTGCTATGAGAGGTAGGGAACCACTTTTCTTACCCTGCACTCCCAAAGGCTGCATTGAGCTGTTGATCAGATCCGGTGTAGAAATCTCGGGGAAGAGGGCCGTGGTGATTGGAAGAAGTAATATTGTTGGATTACCCACGTCCTTGCTGTTGCAGGTATGTATATACATTCACTTCTATGTCCAAAACACACTATTGTCACTTGTGTTCTAGAATTATATTAGCACTGAAATATTCCCTGTTCTGATTTCTTGCAGAGGCACCATGCCACTGTCAGTATTGTACATGCATTTACTAGGAATCCTGAACAGATTACTCGTGAAGCTGATATAGTGGTTGCTGCTGCTGGAGTCCCTAATTTGGTTCGTGGTAGTTGGCTAAAACCTGGTGCAGTGGTTATTGACGTGGGGACAAATCCAGTTGAGGTAATTAATTATAAAGTATATAGCTTTATAATACCTCCTTGAATTGAATTAGAATTAGAATTAGAAAGTGCTTATAATGGTTCCAGTTGAGGTAATTAATTATAAAGTATATAGCTTTATAATACCTCCTTGAATTGAATTAGAATTAGAAAGTGCTTATAATGGTTTTGATAATTTTTACTTAGTCGAACTGATTTAGGCATATACTTTTGACCAAAAAGATAGACGGAGAGGTTCGAATCCACCTACTCAAACCGAAAAAAAGAAACTTATTTGATCTTTTAAAATTCTCAGTTAGGTTTATTTATTTATTTAAAAAAAATGATAATAATTAATGTTTTATTAATACATTTGGACATGTGGACTTGTTTCTTGATGCTTATTTGCAAAATTTAACCTGAATTTATTTACACAAATTCATCACTTCCATGCTCCATGTGTCTTAACATATGAATTCTTTGTGTGAACTTTTACTAATCATAACAAATAGAACAGTTTTCTTTTACTAACAATGGATTTCAACAATCGAAGTACAATGAACTGTTCGAATTATTGTTTGATGATTAGTTTCAAGTCCTATCTAAATTCGTTTAGCCCCGGGCCTGATTTTTAAGGATAGAATAATGTATCAATTAGTTAATTATTCAAATTTCAATTCATTTTTCAGAATTTGTAGTTATTTTTTTAAAAAACTTTGATCTTTGTTACAGCTTTCTTCAAAAATATTATTTCACAGTATAACTCTGCAATGCCCAGGATCCTAGCAGTGAGCATGGGTACCGACTAATAGGAGATGTTTGCTACGAAGAGGCATCAAGGGTGGCATCTGCTATTACGCCAGTTCCCGGTGGAGTCGGACCGATGACGGTTGCTATGCTATTACTCAACACACTGGAATCTGCTAAGCGAACGTATAGTTTTACCTAAACCTTATGTTATTCCTACATTATGGCACTCTTCTGCAGTTTTGGTTTCCTTTGATGCGGTTCGATGTTCATAAACGACCATCTTTGAACTGTATTTTGTTGTACGAAGAACATGACAGGAACAAGTCTGGTTTCCATGCTCATTCCATATGTCTGAATTTGCACTTGAGAGAGATCACAATCCCGTTCCAAACGAACCACTTTTAATGAAGGATAAAAAGTGCTTTTCATCAACTAGAGAAGGATTAGAAGCACTTTTGATGCTATTATCATGTAACTAAATGGCATATTTCCTTAATTACAGCAATTCCTTTCACTGGTTGGTTGCATTGTTTACAAGATTTAGTCCACGTGCGAACAAACAAACATAAACTTCAAGACGAAGATACTATAAAAACAATGAATGTATGTTACAATCTAAAAAACGTTGTCTACAATGGAGTGAAGTGACTGCTCGAGACACTTAATCTTCTTCTGCAGCAGTTTGCAATGGCTCTACCACAGGAGGTATGCAGTCGACCTTATAGCGCACAACCTAGCACGGTGAGAAATCAACTGTTAATCCATTCAAAGTCGTTTTCGAATCAATGAAGCTTCAAGGCAACTGGAAGAAAGAGATGGTTACCTTCTTAAAAAAGGTTGAATATGTATTGTCCCAAATCAGCTTGTAGTCCCCAGCAATGCAAGTGCAAAAGTTTCCCTAATGATAACATATCCCACCAATTTATGTTAGTAATTTCGATGCTTAATAAAATCAATTCGAGCAAAGCTCAGTGGACAAGACTCCAATGACCATCTCAAAGATTGATGTTCAATTCTCGACCTCACATCAACAGCATGTTAACATAAAACTCACCTGATCAGACTCGTAACGTTTGTGTGGCAATATCAACTGCAAGAAAAACAGTACGAAACCCATGAAAAGCAGAACCAAAGCTGATCAAATTAAATAATCAGAAAAATGAAAAACTAGGAACTTTCCTAGGAAGAAAATCAACTTACAGTCTTTCCCCCACCAGGGCTTTCACACTCCACACTGAATCCAATGTCCTGAGCAAGCATAAAGTGCAACTCCATTTCAATAAGAGAACGTATGATCATATGATCGTTCAACCAAAATGACTATATGATGGCGTAAACCAGCCACGTTAAAGAACATAAATCTGGCGGATCTGAACTAAAAATGCATATATTTATACAATGTATAGCTTTCTAGAAACTCGTCGTTTTGTTATATTCTTAATTGTTCATAAGCACAAAATGGCCAAAGGGGAAGGCGAGCATATAAATATCTATGTATCTATATCTAATTATCTATACATCAATATTACAAACAAAGCTTTCATTGAGGAAAAGAAATAAAAGAATATAAGCCAACTCTAACAGCCCAAGCCCAACCGCTAGCACATATATTGTCCTTTTTAGACTTTTCCTTTTAGGCTTCCCCTCAAGATTTTCTAAAATGCATCTGGTAAGGAGAGATTCCCGCACTTACAAAGAATGCTTTGTTCCCTTCTCCAACTGATGTTGGATCTCACAATCCACTCCCCTTTGAGACCCAGTGTTCTTGCTGACACTCGTCCCCTTCTCCAATCGATGTGGGATCTCACCCCAACACTTACCCAAAAAAAAAAAAAAAAAATGGATCTACAAAAGTAACAGCTCAAAAAGAGCCAAACAAGGACTGGGCCTAATGAGCTAGGGAGGGGCTCCAATCCAAGAGAACTTTGGGGAGTTAATTTAATGAATAGTTGCAAAAGAAAATCCAATAGCATTTGCAATTTATAGAACTTTAGTTATTGTTGAGGACTTCGATTTAAATGTATTCCTCAATAGAGACAAACCATGATGAAAATTGAAAAGGAAAAGAGATGAAGGATCACCTAATTGATACTCTTAGTACTAACAAGTTTCGCCTAGCCTCCCATTCTCCAAAATAGATAGATATTCGTTAATTAAAGATTCATTCCTCATCCAAGTGCTCCACTAATAACCCAAGCTTTTCTTTCAGATAACCTTATCTAGAAGACCCAATCCATATTATAGTAAACCTTTCAAAAATCAATCTTAACAATAATCCATCCAAATCAAGCACTTTGTAATTTTCAATAGCTTCATTAGCAATGCGAAACTTGCCAAGGAACATAATAACTAGATGAATTACGAATGAATTTATGAAGAGAATAAAATTCACTTAACTTTAAACTAGAGGAAAACAAAAATAACTCTGCAACAACATAAATAAGGCTTAACAAATATATCATCAGGATAAAATGAGATGCCTAGAGAGCATTAAGTATGCGACAAAGAAAAGGTGCAATCAAGTCAAAAGATGGTTTGGGAATTAGAAGTTGTACCATATTCATCTTGCCTTGAACCAACGAGAAATCCCAGGCAATATATGAATTGAGAGATTCCACACTTAATGAAACCTATAAAATTAATCCATATTTAATCTATTTTATATCTTTACCTTGAACAAAAAAATATCATCAAAGCAAATGACAGGAAACAAAAAAAAAAAAAATCACTCAGATGAAAATATATAAAACAGGTTCCAAGCCAAAAAAATACAATATATATATATGAGGCATCCAACAGAATTTGATATAATATTTTTACAAATTACTGCGAGCTGGGTGATTAAATTGTGTAATGAAACTACACTGCTAATAATTTAGCATTCTTTTCTCAACAACCAACCTAAAGATCAATTAAAAATAAAAAGCAAATCAAGTTTCAATGCTAACTAAATAAATATGCATCCATTTCTGTGTATCCAATATGAAGTTTATTAACCAGTGAATTTCTCTACTTAAATTAAAAAAACGTGATGTCATTACAAACTTCTTAACATCTGGACTAGGACAGAATATCATCAATATCAAACAGAGAGTAAAAGATAAGAATATTAATAAATTAATTTCAGAAACCCAAATGAACAAAACTCATAAACTTAAAATACATTCTTCTACGGAACCCTTGACTTCTGGAATGCTTTAAACGACAATTAATAAAATATTACCTATTTTTCTCAGGGAAAAGAATCCAATACTGATGGAATCGGAAAATAAGAAAAATGTGAGAATAAAAGGAAAATGCTGAAGAAAAAATAAACCTCATAAGTCTTTCCAGCTGGAACACTAATCTCTTTGTAGCTATCACCTTTCCTGTAGAGAGATTGACGGACGGACAGATGATTATAGGGATGGATAAAGGGAGAGCGAAACAAAAAGATTGGTAGAAAGTAAATAAGAACACTTAACTTTTTAACTTCGATTGATTTTATGCAACAATCATATTTTGAAATAAGGTCAAATTCTGTGTGACAGGTCTAACGCCCGGTGTTAACATTATGGATTAGATTTAGATTGGGAGTAATAAAATATTCTTTAAGGGCATGGAGAGATCAAGGGACGAGGTTTGGTCCTTTTAATGCCTTGTTTTGGACGTCATGTGTCCGAAAGCTTCTGTAATTATTCGTTAAGTTTCCTATTCTCTTAGACGGGAGCCATTTCCTGGGCCATTAGGTGAGGTCCCCTTTGGCTCCTTTTGGGCTGCAGTTTTTTCATTGTTGGATCATGTTTCTCAGCCCTTGTTAATCCTCTTGTGTTCTTTCTTCTTTGTTTAATATATTTTCATCAATCGATGAAATATTAATAAATCCAAATGTTCCATGGTCAGTGTTAAAATTGTTGGTGGAAAGGATGAGAGTTGAGCTTTAGTCAGCAATAAGCAAAGAAGCCTTTCCATTTGGGCCTCAATGGTGGAAAAGATTCAAAAGCATCCTTTTCTAGAAGAAAACCTATTGATATATACACATAAAAATGTCAATTACCTCACATCTGCTGGAATAAAGAATGGAGCATTGTTGAAAACCTCGCTGAAAAATGAGGACCAAAAATCAATAAAAAATGGAGATACTGACAACCAAAACTACAATATACAATAGCCTAGCTGAGCTTATGTGAAATTATCTTTTTGGAAACAGAAACACATTCTATTGATAAATGACAGAAACACTAATCAAGACACACCTTTTTAATTCTCTCTTTAGGATAAAAGAGCCCTCGAATAGCTATTACTATGAAAAAGACAGCCAAAAGGACCAATAAACAATAGGACCAACAACCATTACGATTTACAAATGAGCCTCCCAGCTAAAGTCAATCGCATTGCAAGAGTAATTAGGACGGATAAAAAACATAATTCTTTGCACAATCACATTTTTCGAACCAATACAGCTTTTCCTTCAAATTTTAGCCCACTTGAATTCCAGTAGAATATATTATGTCATCATACATTGTGAACAATACATCCTCTTTTATCCATTTATTCAAGAATTAACCTTTGACATACAAACAACCAAGACATACCACTAAACCCAACACCCCCACCCAAAAGAAATATTCAATTATATAATTTCAATATATTTATGCTTTCATAGAGAAATTAACGTTTAAAGCAACTGATGGAAAGTTTCAAATCATAATCGATGAAAACTATCCATGAGATGCAACCCATTGTGGGCCTTCAAAGTATCCAAAAGGACTAAACGTAGTGAGGAAGCTAAATATGCTGGAGACAGTAATACTACCGAATGAAGACGAGGAACCTCTCAAGCTCAGAGGCATACACATCAACGGCTTGTTCCAAAATAGCAAGATGATCCCTTCTGCTCAATAACCAAAAGAAACCATCAAAGCAAAAAACAGAACCAGAGTGTTCGTTCCCTCAACAGGAAAAAGAAACAATAAGTTACCCCTTACATAAAAATGCTACAATTTAAGGAACAACTGTAACATGAAAAGAAGGATTTCATACAGTTTCCTAGCATCAAAGCGTCTCCATGATAATGAAATAAAGAGTCGAATAAGGCGGACCATTGTTGTAAGCTTATACAAAGGTGGTCCATAGCGTTGTCGTTGTTCTTCCATTGGCCTGTTGATTTTCATACATTATCCTAAAGTGTAGTATGTTGAAAAGCTCAACAACTCTTAATTGAAAAGGCAAGGATGGGACTGCTTTAAACAAGTTATTTATAATAATTGAATTTAAATAGATAAATCTTAGAGAAAGAAGTTACCCATCATCATCATTTATTTTCTGAATGAATTCTAGCAATACCTGCATTAGAAAGTGAAGAGATTACAGACCATGGCATACGGTGAAGCTCCCAACCTAACTAAGATTTTTCCAGAACTCTCTTTTGCCTCTATATGAATAAATTCTCCTGTTTTGCTAGTTAGTTACATCTGACATTCACTCTTTCTCTTTCACCCTCATGTCCAACCCCCCAACCCACCCACCCACACACACAAACCTTGATAGGAAACAATATATATTAACAATGAAAAACTTCAAAAGAAAGAGTAGACAACCTCAAAATACCCAAGGAGCTTACATAAATTGCTCGGTAGAAATTAGTAAATGAAGGTAATTACGAAAATCTTAGTACATAATTTCATTTTGTAGCTAAAATATTAGCAGTTAGCACACTCCAAAAAGATATTATCCTCTACAAAACAGTCTTGGAGACAGGTGGGTAGAATTTTAAGTCTGGAATTACTCTAAGGTTTAAAATGATTTTCAGATCCTTCCATTCTTATTTCGGTTTTTTCTTTTCAAGTCGTCACCGTTTCTACGTGTTTGGGTTTTCTTTATCTTTTGCAGATGGTAGTGGTGGGGTAGTTATAGTTGTTGGCCAGGGAGCTTTTCTACTGAAAGGCGGAAGAGTAATTCTCTCATTACTTTCTTTGTTAACAAACGTGGTAGTTATAGTTGTTGGCCAGGGAGCAAAATAGATGTATGAACAGTTGACTGAGAATTTGTACCTCTGGAACTCCAACCAAATACTTCACGAGGGTTTTGTAGACACCTGTTGCAGAACCCAGCTGTGCTAACTGTCTCCTCCTGAAATAGTAATCAATAACTACGACCTTCATTATAAAGCCACCTACAACCTCAGCCAGAATGAAGGAAATTAAATCAAACAAAAGGTACCTCTCCATCTGTTGTTTCCATAAAAGGGCATATCGATCACGTATGCTTCCTCCAGAATTAACCAAAGCATCAACCTCTGCTTGCTTATTCCTCTCTGATCGCTCTCTTTGCTGACGAATTATTGTTCCTCGAAAATCTTGAGGCATGTAGGTCATTACTGCAAATATATTTTTCTTTATAAGAAACAATTGAGTATATCAATTTCTGAAGAATATAATAAGAAAATTACAAAAAAAAAGTGCAAAAAAGTGTAAGAAAAGGAAACCAACACAAATCAGAACAGCCATCCAAGAACCCCAGAAAAATCTACGGTTACACCCCATTGAAAGCCCAAAAACAAAGAAGGAACGTCAAAACCTCAAAAGCCAAAGGTGCACTAAACAATACTTCAGATCTTTTGCACCCCAAAACCATGAATAAAATTCGAATACGTTTTTGAAGTATTGGTTGAAACAAATGAAAATCTAACTGCGAACAGGAAAACCTTCACCAAATTACCCCAATCATAATTCTCAAAGAAATTGTAGAGAGAAACAAAAATTCAGAACAACTCCCCAAAAGCCATTTTAACAAAAAAAAAAAAATCTTTTTGTTGGAGGGTTTTACAACAATTGGAGAAGACTCTAGGCTACAGAAAGGGTAAAAACAAGGGAACTTTCTCAAGTACATCTATATTGAACATGATCTTTGGCGGACAAAAGCACATAATGATGATCAATTGTCCAAAAATTAGAAAATTAAAGTTGCAAAATAAGATTGGACCTTTAGTTTAAATAAGAAACAAAATAATTCATGTGTGAGAAAGTGAGTGCACATCAAAGTATCTAGGAGTTACAAAAACAACATCTGATTAATCATCAAAATAGAAAGGTTATAATAACAAAACGGTTAAATTTAAGGCACCAAAAAGAGGATTAAAAATAACATCTCATATTCAATATAGACTTCTCCTTTCCTTGAAATTTTTTCTCTGTTACTCTGCAACAAGTGTTCCAAAGTATAGCACAAATGCATTTACACCAACCAAGTTTTCCAAAATAAAGCACAATTGGAGAAGTTTTTGTGATTTCTTTAGATAGGCTTCTCCCTTTAGTACCATTTCATTTAATGAATGAAATTTTTTCCTATCCACAATTAAGTGCTCTGAGGTAAGGCACAAATGCATCAACCAGGAAACCTTATAGTTAATTTTAGACCTCTGAATAGTCGAGCCTTGAATCACAAGTCTTGAGGATGTTTAGGAAAATCCAACGGTAAGCTAAAGACATCCAACAACTTGGACCATGAAGCCCCATAAACAAGCAAGATCTAGATAGATTGGCTGCTTTTTTCCCGATTACATCTGTAAAGACAATCCCAATTTCCATGCTAGCAAGAGGATTTCTGATCTGAAATTTATTAATATTATTCAGAAATCCTAGAGCTAGCGACTGTAAGAAAACTATACACTTCATAAGAACCTAGAGACTGCACGGACACTTAATGAGGTGAGAGGATTGGTTTCCCTAGAGTTAACCAAGAAAAGCGAAATTTAACAATGGACATAGCCGCAACTGTCCAGCTTCCAAACTCAAGCTTTTGGGATCTCAAGGATATTGGGTAAAAGTGAAACAGAGGGCTATAATTTTCCTTTTGGCTTCTAGATAGCCCACTATACAAAGAGCTCCCCAAGAATAGTCCACTATCCATTTTTCTATCAAACCAGATGGATATCCCTTCTTTTATTTCTTTTATACCCATGGGTGTCCAAGCAAGCTTGTGTGTACCTCAATCATTCTCATAGTACAACCACCATACCCTAATCTATTTGGTTGCTATTTGCTAAGGTAATTAATAGGATACTTAAATCCTAGATGCTACCATGGCTTGAACCCAATTGGATATCCTTTTTAATATCTCCTTTAGTGTTGGTTACAAATTCTTTATTCTTCTCCTCTTGTTCAGTTTCTTGTAATACAACAGTTCCTTATTGGTTAGAAAAAAAATAGAAAAATCAACAATCTCCAACCAAACTACATCGTTTCATAATAACAATACATATAAAAAAAAATCAACCAAATGATAGGTGAAACGTTATAGACAAGATACGCTTTCAAAAGGACTTCCTCTTGAATAATGAATGATGTATGAAAAGTAACCTGTGTTGAACACGTGCTCAGAATTTTTAGATTGGAAATCCACCAACACTTTTAAGGTATTCTTCAATTTTTCTTCTAGCTTTCCTAGAATATTAGCAAGTTCAGACTCGCCAGTTGCAGACTCCTTCTGGACCTGCAATGTAAACATATAAATAAGTTATGATACAACAACGCTAGGACTTATGTACATAAGCATGTTTGGCGCACAAATCTTACCACTTGAGGCCAACGAGATTTTTTAAGCAGAAACAGGATTTCTTCCACGTTCTCCCTATTCTTCCACATATTCTCATCAATTTTATGAGGAGGAGGATGATTTGCTTCATCAAGAAGGGTGCTTTCCTCTGAAATGAGGATGATCCCCACAAGAAAAACACCAAAACTAGTAATTAAAATGAAGTGGTTAACAGCGAACACTCGTCCAATATGATGATCATTGTTAAAGAGTAAACAAGAAGGTGAAAACAATTGAACTGGTCACGAAATAGATCTAGATATAATTTTGTATTATAACCAACTTCAGTGACATAATGACTGCGTACACAATAATAAAATTAAATTTCAATTATCTTTTCATATCGTTTCTTTAAATAGTTGATCAAAAACATAATTTTCAAGTCGTAATCCACAAGAGCCCAACTTGAATGGTGGAGATCATGAGACGAGCATAGACTAAATAAACTTCTAAAAGCATAACAAGCCAAACACATGCGAGAACTGCAAATAAACTCTAAAATCACATTAAGGAACAAAGCAGGAGCAGAGATCTAAAAGAGAACAAGCTCAGCTTCAAACCATCAGCAACCAGCGAGATCGTGCCCTAACCTACAAACAAAAATGCAATAAGATACAAGTCAATGGCGAAACCTGGAGTAGGCGGTAGTTCATCAATCAAAATGTTCGCCAAGGCGAGCATCTGAGTTGAGAGGCGAGAGATATCGTCAGATAGAGGCGTAAATGGATACTTTTCATAGTAGGAAGCCAGGAAATGCCTGGTTATTGGCACCAGACCCTCCATGGAAGCCATTTCCGCCGTTAACTTGGCTCTCTTCTCCGATTCAAAATCTCAGTTGAAGCTTTCCCCGCTGAAAATTCCTCCTCCGATTGATTGCAGAGGAAGAAGATGCGTTTTCGTATCGTTAAAGCAAATTAGCACACCGGAAAACTTCCACCGTCGAAGGAATTCTCCCAGTAGCTCTTCTGGTAGCCTTTGATCGTCAAAAGAGTCG
This sequence comes from Cucurbita argyrosperma subsp. sororia, assembly GCA_018691285.1. Taxonomy (NCBI): domain Eukaryota; kingdom Viridiplantae; phylum Streptophyta; class Magnoliopsida; order Cucurbitales; family Cucurbitaceae; genus Cucurbita; species Cucurbita argyrosperma. The sequence continues at coordinate 6,762,256 of CM031887.1, forward strand.
TAGAGCAACAAGAAGACGGCTCTACTCCGCTACAAAACTGCTCTTTCATCAATCCACCGTCATCAATCGACTATTTTTATATCATCTTATCGACATGTCGTTTACTTTTTCCCCTTTTTTTCGTATGTTTTTCTATTTACAAATTATTTCAACTCCATTATTAAATAAAAATTAAAAATTAAAAATTAAAAATTAAAAAAATTTTGAATTATGTTTACTTTACCTCCCAAAAAAAAAAAATAATAATAATAAAATAATAATACACGGGCAGTCCATGCCCGAACGCGTGCTTGTTGCCACAATTGCATTATGTCATGACTCACAATGCTCGAATAAGTTAACTAATTAGAATTTGGGTGTCTTTGGCGTGAGCAACGTGCTCAAGCCTCTCACCCCATTTCTCTTAACATATTTGTGAGATCCCACATTTATTGGAGAGAGGAACGAAATTTGAAGCATTCCTTACAAGGGTGTGAAAACCTCTTTTTAATAGACACGTTTTAAAAATTGTGAGGCTGACAGTTGTACGTAATAGGCCAAAGCGGACAATACCCGCTAGCGGTGGGTTTGTTGTTTACAAATGGTATTAAAGCTAGGTGCCACAATCGCACTTTTGATAGCAGTGGACTTGCAATTGTGCGGCACTCACTCTCTAACGACAAGTGAGCTAAGTCAATTCGTTCTTGCGTCATCAACGGCCAAACGACGTATAATCGAGCCTCTGGCCTCGGTTTTAAGAGAAGGTTTTAGAAAACGAGGGCAGAGAGAGATTTTCGAAAGAGACGTTATATAAGCAAGCAACAGAGAAATAACAACGGCTCACAGTATATAACCTTGGGTAGGAAGAAGTTGACAACTAGTCGTATCCCCCTATAGTACATTCTAAGTCATTTCATGTCTGACAGGCCTAGACATGATATTTCTAAAACGTCATACTTCCTAGAAATACAAAAATAAAACACTAGAATATGAAAAGACATAAAGGGTTGAGCTTGTCATGGGCAACACGCCTTGAACGAGCATGATTGTGACACTAGGCACCAAGCAGTGTGCCAGAGAAGATGCTAGCCCCGTAGGTGTGGATTTATGATCCCACATTGGTTGGAGAGAGAAATGAAGCATTCCTTATAAGAGTGTGTAAACTTCTTCCTGCTAGACGCGTTTTAAAACCATGAGGCTGAATATTTACCGGTGGTGGACTTAGGCGGTTACAATATTTAAAAAATCGGGACTGAGAAATTTAAGAAAGCATCTAGAGAAGGTCAGCATGGCTACTGTTTTGGATAATTTATATGTGCACGTTTATAAAGTCGTGTCTGGATAAATACCATACATCCGAACCTACCCATGAATGATATTTGTATCTAAGGTTACGTACATGATTTTAGATCTCATCAAGTATAAAACAATATTTGCACGTGTTCACAATTTTCGACTCTTACTCAATAGTTTTTTTTTTTTTTTTAGAATCACTATAATTCACTCCAACCTCGATCAACGATTTAGCCCAAATGTCATTTGTCTCGACCCAACCCGTTTTGTCCCCAAGTCTCCTCGACCGAGCTTGTTCTATATTCCAAATTTACTTGTAACGTTTCTCTCGCAGTAAAACAAAATTAATAATTTCAAATAATTTTAAATAATTTTTTAAAATTTAAAATTATTTATGTGTGGATCACGACTTTAGGATCTAAACATTACCTTCCACGTGTTCTTTACTTTAGATCTAAAATTTCCGGTTAAAATGAGCATAACTTAACATATACTAATTTCTTTAAAGTTTGAAGTTTAAATTTTCATACCACACGTTTTCGATTTAATCCAATGTTTTAAATTGTCTCGATTGAGTAAAAAATCGAGAAAATTAATAATTTTTGAGTGGGAGAGAGAGAATCCGTGAACTACTTCTCGTGTATGAACAAATTAAATAAGCAAGATTTAAACTTAAAAAATAACCTCGACTAAATTAGAATTAATTGAAACTATCGGACCAAATTGTGACTAAACATCGAGATCGTATCGATCATTTATAATTGCATGAAACTTTTTTTAAAAATACTATAAGTTTCCTATAACAACTCAAGCTCATCGCTAATAGATATTGTTCGCTTTGACCAGTTACGCATCGTTGTCAGCCTCACGATTTCAAAACACGTCTATTATGGAAAGGGTCTAGGGTCTAGCCCTACTCCAACTAGTGCATTCTACCGTTCGGTGACTACCTCTAATACCATTTGTAACAGCTCAAGCCCACCGCTAACAGATATTGTCCACTTTGACCCGTTACATATCGTCATTATCCTCACAATTTTAAAACGCGTCTGTAGAGAGAGGTTTCCACACCCTAAGGGATGTAGCTGACATAGTGAGCACTTGCTTTGCATGCAAAAGGTATAGAGTTTGATACCCCACATCTCCACTCTTATTAAAAATTTAAGAATAAAAATTTTAAGAATATTAATTAAAATTTTTAATATATATATTATTAATTTTTCTTTTTTTGGGTCGACAATATAATATTAAAGTGCTAATTTTTTTAAAGAAAAAATATAGCCGTGAGGTGTGACAAGTGTCGTCCCGGAGAGATGCAAAACTAAACACTGACAACGACATGTAAGGCAGTGATTCAATCCCCCACAAATTCTGGATCAAACGGCATGAAATCCGCTTGCGTTCTTGAAGCATCTTTTTAGGCGTTCTCCATTTTCAATCCCTGATCTTCTTTTGTATACCCGTTCGGTTGGATTTGTGCTGAAAAAGGTCGGGTACTGGATTTTACCTCTCCTGTTGGCCGTTTTGATTCGCTGCTGATTCTACGTTCTTTGTAAGTTGCTTGTTCGATTTTTCTTTTGCTTCATGGATTCGATTCTTCCCTGTTTTTGTCCGGGTTAGTAGCTTATTGATTGCGATTTGTTCGTCTGTAATGGTTTTCTTAAGTGTGTTCTTGTTTTTCGGAGCTTATTTGATCGGAGATCGATGGGGAGTTCTGGATTCTCGTGGAAGTTGCCGGATCATCCTAAGCTTCCTAAGGATAAGACGGTAGCTCTTATTGTTTTGGATGGGTGGGGTGAAGCTGATCCTGATCGCTATAACTGTATCCATGTCGCCGAAACTCCCACCATGGATTCCCTTAAGAAGGTAGTTTAATGTTGTGGATTCTTCCTTATCGATTCATGTTTGTGGTACCGATTTTGGATTAGAAATGGTGTTCTTCCCCTCAGATTTTGAGGTTTTTCTTGCTGTTTTGCAAGCGAATTCGGATGTTTTAGTGATTTTGCGGGTTTTTTCAATCTAAACGAGTGAATGGTGACCTTCAAATATTCATTTGGCTGTTTTTTGAATGTATTGATCGACTATCTACTGATTCTGATAGGGCGCCCCTGAGAGATGGAGGCTGATCAGGGCACATGGAAAGGCAGTAGGACTTCCTACAGAAGATGACATGGGCAACAGCGAGGTCGGACATAACGCGCTTGGTGCTGGACGTATCTATGCTCAAGGGTGAGCTTATCTTATTATTGGTCTCATTGTTTTGCAGCATTTTTTATTGGTACATGGATAGTCATTTCACTATGTTTATCTGATTTGGAATTAGAGATTTTCATCTTACCTGTGGCAGTAGAAGAAATCTTGTGCAAGTTATTGAGTAGAGGCGGAAAGTACTTGTTTTAAGACTATAAACGACACATTATTCATATTCCTGTACTGTTGCTCAGTTACTAAACTAGAGAGACATTTTTCTATTAGAAAAACAAAAAGAATATTTGAAAGTTGGAGTAATTGATGAAAGGTGTGAGATCCTACATCAATTGGTGGGAGAACGAAGCATTCTTTATAAGGGTGTGGAAACCTTTCCTTGCAGACGCATTTTAAAAAAAACCTTGAGGGGAAGCCCAAAAGGGAAAGTCCAAAGAGGACAATATTTGCTAGCGGAGGACTTGGGTAGTTACAAATGATATTAGAACTAGACATCGGGCGATGTGCCAACGAGGAGGCTGAGCCCCGAAGAGGGTGGACACGAGATGGTGTGCCAGCAAGGATGCTGGGCCCCGAAGGGTGGTGATTGGGGGGGTCCCACATCGATTTGAGATGGGAACGAGTGCCAGCGAGAACGCTGGGCCTTGAAGGGGGGTGGATTGTGAGATCCCACATCGATGGTTGTGGAGGAGAACGAAGCATTCTTTATAAGGGTGTGAAAACCTCTCCCCAGTTGACGTGTTTTAAAAACCTCGAGGGGAAGCCCGAAAGGGAAAGCTTAAAGAGGACAATATTTGCTAACGGTGGACTTGGGCTAGGATAATATCTGCTAACGGTGGACTTGGGATTCCTCTTTAAATTGTAACAAGCCTATTTGAACTCATTTATTAGCAATAGAGCAAAGAAAGAATTTGATTTTATGGCCTGTCAGTTCTTTTTCCATTACTGGAACTTGAGATGAAATCGTTTCGAATGCAGTGCAAAGCTTGTTGACCTTGCTCTTGCCTCTGGAAAAATATATGAAGGAGAAGGCTTCAAATACATCAAGCAATCCTTTGAAACCGGCACATTGCATCTTATAGGATTATTGAGTGATGGTGGAGTGCACTCTAGGATAGATCAGTTACAGGTAAGTGCTTAAGTTTTCATATTGTTTCTCTACCTTCCATATGTCTTCTCCAATTTATTAGTCTTTCGTTTATGCACACTCATCAATGTTTTGATCTCTGTAGTTATTACTCAAAGGAGCAAGTGAGAATGGGGCTAAAAGAATCCGTGTCCATATTCTTACTGATGGGCGTGATGTTTTGGATGGTTCGAGTGTGGGATTTGTAGAAACTCTTGAAAATGACCTTGCCAAACTACGTGAGAGCGGGGTCGATGCACAAATCGCATCTGGTGGAGGCCGTATGTATGTGACAATGGATCGATATGAGGTACATCTTTGTCCGAGTAATTTTACTTGTATGATCACAATACCACCAATTTGCAACGAGTGAGGAGCGGGGGTCATGATATGCCATATGCTTTTGAAAAAAGTCTATGTATGTTAAACATCGAAAAATATTCATTTCAAATAATTATAAATCTGTAATCATATCATGTTATAGTCGGAATAGTAAGCTTACCGTTCGTCACTACGTGTGGAAAATTGCTTGTTAGAATCATTCTATCGAAGTCCCAACTGTTTTTGTTACTTCAAATTATAGAATGATTGGGAAGTTGTGAAGCGAGGATGGGACGCACAAGTACTTGGCGAAGCACCATACAAGTTCAAAAGTGCCGTTGAAGCTGTCAAGAAATTGAGAGAGGAAACCAAAGCAAGTGATCAATATCTTCCTCCATTTGTCATAGTTGATGATAGCGGGAAGTCTGTGGGCCCAATAGTGGATGGAGATGCAGTAGTCACCTTTAATTTTAGAGCAGATCGGATGGTTATGATCGCCAAGGCCCTCGAATATGAAGACTTCGATAAATTTGACCGAGTTAGGGTCCCTAAAATTCGTTATGCTGGAATGCTTCAGTATGATGGTGAGTTGAAGCTTCCAAGCCATTACCTTGTCTCCCCCCCAGAGATTGAGAGAACATCTGGGGAATATCTTGTGCACAATGGTGTTCGGACCTTTGCTTGCAGGTGAGCAGTAGCCAAGCTATTATGTGTTGTTTCTTTGACTGGTACTAAGATCTGATTGGTTTATATATTCATATACTTTTGCATCTGTGTAACATTCTTGTGCACAAGTCAGTTTTAGTTTCTGTAAAATTACAAATGTTCTTTGTAACAGTCCAAGCCCACTGCTAGCAGATATTGTCCTCTTTAGGCTTTCCCTTTCAGGCTTTCCCTCAAGGTTTAAGAATGCTTCGTTCACCTCCCTAACAGATGTAGGATCTAACAATCCATCCCCTTCGGAGCCCAACGTCCTCGCTGTCACTCGTTTCCTTCTCCAATTGATGTGAGATTCTCCACAATCCACCCCCTTCGGGGCCTAGTGTTCTTGCTGGCACATCGCCTTGTGTCTACCCCTTCAGGGCTCAGCCTCTTTGCTGGCACATCACCCGGTGTCTGGCTCTGATACCATTTGTAACGGCCCAAGCCCACCGCTAGCAGATATTGTCCTTTTTAGACTTTTCTTTTCGAGTTTCTCCTCAAGGTTTTTAAAACGTGTCATCTGCTAGGAAGAAGTTTCCACGCCCTTATAAAAAATGCTTTGTTCACCTCCCCAGCCGATGTGGGATCTCACACTCTGTATGTTTAGATTTATGCAATTTTAGCTATACTTGGCTAACTGTGATGTGAACTATTTTCCCCTCTCTAATACAGTGAGACCGTCAAGTTTGGCCATGTTACATTCTTCTGGAATGGAAACCGTTCTGGATATTTTAACCCAGAAATGGAGGAATATGTGGAGATTCCTAGTGATTCTGGGATCACCTTTAATGTTAAGCCAAAGATGAAGGCCATAGAGATTGCTGAGAAGGCACGAGATGCTATTCTTAGCCGAAAATTCCATCAGGTATGCATTGAGCTTTTAACTTGTCAGTTGAATATATTAGTTTGATTTTGTTCCAACTTGTTAGCATGTTTGTTCACATGTTGGAAATAGGTACGTGTTAACCTGCCGAACGGTGACATGGTCGGACACACTGGTGATATTGAGGCCACAGTTGTAGCTTGCAAGGCTGCTGATGATGCCGTAAAAGTATGTGATTTTATTGCTTGAGACATTTGATTCTGGCATTCTTTCTTCTCGGGCATGCAAAGCTTTTTGTTTCTATATCCATGTCTACGAGCGATGTTCTAAAAACCCCGCAGAGGTGCATGCCTTAAGCTCGGTGCGACCTCTGTGCCCCATTTCAAAGACGTGAGGCTCTGTTAATTGTGATGTGCACCTCAAGCCTAGCTTCTTTCATTTTCGTATACTTTCTCATCATCTTAATGTTCAACATTTTTTTCTTTTGTGCCTTGTGCTTAAGCCTTGGATGGCTACTGCTCTATAGTGCATCTCGAACTGAAAAACACTGTCCACCAAAGAGTCACGAGTTTCGTGCCTGTACCATTAATCGTTTTTGTCATCCTTTCCCCATTTGCTCACTTTTTTAGAGTATGGTTGCAGATTATCCTCGACGCAATCGAACAAGTAGGGGGAATATACGTTGTCACTGCAGATCACGGAAATGCAGAGGATATGGTGAAGAGAAACAAGTCGGGGCAGCCTCTTCTTGACAAAAATGGCAAAATTCAAATCCTGACCTCTCACACTCTTCAGCCAGTAAGTTTGGCTCTTACCAGTAAATTTCATATGGGTACTTGATTACTTGTAGAACCAAGAGAAACATGTAGCTAGTAGGGATTGTAAATAAGGTTCTCTTTGGAGTACTTTGTTTCTGTTTTCAAATCTGTTTTTAAATCTATTTTCAAGAACTGATCTGTGACTATAGCATCCCAAGTCCACCGCTAGCACATATTGTCCTCTTTTAACTTATCCTTTTGGACTTCTCCTCAAGGGTTTTAAAACGCGTCTGTTGGAGAGAGGTTTCCACGTTCTCCTCCTCCACCGATGTAGGATCTTAGGATCCACCCCCTTCTATGGCCCAACATCCTTGTTGGCACACCACCTCGTGTCCACTCCCTTCAAGGCTTAGTCTCCTCGCTGACACATTGCCCAGTGTCTGACTTTGATACCATTTGCAACGGCCCAAACCCACAGCTAGCAAATACTGTTCTTTTTGGGCTTTCCCTTTCGGCTTTTCCCTCAAGCTCTTTAAAACGCATATGCTAGAGAGAAGTTTCCACACCTTTATAAAGAATGTTCGTTCTCCTTCTCATTCCCAACCGACGTAGGATCTCACAGTGACAGTATATTTGAAATCACTGATCTTAAAGCTTCAAGAATAATAGTGCCATTTATGTTCTATCGAAGCTATTCTTCAAAACAGTTTGGAAACGCTTGGGGGGATTTTGGTGGCAATGAAAGTTGTCCTGAATTTGTTTTGATTGGATCTTTGAACTGTAGGTTCCTATTGCAATTGGAGGTCCGGGACTGGCCCCTGGGGTCAGATTCCGTAAGGATGTTCCTGATGGAGGGCTTGCCAATGTTGCTGCAACTGTTATCAATCTCCATGGGTATGAAGCTCCAAGCGACTACGAGACAACCCTAATTGAAGTCGTCCATAACTAAGTGAGCGACATGGAAAGTTAAAGGTATTCGAGTAACGTTATGTATTTAGGATTAACCGTGCGAGAAAACTAGCAATGGCTATGCTAGGTTGTTGAATAAGTACTGGTTTTGATCTTTGGATTCATGTTTATTTGTGGGTCTATCCATGTTAACCAGACTATGAAAAGAAGATACAGTTTCAATCAATAAATTTTGTTGACTCTAGTTACTTGAGCATCGGCTGATTTAGACATATATTCTAACCAAAGCTCGAGCATCTAATTCTTCTAACCAATCTATTGTGTTAGAACTAAACAAAAAAACTGATCGAAGCATGTCGGTACAGTCGAATACCTATGGACCAATCTAAACTACACATAGCACAACGATCTAAAAGTTATAGGGCTTAGGGCTTTATTACTCGCCATACTCCTACTAGAAGGTCGGATATGATCTTAGTTCATCTTCGATCACTCGGGCTGGTGCTGGTGCAGGGAATGTGAGTGGTACGTCACAACTCAAAATCGAAATCAATCATAAAATTCGGAGTCTTTGCAAAACTAACCGTTATTTCCTTGCAGCTTGGCAAAGATTCTGCGGCGGTGACCGGCGGCCTGGTGAAGCAGCGTGAGCAACGCGCGGGGCAGTGGTGGACGGCGGCTCTTCCTCACAGGTTGGCAAGCAACGGCGTCCCGCGTCAATGTGGCTCGTCCGGCAGCGGTCTGACCGGCCGAGCGTGAAGGAGAGGCAGCATTGGCGTGGGACGAGAGGTGGACGGCGGCGTGCGGTGGTCGGAGGATAGGAAAGACAAACGCTGGAGTGAGGAGAAGAAAGGAGGGTGGTGCGGCTCGAGTGGCTGGATGGGGCAGCGGCTGGTCTAGGGCTCCGTGTCTGTGAGTGGAGGGCAAAAGGCGGCTGAGCTCGGCTATTTATAGCCCAGCCTCAAAAATTTTCTTGACAAAAAAAAACCTACATTTAATCCATTTATAACAACTATGTCGAAGCGGTGACCATTAACCCGCTACTATTTAAAAAAAATGGTTTTTTTCTAGCAACTATGTCGGAGCAATAACGAGTGCGACTACCCATAACACGAGCTATCATTTCCCGAAACCTCACTTCTCTGCCAACAGTGTTGGAGGATGGTGATCAACTGTGTGACTACCCTCAACACGAGATATTAATGTTCGAAACTCCTATTCTTGGACAATTATGTTGGAGTGGTAACGATCAACTGTGCTACTACCCACAACACGAGCTACGATTTCCTGAAACCCCACTTCTTCAATAATTGTGTTGGAGCGATGACGATCCACTATGCAACTACCCACAACACGAACTATTATTTCCTAAAATCTCACTCCTCCGACAATTGTGTTGGAGCAGTGATGATCAACTGTGCAACTACCTACAACACGAGCTACTATTTCCTAAAACTGCACTACTCCAATAATTGTGTTGGAGCGGTAACGATCAACTGTGCAACTACCCACAATACAAAAACTATTATTTATTAAAACCCCACTTCTCTAACTATCGTATTGGGGCAGTGATGATCAACTGTGCGGCTACCAACAACACAAGCTATCACTTTTTCGAAACCCCTATTCGCAGACAGTGTTCGAGCGGTAACGATCAACTGGACGACTACCCACAAACACGAACTTTTTCAATTATTTGCTATTAGAGGGTATAACTCTATACTTAACCAACCGACATTGATCGACAAGCTCCACCCAAACTAACCCAAACTACACCACCTCGAAGAAGAACGCTATTAAAATATGTATGTTTATCCATTTAATTTCTCAAAAAATTCAATTGTGTTATAAAGAAAATAAAGGTGAAAATCAATTTCTTGCAACCGAGTTAGGGAGGGAAAAAATAGTGTTTTTTTTTTTTTTTTTTTTTTGGATATTTAAAAAAAAAAAAAAAACAAAAACAAACAAAGAAAAGACAAAGTAACAGCCAGATCATTGGGAGGCGCCACGTGGCATATATGGATCTAACTGGTTGTGTTTTTTCCCTCCTTTTTTTATAAATTTGAAAAAAAGCGAGAGAGAGAGAGAGAGAGAGAGAGAGGGAGCGTTTTCGAAATTTGAGAGCCATTTTAGGGTTCGTTGCTTTTTCACAATTTCTCGGTCTCACGATCCGATCCAGAAAATCAGTTCATCATTTTCAATCCATTTTCAGAGCACGAAGAAGAAGAAGAAGAATCGGAATCTTCAGCTGCCATGGAGAAGTACGAGAAGCTCGAAAAGGTCGGAGAAGGAACTTACGGGAAGGTGTACAAGGCTAAAGATAAGGAAACTGGCCAACTTGTTGCTCTGAAGAAAACTCGCCTTGAAATGGACGAAGAAGGAGTTCCACCGACGGCGCTTCGTGAGGTTTCTCTTCTCCAATTGCTCTCTCAGTCTCTCTATGTTGTTCGTCTTCTCTGCGTTGAGCATGTTCACCACCATAAAAGTGGTAAGCCTCTTCTCTACCTTGTATTTGAGTATCTGGATACTGATCTCAAGAAGTACATCGATTCGCATCGCAAGGGACCCAACCCTAGGCCTCTTCCTTCTTCCCTTGTTCAGAGTTTCTTGTTTCAACTCTGTAAGGGTGTTGCGCATTGTCATAGTCATGGCGTTCTCCATCGTGACCTGAAACCGCAGAATCTTCTTCTGGATCAGGGTAAGGGTATTCTGAAGATTGCCGATCTTGGCCTTGGCCGTGCTTTTACTGTCCCTCTTAAGAGCTACACTCATGAGATTGTTACTCTCTGGTACCGTGCTCCTGAGGTTCTCCTTGGATCCACTCATTACTCCACTGCTGTCGATATGTGGTCTGTTGGTTGCATCTTCGGTATTTCCTTACACTTATCATCATCGTAGTAGTCAATTAGCCACCGCTTCCTTCGTCTTTATTGATCGATCATATTACTCATTAATTTCTATCCATTTTTCGGTAAAATGCCAGCTGAAATGGTGAGAAGGCAGGCCCTGTTCCCCGGAGATTCTGAGTTTCAGCAGTTGCTCCACATTTTTAGGTACTTAATTTCCTTTTCCTTTTTCTCGTACAGCTTCGTAGTCCTGTACGTGTCTGACGTTTTAACTCATAGGCTTCTAGGTACCCCCACCGAGAAACAGTGGCCTGGAGTTAGTTCTTTGCGGGACTGGCATGTCTATCCTCAATGGGAACCTCAGAATCTGACACGTGCAGTTCCATCCCTGGAACCCGAGGGTGCTGACCTTCTCTCGGTAATTTTGCTTGTTCCTCTTACTTTATATTTTAAGAACTTCTTTTGAACATTGCTCAAATCGATAAAACAGTTACCCGTCAGAGAACTAACTCTATCTGGGTAACTTCTTAGCCTTACAAAAACAATTGTGGCAGAGTTTTGGGCACTCATTAGCAGAGGATTTTGTTGTATTAGAAACAAAATCAATTGTACCGGGATGGAAGCTGAAGCTAGTAAAAATAGGAGTGAAAATTCAGTTGCCTTTCAACTTTCAGGAGCTAAAGTAACTACCTTCTTCGTTGAGATAACCAACAGGGTGGAGGTCACATTTTTACTTGGTTTCTTGGGATTGATCCATTGATATGCCACTGCTGAAGTTTAATTTCTTCTCATCTTATCAGATCTGTGAAACTCAATCTGTGACATCCCACTGATGTGGGATGGGAACGAAGCATTTTTTATAAGGGTGTGAAAACCACTCACTAATAGACGTGTTTTAAAACCTTGAGGAGAATCCCATAGGAAAAACCCAAAGAGAACAATATCTGGTAAAGGTTTGGGCTGTTACAAATGGTACCAGAGTCAAGCACCGGACAGTATGCCAGCGAGGACGTTGGCCCCCAAGGGGGGTAGATTGTGAGATCCCACATTGGTTGGAGAGGGGAATGAAGAATTCCTTATAAAGGTGTGGAAACCTCTATTTAACATACGCGTTTTAAAAACTTAAGGGGAAACTTGAAAGGGAAAGCTCAAAGAGGATAATATCTGCTAGCGGTGGGCTTTGACTCTTACATGACTACTTTGTCTAATTCCTATAGTAGCTACTCATATTTCATAAGGATGGAGCTTTTATAGCAGCTACTCAGCATCCCTTTTTCGTTTGGATTGCAATTGATGCCTCTAAGCCATAACCCTCTTATCGCATTGGAAACTACTTACACCATCTTGTTTTCAGGAGTAGACTTTTGTTATGCAATCAAGTCATCCATAGTTAACCTCTTGTCTAGTACTAGAAAATCTACTTATATCGGTTATTAAGTCACACCTTTCTTACTGTTAAAAGTGCTCTCCTCTCTAGTCTCTCAATGTCTTTCGAAATAGAATTGAGAGGATACTATGCTAGCTTATGTACCTTACCGTTCATTCAACTATTGTGGAGGCACCCAATGTTCCTCGAAGGTTCCATTCTTTCCTGCTGCCAACCGTTATCTTCTTCATCAGGTTGGTCCTCCGGAAGATATGGCCTATCTACTTTTTATTAGATCATTAGAGAAAGGTCAATGCTGAGGTGTTCATCAACCAAAACTAGCTATTCTTCTAAAAGTACATTTTCATCCATACCTTAGTGGGGGATCTTGTTACCGTTGTTGATGACATTGCTAAGCTGCTGTTATCAACCTTGGGCGGTTGGTCTAAGCATGACAGCAGTGCAAGATTAGAATCTAGTTATAATAAGCTCATCATGATCATCAAGTCTCAAATCTCAATTCGAGAGTTTTGTATCCTTTTAAAGTTTAATCTAGGCAAGGGTTAACAATATCAAAAGAAACCATCCAACGTACTTGAATAAGGTGAAAAAACATTATTCATTCCGTCATTAGGAATGTAGGGCTAGGATTTTTTTTCTTCTTCTTTTTCTCTGTACAATGATACATCCTAAACTTCCATTTCATTTATCCTTCATTGTCCATGAATTTCATTTGACGTTCAATGACAGAGAATATAGAACAACTTTTTTTTCTCGTTGCTCGGATACTACTTCGAAGTAAGAATCTTCATTTATATCCAATTCACCATCTTAGTTAATGATTTCAGTTTCCTTTTAGTATTTAATCTGCAGAAAGATTTTATAGCCACTATTCTAGAATGAGCATAGATTGTTATAGAGATGCAAGCCTGCAACGTGGATCAAATGGTCTATGAGCCCTTTGGTTCTTCTCCATCTAGTACTACTAATTGCTGGTTTTGCCTGCAATGTAATGCTCTCTTATGTATTAATTTGTTTTTTGTTTCGTGCAAATGCAGAAAATGCTTACATATAATCCGGCAGATAGAATCTCAGCGAAGGCAGCTCTAGAGCATCCGTACTTTGACAGCCTCGACAAGTCTCAGTATTAGACAGCTGAAAGAATGTGAGAGAATATAGAAAATGGTAATAGATGTGATGTGATGTGATGCTTAATTGATTTGTGCAATGTGAAATGTTTTGTTTCTTGTGGTAATCTGAAAAAGTTGGTCAACTTGTCATCATCTTGGTGAATGCAAGCACTTCAACTTGTATTTGTGAATTTAAATTAAGAATTTTGTTGTTGTCTCATCTTAATACTCTGTATGATAAAGCTCACTTTGGCTGCTGCTTCATAGATTTGAAGGAATTGGAAGATAGTAATGGAGGAAAGAAGTGGTACAAGTAAGTCTAATGTATGAGTCCATCCTCATTTTTTAGTGTTTTATATGGAGGACTTGTTACAAAAATTGGACAATAAAAGATAAATGTTAGAAGGAAGGCATTAGATTAAAAATCGTTAGTTATTTTTGATATATATCGATCGTTTCATTCTTAAAATTCTAAAAAAGAACTAATTATATTAGTGTCTATAATTGATTTCTTCTAAATAATACTGATTAGACTTACAACAATCACATAAACGTCCTAAATACCCATTTGTCAAGAAAAAAAAACTCTTGTATCGAAGAAGTTCACACTTTCTTTGTACTATAAATGGTTTGTACCCTCCCCTTTCCGACTGAACTAACTCTCAAGGCCAATCTCCTTCGATGTAGAGATAGGTAGGAGGTTTAACAATCACATAAACGTCCTAAATACTCATTTGCCGAGAAAAATACTCTTCTATCGAAGAAGCCCACATTTTCCTTGTAGAAGTACAAATGGTTTCTACCCTCCCCTTTCTGACTAGACCAACTCTCAAAGTCAATCTCCTTCGATGTAGAGACGGGTAGGAAGTTTACCTAAAAGCAACCACCCCGAGCGTATGTCATTTCTTTCCTTATTTCTTTTTCTTCCTTTTTCCCCAGTGACCTTTAAAAACTCAAAACAGTCTAATCAAAAAAAAAAAAAAAAAAATAGTATAAAGTTAATATAATTTACCAAGTAATTATCATATCATTCACCAAAAAGTAGTATAAAGTTAATCAAATGAGCTTAAAACGACCATTTAGAACCATTTCCCCTTAAACTCATGGATTTAAATTATCCCATTTGAAACAAAGTCAAAGTCGAATAGACATCGAACTCAAACCTCAACAAGAAATATACTTTGGTCATCGACTAATCTTCTAAATTATACTCGAGTTTTACACTTTACTAATCATAAGCAAACTTCAGTGACAGAAATCTTAAATTGTTGACTATGCTTGTAAAGCCAAGGAAGATTTTTACACTAGGGTACATAACACATTAAAATCTATTAATGTTACAATGCAAACACACCTATCAACTACTGTCACAAGCTATTATTCTACCATCGAATCTGGCATTAGTATAAACCGACCTTTCATCATCATCATCATCATCATCAAATCATCAGTTCGATCAATGTTAAAACAAACTTCAGGAGTGAAAAAAAAAAAAAAAAGAAAAAGAGAAAAGGAAAAACAAATAAAAAAAATGAGTTCTTCAGTTAGACCACACATGTACCAGACCGTTCTTGTTACCCGTGTATATCTCGTTACGCTCTTCGTCATAGAAAAGTGCAGTGATATCTTCCAAAGCCTCTGCAACTGTGTTTCTCATCTGTGAAGAACTGCATTGCTTTTTTGAAATGTCAGCGCAGCTGCAGTCCTCAACCTTGGGGTTTCCATTGCTTGCATTAATCTTCGCCAGACATTTTCCAGTCAAGATGTTGCTGATATTGATCGAACCAGCTGCATCAAAACATAAATGGCACCAAATCAGAGATGATCATAGTGGTGGAATACCCACCCAACTTCTATTTATTCAAGCAAGATCACCACCCACCCCACAAAAAAAAATGTAGTAAATTCCAATCCCTACAGATCAAAGGCCAGCCAAAACCAAAGTCCAAAGAGTCCCTAGAAATAACAAGGACAGATGCCATGGGCATAACCTTTCGGCAAAGACTGGTGATAAAGATGGGAAAGAGATACAGTAAAAGGGGCTTTTTTTTTCTTCATCAACAATCCTCCGACAAGAAAATCAACCACCAATCCCTGACAAGGAACCTAAGACAGGAGGAAATTTTCATGTTTCCCAAAGCAAAAGATCTCTGCAAATCTCTGAGGCCTTTGACCCTAAGATTAGATCCCAGTTGATCAATAGAATCATACTTGCTCACAATAATCCTGAGCTAGAAAGCCTGGTTTTAAGGGGAAAAGTCACAACTGTTTTGCATGCAAGGCCACATCCTGAAGAAGCAAATTTCCCATACCTAATCCCCTCAAAGTAGGATTGGACATAATCTACCATTGGACAAAACGGGATCCCCCACCAGATCCTACAGGAAATCCTTCTTCTCAATCCAGGCACTCATTGAAGGAATCCTAACTAATGACAAGTAGTACACGGGAATCTCACTCAACTAATTGGTTAAGAGATACAAATAAAATTTTCGAAGACAGTTATGATAAAGGATGATGCCATCATAAATCTCTAGGTCACAACATTTCTAATCCACCATGATTATCATGCTGCAGAATTGACTCCCCAGACAGACAAAAATACAGATTGATCCTCAGTGAAATGTCTTTGGGAAAAGCACCAAAGCATGCAAGGAAATAACAAAATAATCACAAGGGTTCATTTTCACTATTACTCTGGCATCCATACATCATACACATGAAACGAGACAAACATCAGAAAACAGTTTCAAGTTGGCTGATGGAAACAAATTAATACCACCTTCAGCTCTTGAAACACATATTGATCAATGGTGGAACCGAAGATTTAAATCTTGGCAGAGAATAGGATTAAGAATTACCATTTCCTTCCATCCAATGATCATCCCCATCAGCTTTGCAGTAGGATATAATGAGATCTTGATCACTGGTAATGTAAATGTTATTGGTATTGCAGTCTGGATGCCATAACAGGTGATCCTCAAATGAAGTCACAAGCTCCCCACGAAAGTTCCAGACAGCCACAGTTCGGTTTCGAAATGTCAGAAACAATTGGTTTTCATATAGAAAGATAAAAGCTGATGGTGTCATAAATTCAGATCTGCTAACTTCCATCAATTCAGCATTACGAACCTATAAAAAGTGACAACATCCATAAAAATAACTTAGCAAATCGCTCAAGATGTTCATCATAAAAATTACAAACCAATAGAACATTTACTTACATCAAGTATTTGAAGATTCTCATTTTCTTGCTTCACAAGAAGTTTTTCATTAAATTGTTCTATGAAGTCCACTTTCTTGTTCCGATGAAGCAGATGGTTGAAAGCTTTGAGAACTGTGCCATCTTCTATTGATAGAATCTTAAGAGGAACGTGGCTACTAGCTCTATTGAAAATCAATAGCATGATCCCAGGGCTACAGTAATAAAAGTAAGTATACGTCATAACCAACTCTGTCTCCAACAAACTTATAACCCATGGGTTGCAATGAAAGGCTGGAATTCTATAGTCAAAGGCTTTTGTAATTGAATTAATTACACGACCGAAAGGACCAGAATTATTTTCAGAATCATCTGCCACAATCCAACTCATATGGGGGGGGACTAAATTAAAATTATAAACTTGCAACAATTTTTCGTAATCCCTTTCAACTAATTATGTATTGGTGCTAGGTCTACATACAATCTGCAAAAGGGCAGCATACTGCAACGAACCACACCAAAAGAATTTGATGTCAATTTCTATGAACTATTCTGTAGTTACTATACGATATGCCTACCCCTCACTAAGTTCTCCCAAACAACTACATAGAACCTAGAGGCCAGCTGCCACAATCCAATTCATATGAGAGAGAGAGAGAGAGAGAAGGAAAAGCTAAATTTAAATTAAAAACTTCCAACAATTTATCGTAATCCCATTCAACTAACCATGTATTGGCAATAGGCCTATGTATAATTCTGCAAAAGGGCAGCATACTGCAATGAACCATACCAAAATATTTTTGAAGTCAAGTTCTATGAACTATTCTGTAGATAACATATGACGTGCCTCACCCTCACTATCTTCTCCAGGACAACTACATAGAAACCTACTAGGCCAGCTACCACAATCTAAATCATATAAGAACGAGAGAGAGGAAAAGGGAAGACTTCAATTAAAATAATATAAACTCCAACAATTTATTGTAATCCATTTCAACTCAACATGTATCTAGGTCTATGTACAGTTCTGTAAAAGAGCAGCATACTGCAACGAACCATACCAAAAGTTTTTAGATGTTAAGTTCTATGAATCCTGAGGTTTCGAAAAATGTTCTAAATGGCTCCTGAAGTCATTTGACCGTCAGTAGACTAATGCAAACATGGTGTGACAATAACTAGTTTGCTGACTTGGAACTCATATTAATTTGAACTTTGTGTATTTTATCTTTACGAAATTGGACATTGGTTTTTGCATGTCAGACACATTCAGAGCGTGTCTAGATGAGTTTGTGTCCAACATGCACAACCTAACTAAAATAGAGTTTTCGTGCTTCCTATACACCACTGAAAAAGTACAAGCACAGAATATACACAAGGTTACATTGCAAACACAACTGCACCATCTTCAAAAGAAAATTCAGAAAAAAGAAGAAAAAAACAGCAAATGTACATATAGGTGTAGATGGAGGTGGAGGTGCATGACATAGGTGCTAGGCTGTCTTCTAAAAAGAAAACAAACTAATTTAATTCACAAATTAATCAAGAGCTTCATCTTGAAGCTAGAAAATAATCTTGACGTTCAAATTTATCTTCAATTTTCAGTAACTCTCACTTGTATTAATCAGGAAGAGTCATCCAAAGACTTGAATTTTCTTTGTTCCATTGCACAACACTAAGAGAAAATAGGAGAGAATTACCTGATCTTGATTTCTTGAACATGTTTATCTGATATGGAGTAAAGCATGGTATAGTTTTTCAGGTCAAACACCTTGTATATGCTGACAACAAAAGAGCAGGAAAAAAGAAACAAGTTGCAATAAGAATAAGAATAAAATGAAACAAAGACAAATAAAAGAAAGACAGTAAAGTTACCTATCCTGTGCAGAGTAGGTTAGAACCTTCCCATTAACATCATCAAACTCGACAAATCCAGGCCACTTCAACGATTCAGACTCAAAAAGTGCGAAACCAGCATCAGGCTTGCCCCTTCGAATATATCTAGTAGATTTGAGGAGGAAATATCAGAAGAGATAAATATAAGCATTGAATTGAAGAAAATGAATAATACAAACACGAGCAATGGAATTTTACATACTCAATCCTTGTAGATCTGCATTTCAAAGAGCTGAAGTTATCAGAAGCATAAACTGAAACTGTGATAAGTGAATCATTGTTCTTATTGTAAAACAAACTCCGAATGACCTCATCAGGGCTGACATTCAAGAAGCATATCCTTTCATTGGTCTCTGTACACGAAATAACCAACACATGTCATTCAGGAATTTTCGTTTAAGAAGACTCACTAGGGCATAATGTAGTTACCTCTACTAAAAGCTGCACAAACACCAGAATGTGCGAGCGCAAAAACAATATCACGTGCAGCAACAATTTCTATTACTTTGGTCCTCTTCATTAGAAAAGGTAAAACTGGTGAACAATGCCCCTTTGGATCATGAGTATCGTATTCCTCCTGATACGATTAAAATGATTAAATAGAAAGAAAATATAAATTTTACAAAGAAAACAACATTCAAGTAATTTATGTCAATTCCAAGCACATGGATCAAACTTGAGGATAATAGTTTCCAATGTCCAATAGTAGCAGATTCTTAAGTATATTCTCAACAGCTTGGAAAGCTGTCATATCAGCCCAAATCTCAATAGCATAAGGCCAATTGCACGGATCCTTCCTGCTATTACATATTTTCTATTCAATTCGACCATCAATCACTTGCAGAATCCAAGGCCTTGTTAATGCCGTGAATTATAACTATCACTCTTAATAATCAACCTAAAGCATGACACATGATAACAAATGGACTCCGTAAGTAAATTCTCCAACAATAATAAAGTTATCCCTTGTGACAAATCATCACAAAACACCACACTAATCACGGAAATCCAGCCCACACCAAGATATACAGTCCAGCTTCAATGAGAGTGGAGGTGAATAAGTAAAACAATAAACAAAATGACTTAGATACACAAGAGTATGGCCAAACAGAATGTACTAAATAGTTAGTGATGCAAACGTAATTCCCTTGACGTGAGTGCCTATCCTTTTACAGCAACAAAATAACATGGCCAAGAAAAAATAAAATTCACATTCAATTCATCTGTAATAGAAGATTCTAAAAAGGAAAACAAAGAAACCATCTGCAACATATAAGCCCAAGAAAATTTCATATTTCTTCTAAACAATTTGTTAGGCTGAGGTGTTAGAACTATCAAGATCAGGAAATAACACTGAAGTCATTTAATTGGCTCCATCGTTGGAAGGGGAAGCGCACTAGGGAAATCCTTTTAACCATAGATAAAACGACGCCCCGATCTAAGACATCCTATAAGCAGTTACCGGTACATACGTAAAGGAACATTTTGTCTAAATGAACAGAAATGGAAAAGGGTGAAAGAGGCATCGGCCAAAAGCTTCCCACAAAATCAGTCAAACTGGAAAAAGAACAAAGAAGGAGATATCCTGCGAAGGAGGAACAAAAATGAAGTGGGCTAGAGTTTTTTCTTGAAAAAAAAAAACATCTTATAGCCAAACAAAATGAAGCTGCAATGAGAGAGGAGAAGTATGTAATGCAGTAAAGAACAGCCAAATAGCACAAGATGCAAAAGGAAAAAGAACAGACCATCAAACGCATGTTGCGAAATCTCTCTTGCGCATTACTCATACTAAAAGCACGATCTCGCTTCGAGCAAATCTCCCGTCTCTGCAGCTTCTTCACACTATTAACAAACCCATCAACCCGCTGCCTCTTCTTAGCCAAAATACGCCGACCAGAACAAGGTCGAGGACTCGCCGAAATCCTCCTCCCTTCCATGAGTTTCCCCCCAACAACAACAACACTTCTACTTCTCCTCGTTCAAAGCAAGAGCGAATTTCACATAACCCTCCCAAAGAAAACCCCAATTACTTACACAAATCCTCACAAACAGAAGGTTTAAACTCCGGAAGGAAGTCAATCGGCGAAAGAAACTGAATCGCGTGGATGTCGAAGCAAATGGCGGTGGAATTAGAAAATCCGGAAACCCTAGCAGATAAAAACTCACCGGGAAGTAAAAATGGGAAGATGAAGGAGTGTGTCTCCGGTGAGGCGGCGGAGTGAGGCCGCCGGAGCTGGGAGTTGGAGTGTGTCAGTGGAGTCCAAGTGAAGTCGGATGGGATTGAACACCAGACATCGCTAAACCTTTGAAGATGAGCGATGAAGAAGAAGGGGGAAAACGAAACACGAAGAACAGGATTTAAAATTCTAAAATCCCAATTTATATAAAAAAAAATATATTACATAATATCAAATTGACTAAAATACCCTCCATTAAAAAAAATAAAAAATCAATAATATTCCTTAAACTTTTAAAAAATATATTTACCTAAAAAAAAATAATAATATTGAAAACCATTAATATTTTGTTTAAAAAATAGCCTTAAACTTTTAAAAATGTTTCGAAAATACCTTTTTAACTTTAAAAAATACCGAGTTTTCGAAATTTTTATTAATATTTTATTATTTAAAATAATTAAATATATACTATGTTCAGCCTACAAGGTCGCCGTCTATCTTATTATAGTGAGGAGTGACTGACTCATACATGCGTCGTAGTTGGTTTATACATGGAGTCGCTCTCCACGTGTTTATGACATTACTCATGTGTCTCTTCGTGTTATAAGGTTACCCTTTTGGGGCTACTAGATAGTCACCGACTAACTTGAAGTAGTGAAGCATTCTAATAAATGAACCACATATGACCGTAGTTGGTTCAGGTTCGAGATCAATCCCTTCATATTTGTGATATTACCAGGGTACTATGTCGGGGCTACTAGAGAGTCCCCAGCTACCCTCTAGTAGCAAGGTGTTTATTATGACCGACCCATATATGTATATCGAGTTTGTTAGAGGTAAGGAACCAACTAATTGCACTTCCGGACCAGTTAAGTCTAAAAACATGACTTTTATGTTCCGAGATAAGTACGAGAGGACGACTTAATGCCCAGTAAGTGACAAAAGCCTATAATGTTTAAAAATAATTATGATCGTGCAAAGTGAAATTACTTGCCTACCCCTATTATATTATATTATTTAGCAAATTAACCGCAACCCGATTATAAATTAAAATTTTATTATCATCCTCCATAGACATCATTTTTTTTATTTTATTTTAAAATTAACTATAATATTAGTTCTACAAAATAATCAATTTTTTTTTTATATTTTATTTAAATTCAAATATTTATACACAGTAAAATTTGTACTCTATTTAATATATATTTTTTTTTTTATTGAAAAATATAGAAGTAAACTTAAATTATTTTATTGAATGTAATTAATTACATTTTAAATGGCATTAAAAACCATGAATGCTGAAAAGGTTACGCATTTAAATTTAATTTCATCGTCATAAATAAGAATGCACAAAAATTATTATATTAATAAATATTTGTTGGCTACCTGAAAATATTTCATCCTCATAAATAATAAACACGAAAGTCGTGTTGTGTCTTTAAGATTACTGAGAGTGAGTCCCACGTTGTTTAATTTAGTGGAACATGTTTATAAGCGGGGAACACTATCTCTATTAATATGAGGTTTTTTTGGAAGCCTAAAGTAAAGTCACGAGAGCTTATGCTCAAAGTGGACAATAATATCATATCACTGTAGAGAGTTGTGATTCCTAATGGTCCAAGTTAGCTGTGGAGGAAATATTGACAACTAGTCACATCCCCTATAGTACATTTTCAGGCATTTTAGCCACGGTGACTGTATATATGATTTTGATAACTGGTCATACACTATCGTATTGACACAACATGAATAGTAACGACACATCTACCATAAAAGCAAGTAAAAAGAGTTTGGAACGAGCATGCGACTATGGACAACATGTCTTGGACATCCGACAACACCCACAGATGACAACTAGTCACATCTTCTATAGTATATTTCTAGGCATTTTAGGCCGGTGACTGTATATATGATTTTGATAACCAATCATACACCATCGTATTGATATAACATCAATAGTAACGATGCATCTAACATAAAAGCAAGTAAAAAGAATTTGAAACGAGCATGCGACCATGGACAACATGTCCTAGACGAGTATTACTTGGACACCCGACAACGCCCACAAGTAACACACCTTATACAAGCATGACGGGGACACGTGGCAGAATGATAGGTGAATTAAGAGGCATTCTGAACAAGCATTACCGGGACATTCGACATGCAACCACATACAACACCCCCCTTAGACAAAACATGACAGTGCAAAGGGGTAGGACGAGTGGTGAATTGGGAGAGGACAGAGACAACAAATACAATCCCGACAACATCGACCCGTTAGTTAATGACAAGAAATCTCTCCCTCAGTTCTTCGTCTTAATCCTATTTCAACGCTAAAAAATGATTTTAATTATTATAATTCATCATGGTTCATCCGCTTAAATTTGATATTCAAATTCATCTCTTAAATTTCAACCCCTTAAAAATTTGGCTGCGATTTTCGCACACTTTTTTCGCAGCGAGCTTAAAAATTGGTTTATGTACATTTCCCCCTTCAAATTTTGCCAAGATTTTCAGTTTTGAATTTTCTCCCAACTCTTGCCGCTGCTTCTGTTTCCCTGGTAATCGACTTCCGATCTTCACGAATTATTCAGATTGAAGCTTTCGTTAGGTAAATTTTCAGATTGCTTTTGTTTCTCTTCTCCATTTGAAACTCTACAGATCCTCTAATTTGTAACAACCATTGAAATTTATACGTTTTTCGCTGGAATTTTAGTTGCTCTTTACCGATTTACTCTTGCAGTTTGGTTCATTCGATGTAGCTTGTTCGATTTGATGATTTAACAGTTGCAACGTAGTTATTTGATTTCTATTTGATATCACTTTCTATAATTCCGTTTATATTATACGAATGAAACTGATACCATTATCGTTGAATGTGCTAACCATTATCGTTGAATGTGCTAGCACGAATTTTTATTCTGGTTTGAAGATGATAAATCAGATAATGTTTAGATTGGGCAGTGGATGGTTTTTCATAGCATGGTTTTGTAATTTCTGGAGGAGGAAAATCTTGGAACTTAGAAGTTAGACATCAAGCCTAGAGATTTAAGTGGAGGGTTTAGAAGCATGGGTTGATGAAAACTGTGTTTGGGATGCAGATTTTAGATGCTTTGGTCTTGTTAAACCCTTGAATTTGTGTCATAAACCTTAGGCGTGAGAATACTCCTTGACTAAACTCAAACCCTCCCTCAAATACCCTGTAGAATTTGCTAGTGTATAGCAAAATTTCTGCTCTTGGTTTTTCTGTAGGGTGGGGGCGCTTTTAAGTTCCGTGGGAAGTGTTTACTTCCAATGTCCAATCCAAAATTTGTGAGAACAACTTTTAACCTTGCTTGGATATGAACCCAGACATCTTAATCATGTAATATGAACTTCAAGGAAGATGTGAAGAAATTGTTGTTAAATTATTACCATGAGATCTCTAGTCATATGCGAAATCAAGTTTGAACTCAAGTTGCAATTAGTGCTATATTAAAGAAGAACCAAGTTTTATTTTGCAACAATGGATTCAAGTTACTTTTAGTGAAGTTTCATTTATTCTTAGATGGTTACGAATTCTTGGGGGATGATTAAAATCTACTATTTTTGGATTTATGGTGTTTCATCCGTGTATTTTTTAGTTTTAAGACTTTTTATTTACTTTACACAATTACATTTACAAAATGGCTAATTATGGTAATAAATTATGAAGGTTACAACTTTTGAAATGTCTCATGAAAGGTCAAAGATTTCATTTTGAAGCTATATAGAATCATGTATGTTGTCTTTGTAAAGAAAATTTGAAAAATGTATTAAAAAGAACATTTGTGCCTTGTTTTAGCTTAGAGCTAAGTTTCTTCACAGTTCTACATAGTTTAGGTTGCATGCTTAGAATCATTCGAGGATGACTTGATCAATATTGTTTGCGGAGTGATTTGAATCTCAAACAAGTTTTCTTGCCTTGATGTATTTGATCAACGAGGTACTCCAAATCTTATTTTCCCGTGGGCGAATTCTTTATTGTTTTGGGATTCTTGGATATTTTAGTTCTAAAGGTTTTGTTCTTCAATAAGATTGTTAGATCGAACTCTCAGGAATTTCATATCATTTGGGATGAAATCATCTTGAATGGGGGGTTCGAAGAACATATATGATCTAGGGGTTTACATATCCATTATGTGTTCTTAGATCCAATTGGCTAGAGTTTTCATATCATGTTTGTCTTTAGTTATCCAATAATGAAACTGTTATTTTATATTTGAATAGTCTGATTTCCTTTTAACAGAAATGGCTGGTCAATCAGATCCTCACCTGACCCTATTTTCTGCAGAAGAGGTATCCTCTTCTTGCTCTGTCTAAATGGTTAAAGCAATGTTATCTGTCATTGATGCTAAATTGTTTCGGGGATTCTTGTCCAGATCGAGTTTGTAGCTGAAGATGAAATGGTGGAGATTGTTCCTAATATGAGAATGGATTCTCTAAATTTGATTTGTGTATGTTGTCTTCTTCACCTATTCTGTTCATGTTTAACATATGCTGTCTGCTTTATTGCAGGATTTCAATTTTTCATTGTTGTGTGTTTTTGATCTTTTCTTCCTGCTAATGCTGAGTGTTTTTAATTTCCTTGTTTCCTCAAGGGGGATTATGGTCCGTTCTATCCCCAAATCGCCACTGAAGTTCCATTGTGGCTAGCGATTGCTCTGAAAAAAAGAGGGAAATGTGCAATTAGGCCTCCAGAGTGGATGTCTGTTGGTAAGTTCTATCTGTTATATATGGTGAAATTTCTTTCATGCGTAACACACATAATCTGCAGGCCTTTTCTTCGTTCTTTTCTGGTGAATGTCTGACGGATACTCCTGGATTAAGTATCTTAATCTGATGCAATTACTAGTCTGCATACTCAATTGGAGGATATAATATCTGTAGATCTAGAATTTACATCGGTTTTGTAGATTAATATCGAAGAGATCATTACATTCCAAGTATATAGGAATTAGTGCTGTTGAGCAATCCTCCTATCATGGACCATGGTTTCAAGCTTGAAACACAGGGTCACGCCAACATGAATGGGATATAAAAATGCTTTCTTTATGCAATAGAAGAACTCCTAGCATCCTTGCAAACCATATATATATTTAGTGGATGAATATAAAAAATTTATAGAGTGGTTTTATGTTTAATATTACATTCTTCGGACCTACGTGAAGGATTCATTGTCAAGGAAACTCCATCTCCCAGAGAAAAACCAAATAATGTTACAATTCAATGGTACAGCTGACCTTAGCTTGTTACTTTTTCTTTAGAGCTCGTAGTCTAAAAAATATCCGAAAGATATTGAGATATGGTTTCCAAATTTTGACTAGGGATCTTATCCTGGTTTCATTACATTCGATGTCGGTGATCTGTTTTTAGACGTCTGTCAATCATGAAAACACTTTTCGGTTATGCACTAAGAATCCTAAGATTATGATTTCTCAGAAGGGAAAAAACTAGCTGTAGCTTCCTCAGACGTAAAAGAGCTGAATCTTTATGGTGGCTTGGAGGGGGAAAAGTGTTGGTGTTAGCACACAACTACTTTCTTTCTTGCATGCATATGTATCAAGTTTAAAGATATTGCTGCTGGTTTCATTGATATCTTGATTATGTACATGAGTAGCATGGATTACCCAATAGTACCTAAGAGTAACCTTGATATTCATTCTTACTTCATAACATTTTTCACAATTTATTTCTTGTAATCCAAATATTTTAGATTTCTTCCTTCTGGTGGGTGCAATAGGCATCAACTCTTTAATTTTTTGCTTGTGATGAAGAGAATAGAACAAATATTGGGCTATAAAAAGACTGAAAAAGAAGAGAGATGTAATCCATTACAGTCAGGGTAGATAGTTTGTAATCTCACTGTTTTCGGCTTTCTGGACTAGAAAAGTTGACACAAACGTTGGAGGCAGAACGAGAATCTCAAGGATCTTTCCAGATACTACCCTTCCATTACGTCGAAATATCGAAACTTCTTTTTGACCAGTAAGTATTACGAGATCTTTAACATTACGAATGTTCTTTATGGTCATTAAAAGAGTTGATCCTAACTGTATGTTGTGGATGATAGCGCACGAGACGACGTTCCTGACATGTATTTGGTGAGTTGGGAGCTTTTGTTTTGAGTTTCAGCATGTAATTAACTTCTTTTCATGAGTAATTTGATTGAGTGGCTTTTCATAGGTAAGGTCTCTTATTGAAGATATCAGGGATGTTCGGTTTCACAAAGTTGAAACCAGTTTGGAGTCGATTGATACACGCACATCCGCAGTGAAGGTCGAGTTCTGACTAAGAGTTTATTTTTATCTTCTTCTTCTTTTTTCTTATATACTGACCAAATTTATGAACTTACAGCTTTATTAGTGTATTATTTGTAACAGAAAAGATACTAAATGCAACGTTCTTACCCACTAGGTTTTGTCTTTTTGATTATGTGCTGATGTGATCAGGGTCTTCTGGTTTTGTGATCCTAGATTAAAGATCTATCTGCCATGGAAGTGAATATAGTTCGACCGTTTGTCGGTAGAGCGTTGCAGGCAATTTACAAGCATGGAAATCCAGAGTTGGTCCCAGATCAAGAAAGAATGACCAATGTGCAGTCACAAGGACATGATCATGGGCAAAGGGTATGTGCCTCTTTTGTAATTCTATGCATCATCGATCCCTACCGATAATGTTGCTACCTACTGATGTTAGTATTTGCTCAATAGGACGTTTCTAATGTTATGTCTATGTCTGTTTTCTCCAGAGGCCTCTTCGGAGACGGTAGAATCCACGTCAATTATGATAAGTACATTCTTATTTATATGAGCAGTTCTAAATGAAGCTAGCATAGATTCTTCTTCAAAACCAATTTATGTGTTCACTTATATTTCTTACTCTCAGCTAAACTCTCTCTAGATCATCCTTTATTACTAGAACGTATGATGCTCATTGTACATTTGTTAGCATAATAGGCTAACTGGATGTATATGGATCCATGTAGTGATGTTTGTTTACATTACATACACGAAAGAGGACAATATCTGCTTGGAGTGGGTTTGAGCCGTAAAAAATGTTATTAGAGCTAGACACTAGGCGATGTGTTAGTGAGAAGGCTGAGTCCCGAAAGGGGTGGACACGAAGCGGTATGCCAACAAGGACGCTGGATACCGAAGAGAGTGGTCATGAGGCGGTGTGCCAGCAAGGACTTTGGACACCGAAGGGGGTAGATTGGGGGGTTCTACATCGATTGGAGAAGGGAACGAGTGCAAGCGAGGACACTGGGCCCCAGGGGGTGGATTGTGAGATTCCACGTCGGTTGGGGAGGAGAACGAAACACCTTTTATAAAGGCGTGGAAACCTTTCTTTAGCAGACACATTTTAAAAACGTTTTGGGAAGCCCATTTTAGAGAGGAGAATGGAACACCCTTTATATATATTCTACGACTTTTACCAAATCTTTAATTTAAATCCAATCATTATCGTTCTTCATTCATTAAAACTCCACTTTAGCAACACTTTAATTTCTTTGGAAATCTTTGTTTGGTGAGCTGATGTGATAATATTTTTCTCAACAAGAGATGCAAAATGGTGGCCAAACCCACCAACCCCTTTATTTCTAACCCTATATAAATCAAATGCCAACCCTTAGCTTCCTCATCCCAAATCACAAACCACTCTTCACAATGGCCTCTTCCAAGTACTTGATCATAGCTTTCATGGCTACTTTGATGTTTTCAGCCATCAATACTGGTCGAGCTGCTCGTCATCTCTTGCAAACTGCTCCACCGAACGTGCCAGGGTTGCCCTCATTGCCTCCTCTCCCGCCGTTGCCAACGATGCCAAACCCGACAACAGGGCCAGGAATCCCTTCTATCCCAAGCCTCCCACAACCAACATTGCCAACTACTCAACCATCCCTCCCTAAGTTATCTCCACTTCCAACTGGAATGGCGTTGCCTCCACTCCCGACAACTTTGCTTCCGAACCTACCATCGATCCCTTCCCTCACTCCACCGCCGAGCACCACCTCTTCACCTTGATGAATATGTCTAGTTACTCATTTTGATCTTTCCTTATTCGTTTTTAGAAGAGCGTGTGATCATATTTATCTATTCTCTCTAATGTTATTTGTAATATTTGAGTTTGTTTAAATTAGTGTGTTGTGTTCTTATACTGTTTTAATGTATTGTGTTATTGTTTAAATTAGTATATTGGTCAAATCCCTTTGTGTTAATTATTATTTTTAATGGGATAATACGTCGTGGAATATTTAAATATCGGTAATTTCTACTATAGTTTATGAACAATCTTTTCTAAATGTCTTAATCACACTCATTTCATGATAATCTTCTACAAACTGCTTTGCCCTCACCGTCGAACTTATCAACGGTTCCAATGAGAATGTCATTGTTGCTCGCCACGCCAATCCCTAATACCCTTCCAAATTTGCCACAACCCATATTACCGAAATTTAATCTCCCTCCGCTTTCGAGTTTTTTGATGAACATCTCAAACAGAATGTTGCTACCTCTGCTCTTGAACATGCCATCAATCTCTACCATTCCAACTCGAAAAGCAAACACGAATTATTTTAACATGTTTTTGTAACTACTCAAGTCATTCGCTAGTAGATATTGTCTTCGTTGAACTTTCCTTTTCGGGCTTCTCCACAAGGTTTTTAAAACGTGTCTACTAAGGAGAGGTTTCCACACCCTTATAAAGAACGTTTCGTTTCCCTCTCTAACCGATGTGAGATCTTACGGTTTTGCTCTCATTTAGGAGGTCACCAAACATAGAATTGATCCAATCCAAACGTGCTTAACTTTGGAGTTCCTATAATCGAGCCACAAAAAAGGAACGTGCATTTTGTTGATACAAATAGTAACTATCAATCCTTTTAAACATTTTTTAATCATTATATTTTCACGACTACTCATTCAAATGTGGTATCATATTATTCATATACTACACGTATCACACCACGTTTAACACAAATTTATTACACTTCTATACTCCCGATTAATATTAACAATTTATACAATAATAAATAAAGTCAATAAAATAACTCAGTTGATTAAAACATATACTCTCGACCAAAAAGTTAACAACAGAAAAATATTTAAAAACATTATATATATATATATATATATATATATATATATATATATATATATATATATATATATATATTCTCTAACTTTAACCAAATCTTTAATTTTTAATATTAAATCTACGTCAAATCCAATCATTTTAGTTCTTTATTCATAAATATTCCAATTTATAACACTTTAATTTCTTTGGAAATCTTTGTTTGTTGAGCTAATATGATAATATTTTTCTCAACAAGAGATGCAAAATGGTGGCCAAACCCACCAACCCCTTTATTTCTAAACCTATATAAATCAATGGCTAACCCTTAGTTTCCCCATCCCAAATCACAAACCTAACCTCTAAAATGGCCTCTTCCAACTACTTGATCATCGCTTTCATGGCTACTTTAGTGTTTTCGGCCATCGACACTGGCCGAGCAGCTCGTCATCTCCTACAAATCGCTTCGCCGAGCGTGCCAGGGTTGCCCTCATTGCCTCCTCTCCCGTCATTGCCAAACCCGACAATAGGGTCAGGAATCCCTTCTATCCCAAGCCTCCCACAACCAACGTTGCCAACTACTCAACCATCCCTCCCTAAGTTACCACCATTTCCAACCTTCCCTAGCAACATCCCGACTGGAATGGCGCTGCCTCCGCTCCCGACAACTTTGCTTCCGAACCTACCCTCGATCCCTTCCCTCACTCCCCCACCGACCACCTCCTCTTCACCTTAATGAAGATGTCTAGCTACTCAGTTCGTTCTTCTCTCATTCATTTTCAAAACGTGTGGTTGTGTTCATCTATTCTATCAGTTGATGTTATTTGTAATATTGGAGTCTGTTTAAATTAATGCTTTGTGTTCTTATTATACTCTTTTGACCCAATTTCGAGCTACGTTTTTTCTTTTCTATATTTAAATTTTATTTTAACTCCGTTTAGTTTTTTATTTTTTTACTAATAAATTTTACATAAAAGTAAAAGTTTAAAAATTTATTAAAACATATTAAATCCGGCCACCGACATTTTCTAAAGATAAAAAATAATTTAATATAAGCTTAAAATTTAAAAGATTAATTTGGTAATTTAATTAAAAATAATAATAGATATTTTATTTATTATATATATATATATATTAATATCCGAATCGTACAACACGAGAAAAATGAAGAAATAATTTGTTTTGTGATTCGAAGCAGGTAAATATTTCCCGCACCTGTACTGTCACAAATTGAATGTGACAAGCCAACCAGAGCCTGACACGCCATAAGATTGAGTAGGGCCCAACCAATCAGATTTGGCCGTTGACACCACTTCCTCAAACGAACATTACAGTCATGTTACGCTTTGGTAGGGTTCCAATATCGTCATCCTTTGTCGTCCATTTTACAACAATTAATTATTTCCAATTTCAATAAAAATTTATTTCTTTATATTATTATATTTGAAAATTTACTTTTTTTTTTTCTTGTAATAATTTAGTCTATGGTAACAAATTAATCCCCACGGTAAAAATTTCTATTACAATTTAAAATAAATTTTCGAATAAAAAATGTTTTTTAAAATAAAATTTATGCGAAGAACGGTTAGCGAAGTCTATTTAATTCATAGGGTGGGGCCATGGAGATCTTCATCGAGACAGGAGGATCAATCTACATCTTTGTTCATAGCCGTAAGCTCCTTTTTTCTACTAGAAATTATTATGTTCGTGATTTGTGTTGTGCTTCTTAGGGCCGAGTCAGAGCTTATCTCATGACCTGTATTGACGGGAGAATTCAGAGTAATGATTTCAATAAGAGCAGTCGACAAGGAATAGATTCAAGAGAAGGCTAATCTTGTTGTCGATTGTATCCCGAGGACTTGATTGGCTTTACTAAGAGAATCTCGAAGTAAAGAGTTGCCACTTGGGAATGGGGTGAAAATGGGTCGAGATTTTTTCTCCTTAGCTAAATGAGATCGAGGATGATTATATTCATTGTCTCCATCCCCGCCCTCGAGTCCCACGAAATTTCCTTCCGGGTGAACTTAGTTATGTGAATTCTCGACGGAGAATCTCGGTCTGTTCCCTACAAAAGTACATGTTTTTGGAGTATGTCTCAAGTTTGAAGCTTTCCTCTTTAGTTGCATTAAGAACAACCAAAAAGTGTTGTGTATTCAATTCTTTAGTATCCTTTTATGACATCTTAGCCCTACCTACCTACGAAAAGGATTGATCATAAAATTTCAAGACAAAATTTCTTGGATTCTTTCATTTCTTTTTATTTTACAAACCATTAAATCTTCTCAAATCAAATCAAATTCATGTTTGAATGATTAAAGCGAGAATCTTTCCTTTCCACGTACCGCAAATAAACGACTCTTAACTAGCTAATCTCGAGGGTTTTGACCTGATCCTATACATAAACGCTCAAACAAGATATTGACGTGTAACAACTCAAGCCTATTGCTAGTGGGTATTTCCCGCTTTAGCCCGTTACGTATCGCTATCAGTCTCACAGTTTTAAATCGTGTCTTCTAAGGCGAGGTTTTCACACCCTTATAAGAAATGTTTCGTTCCTCTCTCCACTGATGTGAGATCTCACAATGGTATTAGAGTCAGACACCGGGCGGTGTGCTGGTGAGGACGTTGGACCTTTGAGGAGAGTGAATTGTGAGATCCCACATCGGTTGGAAAGGAGAATAAAACATTCCTTATATGAGTGTGAAAATCTCTCTTTAGACAAAGCGTGAGATTGACGCGATACATAACAGACCAAAGCGGACAATATCGGCTAACAGTAGGTTTGTGCTGTTACTTGCCAAATTTGGAACCTTCCTATGGTCA
Organism: Cucurbita argyrosperma subsp. sororia; assembly: GCA_018691285.1. NCBI lineage: Eukaryota > Viridiplantae > Streptophyta > Magnoliopsida > Cucurbitales > Cucurbitaceae > Cucurbita > Cucurbita argyrosperma. The sequence continues at coordinate 6,794,902 of CM031887.1, forward strand.
CAATGGTCTTTTAAAAGCATCAAAGATAAGAATAGATATATATCAAAACGAGCTAGTACGCACATTGACACATACATACTATCAAACATTTGTTCATCGTTCTTCGTTTGTCGTTCGTCGTTCTTCTCAAACTCTCCTCTGAAATCGAAACAAACCTCCTCGATCGATATCATTTCAAATTTCCTCTATAACTACAAAACATTAGAAAACTATCCAAAAAAAGACACATAAACACAACATTGAAAGCACTAAAAAAAGATCAAATTAGTACAACTTCCACACAACCCTAGATGACCATTCAAATTTCAACCACACCCAATAGGGTAAAAAAAAAACACACACACACACACAAAGGGTAACTAAGAAGGGTTAAAAGTTAAAAAAAGGTCAGTTACTGTTGTAAGAGACACACTCACTCAATCCAACAGCAAAGAAGGATTGTGATTGGGTACGAGGGTACAATGTTGTCATAAACTATGTCAGTGATTGGTCTGTCAGCATGGCCTATTTGTACGAATAGATAATATAAAACTTTTTAATTAAAAAAAAAAAAAAAACAAAAAAAGCTATTCAATTGGGCAGCTCTAAAGCTTCTAAATCCAATAATTATTAATATTAGATTCTTTTTTTTTTTTTGCCTATTTGAAGAAATTTGCCCAAAAACACTTCATTCCTTTCCTTTGTCCACAAAAGGAAACCCTTTTATTTTATTTTCTTTCCAAGAATCTCGTTTTGGGTATTGAATTCATTACAGCCAAAACCCAGAAGAACAGCATCAAAATAAGGTAAATTTGCAAGAAACTATGTTTTTTGAGTTCATAGTTCGTCAGATTCTTAGGGTTTTTGTTTCAGATTTGTATAAATTCATCATTTTTTGATGATTTTTGGTTGATGGGTAGCTTTATTTTGATAGATCTTGTATGAAAGTGATGATTTTTGATGCAAATTGAAGGGAAAATGGATGTGGGTCGAGTTTAATTTGGTGATTTTTGGGTGTTTTTTTTGTGTGTGTGTTCATAGGTGGGAGGTTGAAAATAATGACGAGACAGAAAATTCAGATAAAGAAAATAGACAACATAGCAGCAAGGCAAGTGACTTTCTCAAAGAGAAGAAGAGGGCTATTCAAAAAAGCTCATGAATTAGCCACTCTTTGTGATGCTGATATTGCTCTCATTGTTTTTTCTGCTTCTGGCAAGCTATTTGACTATTCTAGCTCAAGGTTTTGTTCTCTCTCTCTAAGATCTTGTTTTTTTTTTTCTTCATTTTTGTTTGAATTTAGAGAGAGAAATGCTTGATTTTTAGGGGAAATGGGTGAATGAACAAGGAATTTGATTGAAAAAAACAATGGGTTTTTGAGATTTTTAGAAATGGTGGAAGAATTTGATGAAAATATTGGTTTTGTTCATTCTCTCTCTCTAAAATCTTTATTGTTCTTGGTTTTTTTTTTCATATTTATTTGGGTTTAGAGAGAGAAAAGCTTGTTTTTTTAGGGAAAATGGGTGAATGAACAAGGAATTTGATTGAAAAAAATAATGGGTTTTTGAGATTTTTAGAAATGGTGTAAGAATTTGATGAAAATATTGGTTTTGTTCATTTTCTCTCTCTAAAATCTTTTTTTTTTCTTCATATTTGTTTGGGTTTAGAGAGATAAATGCTTGATTTTTAGGGGAAATGGCTGAAGAACAAGGAATTTGATTGAAAAAAAGCAATGGGTTTTTGAGATTTTTAGAAATGGTGTAAGAATTTGATGAAAATTTTGATTTTTTTGAGGTTTTTTAGTTGAAATTTTGTTGATTTTCAAGAGACCCATGTAGAGTTTATCAAAGATGTAATTTTTATAATCTGAGTTTTGTGATTTAATAATTTTGTTCTCATTGTTATTCTTAAAAAAACATGTGATTTTTGATGTCTTTCACGATTATCAAAGTGATTCTATTAGATATTGTCGTTTGATTGAATGTTTAAATTCAATTGGAAAATGTACTATCAAATTTACCTGTTAACCTATGATGTCGTACATGACATTAATGTCGTACATCTTATCCATGAAATATTGAAATTGTTGTCACACGAATCCGACCCCGTTATTATTTCAAACATCGGTGGATTATTTTTCACTCCGTCTATTGTTGACGTAAGAAAAGCTAAGAAACACGTGAAAATCGGTTTATTTACATAAAAATATTTGAGTAGACACTTCTGACTTCTTAATCGATGATATATATCTTAACCAGTTAAGTTTGTTGATATTGTCGATATTTTGTCGTATTTCATAAAGTTCATGTAGTTATAACATTACTCGGTTTTGGTTTATTGATTTTACGATATGATTAGTCGAGTTAGTGAGACGCTTCACTTATATTTTAGGTTAAAAGACTTCTTTTTTAAGCAAATCTCGAGAAGCCGAAACTTATGATAGCTTAACCGAGGAGCTAAGTAGTTTGACCGTATGAAAATAGTTGACAACTCCGATCTGAAATAGTAAGACGTTATCGATTGATAACCGTCGTAATATCGGTATTAGTATCATTTAAGAATTGAAAGATGTCTTTTTTTTGGTCCTTTTATTATTGCATGAAGCATGCAGGAGTTGCTGAGAAGACATAACATGATACCAGAGGTTAATAGCTTTGGTCAGCAGCCTCCATCTCAGGTAACATCTTTATTTATTTATTTAAAAAGATGTTATTTTTTTAATAAAATTTTTAAGAATAGAACGACCCGTGAACGTTTATCGATGATAGAGTAAACCATGTGAAACAGCCAAAGGCGGCCTCTAACAAATATTGTCCGCTTTGGCCCGTTACGTATCAAAACCAAACACTAAACAGTGTATCAGCTAAGTCTCAAGTGAGGTAGATTGTGATATCTCACGTCATTTGGTTGGGCGTGGAAACCTCTCTCTAGTAAACGCGTTTTAAACCCTTGTGGGAAAGTACAAAGAGGGCAATATCTGCTAGCGGTGGACTTGAGCTACTACAAACTTCGGTTCTTTTTTCGAATGAAATTCCTTCGATTTTTACTCGTTGCTAATTCTTTCTATCATGAATAGCTAACACCCGATAATTTCGTGCTAACCTGAGCATAACTCAACTGATTAAGATGTTATATCTCGAGCAAATTTCCACCCACGTGTTCGTACTACGATTTTGTTTAATATCATTAATGTTTTTGTAGCTATGCTCAATCATTTTTAGGGTTTGTTTTGCAGGTTGAAAAGGATGCCTATGCTAAATTGAGTGAAGAATTTGCAGCCAAAACCAAAGAGCTTAAGTAAGATTTCTCAGCCATTATCAACTGCTAAAATCATTATAAAACTACAGAAATAGTTATAAATTGCAGCTTTTGTTTGCCAGTTTTGTAAAGCATATGTCCCTATTGCTTAGACATGGTTTGAAATACTTATGAGTTTGCAAATGATATCTTCTTGTTGGCAAGCTTTCGTGGAATTGATATCATCCCGAGCCGAGCGAATGCAACAGCTCAAGCCCACGGCTACTAAATATTGTCGTCTTTGAGTTTTTTCTTTTGGGCTTTCCCTCAAGGTTTTAAAACGCGTATGTTAGGGAGACGTTTCCACACCCTTATAAGGAATGATTCGTTTCTCTTTTCAATCAATGTGGGATCTTACAAAATGTTTTCGACCTCTTTGACTACAAGACTAGATATTTAAAACCGAAGAATCAGAAATAGAGTTTTTTTGTCTAGAAAATATCTAGGAGTCGAGAATCGAACCTTCAACTTCAACTTAGTAGAATTGATATCATGGAGAGCGAATGCAAGTCTTCTAAAATTTGTGACAGCTCAAATCCACCGCTAGTAAATATTGTCCTATTTAGCTTTCCCTTTCGAGTTTCCCTTAAGATTTTAAAACACGTATGTCAGGGAGAGGTTTCCATACCCTTATAAAGAATGCTTCGTTCCCTTCTCTAACCGATGTGGGATGTCACAAAATATCTTCGACCTCTTCGATTACAAAACTAGATACTTAAAAACGAAGAATCGAAAATAGGGTTTTTTTGTTAAGCAAATGTATAGGAGTCGAGAATCAAACCGTCAACTTAAACAACAGAAATATGTGTTATTTTCGTGATTTGACCTCCTTTGTTAACTCGTTCGTTCTCCAATGATAATTAACACAAGTCGGGGTGTATTTGGCATGAAAAATAGCCTTCGTAGGGTCCTTTTTTGTTCAAATTTTCACGAGAAACTTTGTAACGGAGTTTAAGGACCAAAATAAAATAGTTACTCAAACGATTCGTTCGAAAAGTTTTGGACCAAAAAACGAACTCATTTGTGTTAAACTATGAACAAGGCATATGAGGGGAGAGGATCTTCAAGATTTGGGAATAGAAGAATTAAAGCAGCTGGAGAAATTGCTTGAGATTGGTTTGAATCGTGTTATAGAGACCAAGGTTCGTTCATTAAACATGTAATCATTGAATTGTTATCCTTAAAATCTGCTAACTTGGATTTTGTTTGTCTTCCTTGTAGGATGACAAGTTTCTAAAAGAAATTGGTGCTGGAAAGGAAAAGGTCATAACACTTTTATCTCTATATTTTGAGTGATATTTAGAAATTATGTTCTAGCTCGGACCTTTTTATCGGTTGAACTATGCTCTAATTTACTACTCTCATTCGGGCTAAGAAGTAAGTCCCACAATCCAAAACGTGCCATTTAGCAAGCATGTAGTAACGGCCCAAGTCCACTGCTAGTAGATGTTGTCCTCTTCGGGCTTTCCCTCAAGGTTTTTAAAACGTGTCTGTTAGAGAGAGGTTTCCACACCCTTATAAAGGATGTTTCGTTCTCCTCCCCAACCGATACTACATGGCACGTTTACACACCGACTTGCCCTCTGGGGGCCTAGCGCCCTCGTTAGCACTCGTTCCCTTCTCTAATCATTGAGGACTACCGGTGTCTGGCTTTGATACCATTCGTAACGGCCAAGCCCACCGTTAGCAGATCATTGTGAGATCCTATATCGGTTGGGAAGGAGAACAAAACATCCTTTATAAGGGTGTGGAAACCTCTCCCTAACAGACAGCGTTTTAAAAATCTTGAGATGAAGGCTAAAAGGGAAAACCCAACGAGAACAATATTTGCTAGCGGTGGGTTTGGGTTGTTACACATGTAGACCCAATACATCCTCTCATGCCTTTCTCCTATCTCAAAAGGGTCTAACCGGGCATTGAAATAACGGGAGAAAGAAACAAACCGATGGAACGACAGCTTCCATCGTCTTTCTCTATACTGAAATGACAACGATTACGATCACATAGGATCTCCACCCTCAATACATCCTCTCGTGCCTTGCTCCTATCTCAAAAGGGTCGAACCGGGCATTGAAATAACGGTAGAAAGAAACGAACCTATGGAATGACTTCCATCGTCTTTCTCTACACCGAAATCACATAGGGTCCCCTCCGTTTCATCCTTTTTAAGACGTAGTCCGTCTTTCGAGCTAATACTATAAAAAAAAAAAAAAAATCATTCTTTTGATTATTTGTGAGATACCCTTTATCTTAAACGTAGTAAAAAGGCAAACCCACTTCATATTTTAACCTAAATATTGCAGGAAGCTTTGTTGATGAAAGAGAATCAGAGACTAAGGAATGGGGTAAGAATTTCTTTGTAAGTGAAAGTGAAAAGGTAAAAACCATCAATTAATGGCTAAAGGCTTTTGGTTTTAATGGCAGATGGTAACTTTGAATCATAGGGAGCAAGAACAAGCAGTGATTGGTGGGAGCTCCTTGGGGTCAAAGTCAAACACCACCAATAGCAGCTCCTCACCAAACCCTAATTCTCATGATTTTGATGACATTTCTCTTAAATTGGGGTTAGTAATTTTCTTACATTTACTGTACATTACCCTTTTGAATCCCTTCTATTTTTCATCTTTTTACTTTGAGGGCGTTTTTTTTTTGTGAAGATTTGCGTGTCATACTGAACGGTAACCGCTAAGTCCACTGCTAGTAAATATTGTTCTTTTTGAACTTTCCCTCAGGGTTTTAAAATGTGTCTAGCAGGGAGAGGTTTCCACACCCTTATAAGTAATGTTTCGTTCGGCTCTCCAACCGATGTGGGATCTCACGTGAACCTTTCATTTTAGTTCTTAAAAGTCTAGAAAGGAAGGTACAGATAAACAACTTTCAAAGGAAAACCACTTAAACTCTTCAATTCAACTCCCGAACAACTCATTAAACTTTACCGACATGTTTGTTAGGAAGAGGTTTCTATACCTTTATAAGGAATGTTTTGTTTCTCTTTCCAACTGATGTGGAATCTCCTCGACTTATTCACCTTGACCTGTTACAGAGCTCGAAAAACAACGGTTCGAGTTTCAGAAGTTAGAAAATGGTCTTTAGTATGATATTATGTTTACAAGAATAGTAAAACGTGTTTGTTAGGGAGAGATTTCTATATACTTATAAGGAATGTTTCGTTTCTCTCTTTAACTGAGGTGGGATCTCACATGAACATAGTTCAATCAGTTAAAATCATCCAAACGTGCTCGTACTATACATATCCTCGACTTAGAGGTTCAAAAGTTCAAATATCTTCACCGTGACCTGTTACCGAGCTCGAAAAACAACGGTTCGAGTTTGTTTAGTATGATATTATGTTTACGAGAATTGTGATGAGTATATGTTTGTTTATGCAGTCTGTGAAGGCACAAAGTAAGCATCTCTTCTTTGCAGCATCTTGACAATGAAGTCAGGGTTCCCCAATGGAGCTTTACTGATCATCACTTGACTGCCAAACCACTTATTTATTTGTATAGAGAAAGAATGTGAAAAGAAAGGCATTCCAATCCCATTTCAGAGTTATATAAATGATGTTTCAACAACAAAACAAGAGTTGCATACATAATTATTGTTTATGCTTATCAATTCATTCTCTTCTATCCTAGAGGCGAGATAGCAGCCATGGTTAGAATTGTTCGATCTCTCTAATGTGTACTGTTTTATTAAGTCATATATTTTAACAGCTCAAACTCACCGCTAGCAAATAATTTCTGTCCCTCAGGTTTAATAAGTTCCTCTGTCTTTCATGTATTTAAGCTTGTGAAATCCTAAAAAGACGTGACGAGATAGAGTGGAAAGCGGGGTCGAAAGGAGTCTCTACTTTCACTCACTATCCACTTTTGTCTATCACGTCAGTATCATTTGAGGACAATACATATTCTTGTAGTACCACCAATATGCCCATGGAGTGTGTGTGATAGAGAGATTGTAGAGGGTAAATCAGTCGTGTCGAGTTCAAACGCTAAGAAAGTCGTAATAATAGCTGTGATTCATTTTTATCTACACGAGGAAACTCCCTAGATGTGGCTCCTGAGATAAAGCTAGGATAAAGGAAAAGAACATGCTTACCTGTTGCATTGGCTTTTGTAGCATCATGAGGCACTCTTTATAAGAAAAATCGAAAAGAGATTACAACACTGTGTAGAAATTACTATTGCACTCTATGCATTGTATTTCCTTGGTATGAAAACCTTGGAAGGTTAGAGCGGTGTTTATAATAGAGGCTAAACAATTTATTCCTAAACTCCTAAAATACTTAAATACTTAAATACTTGTATTTTTATTCCTAAAATACAATAAACAATGAACTCAACCAATTATTGAGCTAGTGATGATATTTTAACACTCTCCCTGAACACTAGTTCTCATTCACAACATCATGTTGAGTTAACATCGAAAGTTCTCATGCTTCCTACTATTTAGCCCTTTGGTAAACAAGTCTACCACATGGTCATCTGTCTTAATCTATTGCATCTCAATTTCTTCCTTCAGAACTCTCTCTAATGAAAGAGTAGTGCACCTCCACATGCTTTGTTCTATCGTGAAACATTGGTTTTCTGCTAGGCGAATCACATATTGGTTGTCGCAATGAAGTGGTATTGGATAGTCGATTTTCTGGTGCCAATCTTCCATCAAGAGTTTCAGCCATGTACTTTCATAAGCTGCTCCAGCCGCTGCTCTGTACTCTGCTTCTCTAGTACACATTGATATGTGATCCTGCTGGGATTGACCGTTCAAGAAGTCGAGGGAACTGGTAATATAAATTAGCATCGTTGATCACAATAAACAAATTCTTCTGTTAACATATAGTGATACAAAATGTGAAGACAGTCAGAATTTACATGATCAGTGCAGGGACAAATTATCAAGTTAGACAAAATTTACATGATTAGAACTCTAAGGGGGCAATTATAATAGAATTAAAATGAAGCTACAAAAAGGCTCATACAATCCCAGCAGTGAAGCGAGAATCTGGTGCAATTATGTTCTGTTGCATGGGAATGTCTTTATACGTTTCAAACAGTTTCTGAAATGAGCAACCGTTCAAGTTCTTGTTTTTGACTTTCCAAATCCTACAACAAATTCAGGGCTTCCTCAAGATCAAATTGTGTGTGTAAAAATGGTTGAATAATAAACTAAGAATTCTTGGTTCATGTAAATCACACAGAGGGGAGCCCTATGATAATGAGAAAAGACTAACAACAGTACTCTGGGTCAAATTTTAAGAACAAAAGAAAGTAGTGCGGCGTTAAAAAGATGAAAGAAAATTATGGACATTAACGAGCTTAATTTTTAAAAACAGATATTTTGGAAACAAAATTGTCACCAAACGATGCTCTGTTTGTGCTGAAATTCAAATTTCCAGTAAACTAAAACTCTCTATCTAACGGTCCAGATCCATTCCATACGAGAAATAATCGCAGGAAATCCTTTGATAACACGGATTCCTATTTCTCAATGATATCCCACGATCAAGACAATTGACTAAATCCACTGCTAGCAGATATTCTCTTTTTTGGGCTTCCCCTCAAGGTTTTAAAACGCGTCTGCTAGGAGAAGGTTTCCACACCCTTATAAATGGTGGTTTGTTCTCTCCTCAATCAACGTGGGACATCACAATGCCAATGCCAATAAACCAGAGAAAAATAAACTCCACAGCTAATGGTAATCAACTGAAATTGGAGAAGTTGCTTATAATCTCAAACAATATATTATGACATATATATGCTTTAATGTTTTCATTTAAAAAAATGGCAACAAAACATTATTAGTATCTATTCGTGCTCCCCAATGAGTTATAGAACTATCCAGTGAAAGAGCTTACCTGAAGATCATTGACAATCCTGTCCTTTGCGGTCTCTTTCTCTTCACGAGCACGTTTGAGAAACCCAATGCACATTATTCCCTTGAAATTTGTAGGAAAAACCAGAATCATTTAAGCGTTATCCATGCAAACAAAGATCCAATCACATGTTTTATACACCATAGGCAAACTTTTTGATAAGAAATCAATCTAAGGAAAAACTCTGATACCAAATGATAAGGAATCACTGGAAGGGAAGTAAGATTCGGATTACTCTGTTGATCGAATATCTCAAGGCAAGAACACTTGTTTGAGATTCGAATCACTCCACAAGCAAGATTGATCATGTCAAGCTTGAATGATTCTAAACATGCCACCTAAACTACATAGAATTGCAAATAAACTTAGCTATGGGCTAAAGGAAAACACAAAGGTTCTTTTTACTCCATTTTCCAAGTCTTCGACAACATACATGACTTTATATAGCATCAAAATTAAAACCCTTAACTTTCCATAAGGTGTTCCAAGAGTTGTAACTTTCATATTTTATGACCATAATTAGCCACTATGTATATTTTATGACCCTAATTAGCCACTATGTAGCTTTAAAATACATTAAAGAAACACCATAACTCTAAATTATCATAGACCCAAATTTTGTGAATAAATGAAGTTTCATTCTTTTTTAATGTGGCATGAATTGTAACATCTTGTGATAATTTAAACAACATTTTCTTCACATCTTTCTTGAAGTTAATATTGCATGATTAATGCCTTGATTCATATTACTTTCAAACGGATGATGATTTAGTTCACTGATGTATGATAGCCCAGCACATATTTACATATGACTTAGCATCTTGGTGGACAGAAGGTTCATGAATTAACTTGCACCTCCAGTAATTAGTCTAACACACACTAAAAACAAAATTCAGTGCTGTCAAAGACATACTTGGGATGAAGAAAGGCAATTACAGAAAGTATCATGGATATCAAGATTTTGAGACAAATCCACGAGAACCAAATAAATGACATCCATATCATGAACCTCTAAAGACATACATGAAAAACTGACGTAAGCAAACCCTAGAAAATATTGTCAACTTTCAACTGTTTGATTCCTTTTTCCTTGTGGTCTACCGACTACCGACACTCTGTTTCTTGATGTATTTAATGTTTTTCTCCAACCTTGTATTATCAATAAAAACCATTAACGCACAAATATGAAAAAAGTTCATGAAAGACTCGTTGCACCACTGGTAATGCGATTTTGGCTGGGCTAACTTGCTAGGGAGCAAGTGCATGAAGAAATCATATAATTGTTGGATTGAAACTAAGTGAAACACAAGTATAAAAGTTGAGGCTTTACTAATACAGGATGTGAATAGTAAAAACCTTTAATTATTGCTCCTAATCTGCATGAGCAAGTGCCTTTAATTTCAAAGGATCAGGTACCTTCTCCCCCTTGTGCATTTTGAAGCTGGTTAATACTATTATTGTTCCTGTCCCATTTAATAAATTTTCAGAATCCCCCGTTTTGAAGACAGCAGCAGAAGAAGACCAAGAGTGACTTGAATTTTGGTTCTCCAATACCTTTAAGCATAAACGAAGTAAAAGATAATTTTATTGCAGCTTATTTGAAATTCTATGCAAGGAAAAAAAGACCATGGTCCGCATGAGCCACCTTTCCATCCACCTTGTGGTTCATTCAAGAGGTTTCAAGTCTCCAAGAAGTCTATTTCTTCTCCCCAGGAACTTCAAGAGGGATTTAATTCCTCATTATTCGCAAACCATCAATTGGAAGGTGAGGTTGATTTTGAAAATTTACTCAAACAGGCGCCTATGGAGATTTCTGAGCCTCCTTTGAATCTTCCCTTATGGCTTTTGAGTGTTAAAGAGGTGAAGGGTTTTATTCCAGCCTATCCTTTGTCTTATACACGTAAGAAAAGAGGCCGATTCTTTGCTTCTGATGTAATTGAAGAAAGTTGTACAAGGCTCTTAGTGCCCTTTGATCAGCAAGTCACCTTACCACCTTTGATGACATGGATCTGGATGTAGGATTAACAATAGGAGGTATTCACTGGACAAAGGACCCCAACTCGCTTCATTTTTCTTCTCCTTCACATGGTGGCGCCATTGATGCTAACTCCGTGGTAAGCTTGAGAAGTGTGAAATCATTCATTTAGCCTGTGGATTTCAGCAAGGAGAGTGGCATGAAGATTGTTATTTTGAAGCTTTTGACATATTATTTCTGGATTGTGACAAAAAGACTCCTCCTCCTATTCCACCCACCTTGCAGGCCAAATTCGGTTCACTTATTGAAGCTTATGGCCTTGAGTTTCGTGAAATTCTTCCATTGGTTAATGAAGGAAGCCATGTCAGTGTTTAGCTTTGCCAAGCTCTGTTTTATCTTCTCTGAGGTTTAGTGGTTTGGTTCTCTTTCAAGCTTTTCAGCCCAGTTTGGGTGGCAGATTGGTGTTTTCAGCTTTTGTTACAGTGTCTGTTCTCTTGGTTCTCGGTTGATCGCGGTTTGCAAAGGTTACTATGTGTTTTGTTGACAGTTCCTATCTTGATTTGGTTTGAAGGCTTCTTCCCTAACCTTTGTTTTGGGTTTTTCAAGGTTGTTTCCAGCCTCCAAGTCATGCGAGCTAGTTCTTTCCAGCACATTGTATCTCCTTCTGTTCTTTTTTTTTTTTCTTGTTCCTTTTCACTCCCTTGTGGAGTTTGTATCTCTTGAGCATTAGTCTTCTCGAATCAATGAAAAAAAATCGGTTTCTTGTTTTTTTGTTTTTTTTTAAAAAGTTGTGCTCTCTTGCTGTCAATTCAACAATGAAAAGAAATATACGTGTGCAGGGGAATACATCAAAGAAAGAAAAAAAAATTAAATATCCCACTCAAGCATTAATAATGTAGGTTTTCATTCAGGTTACCAAAACAACACAGATCATGGAACAAGCAAAGAGCAGAAACATATATAACCTCTCTCACAAGCCCCCAGGGATAAAATTAGGAAACAAGGTATCGTTCACAAGGCTTACCGATACAACATAGACTGCACCACAAGCAAGGAGGAGATAACTTGCAGCATCTTGGAGAAGAATAAGCTCTCTCTTCTCTACAGAATACACAGGGAAAGCTCTTGTCATTACTGCAACACTGCACAAAGACAATTGCAACTTAAAACAAATTGAATGCTCACAATATGGGGAATCCATGAATTTCATGTATCTCATCTCATGTGGAATCTAATCTTCTTGATCAATGTGAAAGTTTTTTGTAGTTATAATCACGGTAGGTATATATCTCTACTGCATGGAAAAATCTCCTATTCTAATAAATTTAAACTAGTCCCAGTCTAACATCCTAAGGAAAGTTCATAGGATCATTGAATTAACAAGAAGGCATCTAACCAACACCAGATGTTGCATATTTCATTGCATGTTTCTCCAAAAAACCAACAATTCAGTTGCAAAATTGACTGGGTGCATGGAGCTTATTGATAAGCAAGATTTTCACATAGAGGCACATGGCATATAGGAACAAGTCAGAAAGTAAAAAGGAAAAGGTTGCAAATACTCCTAAAAATAAAGCTTACAAGATTTGCAACATGCCCCGCCAGCCCAATATTCCAATACCTGCAATGCACAGACCCAACTGAATTAAATGATGCCGTAGGCAAATCCTCAAAAGGGAAAAAACTTAAGAAACCTTAGGAAGGAATAAGGCATAAAATGCATCTTTGAGCTTCAAGGAATATTGTGGCAACCTATGATACTTCCAAGGCCTTTTTCGTGACATCCCAGAAAATTTAGACAGGTAATAGTCTGCTACGAATGAATATATAGTTCCACTTGGGTACATTCTTCAATAGTGACATCCCAGAGAATGAAAGGGAGGTAAAATTTTCTACAATATAGGCAACAAATAAATAAATCATTTAAGTTTTAATATTTATATTAACTAAAACAGCCCCCAAGCCCACGGCTGCTCGGGCTTTTCCTTTTAGGTTTCCCTCAAAGTTTTTAAAACACGTCTACTAGGGAGAGGTTTCCACACCTTCCTCCACAACTAATGTGGGATCTCATAATCCACTCCCCTACAGGGCCCAACATCCTCGCTGGCACTTGTTCCCTTCTCCAATCGATGTGGGACCCCCCAATCCACCCCGTTGGGGACCAACGTCCTTGCTAGCATACTGGCTCGTGTCAACCCCCCTTCGGGACTCAGCCTCCTCGCTAGCACATCGCCCAGTGTCTAGCTCTGATATCATTTGTAACAGCTCAAGCCCACCGCTAGCGGATATTGTCCTCTTTAGGCTTTCCCTTTCAGGCTTCCCCTCCAAGTTTCATTTGCTAGGAAGAGGTTTCCACACCATATAAAGAATGTTTCATTCTCCTCCCCAACCGATGTGGGATCTCACAATAACCATACGCAACAAATGAGAAAGAGGCAATGTCCACATAGTTAAATGATTAGTCGAATAAAATGAGATTAATTTTCAACAAGGCAAGGTATACAACATCAAGAGACAATCCTAGAACCCATCCATTTCTATTAAAATCAAAGCATACTGTAATTCTTAGCTTCAACGATCAAATTACTAGAAGCTATTTTGAATAATCATATTCCAAGACAAGCTACTATGGCTGGCTTTCGCGCTCCAACTTTTGTACCCAGACCACACCACTAAAACAGCCATACATTTATTGTACCTAAAAGCCGCAAAAGGAAATAGATGAAAGATTCAAAGATTGAAGTGGGAAACAAATAGAGCGAAAACCAAAATCACTTCAGAAATTGAGAAGTTAGGGTTCAGACGCAAAAAACCTGCCAGTTCTTAAGAATAAACTCCCATTCCGTCTCAGCAATAACCACGAAGAATGAGATCACAACTGCATAACAACGAAATATACCATCGAATATCTGCCAAAATTTCAAACAACCGCGTGATACAGCATTAGATTCAAAAAAATACCGAACAAAGACGCAACAGAAACAGAGAGATTACATCGGAGTTGTTCTTAAAGGATCGAATCGCAGAGATGACATTGGAAACAATGCAGAGAATAGCAGTGAGAGTTGTTACAATACTGAAAAACCTGCAAGTTACGAGCAACGGATCCACCCTCCTACCAGGTCTGTTGGCCTGAGAAGACGACGCAGCCGCTGCCGCCGCTCCCTCTCCTTCTCTGTCCATTTTCTCAGGTTTCCTCAACTCCAAGAAATTTTCCTGAATCTATCTCCCACTCATATGCAATTCTTTCTCGTGATTCAGCTTACTGGTTTCGTTTGATGAATCAATCGATGAACATTTTCAGTTATGTGGGTTCATAGTTCATCGATTGGTACTATGGCGGGAGTTGTTTCAGTTCACCAAAGTTTCGCATCTATTTCGCCACGTGTCACGAATATCATTCTTTTATTGACTTTTTAAAAATTAATTAAATTAAATTGCACTCGAAAATTGTATTTAAATGTTATTTAATACGGTTTAATTTTTGCTACCCAGCGTTTTTAGGTTAAATTAATAATAAAAAAATGCCTCCTCATATAATTTATTTAAAATATATTAAAAGTTTTAAATTTTAAAAAATTTATGGATATTAATTAATTTTTAAAGTATTTTATTTTTTAAACTTATTTTTAAGGGTTAGAAAAATATGTAAATATATATATATATATATATATATATATATATATATTTTGAAAGTTTAAAAGAATATTATTGAAATTTGAATGTTTCCGGTACAAAATATTTATTGATGCAAGAATCTAATACAGGTGCTCGTTAACGTGGACGTTAGGGTGTTGAGGTCAGTCATCTCCATGATCTGCCTAATGATGACCAATGTTACGTTGATGTTGCTGTGCTTAACACTCTCTGATACTAAATTTCGTGCTTAATCGAAAAGGTATCGAGTTAAGGCTCTCCACCTTTAATTGGTAGGTTCGTACTTAATACTGCAATAGATATTCCACCAACTATATAAACAAGACTCGGCTCGACTAGAGTCAGGATCAGACATTAGTTGATCCAAACTTATTATTTTTTATTATATTAATATGTCATTTATTAAGTTATTGAATATTTACCTCCATCTTCGAAACCGTGTATCTACCTAGTTGACAATTGTGTTGCCGTGACATTCAATTGTGAAAATTAAAGTTTTGGAGTAGCCGGTCAATATGTTTGTATTATTGGTTTAGTTGTATTTAAGAGGTAGTTGGTAGACATCTAACGTGACTCTCGATGTTTCGACTAGAGAGAAATTTTGCATATTTTATAATATGGTTATTTAAATAATTTCTTTTAAAAATAAGATTCTGTTAATATTTTAAGAGTAATCGACCATGAACATCCCATTCTAATCCAAAAAGGTTCGAGTGTTTATATGACTCAATAACTGGGACCACCTAATCAAAACCATAAAGGTTGGATTGGGCTCGGTGCAATTTTTTAAAAACAAAAAAATTAATTCTGTTTGCAGTTGACATCTTTTTGGTCAACTAAAGTCAACTAATCCAATCAACCCAAAATCGAGTTATAACTCAACCTTACCCTACTTTAAAATATATATATATTTATTGTTTGTAACGTTAGGATGAATTTTAATTTTTATAATAATCTTAAAAATAGAATGGATTGGAACACTCTTTTGTAGTTGATTGGGTTGACCAGACATAAAAAAAAAATGTCACTTGCAAATCAGATCCAAAATTTTCAGCTTTCCAAAATTCAATCAAAAGCAAACCGAGAAAAAAAAAATACTCTAACCGAACTCAACATTTCTGATTTAGGTCGGATAATCCAAGTTGGTCGAGTTTTTGAGTCTACTTCGGATAAAAATCAATGGTTTCTAAGTTTTTAAAAGTTTCAAATGCGTCAATTGAATTAGATATAGTAATCAAACGATCTGGTTTTGGATTAGATATAGTAATCAAACGAGCTGGTTTTGGATTAGATATAGTAATCAAACGAGCTGGTTTTGGATTAGATATAGTAATCAAACGAGCTGGTTTTGGATTAGATATAGTAATCAAACCAAACGAGCTGGTTTTGGATTAGATATAGTAATCAAACCAAACGAGCTGGTTTTGGATTAGATATAGTAATCAAACCAAACGAGCTGGTTTTGGATTAGATATAGTAATCAAACCAAACGAGCTGGTTTTGGATTAGATATAGTAATCAAACCAAACGAGCTGGTTTTGGATTAGATATAGTAATCAAACCAAACGAGCTGGTTAATAGAAACTTTCTCAAATTATTTTGAAAAATTTGAAAGAAAAAAAATAAAAAGTATATCACTAAGATTCATGACAAAAAAAAAAAAAAATGGAGAGAACCAAACTAAAGCAAGAGGGAGAGCACTTTTTCAATCTTTACATGCTCCTACTCCGAATTAATTTCAATTTGTTCATATTTGGAGAGTCAAATCCCAACTCCAATGGCGCCATAAATGCCAAAATCTGAATCCTCTCTCAAGATCCAAACAACGTCCGCCATGGAAATCGCCTCCTCAACCAAGGATCCCAAATCCATCCGCTCCCGTCGACGCCGCAACACCTGCATCGGAGTCTCAATCGCCACCGTCCTCCTCCTCATAGTTCTAATCGTCATTTTAGCCTTCACAGTCTTCAAAGCCAAACGCCCAATCACCGCCATCAACTCCGTAGCCCTAGCCGACCTTGATTTGTCGCTCAACATAGCTAGATCCGCCGTTGGCCTCAACATCACACTAATCGTCGACGTCTCAATCACAAACCCTAACAAGGTCGGATTCAGCTATTCCAACAGCACCGCACTGCTCAATTACAGAGGCGAACTTATCGGCGAGGCGCCGATTCCGTCTGGCCGTATCAATGCGAACCAGAGCAAGCGGATGAACATCACGGTCACGATCATGGCGGATCGGCTTCTGAGGTCGTCGACGGTGTTGTCCGACGTCGTCGCCGGATCTATACCGTTGAATACGTACACGAGAATTTCAGGTAAGGTGAGGATTTTAGGGATTTTCAAAATTCGAGTTGTTTCGAGTACGTCCTGTGATTTCACGATCGACATATCGGATAGGAAAATTGGAGATCAGCAGTGTAGTTATCATACAAAGATCTAATTGCTTAAGCGCTTTTAAATCGTAAATTATGAACAGATTTGTAGGTGGATTTAGAGCTGTTCTTTCACTGTTCTAACTGGTTTATTTGATTTTGTTACTATTTTTGAAGCGTTCTTTTTTAAATCGTAAATTATGAACAGATTTGTAGGTGGATTTAGAGCTGTTCTTCCACTGTTCTAATTGGTTTATTTGATTTTGTTACTATTTTTGAAGCGTTCTTCCCTCTTTGAATTGTTTATTCTTTCATTGTTCATCAGTTCATCGGTTTTAGTGGGATACTTGTAAGGATTCGATTAAGATAATCTTAAATTTAAAATTTTATGGATTAATTTTATAATTTAATAATTTTACATTAAAGGTGTGGGAGGGAAGGTTGAAGATGGTTGATTGTTGAATTCTAAATTTATTTAATTTTTTTAAAAAAGTGTCGTGGGTCCCACGTGTTCGATGTCGATTTGAATTCCATTGATTATATGCCTTTGTTATGTATTGACATATATTTTGTACGTGTAATCTAAAAACTATAGGTCGATATTACATCTAAAAACTATAGGTCGATATTACATCTAAAAACTATAGGTCGATATTACATCTAAAAACTATAGGTCGATATTACATCTAAAAACTATAAGTCGATATTACATCTAAAAACTATAGGTCGATATTACATTTGTACTCAAACACGTAATGTTTTGAAAAAAAAAAATCATTTGTACTCAAAACACATTCTTCCTACAAGAAACATGTTCATTAAGGGAGTTGGACAAATGATATACGGGATATGTTTTCCTATCAAACAAAAAATAAGACTGAGGATATGTCTCCCTCCTAAACAGTTGAAAAAGGAAGAACACATAGAAGTTGAGGCTCACCGAGAAACATCAGGTTGAAGCCATGATTGAGGTCGAAGTTGGGGTTTGTCAAGAAACATTAGGTCGAAGCGATGACTGAGATCGAAGTCGGTGCTCACCAAGAGACATTAGGTCGAAGCCATGATTGAGGTCGAAGTTGGGGTTTGCCAAGAAACATTAGGTCGAAGTGATGACTGAGGTCGAAGTCGGGGCTCACTAAGAGACATCAGGTTGAAGTGATGATTTAGAATTAGCAACAATCTTCGGTTCCATTCAAAAGACAATTCTAGGAAGTCAAAGGAGTTAACAAGGTGAATCGAAGCCCTCGGTTAAACCACAGAAGTCAACAAATGATGGAAAATTCAAGCACGAGAGTGGAGTAGAGAAACATAATAGAAAAGTCAAAGATACATAAATGAACTTAGTCTTTGTGTGTTGATATCCATTATTGTCACCTTTATTTCAAGTCCAAATCATCATATATAGAGTCCACGTTATGATTATTACACATAAAAAAGAAAACACGTGACTTGGGCTGTGCCCAATTCCTCACCTTGACCTCGACATGCGGTCGAAGTTGAGACTCTCTAAGGGGGCGTTCATCTAGCACGTTGTGCTCATGTCATCTTCAATTATCTCAATTAACTATTTTACAAATTCAAATAAAAGAGAGAATGAGGAGAGTCTAGGTCAAATATAATGATTAAGCTCGAGAAATAAAGAAAGGGTCTAAACTCAAAAGAAACAAAGAAGTGTGTTTGCTAGTGGTGAGGTTGAGCTGTTACAAATGGTACCAGAGTAAGTTAACGAACGGTGTGAGACACTGGTCGGAGTAGGGTTAAACCTTCATCATAGTAGACACATTTTAAAATCGTGAGGTTTATGTCGATACGTAATGAGCTAAAGCGGACAATATCTACTAGCGATGAGGTTGAGCTGTTGCAAATGGTATAAGAGTTAGACACTGAACGGTGTGTTATTGAGGACATTGAGCTCCCAAGGGAGGTAGATTATGAGATCCCGTATCGGTTGGAGAGAAGAACAAAACATTCTTTATGAGGGTATGGAAACATTTCTGTCGGCGATACGTAACGGACCAAAATGAACAATATCTGCTAACGATGGGCTGAGAGCAACCCGCCTCGTAAGGGTCCTTGACACATACTACGAACATTTAAAAAAAAAAAAAAAAATAGAAACTTATTCTTTTTTATCTCTTATTCTTACAAGAAGAAACAATGAAAAAAAAATTCTAATTCTTTCCTTTTCTCAATATTATTACTTTAAAATTTACTGATTATGATTGGTTAAAATTTTTGTTTAAAATTGTAAGATATTTAAGAATAAGATGCTTGGAAATAAGATGTTTAAGAATAAAAAGGCGTGAAAATCGTAATTAAAAGTTCATATAAATAAATAATATTTATATTTAGTTCTATCACTATTAATTATTTTATTTTTATTAAATAATTTTTAACAATTAAATTTTAATTTGTCAATAAGTTTACTAGAAATATATGTCTTTAAATTTTAGATTTTTTTAAAAATTTATTTAGTTATCGATATTAATAATTATGATTTTAATAAAATTATATAATTTTTTATTACAAATAATTAATATAATAATAAAAAAAATTAATTATACCAATAGAATAAATTATTTAAAATCATATAATTATGATAAATTATTGATAAATAGTAAAAAGAAATTTATATAGCATGAATAAAATAATTACAATATAACATTTCACCAACTTTAATTAATTATACCCTTAAATATTGTTAGTTAACTAATTGGCAATTTTAGTAAATAAGTAATTTCGAAAAATTGATTAAATATAAGATTTATTCTAATTAAATGTTAATTATATTAATCATATTAAACCAATATCAATTATTTAATTAATTAAGTATATTCAAAATAAAAGTGTAAATAAAAATGAGTATAAACGTTGCTTGTGAATACATTATTCTCGTGGGCATCTCCCTTTGAAAATAAATAACGTCCAAAAAAAAAAAAAATCTAATTCCTTCTTCTATCAAACTTAGGCTACGTGTTTATTTACGCGAATGAAAATTAAATTAAAAGTTAATTGATTAAATTTATTTTAATATAATAATTAATTATCTAAAATTAATTAATATAATAAAATTATTGAAATTACGTTGGGGGAGTATTTATTATATTTCTAATTTATTCTCATATATCTTAATTAAAACCGTTGTTTAGTATTAAAAAAATAATAGTTTATGTCTCGGAAGAAAGTAACAATAAAAGAACGAACAATGCTTTACTTACTATTACTAAATTTTGTTCTTTCGTAAAGATGAGTCAAAGATCTAAGATTAAATATTATTTTAGTCTTTATTTTTCGAAATTGATTTTATATTCTCGGAATTGATTCGAGAAAATGAAATTTCAATAAATTTTAAAATAAGTTTATTATTATTTTGAAATAAAATTCTACCAGCTTTATAAATTTTGTCAACTTATTTAAATGATATTTTTTTAAAAAAATTATTGTTATTCGGGTTAAATTAATAAAAATAGTTAAATCTGTTTAAGCTTTCAAAAAAATCTAAAAAATACTTTTAAAATTAAAAAAAATCAATAATACCCTTAACTTTAAACCGTATTTAAAAAAATCATTTAAATTTTATAAATGTTTAAAAACATTTCGCATTTTTTAAAAATGTTTTATTAATATTCTTAAATATTTTTTAAAATAATTTAATTAAAAAAAAAATACTATGAATTTTCAAGAGTAATATTAAAAAAAATTCGAAGATAGTTTATTTGGTGTTGAGAGACCGTTTCTGTCTATGTTATTGACGATAGGAATCTTTTTTTTGTATTTTTATAAAGGCCGTGTTAATATATATAAGTATTTTTTAAATATAGTACGGGTATTTTTTAATTTTATTTAAAAATTGAAGAATATAGATATATTTTTTTTTTTTAAGTTTTAAGAATATTTGTAAAATAAAATATTAACGGAATAGAGTTTAAGAGTATTTTAGCAAAATTTAATGAAGAAAAAAAATTATAAAATGATATTTTGATTACACTTTTAATGGAGATCGCAATTAAAACTAATTAAAAATAATTAAAAATAATTAAAGATTTCCCTCCATAACGAAATTCGTTGTTTCAGAGCTTCATTTTCCAAAGCTCATGCGAATCTTCGCCTGTGTCAGAGGAATGTCGAATCTTGCCGTCGTTTTCGTTCTACGGACCGAGCGCTGTTGTTATTCGGTGAAAGATTCGACTTCAACGTTCAGCAATGGGGAAGTGTGGAGCGCTATATTTGGCGCGCGGTTGGTTTACTTGCAGTGCAAATCGCCATTGACAGAGTTGTTTCCGAGTTCTTGATCCACTTCCAGTTGAATTTGACTTTTCTTTATGCAGATTAGCATCTGGTCCTAATTCAGAGCTCGAAAGGTTATCTTCTTCGCCATTGACCTGATTAGTGTCGTTCGCAGATGGTGATTTGTTGTGGCTTCTGTGGTGGTGTTTTGTTTTGATTATTATTGTTTTCTCTATCGGTTTGATGAATCTATATCGTCGGTATTCATAGCATGAATGTTTACAAGAAATTTGTGTCGCTGTTAGCATTTCTTTTTCGGCATCCTATTTCTGAATTTAGATTCAACTTGTGTTGTTTTGTTTTACTAAACAATGATTTTTGTTCGTGATGCTACTTTCCAACTGGTTTTACCGTTCAAATTCCTCTTGTTTTACGTCTGGTTTTTAATAATTCCTTTAATTGTTTGGAGGCTGTTGTTTATGCTTAAAGTTGTAGTTTAAAGTGCGTCTTGTGATCAGGAAAACTGAGAAACAAATTATCCGAATTTTACTTTTTGATTTAGCTTGGGTTTGAGTTTTCGCAGTGAGATTTGTTCCTGATTTGAATTTCGGGTTGGAAGGGAACCCGTAGTTCCATCTAAGAACAGCTTCAGATTTTGAATTTTGTTTGATTTAATTGCGGTGGATTTCATCTTCTTGAGACTGAAAATCAGAAAATTGGGTGACAAACTGATCAGTTTGACCAGGAAAATATGGAAAGATTCCTGTCAGCCTTCGTCTCAGAAGCTCAGGCGGGAGGGCAGTCACTGCTCGTTAATATAAAGATTGCAGTGTTACCCATAGCCAAAGTTTTCACCATGTGCTTTCTGGGTTTTATTTTGGCATCTAAATATGTCAACATCTTGCCTGCGAGTGGAAGGAGACTTTTGAATAGGGTATGCCACTTAACTCCATCTAATTTGTACACTCGAACAAACTCAGTAATGTTTTCCAGATACTCAGCTTCTGATATGAAGTTTTGAACAGACCATTTGGTTTTGATGATTAGTATCATAGGTCCCCCAATGCACTCACGGTTAGGAATCACGGATCTCCACAATGGTATGATATTGTTCACTTTAAGCATAAGCTCTCATGGCTTTTGATTGGGTTTCCCCCAAAGGCCTCATACCAATGGAGATGTATTCCTTACTTATAAACCCATGATCATTTCCTAAATTAGCCAATGTGGGACTCCCTCTCAACAATCCTCAACACTCGCGTGCACATTTTATTGCACCTCTGTAAGTGTTTAAATGGACTCTGAATGATTGTTTCTGCTTTTTGTGCTGCAGTTGGTCTTTTCGCTTTTGCTTCCATGTTTAATATTCTCTCAGCTTGGGCAAAGTATTACCATGGAGAAAATTTTTCAATGGTGGGAGCCAAATACACATCTTTACATTTTCCTGTTTTGATTTGAATCTTGTAAACTGATAGCATCTAATTTCATTTGTGGCCTTCTGTAGGTGGTTTATTCCTGCAAACATTGTGCTGACTGCCATATCAGGTTCACTAATTGGATTAATTGTTGCATCAATCGTTCGTCCTCCATACCCCTTCTTCAAGTTCACGATTGTACAAATTGGGATCGGTAAACCACTTGATCTTGCTATAGTAACTTTGAGTTTATGTATTTGTATGACATGAATTGTTTCCTTTTTCTGTCACTTAGATGGCTGGTTATTTCAGATATCTGTTAGTGGTCA
This sequence comes from Cucurbita argyrosperma subsp. sororia, assembly GCA_018691285.1. Taxonomy (NCBI): domain Eukaryota; kingdom Viridiplantae; phylum Streptophyta; class Magnoliopsida; order Cucurbitales; family Cucurbitaceae; genus Cucurbita; species Cucurbita argyrosperma. Next base: position 6,818,031 of record CM031887.1, read on the forward strand.
TTAGTTTGTAACCAACTGCCAAAGGGCTGTCAGTTTGGAATTGGAAAACTAGAATAATGTTTGTCTGCTTCTGAATCGTGCATCAATTATGGTATCCGAGTGTGGACCTACTACTTGTGCACTGATTAAATGACACTGTGAGGTTTGTGCTGCATGAGACACAAATCAATCATGTTGGCCAGATATTTTGGTAGATGTTTTCAATCCACAGTTGCAGAAAAATAAGCTAGGAGTTGTTCAAATGACTGTTAAGTTATCAAGAACTTAAACTTAATGGATCAAGGAACGAAACTGAGGATTCCAAAATTGCTAATTTGATAAAGATAGTTCTAGTCCAATAGGGAATTTCCATGAATGAGCCTTATATGATAGATTCTAGCACAGACTATCCACCTGATAGATGTTCCTTACCTACCTAAAACCAAGTTGAGTTTATTTCTTAAGGGGGGAGGAAATATTATAAGTTTGAATGATATACTGCGTGTGAAAGTGTTTTATTTATTTTTTAATTCATGTATTTTTATTTTTTTATAATCTGGTATTGGGGGCTCCACCCCACTAGTCTGGGGTACCCTCTTCTGCTCCAAGGCCTGGAATCAGCTTGTTTTTGTAGGTCTTAGCTGACTTTGTTTGAAGTTTGTTAATATCCATTAGTTTGTAACTAACTGCCTGCCAAAGGAAGTATACTACTTGTATAAATCATGCCATTAATATAATAGAAAGAATCTGATTGAATTGGAACAGTGAATATAGAATCAGTTTTAAGTAGTAATATTCAATAAACACTTCCTGTTCTGTTGAATGAATTGAAATATCCTTTACCTCGTGTCTTAGTTCATCCTTCTTTTCTTTGTAAAAAAATGAATAACGGATCAAACAAACCATAGCCTTCCGGTACTTTATAATACCGTACTGTTCCTGTAGCTGACATATAGGCTGTGGAAATTGTTTACTTGAACCTCCTGGTTTGATTTTCTCATATGAATGTTCTATGTTTTCATCCTTGTAAACATTCTATGCTTTGATGTTGGTATGCAGGGAACATTGGGAATGTGCCTCTCGTTATTATTGCAGCCCTCTGTAGAGACGAATCCAACCCTTTTGGTGATTCAGAGAAGTGTAGTACTTATGGGATTGCTTATATTTCATTTGGCCAGTGGGTGGGTTTTTCAGCACTTTTGACCTAACTCATTGGGACCTGTGCATTTATCTAAGTTGGATATTGTTTTCTTTTGAATTTTAATAAGTTTTCATCATAAATCATTCTAAATATCAAGTAGTCCATCCATGACTTAGCTTATCTTCATCCCTAAGTAACGATTTATATCTATATATATATATATATATATATATATATATATATATATATATATAGATTTTGGGCACTATGGCTCAAAACGAACAATATACGTTTAATGAAAAAGAAAGAGAGTGGAATGAAGTATTTGATAGATAAGACCATTGTTCTAATTGGTGTTCACTATCAAATTCCTTATTTACTTACACTCCCTTTGCAATTAGCTCAAGATGGGGTGCCTTTTGCAACTCCTTTCAGGAGATCTACACTAACAATAGTAACTTTTCAACTTATAAAGGCTCTGTTTTTTGGCCAAAAAAAGAATAAAAAACGATTGTTCCTAACTAACAAACTTAGTAAGTTTACTTAATGTAAATACTAAATAATACCCACACAATTATTTTTTAATGTTAAGGTTGGTGCAATTATCATCTATACCTATGTGTATGCAATGTTGACACCTCCCCCTGAGGGTACATTTGACATTAAAGATGAAAGTATTCCAGTTAAGAACCTGCAAAAGGATCATACACCTGTGCTTGTTCCCTTGCTTCTTCAGGAGATACCTTCTACATATTCAGATCCTTCTAAGAAGGAAGAGGTGAGAGACTTTATTTTGATTTGTTGTTAGTATTGCCTTATTCAATTAAATGGATTCATGGTGAGGTTCGTTTTTATTAATCAACGTATAATAGGATGTTTTATATTTTTAGGAATTTAATACTTTAACTAATGTCAAAGTGACAATTTTTTTTTATACTAGTATGACATTGAATTTGAATTGTGGAAGAAAGTGCTATCATCTTCAATTTTGAGCAGATTCTCTGTTCTTAGGTTATTCATTAGTTAATTTATGCTGCCTTAGTTATGGTTTTATGGAAACAAATCAACCCATATTTATGAAAACTATTATGTTGTTAAATTGTCAGGAGTATTTTGGGATCAGTTAAAATCATTATTTCTAAAATAATGGAGATTGAGATGACTATTTACTTTTTGGGTTTTGTTAGGTCAGGGTAAATGACTTCTTATCCATTCTAAAGTTACTTTAGAAAGAAAATACAATTTGAAGTTGCCTGTCATAACTTTCCTCTGTATGCAGACTAAAGGATTCCTTATGTATTGGTTTGAGAAATTGAAGCTCAAGCTATTTTTCCAGCCTCCTATCGTTGCTTCGGTTAGTATAGATCTATTATTTTAGTGAATTGTAGTCTATCACTAGGGGTTTTATGAAACATGCCATGATTAGTGAATACTAGATAAATTTCATTGGAGCATCATTTTCATCCTCTTTCGAAATTGTGAACTGAAATCATGTACTCGAGAAAAATGAATTCGGATATGCTCTCTTGTAAAGGGAAATTTTGTGAAGGGAAAAAGAGAATAAAGATAAACATGTGAAGATGATTTATGCTTTTGGTGTTTTTATTAAATTGATGAAGTTTCTGAGCTTCCAAATTCAGATATCTTTCCACATTCTTTTGTTACTGTTCTTGATTGATTATGCCATCTGTTGCAGGTTTTAGCCATGGTTATGGGTGTAATACCATTCTTAAGGCGGTTGATCTTTACTCCTGATGCTCCACTATTCTTCTTCACTGATAGCTGCAAAATTCTCGGGTAAACCTGGAAAATTCTGAACAGTAATGTTGCTGATTTTTATTATTCTTATTATTGATTTTTGCCGGTTTTCCTCGTCTTTACTAGGGCCTTATTATTTTGTATTATTCTTTTTTCTTTGCTCATCGATGAGCTCGCACTGAGGTTCTTTTCTTGGGGCGGTTTCTTTTAGTCTACTCGTATTTCTATATTCCTAAATATTTGATCTTAAGGTTTTCCGTTTGGGTTTCTGTTCCCAAGTCAAGAGCTGAAATACCTAGAGTTTGTGATGATCATGTCCAAGATTCAAATTAACCATTAACACAGGGCTCCATGAATCTTTTTGGCTTTAGTTTCCTTACCCTTTCATTGAGGATGTCAATGTAGTTCCAAATCAGGTCAAAATGGAGAAGGTTTTTGGTTTTCACAAGAAAAACCATGTGGGTTTACGAAGTGGATAATATCATGCCTTTGTGAAAATATCGAGAGGCCTATTGTTCTAATACCTCCTCCAGCCTCATCGCATTTCCTTCTTACGTTGTTATGGTGTGGTTTTAGTTACAAGCCCTTCCTTGGTGCTCTGAAATTAAATTTCTTGCAGTTATCGGGAAAAAAACGAAGTCTTCATGGTGACACTTGAAAAAAATATGTGGAGCAGCTTGTATCAGATTTCAAAATCTGGAAATATGAGATCCTTCTTTCTTTTGTTGGACTTGGGATCTGCATTTTGGTTTTGTGACTATTATAATAGGGACTATGAGTTCATTTCCTACTCTCCAGTATTTGCTTTGCTTTGGAAATTAAGGTGTGGTAACCATATCTTCTTCCAGGCAGAAAAGATTAGGAATTGTTGGGGGCTCTTTTGTTGAGGTTTTGAATATCTAAACAATGGTACAATGGATAGAAGAGTTCTGCTGTATTTGTGCCTCGTAGTTAGTATTTGTCATCTACGCCTTTGATGTATTTTTTTTTTTTTCCTTTTAATATCCTTCTGTTAGGCTACTAGTGTTGGCCTGTCAAGAGACTCTTGGGAGTTGCATGGGATAATAGTACTATTACCACCAATAGGAAACACTTTCATTGTTAGGGACTGGGTTACATGTTTGACATGCCGCTAGCTATTTAGGAGATGAGGCTAGATTGTTGTTTAATAAAAGGATCATTTGTGTGTATGCATGTCAAGTGTTAGGCCAGGCCAATGGGAGATCCCAACATGTCTAGCTTTCTGTGACTTTCATGATGCATGGGTGAAGATTGGAACTTTGCTAATAGTTTATGCAAATTGGTTACCGCATCATATGTAGGTGATTATTGTGGCTTTTCCTTTTTTTGGAAGGAGCCTACAAGAATAAATTGAAGGTTTTGACTGTCTAGAGCCTGATAAGAGATTGAAGTTTGATTCCTTGCAGGAGAAGAATTTTTAGTTCAAATTGTGGCACCGTACTAACGTTTCATCCACAAAAGTAAAAGTGCATTAGTGATAGAGCAGAGTTCATATCTGTTCCACCTTAAGACCTGTCTCCAATCAGGTCGCTCTCCGTGTCTTCAATGTCATATGTAGATGTTGTACTTGAATAAGTTTTAGAACAACATTGAATTGTGTAACTAAATAGGAGAATATAAAGATCATTATACATGCTGTTAGATTAGAAAATTTCTAGTACTACCAGATTACCAGTCACCTTTTTAAAAGGATATTGACTTGAAACAATAAATTGAAGGATTATCCATGAGAGTACCTGAAAAAATTTCTAAGTTAGATTCTATAAGCCTAAATTAATCAATTGTGCATACTTTTTTTTTTTAGTAAGGTCAGCCTGTTTTTTAAAAGTCAAATTCTTTTTTGTTCTTCTAGCCTAGCTACCTCTTAACCCACATTACATACTTTCTAATGTGGCGGTGAAGAATGCAAGCAAAGAAGGAGCTCAGATATTGTTATATCCCATTCAGAGAAAGGAGGCGGACTGGTAAGAAGTCCCTAAGTAGCAAAAACCAGGTTTAGATGTAGGATTTTGATTACAAGCAATGAACGTTCCAATCCCAATCAACAATTGGGGGCAGCTCAAGAGGCACTGCCAGAGGCGTCAGCACTGGCGGAAGTTCTGCACCGCGATTCCCATCTCCTAAGGCACTTTTCAGGAAAATTCACATGTTAGTCACGCAGCAACTATGTTCAAAGTATAAAAGAGGAAGATTGGAGTTCGTAGGTCTTGCCCGTGTTTGGCACTGGGAGCCAAAGCTTGCTGGGTGAGACCAAAAGAAAGAAAGGACGGGCTCCAAAAGGATGGAAAACTAGAACGTGTGGAATCTTAATGCTTATATAACTACAAAATTGTCAATACCAATACAATCTAACCGTGTTTGTGATTGTCAGGGGGGCTATGATTCCATGCATCCTGTTGGCATTGGGAGGAAACCTTGTTGAAGGTTAGCCAGTCCAATGACGATAATTCTCAGTTATATTAATAGGTTACACGTTCCTACTTGGGTAGAGATCAACCACGAAATCTTTTGATTTCAAAACAGAATTCAATACCCTGCAATTTGCTTGCAGGTCCTGGAAACTCGAAACTCGGGCTTCGGACTACCGTTGCCATTATTTTTGCAAGGTTGTTTTTGGTACCTCCTACTGGACTTGGCATTGTTATGTTGGCTGATAAGCTTGGTTTTCTTCCTCCTGATGATAAAATGTTCCGATTCGTTCTTCTTCTTCAGCATTCGATGCCAACATCTATCCTCTCGAGTAAGTTCCGATCTTGCTAAACGATCTGGATTCAGTCTTGCTAAACCAAGAAGGATAGTCAACGATGTTAAGTTTAACATGTCTGAATTCGTGAAACAAATTCTTTTGTGCAGGCACTGTGGCTACTTTGAGGGGTTGCGGGAGAGAATCGGCTGCTATTCTTTTCTGGGTTCATATATTTGCTATCATCTCAATGGCTGGATGGTTGGTCCTCTATCTCAGGATACTCTTCTAATGAAATTCATTGTATGATAGCTAAGGAAACGATATCATAGACTATAAAGAGCGTTTTTTGAATGTTCTATTAAAAGTCTGATACTTTTAATAGTGTTTTTATAATTAATACAGAGCGTTTTTTGAATGTCCTATTAAAAGTTTGATACTTTTAATAGTGTTTTTATAATTAATACTATAATAGAATGAAGATATAGATTACGATTGTTACTATGAAAACATGTTATAGTGGTTCTTATTAAAGCTATAATATGTTTAGAATTAAAATAATATGTTATTAAAGCTATAATATGTTATTAAAGCTATAATATGTTTAGAATTAAAATAATATGCTATCAATACCAATTTTTCAATGCTATAATATATTATTGTGGTTTTAATCTTGTACTATAATAAAGTTATTTAACCATTATTATTTACAATAATTATATTTTAATAAAATTAACTTTTAAGTACTCGATTTAGCTCTAATGGAAAGAATTAGGAGATTTTTTTTATCTCTCGAAGATTCTCTAATGTTGGATTGGGTACATGACATTTCCAACATCGATATCTGATATCTAGCAAGATATTTATATTCAAAATTTATCAAACACAATCAAAATTCCTAGAAAATAGTTCAATCGATACTTATATTGACTTGACTAGACTACTTGACTACAAGAAATAACTTGACAAAAAAATTGAGCTTTTCGGATTTTCCACCCAAAGGAGAACGCCAAATTCCAATTATGTAATCGATGATTCCTGCCATCAGACAAGCGACTAACTAACAAATCTTGATAAGTCTAAAAAGGTTATTCAAAGCAACTTACATAAAAATTGAACTGAAACTTCAAACTAAGAGTTAGATGACCGAAATTTGATGAAAGCACGTCGATGAACACGAGTGATTTTTGGTTTTAAACTTGGGGATCAAAGCAAGAATTAGGTGATGCAACTAAGGGATGGATACAATTACTTTGTCGCAGCTAAGAACAGCTCTGTATTGTCTTGCCCAAAAACATAAAGCATGGTAGCAAATACAACAAATGATGTGTGCAATATAAAGAGAGAAATTTGTTATGATACTTCATAGCAATTTATCGGTCGCATCCGCATCAGTGAGCAAGATCCTTACTTGACAAACAATACGACACAATACATGCCTCCAAGCCCTTGCTCATTTACATCAATCGATGCATTTGAAATTTCAACTAAACTTATCACAATATATGAAGATAGAAAAGCTAATGAGATTTATTTAGAATAGTCGGAGAGCTAGAAACATAATGACCATGGACTAAACCTCATTCAAAATGTATCATCTCTAGTCGAATTGGATCCTTTCGATTTCTATACCGAACATATACCTTACGAAGTAGTTTTAACTTATTGATTGACACAAACCCTAGATCTCTGCCCTTGAAAAATGAATCAATACTGTCTACTCGAGCTCCATCGTGTACTATTTACATCAAAATCCTCAAAAAATTAGAGCTCTATTGGAAGAGAACAAACGATTTCGAGTCAAGAGCATCTTCATTCCTATATAATATAAAATGGTGGGTATAAGAATCCACAGTAGATCATGTCCTTCAAGTCGCACGTTACTTTCTACCACATCGTTTTAAACGAAGTTTTACCATAACCTTTAATTTCGTGCCATTGATTCATTTATGGAATCATGTATAGTCATTGGTTAAAAGGTATATGAAAATGCTAATCTAATGCTAAATCTTACGACATAACCCATTTCTTGGCTTATCAAAAAAGGAGTCAACTACATCGTTTGGATATAAGTGTTGACTACCCTATGTTCTTGTTCGGTTGATCTCAAGCTAAACGATGTTAGAAGTTTCAATCTAAATTCCAGTTTTATGTGAACTTCACATTCTAGTCATTGAATTATCTTCACACGATACTCAAAGTTCTCGTCCAAACTAAACCTTGTGCTTACGTTGAGTTACGTTGAGAATTGTTGAGCAGACAACAAGCTAACCTTAGTATTGGTCTAAATCTAAATCACGACAAAGTTAACAAGCTTCTTAGAATAAACCAAAACATAGTAGTCTTAGGGACTTCAAACATCATGGAACAGAACATAAATGTAAAAATGGAAAACCAACTCTCATAAACAAAACAAACCAACGTCGAAACAGACAAAAGAACAGGACAGTACATGACTAAAATCATAATATCCTCGAATATATTGAACTTTGGAAATAAACTCGTATAAACTTCAAGGTTTGGAAATTTGATTTTACCTTCTCCATCGGATATTGGCCGAAAACAATAGACTAAATGCTGAAGAAAACCACCATCGTTCGCCGCTCCAAGGATACTCGAACGCTGCAGAATATTCATGTGGAGATAAACATTTGGATACCTAAATGCCCATTCATGTGAAGAACATTTTGATATAAACAATTGTGTATGAACTTCATATAAGCATTATCATTGAAGTAAAAGAAAGCTCGTGTTAATTTGATTTCTTGTACCATACGCTATTGCTAGACAATTCACCACCATCTCCTGCTTCTGTTCTCTCTTTGGTTCAATGCATCAGCAATGTGAGCATCAAGTTGCCTTCTGTCTGCAACTTGGCCTACGGGTACTCTTTGATCACACCGAGGGCTACCAAACCATAACATCAGGGCTATACCTGCAAGACCAACGATCGGAGCAGCCACGAACACCCAACTTCTTATACCGTCGTGTCTGCCTGAATTGTTACTGTTATTAACTGCAGAGTCTATGTTGTTCAGCTCCTCTCCTTGGCTGGTTCTAAACTCTAGATTTGCTCCAACTCCTTGGACCTCTGCTGTAATGATGCTACTTTGCTTTCCCTCTTCGTAATCTCGATCGTCGGTTGGAAGTTCATATCGACAAAGGGGGCACGAATTCCGTGTACGCAACCACGGCATGATGCAGGAAGGGTGGTAGAGATGAAGGCAAGGTAGTTGATTCACTTCGACGCCCACGAGTAAGAAATCCTTACAAATTGCACAGGATATATTGTCATGTTTCAAATGTTCTTTAGAAATCACCAAAAGTGGGAGATTTTTCACTGAAGAGACAGCTGCAGGAGGTGCTCCGCGTCTTGAGCTGGTCGTCATGGCAATTTGCTCAAGAAGTTGTTCAAAGCCTTGTTGGTCAAGATATTCACCAAAATTCTCAACGAAAGATAGTAATTCCGACTGTGAATAGTTCATGTTCGAATAATATCGCCCATTCCTCCTGATTCGCCCGAGTTCGTATTCTGGTGAAGAAAGTTGTTCATTCCAATTACCAGAGTTAACTCTCCCAGAAGAACTAGAAACTTGAAAATCTTGAAGTGGAGGCCTAGCTTGAGAAGATTCTACTTCGAGTGCATCTTGCTCTGTGTCAGCTTCTGTTAATTCACCAAGATCCTCCTCCTCATCACTCGAGTCCCAATCGCCGACACCAGCACGCATAGGATCAATGTCTATATCGGTATCATTGAATCCATCACCAGGAAAAACGAAAACATCTGTGTCCAAGGAACTTCGTCCATCCATGGAAGCGTCCGAGTCACCCCCATAAGTACCGTACGAAACAAAATCAATATCACCATAAGAATGTCTGTAAGACCCAAAACTGAAATTTGATCCACTCTCTCGAAACATAGAGTCAATACTATCTAAACCATCATTTTCAGAATCAGAGTTTGCTCGACGCCATCTTCTAGATTGATTGGGGCTCATAAGCAAACTCGAGTCCTGCGTAGCATAAGTAGCATTAGAACCATCTGCATACCGATCCCCGTAGCTAGAGATACTCGACTGACTTTGCCTCACCAAGTTAATCATATGGGAGAATTCCTGCGAAAAACGACTTTCAGGAGACTCTGAACTACCATGCCTTGTTCTTCTTCCTCTTGGCATCGCCCTGTTATAAGAATCCTGTTCACGGAATTCCATATCTTCAAGTAACAAAAACTTACAATCGCCACATATACCAATGGCTTCAGGTTCACCACTGACATCGTTATCAAGTACTAGGAATCGTTCGCAACATGCACAAGTTGGCGATTGATTCAGACCATGTTCATCAACCAGTTCATTATTGTCCATCACATGAGCAGTGGATTGAAGAAACTCCTCCAAGATTCTTTGTAAGTCGATGTCCATCTGAGACGAGACCAGCAAGCAAAAATCACAAACAGTGGAAAACCAACATGAAGTTCAACAAGTAGTGAAATAAGAATCATATTTAACTAAGTTGAAGTTCAGTCTGTTAGGAATCACGGACCTCCGGACCTCCACAATGGTATGATATTATCCACTTTGAGCATAAGCTCTCACGGTTTTTCTTTGGGTTTCCCCAAAAGGCCTCATACGAATGGAGATTTATTCTTTACTTATAAACCCATGATCATCCTCTAAATTATTCAATGTGGGACTCCCTCCGAACAATCCTCAACACAATCAAATATGAAAAACAATGCCAGTTATACAGAGATGATCAAACGACTTGAGAGACCGACCACACTGAATTGTCATAGTTTTCTAGCCTTGTAGCCATGTATTCAAGCTCTTAACTAAGTTGTTTTATATTTGTACTATCTCAAACTTACTCTCATTCTCAATTGATACCGCTTCATTCACCATGAAACCTGTCACGAGCCACTCCTCGTCCGTGTTTCCTCTTGTACATTAACAACTACTCGTAACCCTTCACAACCCCTAGTTGAGAGGAGATTTAAAAGAGAGAAGAACATCACATAAGCAGAATTAGATATCTCCTTTACCACTTCATTCCTAACCTCACTTCACTTCTTTGTTTCAAACTAAACCATTTTCTTATCTCAATCCAAATGAACTGCCCTTTCCAACCTCCCTCCATTGCCCCACCAGGAGTTCAAACTCCTAGAACTTCAAAAGTAGAACCGAGGGAACAATATTCTCAAACGCGTCAAGGTCCTGTAGCAGCTAAGCACACCACTAGCACATATTGTCCTCTTTAGGCTTTCCCTTCTAGGCTTCCCCTTCTAGGCTTCCCCCCTCAAAGTTTTTAAAACGCGTCTGCTAGGGAGAGGTTTCCACACCCTTATGAAGAATGTTTTGTTCTCCTCCCCAACCGATGCGGGATCTCACACATCCATCCCCAATTTTGATGCTAAAACCCTCCAACAACACAAACTCCATCCCACTAACATGTATTTGAAGGGTTCAAGAGTGGTTCCAGAAGTTCAATCAGCAAACAAGACAAAAAGGGAAATAATTTCGTCCAAACTAAGGGTTTTCAATTTCAACGCAATCGCAACAGAAGAAAACAGATCAATCACCCAATGATTAGCACAGAGAGCACAAAAATGACATTACATACAATTAGGGAAAACGAAAAACTGCATAATAAAACGAAACAGACGAAGATCAAAGTTCGCTTCCAGTGATTCAAACCTCCAACATTCGGCTCCAACTCATCCAATCGAAGACAACGATCTGAAAACTTGTGTAAGACGAAGAACATAATACAATCAACGAAAAGGGCTAAACGATTGAGAAACAAATAATTGAATATCGCTGTTCAGAAACATTCATTTTGAATCGTGAAAACGTTATGATACTAAGATGAACAGAAATCGGCGAGAAAAAACGAAAACCAACGTGATTATCAGGCGGAGGAGGCCAATGGGGTTCTTAGAGAAAACGATTTGCGGGAGCGGCCGCCATTGTTGGATGGAAAACGAAGAACATTCAACGAATCAAAACGCGCTTAAAAGCGAGCGGCGTAATTGACCCATCAACATTGTTCTCAAAGAAAAAGGCTAAACAAAATTCGGATAGTGATGGATTGAATTCTGTATCTGGGTGTTCATGCTTTGATCGAATTGATCGAATTGATCGAATTCGTCTGATAATTACAAAATAAAAAGTGTTTAAATGGGTCCGATTGATTCTCAGTCCGTCTTTTGGGCCACACTTAGCCTCATCACCCACACGTTTCAACAACTAACTGTTCATAACTAAAAATTTGAAATTATTTAGTTTTAATTATCTCAATTTTTTAAAATCTCCCTTTAACATTTTTAATTTATTAAAAAATTTAAAATTTAATCCTGAATTTTTTTTATAAAAAAATCAAAATTTAAGAACGACAAAATAAATATACGTAATTAAGTTTTATAAAAAGAATTAATAGCTAGAAATTTATTGAATGTATATTTTCAAATAGACTATTGAATTTACATTAGTCACCTTTCCCTAGTACGAGAGTACCGGGAAGGACACATCTCTGGTGTACCAGTTATCGTGCCCATGGTAAACGGTGGGTAGCCAAGTATAGAGCGGATAACTACTGAAAGCATCTAAGTAGTAAGCCCACCCCCAAGATGAGTGCTTTCCTCTTCCGACTTCCCTAGAGCCTTCGATAGCACAGTCGAGACAGCAACGGGTTCTTTGCTCTTGTGGGGATGGAGCGACAGAAGTTTTGAGAATTGAAGAAAAGGTCACAGCGAAATGGGCCGTTTATCATCCGACTTAAGTATAGCTCAATAGTTATACCGTCAATGTATCAAGATGTTATGGGATAGTTTGGAAGTCCTAAATGATGATAGTTTGGAGAAAATGCGTTTATTTTGAGGAAAATATATCGAGATAGGATAAATCACGATATCGTTTTGATGTAGTTGTAGTAAGTTTGCTTTTCTTGTCGAGATTGGGTCGGTGTGCCGTGTACCGACAATACAAGACTAAAAAGAATATATAGCATTACAAGTGAGATACTGAAGATAAAAGAATCTCGAGAAAGAATCTATGAAGAATCCATAACATCAAATTATGAATCAAAAATGGTGATTTGCGAACCAATGCTCGGTTAGGCTACCTTGAATGGTGTGAGTCTCATGCATCGGAATTCGATCGAAAACCTAGTCAGCGCCCACTCAACCCACCTCATTGTGAGATGTGAGAAGCCACGAGCAACCAATCGCATCAACAAAATCAAAATCGAGCCACAAGTCATTGAAAATTTGTTCTAATACTAAGAAGCGTTCTACACAAGAAGAGCTCGACAAGGTACAGGTTGAAGGGTATAAATCGTGTGTCAAACGTCACCGGAGTATCATGTAATGATTATCAACATAGATTTTTTTTTTTTTTAATAAATTCTAATTATGTTAAAAACTTATTGCAGATTGATTTAGAAACGATGTCACTTTTGAGCTGTTATCTTATACTAAAACAATGACAAATATGATAACATCGGATACGATGTCGGTTTTGAACTAACTTCATCAACTAACATCGGATACGATGTGGGTTCAAAGCGTTTCAATCGAGTCAACCCGACTAACCCAAATATAGAGTTTATAACGTAACCCTACTTTTAAAATTTTTATAAAAATTAAAAATATTTAACGTTTGCAACAAATTTTAGTAATGCAGATATTTGAATTGCATGAATTTTTAGCTATTAATGTAATATATATATATATATATACAACGGATAATTAATTATTTTTAAATAATTAAAAAATAAATAACCCGACAAACCAAATCAACCTGAAAAATAGAAGGTTGAGTTAGGTTGTGAACTAATATGGGATATTCGGGTCACCAACTCAGCGAACTTAAAAGGTCGAGTCGTTTCAAAAAAACATCTTTAACCTGATTGATTCTATTGAATATAAAATTTAAAATTTATATTTAATAGATTAATTAAGTTTTAAAATTTTTGAATTTATAAATAAATTATAAATACAAAATTAAATAATAATAATAAATCATCGAATATATTTATTTTATGAAAAAAAGAAAAAGAAAAAGAAAATGAAAGAAAAGCGAAAGAAGGGGAAGTTAGTTATAGGCGGAAGGGGGAAGAAGGAAGAGGAAAAAATAAAGAATTAACAAAACTGCGAATTCTCTCCCAATTCCATTCATTTTCAGTTGAGATTACGGTGGTGCTGGCGGCGGCACGCGGTGGCGGTGGGCGTCGTTTTGTCATTGTTCTCCAACTCCGACGATCACCATTCGTAAACAAGAACAACAACAATTACAATAATGGCGTACAGGAGGAGACAAGGAATTACGAGGGCTTCTACATTCAAAGAGGAGATTCATCATCCTTCCGATGACATTGATCACATTTCCATCTCTTCTTCCTCTTCCGCCTCTTCTTCTCTTGCCGCTCAGGCGATCCGAGCTTCTGCTGCTGCTCGTGATCCTTCGCATTCCTCTGTCTATGGCAGTACCTCCACTTTTCCCCCTGGCCATTTACGATCCAAGGTGCTCTGCGCGTTATTATTATTATTGTTATTGTTATGGTCATTGTTATTTAACTCTGCAATGTTGAATCGATCACTTTTAAGTTCCTATTGATTGACTTGACGATGTGGATTACGAATGATGAATTCCGTGAAATCTCACATTTGATTGTGCTTGTTGCTTTCTCTCCGTTGTTGCGTTAAGTTATTGCAGATCAATATTATTTTTCGAGTACCGAATTCTTCCGAGGAGGTGATTCATCAAATTATTGGTTTCATTTCTCAGAGCATGTGATTTTGCGTGAACTCCTCTGGTTTTTGGCAAATCTTGTGAATTCTAAACGTCAAATTTGATTTCATCGGGATTTTTTCTTGTCTATATGTTTAACTGCCCAACCAATTGGAAGAATCATGGCATTTATTTGTGGTTCATTGCCGTGTTTGAACTCTACTGCAAGTTCTATTGTTTTTTTTTGGTCATTCGAAAACGCTTTTGCAGCTGCTGCCATATAACATCCTTTTTCTGAATTTATCCATTGAATTCCAGAGTTTTGCTGGAGAGAAATTGACTTTCAAAAGTGAGAAATCAGGGTTCTGGGGCGTACTAGCTCGGAAAGCTAAGGCCATTCTCGAAGAAGATGACATACCCATAGAAGAAGAAACAAGTAGGTTCTACCCCATTGATAGCTCAACCCATTGTCAGGTGAGCACCAACTATTTGGCTTCGATATATTGAATTGATACAGGAACAAATAGTTGTGACTATGATTAATATACCTAAGGGGAGCTAGAGATTTTTATGTTACATTTTAATTTGATGTATGTGTCGTCTCTCAAATTTGAAACAGTTGCTCCTTTTTCATTCCTTCCATATTTTTCTATGTCACATAACTCAAAAGGTAAGGTAAAATTTATGGTCCCCAAAACCAAAAGAAAAAGCCATGAATGTCACTTTCTAGTTTATTTTTACTTTGATACATGTTGATAAACCATGCTAAAATTTGTGCAACTTCCACCTGCTCGACTTACATGGAATCTCTTCGATTATTGATATAGCTTTCACAACACACACTTTGTATACCTGTCGAGCCAACGTTTTTGTGCAAATCTATGGAACTACTAACATCATATCATCAAACATACCGTAGGGATGATTCTATCGTTCTTGTAAAGAAGGTATCATCTCCTTGAATGAGAGAGACAATGTCAGCATCTAACCTAGAGCCATTTGACAAACCTACTCTATCAAGACAATTCTTTTCATGTTTCTAGATTGATATGCATTCCCAACAACCTTTCTTTTGCACGAAGTCTTTCTTCTTATTTTTCTAGTTGCTAATTATCAGTGTTGAATAGATTTTATGTGTTCATAAGAAGGTAGAAGTGACAAGATAAGTGGGAGTGCCTTATTCTCATCCTTTATCTTCACTTCAATCACCTCCAGCTTAGAGATGATGTCATATAGTCTCTAATTCAGTTCCTCACAATCTTCCTCATTTATGTTGGACTTCTTAGAACCTCTATTGGAACCACCACTAACATTTACTGGTTCCTCTCATTCTTCTTCACTCATGTTGGACTCCTTAGAACCTCTATTAGAGCCACTACTAGACTTCACTAAATCACCATCACCGCTTATCTTTTCAGAAGCACCACCACTTGATATTTCCATCAAAGTTTTGTGTAATCTAGATTGCATTAACACGTCTTTAACTTGTACTTGCTACAAGTCAAAGTTCATTCTTCCATCAAATTTATTTGTCAATCTTCATTGGACTTATAAAGCTTGTTGAAATTCCATGCACATATGCTAGGGTCCATCACTTTCTTGTAGCTTTCTACGTAGGAATACTACTCTTCTAATATATTTTATTAAAAATCCAACATGTATTAGAATGTCCTTCCACCTAAAATGTCATGCTATATTTTCAAAAAGGAAGGATTAAAATAAAACTCTTTGCAGTTTGTAACCTTCTCATACCAACATAGAGATTTACCTTGTATGCAATTCAATTGTTCTTAGTGCTTTATTTTTCTGATTTTCATACTCTGCTCGAGAAATGGTTTCAGGAGCCATGTCAGTCTACTGATTGCAACTCAAAGAAATCGGACAATCCTGCAATCACAACTTCGCTTAATCAACGTGGGGACACAGTTGAAAAGCGACTTGAGGTAATAGCAGTGACGCTCCTTCTCACGTAAAACATTTCTCTGATTGGTTTTATTGTATTCTTGTATATCTTGTTTTCTTCCTGCATCCAAAGTAGCTTAATAATTTGATAATCAGCTGACCCCTTCTCAGATTGATCAACCTTTTTATATTTGAGAAAATATATTAATTATAGTTCAATCTGACAACTTTGCAAGATGGTGAAATAAATCAGGATATCCATAACCATGACTCAAAGATTTAAAAGCTTAAGGCTGTTATTAACATCCTTATTTCTCAACATTCTTCTCACTCCTGAATTTTAAAATTAACACAAGATCAAACTGTTATATGAAATGGAACATAGACATTGTAAAAGTTTGAATTCAAAAACCTGTACTCTAATATACTATTGTGAAACATATCGTCACTAAACTAAAAACTGCAGAAATATGAGCAAATTTAATTGTCATTCAGTTCCAGCTGTAGCAGAGCCTGTTTCAAAGTCGAAACTTCATTTAAGAGTATCTTGGACTTGTCTTCTTAGTGGACGGATATTCTAAATTAGCTTTGATCTCACCATTTTCAACATATCTTCTTGTTAGCAGGAAGGTCGCTCAATTATGGAAACTAAGACTGTAGACATCATTCAAGAAACTGGCAAACTGCATATTAGGAGAAAGAGCAACAATTCTGAAGGATTATATCCAGCTTTGAACAGTCCATGGCAGAAATCGAATATGCGTTCTCTAGAACCGCAGATGCAAACTCATCATGAAACTCAACTGAAGGCATCTCGAGACGTAAGGTGCCAACTTTGTAATTATGTATCGTAATGCTACTATCGATTTTCTCTCTCGAATTAAAGTCAAGTTGGTTGGATTTGAGTCATTATCTTAGCTAAGTTTATTCTGACAAAGTAAGAAGCCTGATATGAACCAAGTTTTCTGATTCTAATTCTGCAAAAGGAATTGAATGTTTCCTAGCGTTAAATTTTCAATGTAAATATCGTCAATTACAATCTGATATGAACCATCTTCTGAGTAGTTTTACGTGATCGAACTTTTGTATAAAAGAAAAATACCTTGATGTGAACCACTTGTCTTGAACTGTAGGTGGCGATGGCGACAGCAGCCAAAGCCAAAGTATTACTTCGGGAGCTGAAAACCACTAAAGCAGATCTGGCTTTTGCTAAAGAAAGATGTGCACAATTAGAGGAAGAAAACAAAATACTGAGGGAAAACCGCGAGAAGGGAGACAATCGTGCAGATGATGACTTGGTATGTTGTTGTTTTTTATTTTTGCAAACTGCTGGATATCTAAGAGTTGACCCTTTGGATCCTTCAAAGGATAAACTGTCTCTAAATTCTAACACCAGATTCGGCTTCAACTGGAGACTCTTTTGGCTGAGAAGGCTCGTTTGGCGCATGGGAATTCAATATATGCTCGGGAGAACCGTTTCTTAAGGGAAATTGTAGAGTACCACCAACTGACCATGCAGAACGTGGTTTACTTAGATGAAGGAATGGAAGAAGTTACAGAAGTGTATCCCATGTCCACCTCTCCAGGGACCATCACCAAGATGCTTTTTAGTTCGGTTTCCCCGAACTCTCCAACCTCACCTTCATTTCTCTCTGTGAGTCCACTAGCAGCAGCCATGGAAGATGTTCCAAAGGAAGACAGTGATGGAGAAGAGCCAACTCCCACAACAGTTTCTGAGGAAGAAGATACAGAAAAAAGCCTCCATGAGCCTTTCTAAATCTTCGTAAGGAGATTGCTTACTATTCTTTGAACTAATAATCTGTGAAAAAAAAGTTTGATTCTTTTTGTTCCATTATCTTTATTCTTTGTTGATGAGGAGTGGGATGAAATCATACAAGAACTATTGCATTGCGGCAACAAGGCAGAGTTGGTGGTGGTGGTTTCATTTTTTCTTCTTCTTTTTTCTTTTATTGACCATTTTTTTGCTACTAAAATTAACAAGTGAGAATTGTAGAGTATGCCAATGCCAGGTGAATTGTTGCAAAGTTTATCATAATAATAATAATATCAATTCATTCTGTTTTTAATTTCAATCCTATCCCTAAGCTTTTCAAAGTTCACTGAAGTTTACTAAACCTAACTAACAACTAAGTATGCACGAGTTGACATACATATGATACGATTTAATGAAAGAAAAGCTAAAATATTTAAACTATAGAATTAAAATTAATTATTCAACGTATATACTTTAAAATACGCTATCTTAATGAAAATATGCAAACTTTTAACCTCATAATCGAGAGTAGATGTCAATTACATCGAGTAGTTTCTTTCATTTTCTTCAAATCCACAAGCAAAGTGAAGGGCCAAAAAACGTTCAGATTCTGTATGGGTATTTTAACACTTTCTAACACTCCAAAAGATTGTCATTCTATGCATTTTGACTCATATTGTAAATCAACACATCAACTGCCTATGCTATCAACCAATTCATACAAATTTGCATATATATATATATATGGTTAAACTCATCCACCTCCGCCTCCGCCTCTCGAACGTCGAACGTCGATCGTCGATCGTCCTCCTCTGTAGCACAAAAAGGACTACCATTATGGTCGCCTTTCCGAGTACACCTTGTGAGCAGCAGCAAGCAGTGATGGTTTCACTCTTCTCCAGGGCAGCAGCTACACAGTATTAGTTAGATGTACATTGTGTGTAGGTAAAAATGCTATGGCTGGCTTTAGCTCTCTTCAAACCAGAAGCAAATGCCTTAGAAAACCTGGAAAAACAGACTTGTTGATCCATCCCCAAAAGACCTGAGATCCGCAGGCTTAACCAAAGCCCTACACAATGGACATGTCCGTTCCCGCTCGAACCTGCACACAGCACCATCCAGTCCGATATTCATGTCGGAATGAACCATAAGTTTAACGCCAGAAGTTGAGTCACACAACACCAATCAAAGAACAAGACTATAGTGAGTTTGTGTATTATGATATAACCCTTCGTCTCGAACTTTCAACCATACAGAAGTAGATGAATAACTTATCTACTGACCTATGCTCGAAATAACTATGACACGTGACTATTAAACACTCAACACGGTCGAACTTAAAAGGCTCGACACCATAAAATGAAGAAACAAATAGTACTGCCGGGTTACTGAAATCGAAATCATATCCTTTTAGTTAATGCACACAAATTTATTATTATGTATGCAGAGCACAGATTGTATGTGATAAACTTACCACTCTGATACACAATCTTCACAAAATATGTGTTTACATCGGAGTAAGATAGGAGCATGCATCTTCTCTTGGCAAATAGCACACAAATCACCAGCTGCACTGACCTGCATTTCACAAATGTTCGAGTAAGATCTCTACCAAATTTCGCTCTCTCCGTTCCACTTTTATCAAAACTTACAAATAGATCGCCACCAACCAATAATCGGACCCCTAGAGATTATAGATTGAAAAAAAAAGCCCAAAACATTACAAATACAGCGCTCCAACTACTCCATCGAAGTCGATAGCAGATACAGAGTAGTCGGGTAAAGATAACAGAGAGAATGAGAGGTGGGGCCTTTGGAAGGAAAGAAATCAAAGAGTCTTTATGTAACAGCCCAGCTCAAGCCCACCGCTAGCCGATATTGTCCTCTTTGGGTTTTCCCCTTCAAGCTTGCCTTCAAGGTTTTAAAACACGTCTACTAGGAAGAGGTTTCCACACCCTTATAAGCTTGCCTTCAAGGTTTGGTTAATTACCAGCGTCCTCGCAGGCACACCGCTCGGTGTCTGGCTCTTATACCATTTGTAACCGCCCAAACCCATCGCTGGCAGATATTGTCTTCTTTGGAGTTTTCCTTCCAGGCTTCCCCTCAAGGTTTTAAAACGCATCTACTAGGGAGAGGTTTCCACACCCTTATAAAGAATGTTTCATTCTCCTCTCCAACTGATGTGAGATCTCACACTTTATAGACAAAGAGGCCCCCTTTGTAGTGTTTTCAATTGGGAAAGTCTTTTGTGACCATAGATTGCATTGTTTTTGTAAATTTACAATACCCAAAGAAAAAAAAAAAAATACAACGGAGAGAACGTTTGGTTAATGACATCCAACGGAGAGAACGTTTGGTTAATTACCTGCTCCGATGTTGCATAGGCCCCATAATGCACCTCTTTACGCGACAATGCTTTCAAAGCAGCAAAGAAGGATTGCACCTGAAATCCACATCAGAAAGAAACAGGAGATAACAGACATTAGAGACTGAGACCATCGAGCAACAAAATGCTCGGTATAATAGTAAAGACTCGAAAAATCAAAATAGTAGAAAACACACCTTTTCAACAACAGATGTGAGTTTGAAAGTTAAGTACAGTCCTGTCAATAGTGACGAAAATAAACTTCCGTACTCTTTGTTCAAAAAGAAACGATACCAGACGGGAGTAGGCAACAATGCACGGTACAGTAGAAGCAGATATTCGACTAAAGTTAGCATTTGTCCCTGAAGATAATGTGTAAATAAATGTTAATAGTGATCACTTTGTTCATTAGAAAACCAAAAATTGTAAAAAAAAATCAATAAAGAGTTTAATTAAAGGATGACATTGTAGCATAGATCCACTTTTCGTATAAACAAAGGAGCTTAATGAGCAAACAAGAGTCCACTTCTATATTACCTCACCTGTTTACGATAATTGCGGCCTCGACTGTTCTTGTAATACATCAATAAAACACACTTGACCACCATCCCTGCTTGACGGACCAAAGTGTCTGCGAAACCAAAACAAAAGCATACAATTCACTAAACCAGTTACACGAGCCAATGCAACGTGCATATGATACCGAGAAGCAAGCATTGTGCATTTAGAGCAGAAGATTACCATTCACCATGATGATGAAAATAGCATGCCAAAAAGGAGGTATTGCTCGGGGAGGAAGCATGATCAACGGATATAAGAGATCGTCCTTCTGATACCACCAGTACACACCAATAATATGGAAAGTGAATGCAAGAGAAATGGCAACCAAAACAGAGATCTTCCTCTCTCCCTGCAGGAATCAAAAAATCCTATGATTAAAAATCTGTAATAAAGAAAAAGACATCAGTAACATAACGGCAAGATTGGTGCCATTCCACAGAAAGATATCCAATACGTTTCGTCACCGCCCTATATATAGTGATCTCCTAGATGTTACCCAACAGAATAAGGAGACTAAAGTCACATGGAGAGAACACCAAGGGAGAACAATATATATCAAGTGATCAAAGATGGAAATGAAATCTTAGGCCCTATCTTCAAAGACGCGGTGATTCCTCCAAGCAAAATAGACCAAAGAACGGATTTGATGATATATACCCACATAACAGCCTTTCCTTTAGTGAGTAAAGTGGGTGCCCCATGATCAAGGATTCCAGTATGGTGGTCATATTTCTGGGGAAGGTGAGAGACTTAAATGGAAAGACTTGAGGACTTTCTCCAAAAAAAAGTCGGGTATACTGACAAGATATGAACCAATGCAGCATAGATGCACTACTATTTCTACAAAGGGTGCAGCAATTTGGAAAGGGGACAATCCAAGGAGTTGTTTTGAGCTAAGTATCTGCTGTATCGTTCGGTAGTGGACCCTTCCAAATGTTCTAGTAGAGTTCTATTCTCCATGCACCACCAAGAAGCTAGAGAATGCGAATTACTCTAAAAGAGGAGGCAGCATCTTCAAAGAGATGACGACTTCTTTCAAGCCATAAACATCACAACAAAGCTCGAGCCACTGTACTTGTGAGATCCCACATTGGTTGGGGAGGAGAACAAAGCATTTTTTATAAGGGGGTGGAAACCTCTCCTTAGGTAAACAAAAGGATAGGTTAAACTCCTTGAACAACCGATGCCAAGTCAAAGATACAAATGTATAGTGAAGGAGCAAATGACTTAAGGTTTCTTAATTTTCAGAACACGCAAAGCAAATACTAGGAGAAATAGCCCAATTCACACATTTCTTTTGGAGAAATAGCTCAATTCACCTTAACCTTCTTGGGGGCATCATTTTTCCAAAGGGCGTCAATAGGAACATGTAGCAAAGAGGAAGAATCTAAAAACTTAATAGAAGCTTTTAAAAGCAAGAAGTAATAAACCATGAGGTTACTGAAAACAGAATGAGCCAACGTCGAATACCGCCATTTTAAGATGGGGAAAGATTTCCATTAATCAAACTTGTGTTGAACTTCTCTATCAAATGATCCCAGAAACAAAGGGCCTTGTGGTTGATTCCATTTTACAGCCAATCCTGGAAGCAAAATCTGTAAGTCAATGATCTGGAACATTCAACCCAACAAGAGCAGTTTTAGAGATATTCAACACAAAACCCGAGCATTGTACCGTAGGGTTTGCCACATTAATACCCTTCAAAATCCGCACATAGCAGCGAGTAACCATCACGCTTTCCTTACTCACATTAATACCCTTCAAAATCCTCCTTTCACAATAATAGTGAACCAATCTACTAACAGACCTCCCCCCCTTCAAGGTGAAGAGAAATGGGGAGACGGGTTCCCATTGTCGTAAGCCTCTTTTAGTTATAATCTTTCCCTAGGGTCTGCCATTAATAACGATCAGAAAAATTATCGTGGAGAGTCATCCCTTAATCCAACTCCTCCATCTAGAGCTGAAGCCCTAAAGTACTCCCAATCAATATCATAGGCTTTCTCGTAATAAAGCTTCAGGAGACACCTTTTCTCCTTTTAGCAATGCTCTCTCCCATTGTCTTGGAAGCCAAAAAAAACAACATCAAGAATTTGCCTCCCTTCAACACAAGCTGCTTAAGAGTAGTCAATTATCGAAGGGAGGAACTTTTTCAATCTTTTAGCTATCACTTTGGAAATCACTTTATCGAGAGAGGAGACTAGACTAATCGGTCAGTAACGCCCCACTTTACTAGCCATTAGCTTCTTGGGAATTAGCCAATGTAAGTCTCATTTGTGCACATATCTATTTTTAATCATTTCTTCTAAAGCTCCTCCCCCCGCCCCCACCAAAAAAAAAAAAAGGAAAAAGACTATATAGAACATTCAAATATATCATAACACACCTTCAAAGCTGTTTGTTTTCGCAATATATCATTAGACTTGTACATGAAAGCAGCAATCCAAATTGTCACAAAGAAGCCTGCAAGTAAGTTGAGGAGGCAAGTATCAAAACCAAATTGTCACTAAATATTTTCATATGCACAAGTTACTTGTAACCAATAATGTCTTAAATAGGTTTCTTTTTTAGTTCCTTCTCAAACACTGATTAAAGAAGATAAACATTTTATTTCACTTTTTTCCTTCCTTTCATTTTGAATTCAAAATTCAATTAACAATTTTCTGTCTTTCATGTTGTCATTGTTCTTCATCTAAAGTATATAGACATAAGTAAATCTTCGGAAAAAAATTACATGCTTTGATTAATGCGAGTTACAATTAGTGTCGCCCCCCTCTCTTCGTCGCGTGTTTTTCAAAACTTGAGGAGCAGCTCGGCACGGGACGCCGATGCGCCCCCCTCTCTGCTCAGGTGGGCTGCGCTTTTCCATCACCATCTACTCTACTCCCCCCCGCCCCCGTGTACTGGCTGGTTTGGCCTCCCTTTCCAACTCCTTCCCCCGGGTCTCGTCCCTTTCTGTTTCCGCCCTTTTCTTCCGCACCCCGCATGTCAGCTTCTCTACCTCTTTCTGCTGTCCTCCGACGTCGTTCCCTCGTCCACGGCCGGCCCCTCAGCCGCCCACCCTCCCACCCCTCGTCCCGTGCGTCTCCGCTTGTCCCCCTTTTGTCTGCTTGTCTCCTTCCGCCCCCTCCTTCCCCCCTTCCCCCAGTTACAATCGTGCCTACGTCGGGCAGGTCCCTTGCCCCCTGCTGTCGCCTGCCCGCCTCCCCCGTAGCCGCCCACACTACCGGAAGCCTTGCTCACTCCCCCCCCGGCCGCCTGTTGGACTCTCGTCCCTTTGTTCCGCCGCACCCTTCTCTTTCCCCCAGCTGCCTCCGCGCTCTCCATCCGGACTTCGTTCCACCGGTGCGGCTCCCCTCTCTCGCCCCTCGTCCGTCGCCTCCTCTTGGCTCCCCTTGCTGTGCCCCCCCGGCAACCCGCTGCCCAGATGCTGCCTCGCCCGCCGCCCTCCCTCCGTGCCCCCTTCGTCCGCCTGTCCCCCATGTTCTTGTTCCCCTGCTCATCTCCTACTCGCCCTCTCGCGTTCGTGCCCCCGCAGATTTCCCCCTGCCTCCGACGCTGGTCGCCCTCCCGACGGTACTGTTGCCTTCCCCTGCCTGGCTCTTGCTCGACTCGGTGGCCCCGCGAAGACGCATCCTCTCCCGACGCGTGACCGCGGACAGCGCCTCATATTCCGCGGCCGTAACATTCCAAACTCGTGCCCTCCCACCTGTGGAAGCAGTTCCTGAGCCTCGGGGGCGCTACCAGACGCTTCTCGGGTGACTCCGTGGAGGATCTCTGATAAAGAAAATCACGACATGGCTACAACCCAGATAAGAAAATCCAATCCACAGTAGTTCAAGCAACAAACAAGAACTCAAAAACAATACTCAATCAGCAAATCCAGCAACTGGGTCGCGATGATCGGATTGAAAGGTAAAAGAAATCGGCGAATCACCGAAAGAAGGGGAGAGGGGTAGGGTTTGATTGGATAAATGGATGAAAAGGGTTTGATGGGGTTTCGATGGCGATGATGAAATGCAAAAATGGCGGAAATTGAAGGCGTATGAAGGTCGAGAGAGAGGGAAGAAGATAGAAAGGGGAGAAAGGTCAGGTATCTGTCGCAAACATAATGGATATCTTGATCGCAATTTCAGACACGCTTGAATTTGATACCTTTATTTCTATTACACTCGCTATGTTATTGACAATCATACATGGAAAACTAGCCAGAAAAATCTTATGGAATGGAAAAATGATTATGAAATTATCGATTTGAGCAGCTTTGATCGATATGAACAACACATGTTGGTTGGTCCAATTTAATCTAATGGATTTTTTTTTTTTTTTAATTACAAATGTATGAAATTTTCACCGCATTCTTTTATGATTGAGTTTTTGCGAGATAATCTCAGAGGAGTTAGAGGTCGGGGAGGAGAACAAAATACCATTTACAAGGGTGTGAAAACCTTTCCCGGGTAAATGCGTGTTAAAGCCCAAAAAAGACAATATCTACTAACGGTGGATCTGGGCCGTTACAAATGGTATCAGAGCCGAAGACCGGACTATGTGCCAGTGAGGAGGCTCTTTCCCAAAGGGAGGTAGACACGAGATGGTGTGCCAGTAAGGACGCTTGGACTCCAAAGAGGATGGATTTGGTAGTGGTCCCACATCGATTGGAGAAAGAAACGAGTGTCAGTGAGGACGCTGGCCCCAAAGGGGTGTTTCGAGCTTATTTCAAGGCTGCAATATTACACGAGAATAGTTGAATGAATAAGATATTTACTCATTTCCTTGAAGCCAATGGTTTAAACTTTTACCCCGACATTTGTTGTATTAAAAAATATATATCATAATCTAGACGTAGAAGTGATGGGACTCTTTATAGCCAACAGCCCACGTGCGCCTCCACTGATATATCAGACTCCACCTGAAAAGAAAATTGAAATAGCAGGGTTGAGTGTGGTTCTTAGTCGTTCTTAAGTTTTATGAAATAAATTTTGATCGTTCATATGAGTTTGTTTCTAAGAATAAATTCTTTTTAGGTTACGTGCTAGGTTAGTTTGTTTCACCCAAGCTCAACACGTTCAATAGAAAATTAGCTGGCAAACTTCTTAATAGTCCCCACAAAGTACCGTCATAAATCATAAGTCAATTCTATAATTATCTAGACCCTTACAATTGAGTCGGGTTTACGATTAGAGGCTAGTTGGAAAATTCCTTATCATCCCCGTATAACTACATAAAATCACATGCATGAACTGATCATCATAAGTCTCAAGTTCATATCCCTGCCACTCGTGACACGCTCACTCAAAGGAAGCTAACTGACAAGCTCCCTATTAATCCCCACGTAGTGCAGTCGTATATTATAAGTCAGTTTTATAGTTATCCAGACCCCTAACCAACTCCCGCTCCAGATCAGCCACGAAACTAAGAGTTTTCGAGTTGTCTTTTGCCACTTGACTCCATTGTCCTCGCCATCAGTGACATCGTACGGTGGCTACTGCCACACGCATTTTTTGTATTTTTATTTTTTTATTTATTAAAAGAAGATATTACACAACCTGACTTTTCACACATATACTAGTCCAAGTCACTGTACACTTACTCCTCCAAATGGTGGATTCGACGATGCCAACACGACAACAACGTTACAACAATGACGACAACACGACACTGGCCATGACATTCTTCGCTCCTCCATAGCGATCATCGATCGACGATTGGGTCGGGTAGATGGTGATCGATTGGAGAAGAGGAAACGAGAAAGGATGGAAGAGGGCAAATTTGTAATTTTATAAATATATCTCACCATTTAAAAACAAACATCAAAAAAAATATTAGAGGGCAAATTTGTAATTTAACTAATAATTAAATACAATTTAAAATAAATCTCTCTCTTAGTCATGGTTTTGCGTGCTAATTGCCAACTTTAATTTACACGATAAATAATTATTATATTTTTTAAAAAAACTCAAAGCACATTGATTTCATAACCAAACCGAAAATTCCACCATTCTGGGGGTAGAATGGTCATTTCGCTAACCTTCCATAATTTATCATATTTATACAATTCTCGAAGTGAATTATTTTTAAATACTAATAAAAACTTGCATGAATATTGGCGTAAAAGAAAGATTATTGTATTAAAAAATTAATAAATAAAAAAAAAAACCAAAATTACAAGTTTACCCATTAGGTTTAGGTTTATTTTGATAAATTGAATTTAAAATATATTTCGTATAGATTTTAAATGTTAGATTCTATTTTTTTTTTTAATTTTTTATTTAATATATCTTTGATATATTCGCTATTTTCTAAAATTTACTGACTTACTAAATAGGAGGCCCCGAACAATAAGGATAACGAACCCAGAGCCCGCCAAGTTGGAGACAGGAGCAGCGGGCAAGTGGATTTGAGTTCTACACGCTTTTGTTTTTAAAAGTTTCACTAATCAATAAAAACCCTAATGAACCTAAAAAAAAAATGATACAGATTTGAGACCAGCCATATGTGCGTCATGAGTAGGGTTAGAAAAGTCTTTTGGATCAGCACGAAATTTCGTGTTGATTGGTAGCCCGAGCAACTTGAATAAAATTTACAACCCAACCAACCCTTTATTTTTTTGGTTGGATTGTCTAATTATTATTTTTTAATTATTAAAAAAAAAAACCTACTTGTTTACCATACACGACATTTACATTAATAACTAAAATATCATAAAGTTCAAATATTAAACATTTACAAGTCACGTGCATCATTAAAATCGGTTACAAACGTTAAATATTCTTTATCTTTTGTAAAACTAAGGTTAGGTTGACTGACAAAAAAAAATGTCAAACTACAAACCGAACTTTCAATATTTATGGTTTGAGTTGGGTAGTCTAAGTTGGTCGAGTTATTGAATTAATTTCATTTTTTATATTATGATTTAATTATATGTATTTTTTTTAATTACGTTAATTTTGGCAGGTTTGAATTGATTTTAAATTTAAATTTTGAAATATTTTTGAAATGCTATTAATACATAATCTTCCAAATTAGTCATCAATATTTAAATTGTCATAATTAATATAACTCCATTTCATTAATAATTTAAATAAAACATATTCTTCAAATATTTTTGTAATTTTTTTATTATAAAATTTTGAATTTTATATTTAATTGATTTTTTTTTTATTTTTTACATTTAATAAAAAATAATAAAAATACAATTCTTAAAAGTAGATTTCCAAGAGACAATGCTCCAAAAAAGACAAAGTTTGTTTCCTTTTTTTAATGAAACCCACTTACATTAAAAAAAACAAAAAGAAAAGTCCACGTCATCTCTAATTATAACGTGGGTACCATGAACCATTTTTTAGACCTAATTTAATTATTTGGATAATAAAGTTTTCAACTAAAATAGTTCTTATTATATAATGAATCGAATTCGACCTAACCATAAAATATTGGGTTGGGTTGGGTTGGTTTAGGTTGACTGTCTCGTCCTTGTGACCATGTATCTCTCGAGCACTCTTCCACCTCGACTACTGAGATCTCATTAAGCAACTTGTAGGTTTTCGAACCTGACCTAACCATAAAATATTGGGTTGGGTTGGTTCAGGATGACTGTCTCGTCCCTGTGACCGTGCAGATTCTTAGCACTCTTCCACCTCGACTATTGATGCCTCGTTAAGCAACCTGTAGGATCTCAAACTTGACCTAACCATAAAATATTGAGTTGGGTTGGTTTAGGATGACCGTCTCGTCTCTGTGACCATGCACTCCTGAGCACTTTTCTACCTCGACTACTAAAGTCTCATGCAGCTCCCGAGCACCTTCCACCTCGACTATTGAGGTCTTGTTAAGCAACCTATAGGATCTCGAACCTGACCTAACCATAAAATATTGAGTCGGATTGGTTTAGGATGACTGTCTCGTCTCTGTGACCATGCAGCTCCTAAGCACTCTTCCACCTTGACTACTAAGGTCTCATGCAGCTCCCGAGCACCTTCCACCTCGACTATTGAGGTCTCGTTAAGCAGCCTGTAGGATCTCGAACCTAACCTAACCTAACCATAAAGTATTGAGTTGGGTTGGTTTAGGATGATTGTCTTTCGTCTCTGTGACCATGCAACTCCTGAGTACTCTTCCACCTCGACTATTAAGGTCTCATGCAACTCTCCGAGCATCTTTCACCTCAACTATAGGTCTCATTAAGCAACTTACAGGATCTCGAACCCAACCTAACCATAAAATATTGGCTTGGGTTTGATTCATGATGACTGTCTCGTCCTTGTGAACATGCAACTCTCGTGCACTCTTCCACCTTGACTACTAAGGTCTCATGCAGCTCTCAACCACTCTTCCACCTCGACTACAGGTCTCATTAAGCAACCTGTAGGATCTCAAACCCAACCTAACCATAAAAAATACTAGGTTGAATTGGCTTAGGATGACCGTCTCGTCTCTGTGACTATGCACCACCCGAGTAATCTTCCACCTCGACTACTAAGGTCTCATGCAGCTCTCAACCACTCTTCCACCTCGACTACAGGTCTCATTAAGCAACCTATAGGATCTTAAACCCAACCTAACCATAAAAAATACTAGGTTGAATTGGCTTAGGATGACCGTCTCGTCTCTGTGACTATGCACCACCCGAGTAATCTCCCACCTCGACTACTAAGGTCTCATTAAGCAACCGGTAGAATCTCAAACCTAATCTCTAAATCATTTAGAGAGACCTCAAAGTTTCGACCAGCTCTATTAAGAATAGTCTATTTTACCCCGCTACCTCAATAAAATAAATCAAATAAGTTAATAGAATAGATGGAAGACGCTAATTAGACATTAAAAAAATATATTAATTAAATTATATCATTCAAAAAATAATATTAATTGAGAAATGGTTTGACTGTATTAGCACCACGTGGCAGCTGACAGCCAGTGAAGTTGAAAAGCTCCGTTTTTTATTTAATTTTTTTTTTTTTTTTCCATTTCTTTTCGCCGGTGGGTTTAGTATTTAATCATAATGCGATTTTTCGAAAATCGAAACTAAAAAAGGAAAAAAAATCCTTCGCCGTTGTTGTTTGTTCTTCATTCCTCCGCCCACCACTCGCCACTCGCCACTCCCCAACTCACCTGAGTCACTCAATCCGAGTTCCAACAATCATCAAATCATTCCCTTCATCTTTTTTTGGCCAATTCCTTTGTGGGTTCTTTGTTTCAACCTCTTCTTCCTCCTTAATTTCCCGTTTTAACGCCGCCATTGTTGCCCCTTTTCATCACTTCTTCTCCTCTCTGTGCCCTTTTGCTTATTTGCTCTGTTTTTCTTGGAACTCGGAAGTGGGGAGAAGGAAAAGTGGTGGGGTTTCGATTTTCTTTCGTTTTTGTTCTTAGTTCTTCAGTCGTATGGATTTTAGCTGCGACTTCGAGTGATGAATCTGTATGTCTCTTCCATGGCGACGGGTTGTTTGATTCTTTTGATTGCGATTCCCTAACTCGCTTTCTTTAAATACCCACATCTTGATTCTTGGTTTTTCGAGCTGGGGTTCGTTTCATTTCGCGAATCTTTTCGACTCCGATTCGGTTTGAGATTCTTTTGGGGAATGCAGGATGTGTTTTGAGGATTTTTGAGATTATTATCCTCTGCTGCCGTCATGTGCGGCGTAGTTCTTGCGAGGCGTTTATTTTGAAGAATTTAATGATGATTTTCCTCAAGATTCTAGGGTTTATCCGTTCGTTTGCGGCTGATTTCTACTCGGATTTTCAAGAATTTGTATTCTGAGATGGTTTCTTTTCTCCTCCAGCTCTGCGATTATCACACATTGTTGCCATTGGAAGCAATTCCATCAGGTACTCCGTCGTCTATTTAATAAAATCGCCATTGTTGTTCGCTTGCTAAGCTCTCTAGGGTTCTTCTTGATTCTGTAACGTTGAAGAATCTGATTTCTGGGTTTCTGTGAGATTCCATTGATTCTTCTCCTTATAAGTACTCTTTTTCAAGGATTCCAAAAGGGAAAAAGTAATTTCTGGAAGAGAATAAGGATTTGCAACGGCTTAAATTTATCTCCTCCTTCAAAGCTGCTTTAGATTTTGACATTATTTTGAGCCATTTCCGTTTCCAAGTGATTTATTGCCCATTTGAAGATCTTTATTGCGTATTTATCTATCATTTGGGCGTTGCTCTCTTCATATCTAAGTCCATTGCTGTGAGTTCTGAGATTTTGAAGCATCCATGGGGCTTCCTAGAACTCAGCTGATGCTGATTGTTCAAATGTTGTTCTTGTTTGTTGCTGATCCGGTTGTGGTTCGGTCGGTCGATATCGATTCTTCAGCGAGTTCTCTTGACGCTCTTCTGCAAGAGTATGCTTATAAGGGTTTGGTTAATCCGAAAACTGGTGTTCCTTATGATGCTGCTGCTCCGTCGAACATGTCTGGTATTAGCATTCGAGCTATGAGGCTGAGGAGTGGTAGTTTTAGACGGTACGGTGTCGATTCGTTCAAGGAGTTTGAGATTCCGATGGGGGTTATCGTGCAGCCGTATGTCGAGAGGCTTGTTTTGGTGTATCAGAATTTAGGTAACTGGTCTGAGGTGTATTACCCTGCATTGCCTGGTTATACCTACTTAGCACCAGTGTTGGGTCTTCTTGCTTACAATGGCTCTAATCTCTCTGCAACGAACCTTCCCGAGCTCAAAATGAGAGCTTCCGGGGACCCAATACACGTCAAGTTCGACAATATCAAGTCCCTCCCGGATGGGACCGTTGCAAAGTGTGTTCGGTTTAATCTTCAGGGAATGCCCAATTTTAGCAGTGTGGAGTCTGGAAACACATGTTCAACCATCCAACATGGTCATTTCTCCATTGTCGTCGAGTCCATTGCTCCTTCTCCTACACCAACGTCGCCCCCGGGGACAGTACCTCCACCTTCAAGGAAGAAAAACACCACCAAAGTATGGATCATAGTAGGATCCGTGTTGGGTGGAGCATTGCTATTGGCGCTGCTCGCACTCCTCGTAGTTTCGATTTGCAAGCTAAAGGAAAGAAAGAAAATGGAAGAGATGGAGAGAGCAGCAGACGTAGGAGAACCTCTACAAATGGCAACGGTCGGCGAAACAAAAGCTCCGACGGCAACCGTGACACGAACGCAGCCAACTCTGGAGACAGAATACGTGCCTTGAGCTGGTTCCGTCGATCGAATCAGGTACTCGAAAAAAACACAATTCATCCTCTCTCATTTGATATGGGTTCTGTCCTTGGTTTTTTATGTGTTGTTTTGAGATGGTGTTCTTGTGAGTAGTAGAAGTTTTTCTATGATGATTCTTGTGTAAATGTGTATGATGAACGATTCATTGTTTTGCACCAAAAAAAATTGTAGTGAGAAGAGAGTGTTTTTGTTGTTTTGTTTATGCAATTTCTCCCAAAGCTAATAATAATGAAGAGATTCTCGTGAAATGTTTTGTTTTGTTGAGCTGTGTGTGGGAAATTAAGGTTCGTCGGTGGCTGACTTTAGAGGAAAGTGAGTATTACTGCACTCACGGGAAGCCATTCTTTGTTCTTTTCTGCTTCTATTTTGATGTCGAAAGCTTTCGTGGACCGACGACGTTTTGCTACAGATGATCGTTAGGTTACCAGGGTGCTCCAGTTTGGGGGCTTGAAGGACCTAGTGTCGTCGAAGAGGCTGGGAGTAGACTCGTAATCGTGTGGATGCCTTGTTACACAATTGAAGGGATAGATTTTGAGCGAGTGGGTTGCGTTTTCGGAGAAAGATGCGTTGGTTAGACGGGGACCAAAAGACGTAAAGACTCGGATAGTTGCTGTTTCTGGTGTTTTAGTCATC
Source organism: Cucurbita argyrosperma subsp. sororia (assembly GCA_018691285.1). Lineage (NCBI taxonomy): Eukaryota > Viridiplantae > Streptophyta > Magnoliopsida > Cucurbitales > Cucurbitaceae > Cucurbita > Cucurbita argyrosperma. The sequence goes on from CM031887.1 coordinate 6,850,749, forward strand.
TTTCAATGGCTCCCTTAATTATGTGCGAGGAATTTCCCTTGTCTGAGTAATGGGAAGTGGGCTAGTCCCCAAGAATGTCCATACCTTTGTCGTTGGGGTTCAAAATCTTCCTAAATACACTTAGCATGTTGTTACTCTAACAGCTGAAGCCTACTGTTAGCAGATATTGTTCTTTTTGAGCTGTGATTTGACACGGCGTTTGCTAGAAAGAGGAAATGATTCGTTGGAGAGGGGCCGATGTGAGATTTCACAATTACGATGTGGCTGCCACCCTCCAACCAAATCTTAGATTCAGATTCTCTTGTACATCTAACAAGATAGAATTGCTCGTTAGCCAGGTTGAACTCAAATGAGAAAAAAAATCGAAAGGATTTGATTGAGAAGGAAGTGGTGGAGGCCATGGAGGAGAGAAATATAAAGAGTTCAATTAAACAGGCAAAAGCCAGAGCATTTATTAAATTGGCCAACTTGCTTTTCAATGAAACGCTGCGTTTTGATGGTTTGAACAGTTTATTTTATTTTATTTTTATTTTGAAGGTTTGGAGAATTTGGTGACATGGAAGGAGGAGAGAGAGAGAGGGACCAAACTGTAATTTCCAGCCTATTTTTACCTGTTTTGTTTTTTTTTCTTTTTTTTTTTATTTAGGTTAAATTACATCCCTTAATCCAAAATAATAATAAAAATATATTAAATTTTATTTTTTAAAAAATACTATCTAGATTTTCAATAATATTCTTAAATATTAAAAATTTTTAAAAAAGTTTAAAAAATATTCTTAATTTTGGATAGAAATGGTGAGTGTTTTGTTTCAAAAAATACTCTTCACTCTTAATAGTATTTAAAAAATATTTTAAAAAATTTTATTAATATTATTTTAACTTTTTTAAAAATAGGCATATTTAAAAGTACACAAAAATAAAATTAAAAAAATAATATTAACACTTTTAACTTTTGTAAAAAAAATAATTTTTTTCATGGGAAAAAACTATCAATAGACACCGTGTAATAATGATAAGATTATTTCTGAAATTTTCAAAACAATTTAAAATGAGAGTATAATGAAACTTTAAAAAAATTCTAGGGTATTTTTAAAAAAGTTAGAGTGCTTTTTTTAAAAAATGCAACAGAATTTTTGAAATAAAGTACTAAACAGTATTTTGATTTTTTTTTTTTTTTTTTTTTTTTTTTTTTGTAAATTTTAAGAGTATTTGTTAGACGGTTTTAAAAATTTAAGATATTATTGAAATTTTTGAAAGTTATTTTCTTTTTAATAAAATATAAAGTTTAAGGGTATTTTTATTTTGTAACAAATAAATTACCAAAGATTAATAACTAAACTAATACATATTTAATTTGACTTTCAATTTAACCTAAATTGTGATAATTCATTTATCAATTAAATATATTTACAGAAATAAATATTTATGGTCAAATACAAATAGGTATCTTAGATTTCAGAACAATTTCAATTTGTTAATAGTGAGACAAGAATTATGCATAATAAAAGTAAAAAAAAACTAAAATAAATTATAAATTATTTGAATATTTATTATTGGACTTAAAAAAAAAAAAAAAAAAATAAAGCAACCCATGACAGTTTTATGGGCATAATACAGGCTGTATCACAACCTCAAAATGTGTAAACAAACAAGCAATACATTTTCTTTTTGTCTCTACCAATCACAAAATTAAAAGAAATCTCGAGGAGTCTAATCTCCTCGTTTTGATGTTTTTCACTTTCTTGTAAGACGCTCTCTTAGGAATCACGAACCTCTACAATGGTATGATATTGTCTATTTGAAGTATGGCTCTCGTGACTTTGCTTTTGGTTTTCTCAAAAGACCTCGTGTCAATGGAGATAATATTCCTTACTTATAAACCGATGATCTTCCTCTTAATTAACCAACGTGTGAGACTACTCTTCTTAATAATCCTCAACACACTCCACAATATTATGCATTTTTTATCTAGATTAGGTGTAGGGTAGATAGTTCAACGGCCTTTGGAACACTACGTGTGGACGAGTGCCAAGTTTTCTCGAGTCCTAAGCTGGTTTTAAGCTAGTTTTCCTGGGTTTTCACCTCGAAAAACTAAGGAAAAAGGTCTAAATCGTTACAAATTCAAGCCAGTTTTCCTAAGTTCACTAACAACCGCAACTCCTTTCATCCATTCCCATTGTAATTGGGAATCATACTCTTCCAGCTTTAACTTGCACTGTTTGCCACCCTGTCCCACTTTTTTGACACCTATCAGGGCAATAATTATCACAAACCGCTGATATTTGTTCCCGTGGGAAAAGTCGTACCTACTATAACAGCCTAAACCCACCGCTATCAGATATTGTCCTTTTTGGACTTTTCCTTTTGAACTTCTCATCAAGATTTTTAAAACGCGTATGCTAGAGAGAGGTTTCTACACCTTTGTAACAAATGTTTCGTTCCCCCTCTCTAAACGATATGGAACTCACACCTACCACCACATGCTCTAATATAATTCCAAACGAAATGGGGTGGGCTCTGCCAATATTTTCTAATGCCCTTTCACCAACATTTCCACCACCACTATTTAATGCAAGGCCCACTTCTGAACAGAAACTCAAACTACACAAAGAAAATAATTATTTCAGAATCAATGTCTGTAGGTTTATGGTTGTCGCCCTATCTGTAAACAGCTACTGCCGTTTGCTATGGGAAGGGTGGACGGCAACAGTACATATTTACATGAATGCGAGCCTGGAAAGCAACCTGGTGTTATTGAACATTATGGCACATGATCCAGCCACATCCAACTATCATGTTTTCGACAACTCTGTTTCGTATGGGATAAGGGTGAAGAAAAACAAAAATCTACAACAATTTCAAGCTATTCATCAATCATTTAATTTAAGTACAGGGGTTCACCTGTTCGAGTAGGCAAGTGTAGCTTAAGAAAACAGAACTCAGAAATCAACATTCAGGAGAACATCTACTTTGATATAGAAAGTAATTATGGATGATCAATTCTAAATATGTTCAGATCAAGATTGGAACAATGAAGAAAACTGACAGTGTATGGCAGTGATCATCCATGCACGAACATCTGCATTCTGCAACAAAAACTTTTATTCCTTCGTCAAGAGAACATCCGCCACAACGCCTGCACCTAGGACTACATTAGCGTTAGTGCTAAATACAAGAGTCTCCTCAAGTATAGTGAGGAATTAGAAGAAAAAGAAAAAGTCCAAAAGGCTTTAGTTGCAAAGCTGAGAGTGGTTGAAATAAAATTGAAATCTTGCACGAAACCTTCAAGTAAATGCGTACGTGAGAAAGGAGTCTTACAAATGTTCAAATTTCAAAAGAGAGCATTTTGAGTTTCGAGGCTCTATGTAGCTAACAAAAGGGATTTGACTTGGTTTAGAACTTCCTCTTTTTACGATAGGCTTTGCTTGATGTGATATTTCAGAAAGAAATCCTTCCAATGCAGCAGCACCACAAAATTCACACCAATAAAAAGAGGAAATAAAAGTCAAGTTTATGCCTAAAACTGTTCAGAAAGGACTAGCTTAGGCTTTAGACATCAATGGAACTTGTCCCAAACTTTTAAGAACTTTATGACAAAGTGGGCACTAGAGCTGCCACAAATCCAATTTTCTTGATAAACTCAGAGAGTTAAGCTGGCGCACAAACTCCGAGAGGTGTAAACAAGGGAATCAAGAAAACCAATCAAAACCAACATCGGCCGTCAGCTTGAACCACACACATCGGCTGGAGTGGCCAGAAAATGCCTTTCCAACCAATTGAAAAAACAAGTAAATAAATTTAAAACCTGCTCTGCACTTCTGCATCGTTTGGCTCCCTCTTACCTTCTGTTTTTTTCTTTTTTGTTGAAAATATTCCCCTTAGTTTTCTTTTACGTACTGGACACCCTCCCTCTCATTTCTCAAATCTCAACCAGCCCTAACTCACTCAGGCCATGCCACATGCCTCCGACTTCAGCTCCCTCTCAATCCTCACTAAACATCCGCAGCGCATCTCTCCCTCTCAGCTCTCACTCTCAGCCCTCTAACACAGACTCTTACTCTCTTAATTCCAACTCATGCATTAGCCTTCATCTCAACTTCACTCATTCTCATCTTATCTATCAGTCACCATTGAAACAAAGCCAACCAAACAGACGGGTGATTAGACAATTTAAATAGATCGCCAGAAGCCATCAATTTACACTATGTGAAAACCAATACGCCAGTTTATGGCATCAGTTTGGACCCAAAACCACCGCTAACCAATTTTATGCACCCCTAGTTCTTTCTCTGAGGTTTTTTGTTGTAAATGTACAAGCTCTATAAACAACAATTAACCTAACCAACTATCAGCGGCTAATCAAAAACTGAATCACATAGCCTAGCAACACAATGGACACACAAACTAGCTTAAATCTGCCATCATATTTTGGGGGAGCAGAGAAACAAAGCACTTTCAATGAAACAGACAATTTTGGAGATTTGGGGATCTTTCAGACCACTTGACCTTGCTAATGGAGTGCCTGGACATTTTTATAATCAACCTCCGTCAGCTTTAAAATGAGTGTTTCCACAACTCCTTTGACTTAGAGATTATCTTATTATTAATACGTATGCACTGGGTTGGGGTAGAGAAGGGGAGTATTGAGGGTTTTCGGGTGGGTGGAGACAGAATTGGGCTCTAGTATCTTTAGATTTCTTATGGTACCCTTTTCTTTTGACCCTTCCAAGTTGAGTTCATGAGCTTCTTAGTGTGGTGTTGGGTGAATCACTTTCCTGTGGCTGTCTCATATCCTGGGCTTCCTCCACGTCATAACCTCAGGAGTAAGGTTTTTTGGAATCCGACTCTTGAGAGAATTCAAAATTGTTTCTCTTATTGGAAAGGACTTTTGTTCCCTGAGAGAGGTATACTTACCCTTGTTTATGCGGTTTTGAGTGGGGTTCAAGTCTATTTTCTTTCTCTTTTTAAAATCCTAGTGTGGGTTAGTAAGGCAGTGAAGAAGATCTTGAGGGATTTCTAATGGGAGGGGGTTGACAAGGGGAAAGGATCTCATTGAGTTAGTTGTGAAGTGCTTTGTAGCCTTTAGAGTTGGGGGGTTTTGGCGTTAGTGTAACGCCCCATGCCTAGCAAACCAAGATTTGGAATCCAGATCGTAGCCCAGGACTCAAGCGTCACAGTTGGTAACCTAAGGTACCAAAATGAGGCTTTGTAGGCTAAATGGATGTGACATTTCTTTTAGGAGCCTAATGTTTTGTGGCATAAGGTCACTGTGAGCAAGTATGAGCCACACTCTATCAAGTCAGTCTCTAGTAGTGGACATTTGGGTTTGCTTAACGATCCCTAGAAAGCTATTTCTTCCTTGGTCCCATTCCTCTCTCAATTTGTTTCTTGTTCATTGGGGATGGGTTCATGACTTATTTCTAAGAAGACCACCGGGTGGGGGAGAGATCTTTTCTCTTTATTACCTCACTTGTATCACCTTTCTGATTTGAAGATGCACCTAGTGGCCTTTGTATTGTACCTTCAGAATCCTCCTCCTAATTGTCCTTGAAGATTTGTCGTCCATTGACAAATAGGGAGCTGTTGGAAGCTTTTGAGTTGCTAGTTTTGTTGGGGGGATGCCCATGTCTTTCAAGGGAAGAGGGACTTCCCTTTTGGACTCCTAGTCCATCCCAGAATTTTCTTGCACGTCTTGTTGTTGCTTTTATATGCCCCCTCTATCATCCCCAATGCCGCTGTTCTCGTCGCTTTGGAGGGCTAAAATCCCAAATAAGATCAAGTTCTTTGTTTGGTACGAGAAAGTCGACACCCTAGATTGTGTGGAGAGGCATTCTTCTCTCCGTTTGGGACCTCAGTGGTGTTCCGTGTGAGAAGCATTAGAGGAACTTGACCATCTTCTTTGGAGTTGAGGGATTCTTCTTTTTTTTTTTGTATGTTTTTGTATATTCGTTCAGTTTCTTGAAAACACACACACACACACACTGAACCTCGAGTATCAAAATCAACATTTTGTAATCGTTGCCTACGACTATTTGCAAGCATTCATTTCAAATTCAACATTCTCCAAGTCCAAGAGATGGAACAACTACCCATCAAGAAAGAGGATTGTCCTATGAGCTCCATACCCCCAAACTTAAGCTTCTCAAAAAAAAAAAAACAGTAATAATAACGTATAAACATGTACCAGGAGATGCAGGTCTAAAAAATTATCAATGAGAAGCGGCGGAGAAATTCTCCACAAGTTTCTTGTCCCTACGTTCCATGGCAACGTCCCACATATCATTACCGATGTGCTTCGGCTGCAAAAAAAAAAAAAAAAAAAAAAAAAAAAAAACGAACAACATATAGAGATCGTTGATCGAAACTGAGAGAAAGGGGATCCATTGAGCAAAGAAGAGAGGAAGAATCAAAATTAAAACAAGTACAGAATTAATTACCCGGCCATGCGCGGCTTTGTGAATATGATATTGAGCATTCCCCATTATACAGAGCATTCCGGCGATAATTCCAAGAGGAAGTGCCGCTTCCATCCATCTCCATGCCATTTTTCTCTCTACTGTCAAAAATTCCGGTGTCTTCCGATGGCTGCTCGAGCTCGACGATATATCTCACAGGGTTCATGGGCCTTGAATTGGGCTTGGGCGAGATCCAATGACCCATTATTTAATGGGCCAATGTTCGAAGACGGCCCAATAATTTTTTTCAAATCAATTAGTTTAATATTATTTAAATATTATTTTTTTCCGATCACAATGGCACTCTTAAGGCAACATGGCACTCATTGTGGGACACTTGTTCTAATTCGACGACAAGTCAACCATGTGAAAATTAAACTTTGTAGACAATCTTGACGAATGATTAAGTCTCGAGTCACGTTTGTCAGAAAAAAAAAAAATTATAAAACGAGCAATAAAATACATTTGAAGCAGTTTAAAATACAGTAACATTCTCGAGTTGTTTATTCTCGATCTTGATATTGTTCTCGAGGTAGGACAAAACAAATAAGAGAAGCTCTAGCTTTCTTTAATCCTAAACTCGCTTACCACTCGAGAATGAATGTTGGAAACTCTTCGATAACATGTCCCTTTGAGAGGGTAACCATACCTTGGTTGTGTTGGTTTAGTATCGAGCTCTTATCACCATTCGATAACATGTCCCTTTGAGAGGGTGACTCTTCGATAACGGTCGACACCCTAATATTCAACACGATTATCACTATTTGTATGTCTCTGTTTACATATCATGATGGGACATGTAGTACAGTGTCGTGATATTCTTTGAACTTTATCTCCATGCAATCAACAATGTCGTAAATATATGATTTTTGACTCGATGTTCGGGTAAGATAGGAAGAAAAAAGACGTCTTTTTCTAATTTTTTTTATGGGTAACCGTAGCTTTATGGTAAGATGTCGAGGCGTGTTCGATAAAAAAATCAAAATTTTAATATATAATTTTTTTATTTTTTTTTTGAAAATTTAATTTAATTTCTTTATATATATATATATGCAAAAATAAAAACCCTAAAAATTAAAGAAATAATTTCTGCAAAAGAAAAAAAAAAAAAGAAAAGAAAAGAAAAGAAAACGACGACCATAAACAATCATAGATTTTCCACATTTCAGCCTCCATATTTACAGGCATCCACCCTTGTACTCCTTAGCTCCGCCTCCGCCTCCCTCGTCGGAGCTCTCCTCATCCACCGTCTTCTCCGGCGTCATCGCCGCCTCAATCTTCCAAACACCCTTCTTCTACTTTCCAATCCTCAATTCTCTGTATCCATCTCTGCTCAGAGCAATAAACACAAAGCGCTATGTCAGGTATGTACAGTACCAATTTCTCCCCGGCAAGAACTGCTTCGCCTCACATCAGAACCACTCCTGATGTCGACAGGTACCTCCTCTGATAACCCACTTTCGAGAATTTCCCTTTCTTCTTATTTTTGTTTCATTTAGATTTTTGAGTTTGCTCAGCTTGATTGAGTTTGCTCTCCTTTCATTCTTTGTTCTTTAATCTCTAGTCAGTACTTGTCGGAGCTTCTGGCAGAGCATCAGAAGTTCGGCCCCTTCATGCAAGTTCTTCCGATCTGCAGCCGACTTTTGAATCAAGGTACTGTTCTTCTCTGAATTTTCGGTGTTCTGAATATCCTTTTTAGTGTTTTTGAGCTGCTTAGTTGTTGTGGGGATGTGTATTTGTATGTTTAGATCGGAACAGCTGGTGGATTTTGAGCTGCGTAACAGCGATTGCTCTCTTTGTTCTTGAGTTTGGCTGTTGAATTGTGGATATGTTAGTGATGGATCATTTATTTCACATTCTACACTCGGGTTTTAAGGGATTGTGTTTTTGGGGGCTTTGATCAATGATTAATCATCCTTTTTAAGTTTGTTTTTTTTCTTGTTTTCCTTGTTTTCCTTGTGTGTTGATAGTAATTTCATCTCATCTTTGTTCATTTGTCATTTATTGTTTTTTCTCCCTTCATTACTTAAAAAGTTGAAATGGGTTGTTTTTTTGTTTCTTATTCTGTGTTAGCCTATAATAAAAAAAGATCAAAAGTTAGAAATGTTCTAAATAAATAAGAATGAGAGTTCAAAAATATTATGAAATGCATATCCATTTCAAAACAAAGAGCAAGCAAGACAAATCAGTGAGTGAAAACACAATCGAACGAGCTCTTTTGTATTTGATTCATTTTCAAGCTGAGGGCTCGTGGCACTAGGCGTGACTGTGTGTTCGTATTTGTTGGGAAATGACAAGTTAATCTAGCAGACACTTGCGTATTGGTAGCTTTTGTTTTGACTTGTCGTTTCTTGCCTTAGCTAACTTAATTCTTCTAAGACATGAGGTCCAAAGCTTTATACATACCCATTCTGGTGGATTTTTCTTCTTAAATGTTTTAGAGATATATTTTGTTTACACTGATTTCTTTTACAAAAAATCTCTTCTGGTGTATCACGCTCATTAACAAATATACCGTTAACAGACCAACATTGTCATGGCTAAGCATTTTCGAGTTTTTCTGTTATTCCAATTCGAGACTAGAAGAAATGAAAGTTAAGCCATTAAGTTTCGTTTAGAATGTTGTTAACAGTCAATATTTGACCTACTCATCAGTGGTGGAGGCTCAAATTCATGTTGACAATCTGCCCTTTGTTATATATATATATCTATATATATATATATGCATTGGATCCATCCGGCCCAGAATCCAATGAACCGATGGTTAACCCTCTTTTTTTAGTGATTGCCATAGAGAGAGAAGTTTGCGCTTTTTCCTTAGAAGAAAGGTCCTCAAAGCCTCTTCATTCCAATGAGAATGATGAAGAATCCAATAGCTCCTCTTAGGACCCACAATCATCGAGATTTGAGAAAGATTTGAAATCGGTGAGTGTTTGGGTCAGGTTGTGCGCACCTTGACTAAACTCACCGGCAACCGCTTGACTCTATTACGTTTGGTTGACATGAAAACTTGTAGGATATTTAATATTAAGAAGGTGCCCACTATGGATTGAACCCATTTCCTCTTATTTTTCAAGACCCTTGTGACCAGGAGGTCAACCGTGATGGCTTTTTGTTAGTTACTTATAAGTTAATAAGATCTTAATCTTTGACATGAGAATTGAAGGCTGTGTGTTGAATTTCGAAAATCTTTGCAACTGAAGGTTAGCCACTTAAGGTCGTGAAGATCTGCAGTAGCTTAAGAAATCAATGTGTCGGAAATATGGTGCTGTTAACAGTTTTATATGCCTTTACTGGGACAAGATCTATTCTCTAGGTTGTCTTTGAGTTCGTAGGTTAAAAGTCTGGTGCGACTTGAACTTCTGGAGACTTCCTGGATTATTTTGCAAGTAATGTTCTAGGGGTCGAGCTTCAACCTCTATTTAAATTGCCAAATAGCGTATTAATGAACGTCATCTCGCTCTTAGTCCCTTCCAAATTGATCTTATTACAAATTACAGTTTTTCCTACGTATTCTTGTTCTCTGTAGTTAATGCACAAACAGATTTCTATATATTTCCGCTTTTCAATTCCGTCCGTAACTTCTCACTGCAAGCACTTTCAATGCAGAGATATTGCGGGTTTCTGGAATGATGTCCAACCAGGGTTTCTGTGACCTCGATAGGCTTCGGCATAGAAGTCCTAGTCCAATGGCTTCTTCGAACCTTATATCTAATGTTAGCAGTGCAGGTTTGAGTGGCTGGAATGGTCTTCCTCAGGAGGTAACTACTGTTGCAAAATCGAAACTTATTTGTAACTGGCTCCTGATACTTGTTGATCTCATCATTTCGAGTCCAATTTTACTATCTTTTGATATAGAGCAAACATATGCCATAATTATTACTTGATAGATTAAAGGTAACAGTGAAATACCCCCTCTGAGTTAGGCTTGTAGCTTTAGGGAAATCATTTTATTTTGTTTGTTCTCAATTTGACTGTATAGTAATACATTTCATATACTTATTGAGATTTTGATTCTTTCATTTCTTCTCGATGAAAGTTCGGTTTTCAATTTAAAAAAGGGAGAGAATTTATTTGCACTCGTAAATGCACGTTATTTTACGTAAAAGCAAATATGTTTCCACAATATGTTTTTTGTCGACGGCTGTTGACCTGAAAGATCTTGAGACTTCTGGAGTCATGTGACCGTGTTATTGATTATGAGAGGGTGAAACTTGCCTATGTTAAGATCTTATCGTCTTGAGCCCTTTACTAGCATTAAACATCCAATCTGGAAAATAATATCCCAATGTCTTCCTTCAAAAATAAAAGAAGTGAGAGAATTTCTTTGTGAGATCCTACATTGGTTGGAGAGGGGAACGAAGCATTCCGTATAAGGGTGTGAAAACCTCTCTCTAACAAACGCGTTTTAAAACCTTGAGACTGGCAGCTATACGAAACGGGCCAAAGCAGACAGTATCTGCTAGCGGTGGGCTTGAGCTGTTACAAATGGTATTAGAGTTAGACATTGGGAAGTGTGTCAGCATAGACGCTGGGCCCCTAAGGGGGGTGGATTGTGAGATCCCACAACAGTTGGAGAGGAAAATGAAGCATTCATTATAAGGGTGTAGAAACCTCTCCCTAATAGATGTGTTGTAAAACTATGAGGCTGACTACGATACGTAACGGGCTAAAGCAGATAATATCTGCTAACAGTGAGATTGGGCTGTTACATGCTTTGACTTCTCCAAGTCGGGTCAAAAACTTCTTCACAATTCTTGAGGATAATGTCTCACACTGGTTACCCTAGTAGGTTCTCAACTTTAAAAATCAACTGAAAGCATCATCTATAACTCTGAAGAGCAGCCGTTTAGATGAATGCAAAGAATAACAATATAATTTATCATGCATTTATCCGTTCAAGTATGTGTAACGAATCTAGATAAACCCAACGTTTCTTGCAAAAGTTGGCCTCTTACTGCATCGTTATTCAAGATAATTACAAGAACACTTGAAGAATGTTTCAACTACATACAGATTACATTATGAAAATGTTTTTCCAGGTTATTTCTATCATTTTCAATTATTTCCTCTTTGTTTGTAATTCCCTGATCGTTTCCCAGTCCTTATATATGCTCATATAGAGAATTCTATTATGTTAATTTGTGCTCTGAACTGTTATTCTTAGTTTGTTTTTAAATCGTCTTAAGATGCTAGAACCTTTTGAAATATACAGCAGAGGTTAAGTAGACCCCCTGGGATGACAATGGACTGGCAAAGTGCACCTGCAAGTCCGAGCTCGCTCACAGTAAAGAGGATTCTACGTCTGGAAATACCCGTGGATACTTACCCCAATGTAAGTTCTGTCGAAGTATGAATGGCGTTCTATTTGCTGCGCGAACATATAAAAGAGTGGACATATTAATACGTGAAGTTTCTGTTTTTTGTGGACGTCAGTTCAATTTTGTAGGGCGGCTTTTGGGACCTCGTGGTAATTCCTTGAAACGGGTGGAAGTTACTACAGGTTGTCGTGTATACATTCGAGGGAAAGGGTCGATAAAGGATCCAGACAAGGTATTATAAGGATATTGCAATTTTAGTTTCATCGTATTTTATCGATATTGATTCACATGATGGGTCTATCACGAGTCGAAACTATTGAATACATATTTTTTCTTCTCTCATTGGATTGTTGTTGTTCAACTTTTACATTATAAAGGAAGAGAAATTAAGGGGACGACCTGGCTATGAGCACTTGAACGAACCGTTGCACATCTTGATTGAGGGGGATTTACCAGTCAATATTGTTGATATAAGGCTCAGACAAGCACAGGAAATTATTGAAGAACTGCTCAAACCTGTGGTACGTTTTCAACGTTGGATTCGTTCTCGAGTGCTTTTATCACGTTTTTTGTCCTCAGAAGTATCATGTTTAGATAAGTGTTTTTTTTACCCAAGTAATTGTCTCGGATGTTGAGGATTGTTGGGAGAGGAGTCCCACATTGACTAATTAAGGGGTGGATCATGAGTTTATAAGTAAGGAATACATCTTCATTGGTACGAGGCCTTTTGGGGAAACCAAAAGCAAAGCCAGAGAGCTTATGCTCAAAGTGGACAATATCATACCATTGCGGAGGGTCGTGATTTAGTCATGCCCTTAACTTAGTCCTGTCAATAAAATTCTCAAATGTCGAACAATGAAGCTGTGAGCCTCAAATGTGAAGTCAAAAGTGACTAAAGTGTCGAACAAAGGGTGTATTTTGTTCGAGAGCTCCATAGGCCTTAGGAGAGGCTCTATTGTGTACTTTGTTCGAGTGGAGGATTGTTTGGAGAGGAGTCCTACGTCGACTAATTAAGGGGTTGATCATGGGTTTATAAGTAAGGAATACATCTTTATTGGTATGAGACGTTTTGGGGAAACCAAAAGCAAAGTCACGAGAGCTTATACTCAAAGTGGACAACATTATACCATTGTGGAGGGTCATGATTTTTAACAACGGAAGCTCCTTAAAAGCCCTTTTAAGAGCGTAGAACGAAATATTAAAGTGATTTGCCATCGAGCCATTCAAGGGATTATAATTGTACTTTTGCTGAACTTAAGCATAAAGTTTAGTTGCAGCTTATTCACTTGTTTACTTTACCTCCTCATGCGCTCGCTTTTATTTGCCCTTATATTCTTACATTTCTTCTACTTTCGGTTACGGTTACGGTTACGGTTACTCATCGAACAAAGTTGATATTTCTTTCAACGAACAATCAAACAAACTTCTGATTCTTTCAACATCTGAACCATCCACTTGCAGGATGAGAGCCACGATTACATTAAGAGGCAGCAGTTACGCGAACTCGCAATGCTAAACTCGAGCTTCCGAGAAGAAAGTCCAGGACCTGGTGGTAGTGTCTCTCCATTCAATTCAAGTGGAATGAAACGTGCCAAAACAGGTCGTTAGGCGCTCACATCATTCTCTACCCTAAACAATTTCCACCCCAGTCCAGAAATTCGGTCACTCGTATACCTCAAAGTGAATCACAACCAACCGTGTGACATTGCTACAACCATGAGAAAGGGGAGAGCCTAACTCGAGTTCCCGGTGAGCGTTCTGCTGGCTTTTTCTGTGTTTCTTTAATATTTTTGACAGAAAAGACTTGAAAAAGAAAATAAAAGAGAGGGTAAAAGAAAACAAAAAAAGTGTTAGTATCAGTAGGGAATTCTCATGTTGAGTGTAGGTTTGAATAGGTCAGTTTTTGCAACAAAGTTATATATTCATTGGATTTATTCTTGTGTTAGTGACTGCTGAGGAGTGTGTAGTTTCTATATTATTGATGAACAAACATGAAGAACATTAGGAAGTGATGATGTTGTACTGTTTGATATCTGTTAGGGTATTGTATGCAATGTCAATGTCAATGTCAATTTCAATGTCAATTATATTTTTGGTGCTACTCGGTGGTTTGTGTTTGCTATCAATTTCATAATAGATTCTTCCTTTTTGTCTACCATTTTGTGAAAAAGTTGCAAATATATGCCTTGATTACTGACAATGTGTTCTTTGACTGACTTTTCGGTGTCGGGTTTTCGATATGCTCCTCTTTGGTTTATTCTTTCGAGTATTAGGGGTGTAAGTGGGTCGGTTTGGATTAGTTTTTGTATAATGTTGAAGTTGAACTGATATATCGGTTTGAGGAATATGGAAAACTGACGATGAAATCGCCTTTTTGAAAAGTTGGTTGAACGGGTTGAATTTGATCGTTTTCGATATATTGAGCAATTTTTCTTATTACATCGTTTTCGATCATATAATTCCAGCCTAAGGGGTCAACCAAGTGTTACAAATTTCTAAGCTTTTGTATGATAAGACAAAGTTGCAAACAGAGTTCTACTTTGCTTGAAATTTTATCTTTTTTGGAAGTATATAAGAAATAGTTTCGTAAATGAATACATATATATATATATATATATAAAAGAAAAACGTGTTTCCGACCTGCTGGATTCGAACCAGCGACCTAAGGATGGCTTTGAGAATATTTCTCCCACTACAGTCCTCCGCTCTACCAACTGAGCTAAGGTCGGATTTTCCTATTAAAATAAAATCTACTTAAAAAGAAAAGGAAAAAAAAAAAAATTTGACGTGAAACCCGCCACCTAAGAATGACTCCTTGACCAGTTACCTAAATTTGACTTTAAGAATATTTGTCTCACTACTAGAGATGTCCACATCTTCCCCGGTAGAGACTAGCTTCGAACAAAGTAGTCTTCAAAAATATATTCTCATACCGTCCTCTATCAAGTCAAATTTTTTATTAAGTATTTTTTTTAATAAAAATAGTGTTTTTACCAAATATATATATATATATATATATATATATATATATATATATATATATATATATATATTAAAAATTAAATAATTAAAGATTTATGGACTTAAAATAGAGAAAGTAGTGAATATTAGAACAAATAATTAATTAATTAATTAATAGAGTAACATTTTCCAGCCAATTATAAAATATAATTGCTTTAATAATTTTAGTTTGTATATTTTGGAAATATCTGTATAATTTTAAAAAGTGACAAGAAAAAAAAAACTAAAATTTAAATTATAAAATATTAAACAAATTTATATTTGCCTTAAAAAAAAAAACCATATATATATATGATAAGTCAAAATTAGAGATAAAGTTTTATTTGGTTACAAATTTTATTTTCAAAAGAAAACAATCTCATTTTGGATGTTAATAAGAAATGAAAAAAGAAAAAAAAACGAAAAGGAAAAGAAACGAAAAAACGTAATAAAAAAATCCGACCTGCCGGATTCGAACCAGCGACCTAAGGATGGCTTTGGAATATATTACCACTACAGTCCTCCGCTCTACCAACTGAGCTAAGGTCGGATTTGCTTTGCCTAATCGGTTGATAATATTTAATACTAAATATTGTATCGTTAGGGTTTACAGAGAGAGAGAGAGAGAGTAAGAAAAAAGCGAAACAGAGATTTAACTGCTGACGATTAACGCCTCTTCTCTCTATATATATACATTCCTCAGTTCAACAGTACCGTTCTTCACCCGTTTCCGCCACCAACTCCTCCCTCCCTTCTCCTCTCCATTTTTGGCTGCGCCAATTCACCTCCTGTCGTGATTCTTCTCTTTTTCAAGGTAATTCCAGTCTCCCATCATTTGTTTTCGTGTGTTTTATGTTGATCGTGTGATCCCTGTTCTGTATTGCCTCTTTCTCCCCCATTTTGATCCATTTTCCGCTTCAGATCTGGTGAATACTTGTTGAATTTGGTTGTTTTTGTTTTTCTGAATCTGTGTTTGTTGTTTGTTTTTTCAGCTTTCAGGAATTGGGTGCGTTTGTTTTTTTGAGGGATTTCTTTTGTGGAACTATGGCGTCCATGGCTCAGCTGCATTGCTCTGTTCGTCCTAGGGGTTATTATAATGTTCCCCGTAGTCATGCTTATAACGATCCTCCGGCTTTCTCTTTTCTGTCTAATTCGTCGGCGGTAGAATCGAGGAGTCGATCTCTTTCTCTTTTTAATGCGGACTTAACGAGGTCTAGGTTTTTGGTGAAATCTGAACTCTCTCTTGCTGGTGGCGACGGTGGAAATGGCGTTGGCCGCGGTGGAGGAGGTGGCGGCGGTGGTGGTGACAGTGGTGGTTGGAGCGATGATCGGGCTGATGGGGATGATTCGTCGAGTTTTGGAGTGTTTGGATTGTTTCTTCAAGGGTGGAGAACTCGAGTTGCTGCGGATCCACAGTTTCCTTTTAAGGTACTCATGGAGGAACTGGTTGGTGTGAGTGCTTGTGTTCTTGGAGACATGGCATCCCGCCCGAATTTCGGTCTCAATGAGCTTGATTTCGTCTTCTCCACCCTTGTTGTCGGATCTATATTGAATTTTACTCTCATGTATCTGTTGGCTCCCACTGCATCAGCTGGTGTAGCAGCCAAACAGCTTCCTGCAATCTTTGGAAGCTGCCCCACGAGTCACATGTTCGAACCTGGTGCTTTCACGGTCTTAGAACGATTGGGAACCTTGGTTTACAAAGGAACTGTCTTCGCCACGGTTGGACTAGCAGCTGGGCTCGTAGGAACTGCACTCTCGAATGGCTTGATCAAGCTGAGGAAGAAGATGGATCCTGAATTCGAGACGCCAAACAAGGCACCTCCCACATTGTTGAACGCCATGACATGGGCAATTCACATGGGGGTCAGCAGTAACTTGAGATACCAATCTTTGAATGGACTCGAATTCGTGTTGGCCAAGGGGCTTCCCCCTCTGGCATTCAAGAGCTCCGTGGTGGTGTTGAGATGTTTGAACAACATTCTCGGGGGAATGTCCTTCGTGATCCTCGCAAGGATGACGGGATCACAGAGCGTCGAGGAAGCTAAGCCAGCAGCACTGGATTTGGACGCCGCTGATACTAAAGAGAAGCTGTTGGAAGGGGATAAAGATGAGGAGTTAAAGTAAGGTATGGTATCATTTTTGGCTTTGTTTCCATTGTTAATATAAGCTCCCAATGCTCTTTGACTTAGGGATCAGTTTACTTTGCATGTAACAATAAGAAGCTCAAAGTGTTGTGAGATCTCTTTATGAACTGTTAGGTATTACTATGAGGCTTTGCTGATAGTTTTCATGGAACTTGAATGAGTTTGTTGGCCAAATGTGTCTATTTTTGCTTGAGCTTTCTCTGGGTTAGAGTTGTTGATGCACATCAGACTTCTATAAACCCCTTTTTTGTTCTTTCTTTGTTTCTGTACAAATCTTTTAGAAGATTAAGGCTAAAATTGAGAATTTCAAAGCCCAAGTTGAGAAAAAAAAGAAAAAAACTCAAAAGATTATGAACTATTGTACTATCTAACAACCGCACCGAAACAACGATAGAGTACACTTGTTCTGATCCAACAAACAAGTTAGTAGTAAAAAATTTGAACTTTATAGACGAGTACACTTGTTCTGACCCAACAAACAAGTTAGTAGTAAGAAATTTGAACTTTACCGACAATGTCTGTGTAAGACTTCCTATAGCTATGGGCAATATATGGTATTGGACGTCATTTTAGAGCGAAAAAAACAAATCCAAAGAATCCATCTAAAACACAAAGATGTCACCTATGTCACTACCCTGACATGTCCTTGCTTTTACCTAAAAACATTTTGCCAAAAGGGGTTATTGACTTTGATGCTATATCCGCAAAATACCATTGATGACGTTCCAACAAACTTTAATTCGACACCCGTGCGATAACAGTAGAACTAATTGGACATGTCTTATCTCGTCACTTATTGATGGTTAATACGGGTTGGATGATAGGATCTTTATATCAGTTAAGGTAGAGCTAGACAATCCTAATCCTAATATAAGGTATGCCATGAGCTAATAACCCACTTCGAAAAGAAAAGTGGTCGCTCAATCTGTTTTCAAAGTAAAGATAAGGGCCTAATCCTTCTCAGTCTTTCACCGATAATAAAATACAACCAAAAATTTTAAGGCATTATAAGATAAGTCAGAACCTATTGTATACAACAAGTTTAAACATGTGCCTGCAGTGATTGGCCCCTTCCCTTGCAAACTTGGGTGAAAAGCTCAGCCATGAATATTGCTTGAACTGACGTGGGAGCTTTTCTATTTACCTGCAACTCTCAAATGTGTATTCTGTTGCAAACTATGTCGAAATAATTACAAAGGTGAACACGAACACGGTTGTGTTCGTCATCGAACAGCCTCTGGTGCAGAATTGCAGTAAGGTGTGTGCAAACAAACCAACTTGGTGCACATCAAACACAAAATAGAGAACCCCAAACCAATCACAAGTCCACTGCTACTTTTCTGTGTATCCAACCGCATTGCTCTCTTGATTACACTTCCGAAGCTTGGAAGTAGCCCTCCGCAAGCCAGCACCATCACATGATCTAACCCGCTGTAGTCGATACCTGCGAGTATTGCTCCAATCGCAGAGATTGGACCCACGAATCCTATGAGCGCTGCACTCATGAGAGATCCATGCCAGCTATCAGTTGCTCCAAATATACAACTAGCTACTGCTACACCCCGGGGGAGGCCGTGCAGAGAAACAGGGAGAACCATGTGACGACCAAATCCATAAGCTTTCGGGGCAGCGACTCCTAGTGCAAGCCCTTCGGCTAAAGCATGAAATGCAACTGCTCCACATGATAGGAAAGATTGAAGGGTGTGCACACTTACTGAAAAGTTGGTCAAAGCGGGTAAATCATTCACCGAAGCTCTTTTCTGGCCAGCAAGCTTCAGCAGACTGGAACTTGAGAAGTGGATGAACGAAGCGCCTAACATTAGAAGCGTTACAAGAGGGATGAAATCCATTTTTGAAGAAAAGAGTAGCTGCAACGGTCGCCAGGCACCGAGGATGAAAGCAATTCCAGAAGCAGCACCCATGAGGAGGGCATGCTGAAGATGGAAAGCAAGAGTGAATGCAACGAGAACGAGGCCACCGAGCAGTGGCCCAACGCCAAAAAGTAAGGAAACAAAGAAGCCAGAAACATCTTCTGAGCTGAAACACAAAATATCGAATCAATCAAATTGAAGAAAATAGTAATGAAAACTATAAAGACGAGTCTGTTGCGGAAAAATCACGATAAGCCACAATTTTACACAAAGATAACAATAAGCTTATGACATCGTTCGCAGAACTGAGCAGCAGAATCACAAAAAGAAAGTTCTAGCATAATTTAAACAAGCACAGGAATCAAAAAAAAAAAAAAAAGGTAGGTGCCAAAGAACTCACTTGTATTCATGGGTGAAACTTTGGAACAATGTGCTTAGAGCTTCCATGAAAGCGACAGAAAGTGTGGCTGCAGATGCAACTTGTGATGGTGAGGCTTCCTGTAACCACAGAGCAAAGGAAACCAAAATTACTAACTTCAAGTTATTCCAATTTTCCCAATTTTGAATTTAACACGAACTTTTTTAAATAAACAATAGAAAAATTACGACAGAAAAAATGGTGTACGAACACCAGATAAGGCAAAATCTAAACATCATCGCAGAACGCCCTCAGTACACGCGCACTTAAAACTTCATTTCAAGAAATAAAAATAAACAAACATTTAGAAAGAATGTCACAAGAGTGACCATATTTCGTCTATTGAGTCATATTTCGTCGAACTAGGCATCAGAAGCCTCACTCTTTGCATGTGCACTAGGCATCAGGAGCCTCAAGGCCAGTTTCAGGTGACACCAGGAGTTTTAAGTAAACGAGTTTTCAAGTTCGGAGGAGATGGAGCTCAGGACCTTGTAGAGCTAAAGTATCTCCAATATTCCGAAGTCCTTACGACCCCGACACCCCTAGATAGTTCTATTTAGAAGAATAGTTAAATGTAAATTCTTTTTATGGACAAGAACTTAGACCCCTTAAATTTTCTCAGTCTACCTTCAGGTTGATAGGGGAAAAAATGAAATTGCGGATCTTAAAGCTGGGACTACCTTAAATGCATCCGGAAGAACTTCAGCAATCACCATCCATATCATACATCCAGCAGCAAAGCCCGTACAGAAGGGAAGGAACTTATTAAATGCATCAGCACATATGAACGAAGGAACTGCTACAATAGGCTGAGACATTGAAATTGCAAAAGAGTTAAAAACTCAAATTATACAACAAAAGTGTATACTTTCTGTCATATTTACTAGGATCCATTGAGATGACATGTAGATGACTCTGATAAGTTTGATATTGTCCACCTTGAGCATAAGCTCTCATGGCTTTGCTTTGGGCTTCCCCAAAAGGCTTCACACCAATGGAGATAGTATTTCTCACTTATCAAGTTTGATATTGTCCACCTTGAGCATAAGCTCTCATGGCTTTGCTTTGGGCTTCCCCAAAAGGCTTCACACCAATGGAGATAGTATTTCTCACTTATAAACCCATGATCTTCCACTAAATTAACCAATGTGGGACTCACTCCCAATAATCCTCAACAATCATCCCCTCGAACAAAGCACACTACAAGCCTCCCCTGAGGCTTATGAAGCTCTCGAATATCCTCCCCTTAATCGAGGCTCGACTCCTTTCTCTGGAGCCCTCGAACAAAGTACACCTTTTGTTCGACACTTTAGTCACTTTTGACTACACTAGCCTCCCCTTAATCGAGGCTCGACTCCTTTCTCTGGAGCCCTCAAACAAAGTACACCCTTTGTTCGACACTTTAGTCACTTTTGACTACACCTTCGAGGCTCAAATTCTCAACAGAGATTAATCGATTAAACATATAATAAAAATAGATAAAGATAATCCCATCCAAGAACAAGCATTGATAATGTTATGGGCTATCCACCATGCCATCCAAGCACATGAGCCTCTTCATTATGAAAAATCAAACCAGTGTTTGGATGATGCATCTAGCGAGAAATGATCGAGCATACCCGAAAAGATTGCTCCAAAACAATTCCACTAAGCTGACTGTGGCAACAGATGATGTTGAAGGCTAACGGAAATGAAAGAGGAGGGAAACCACTTAAAAATTTATAAATGCAATACCTGAGGTAATGACGTAATCACACTCCATAACAAGGCATTCTGCGGTGAGACGCCCCTTGAGGCAAGAACCATACTTACAGCTAATCCCTCGGGTATGTTATGCACGGCGATAGCTAAAGTCACCAAAAGACCTTGAGAGAAACCCTTTGACCCCGCAAAAGAAACGCCAACACCAGAGCCCTCACCAAATGAATGAAGAGTCATTATCCCAATTACAAGAACAACTTTAGTTGCATCCGCACCTTTTATATCTAACATACTCACTTCTCCATACTGTTCAAGAAACTGAAAATCAACATATGAAAAGAAGAAATGAGATCTCGATGTCGTGGTCAAATGATCCGGAAAATACAGATTAACTTTAAATATGCTATGAAAAAGATGAGCCATGAACCCATGATCCCGTCTTATCTTACATAAACAAAACAGCATAGTTTAGACTCCTCCACAATTAACGCATGGCAACAAGTAAAGAACGCTCAAGAAGCAGCGACTGAATTTACACGGTAAAACCTCAAGGGCAAGGATAAACTATATTAAGTAGAAAGATCAGGGCTACTACCTTCTTACAAAGCCAAATAAAAATTCCACCAGCTAGAATCCCAATTACAACCCAATTTCCGGCACCATGTTCTTGCCCTTCTTGAATAAGATCAAAGCTAGCAGCCAACATCACCCCAGAAGCCATTCCATTGCATAAACCAGCCCATTGTGGATCAAGTTCCACAAAGAAGAACGGAACGGCCCCTAAACCAGTGGCAGCAGCCATGGCCAATGTAAATACCGCAACAGTTGATACCGATACTCTGCTCCCTTCTTTTCTCTCATGCAGCAAGTACTTAGCATCCTCAAAACCAAACACATTCTCCGTACCAGAGCCATCAATAACTTTCATTCCTACATTCCTATCTGGAGCAGATATAATCTTTTGCGAATTACCATGTTCGAACTCTGCTATAGCAAGACCACAGAACAATAAGAACAGTAGAGAAAACAACAGAACTTGCTTATAACCCACTGCCATTTTTTCGCTCAAGCAGATTTCACACAGTGATTACAACTTCATGAATTGGATGGATGAACAGCATTCTTCTCACAGATAATTATGAACACATATTTGTCAATCTGCCAAGCACCAGATCGAACAGTCTCACTACTTCACCACAATCCGAAAAGCATTTCAGACACTGTTTCCAAGTCAAAGAGCTTATAGCATAAGACTTCCACGAGCAGGGATCATTCAATTCAAAATTTTAAAAATAAAATAAAATAAAACCCCACCTTTTCTGGTTAGATTAAGACTAAGGAGACGCCTTTGCAGCTATGCTGTGAATCAAGAATGATCATAAGAATAAGAATTTGCATTACATATTAAAGAAAGCTAAAAAAAAAAAATGCAAAATTTTTCCAATTGTTCAACAGAAATACAACTATACATCAAATGAACACACCATGAATGGCATTCGCAGATCCAATTGTTCTGACAATTTTCAAAACTAGCAACAAAGAGAGTTGAAATAGATTCCCCTAAAAAATAGGCAATCCAATCGGCAATGCAATTTTATGAACTTTACATCAAAATCTCCTATAAATTCGCAAGAAATCTTCTCCAAAACCCAAATAAAACAACACAAAGAAAGTGCGGGACACAATGAGAAGGTCAATAACCATCGCATCGAAAATCACTTCCACGATTTACAAGAAGAAACGGTCTACAGGATAAGCAATGGACGGCTACCGCAAAGTCAACCACAATTCCATAATTAAAATTACCAAAAACAAACAAGAATTTGATCAAATTCCTAGAAAATTGAACAAAAGCAACGCCAGAATCAACCAATTCCGCGATCAAATCCCACCAAACAGAATTTCCTAACACGATCGAGGCATTTCAAGCAATTAAAGACGAAACATCGAAAAACCCATTGAAAAATGAGCAAAGAAGGAAACAAGGATGTTGACGCATTCTTGAATGAAACTGAAAACAATGAACACAATGCAAACAAAACCCTAAAATGATGAAATTGAAACAAGAACAGACATGGGAATTACAGATGAATCAAAAAATGAAAAAATTAACAAGAAAGACAGAAATGGGAGAAGAAGAAGAAGAAGAAGAAGAAGAAGAAGAAAGAAGAAATTGAACTTACGAAGAAGATTTGGGGAAGAACAAGTCGCTCCCCAGACCTTAAGAGACTTGGGGGAATGAGAAAGGCAGCAGTTTTGTTTAGGTGGTTGGTGGAATAACAGGAATCTTCACCTCACCGCCGATCATAAATTGGAAGTAAAACAATGGGTTCAAAATTTTTAATAATTTATATTTTAATCTCGTAAAATTCAAATATCAAATATTCACAAGTCATAATACATTACTAAAATCGATTATACACGCCAAATATTCTTAATTTTCATAATAATTTTAAAAGATAAATATAGTTGGATGGTTAAGCTGGTCGAGTTGACCCGACAAAAAAAAAAAATGTCACCTCTCGACCAACTCGATTTTTTTTATTTTTAAAAAATTCAACCTAATTCAACCAAAAAAAATCTACTGATTTTCGGATAGTTGGATGGTCAAGCTGGTCCAGTTGATCCGACAAAAAAAAAAAAAATGTCATCTCTCGACCAATTCGATTTTAAAAAAAAAAAAAAAAAATTCAACTTAATTCAACAAAAAAAAATTCACTAATTTTCGGGTAGTTGGATGGTCAAGCTGGTCGAGTTGATCGGACCAAAAAAAATGTCAGCTCTCGACCAATTCGATTTTTTTTTATTTTTTTAAAAATTCAACTTAATTCAACCAAAAAAAAATCTACTAATTTTTTCTGGTCGTTTAAATAATTCTAAAATTAGAATATTAAAATAAAGAATAGGATAAGAGAGAGGAGTAGCCAATTGTTTTGGTCCAAAACAGACGACTCAGCCAATTCCACCTGTTTTCCATTTTCTCTCTTTTTTTTTTTTTTTAATTAGTTTTCTAAATTATATTTTTTTTAAACAGAATAAAAATTTAAATAATTTTACATAATTAAAGACTTTCAATAATTATAATTTAAATTTTATTATTGGTTAAAAGATTTAAATTTAAATTTCAATAATTTTTTAAAAATTAACAAATAGTCCCTCACACAATTACTATTAACTATTTACGACCGTTCTAACGTATTATATATATATATATATATATGTATATGTATATATGTATTTTAATATGTATAAAAAAATTTACGACCGTTGTCTATTTTAATATATATAAATTTTTAAAAACAACCTTCCAAAAACTTAAAATTTTATTTGTAAGAGTCGAAAAATAAATAATTAAAAAATAAATATATGCATATATAATTTGTATATATATATATAGTAGCTAAAAATTTTTACTACTTTATGTTATTATTTGCAGTTTTGCACATAAAATTTTATTTTTAAAGTTCCTAACATATTCAACCTTTCTTTTAACGGATTTGGTACGTATAAAATTATATTTTGTGCTCAATAAATTCCAGATCATTTTATTTTGTACCCAATAAATTATAAATTTTAAAAAGCATCGACAAAAAATTAAAAGTTTGTGATCGTACTAGATACAAACAAACGTTTAGAAACTTGTTGAATAACGCGTTAGAGAACTATGAATCCTACAAACATTGGCTAAGCACATATTAGGACTTGCAAGAGCATAGTTACAAGAAGTAAGCAGAGACTATGTCAGCGAGGTCTGATGGCTGGCTCAACGCCACTGATGAGATCGCTCCCCGAAATGCTTCCCGATGCAAATTGGTCTCGGGCAATGTATGATGCCGATGCTGATGTCGACGTCGGTGAGGATGGAAGTCCAGTGCTCGAGCTCGGAGACAAGTTGGAACACAAGGTGCCACTATCATCATGCATCATGTTCAGTATGTTCTCCAGCTCCCTCACTACAACACGCATAGACGGCCGGTCTTCTGGCTTGTCATGGCAACAACTGAGTGCCAAAGCAGCAAACCTCTCTAGACACTCGGCCGAGACCGAACCCAACCTGGTGTCGACAATTGAAAGCATTGTTCCTAGTTGATGTGCCAGTTTTACCTAGACGAGAAAAAAGTTCGATTATAAGTTTAGATCCTCAACTTGCAGAGTCAGAGTGTCTAATATGTTCGTGAACTTTTAAAAATGTTTAATAAGATGTAGAAGATGAACGGTGAAAGGAAATATACCTCACGAACGATGTTTTTGCCGTGAGAGATAGGATGCATTCCAGTCAAGAGCTCCAAGAGCACAACGCCGAGGCTATAGACATCGCTTTTGTCGGTCAATTTATGGGTTAAAAAGTACTCCGGATCAAGGTAACCCTGCATGATTCATAGAACACTCAGGAAAGCTAAGAAACAAATTATTACTATTCATCTCACATGGCCTACAAGCGAGAGGACTGTTTCTGTAACAGTCTAAGTCCACTGCTAACAGATATTATTCAAGCCTGTTAAGCCTCATAATTTTAAAACGCGTCTACTAGGGAAAGGTTTCCACACCCTAAGGAATGCTTCGTTCCCCTCCCAACCGATGTGGGATATCACAATCCACTACTTTTGGAGATCCAACGTCCTTGTTGGCACACCATCTCGAACCTGTCTCTAATACCAACTCTAACGACTCTAGATAAAGTACACAATTCAAGGCGGTCGTTCCTTTTCGAAAGGTAAGCTAGACTAGAAATCATCACCAGACAATCCCATAAATTTTGCATGCTTTATATAGACCATGTTCGTCGAGATAGACTTACCGGAGTACCCTTCACAACAGTAGATACATGTCCAGAAGCGTCCCCTTCATAGTCGAGATCGGGAGCAAGACGTGACAGTCCGAAATCAGCCACTTTGGCAGTGAGCTTGGCGTCGAGGAGGATGTTTCTCGATTTTATGTCTCGGTGATATATAGGAGGATTTGCTTCAGTATGGAGATACAGTATACCTTTAGCTGAACCCAATGCAATTTGTAACCTCCTACGAAAGTTCAGGTTTACTGCAGTTTTGGCTGCCATAGAACAGTACAAGTTAATGATATAACTAAAATATCAGATGCAAAGCTGCAAACTACAAACAAGAACCAAACAATGTTATGGCTTCCCCTAAAACATAAGGGTAAAGATATTCTTCCAACAAGGAATAGGTAAAAAACGGCTTTTGTTAACAAATAAAACGCTAGCAGATATTATCTTTTTTGAACTTTTCTCAAGGTTTTAAAACGCGTCTACTAGGGAGAGGTTTCCACGCCCTTATAAGAAATGCATCGTTCCCCTCTCCAACTGATGTGGGATCTCACAATCCACCCCCTTGGGAGCTACTATCCTCATCGTTGTTCCCCTCTCCAACCGATGTGGGATCTCACAATCCACTCCCTTGGGGGTTAGCGTCCTCACTGGCATACCGCTCAGTGATTGGCTCTGGTACCACTTGTAACCGCTCAAGCCACCGCTAGCAGATATAGTCCTCTTTGGGTTTTCTCTTTCGGGCTTCCTCTCAAAGTTTTAAAATGCGTTTGTTAGGGAGAGATTTCCACACCCTTATAAGGAACGCATCGTTCCCCTCTTCAACCGATGTGGGATCTTACAATCTACCTCCCTTGGGGGCCCAACATCCTTATCGTTCACCTCTCCAACAGATGTAGGATCTCACAATCCACCCTCTTGGGGGCCCAGCATCTTCGCTGGCACACCGCTCGGTGATAGGCTCTAATACCATTTGTAACAGTCCAAACCCACCGCCAGCAGATATTGTCCTCTTTGGGCTTTCTCTTTCGAGCGTCCCCTCAAGGTTTTAAAACACGTCTACTAAGGAGAGGTTTCCAGCCCACTGCTAGGAGATATTGTCCTCTTTGGGCTTTCCCATTTCGGGCTTCCCCTTAAGGGTTTAAAACGTGTCTGTTAGGGAGAGGTTTCCACACCCTTAGGAACTTTCAGACTTCCCCTCAAGGTTTTAAAACACGTCTGCTAGAGAGTGGTTTCCAACTCACCGCTAACAGATATTGTCATCTTTGAACTTTCTCTTTTGGACTACCCCTCAGGACTTTAAAACGCATCTGCTAGGGAGAGGTTTCCACACCCTTATAAGGAATGTACCGTTCCCCTCTCCAACGATCTGGGATCTCACAATCCGCCCCCCTTGGGGGCCAGTGTCCTCATCATTCCCCTCTCTAACAGATGTGAGATCTCACATAAAGTCTAAAAGACTTCAACCCCATATCATCTCGAAGCCAAAGAAATAAACCTATACACAGAGACCTTCATATGAAATGAACATTATAATGAACTCAATGTCTAGTACCTACAAACTTATATATGTCTATATATATGGATTCATGGGGCACATAGGTGACCACCATAATTTTCAGTCCCAAGAGAATTTGTAATGAAGCATATAATTGAAGCCATGAACATGTAGAATAGATCAAGGTTCAGAACAAATAAGATATTAGCTGAGCCCAATACCAGAAAATTCACAACCAGAAATCCAGTCCCGCAAAGTCCCGTTCGACATAAACTCGTAAACCAGCATCTGCAGAACGACAGAACGAAATAAATCAATGAAAAGCATAGCAACTGGCTTACTACTTTGTCTTCAATTCATAGAACTCTTCAAAAAAACCTTGTCTGACTTTAAAAGTTGATATCAACATAAGTCAGTGACATGATTTAATGACATTCATAAGCTCAATGGCTAGCCCCAAGAGATGATCATAGGACCTAAATGAAATAAAACAAAGAAACCAAGCAATTAAGAAACATACTTGTTCCCCTTCTTCATCACAATATCCGATTAGCGAAACTAGATTTCGGTGATGAACTCGTGATAAGAGGTGTATCTCCGTCAAGAATTCTTTTTGGCCTTGCAACGATCCTTCTTCTGCACGTTTGATAGCGACAACTGAATTATCAGACAATATGCCTTTATAGACCTTGCCATATCCTCCATGGCCTACTTGAGATGAACAGTTGAAATATCCAGTAGCTGATTGCATTTCCTTGAATGAAAATGCTTTTACACCATCAATCTTCATACCAATCACCGAAGCTGTAACGAAAGAAAAATTTTCGAGCACTTTATGTCATAATCATCAGAGATTAATTCGATCGTCTGTTCTATCGTACTTACAGAAGTTTTTCCTTGACAAATTGTTACGGCTACTCGAACGCCTAGTGAACAGAAGTATGACCACTGCTACAATCAAAACAACACAGGTGACAGATCCAACTATAATGGCAGCCAAGATGCCTGTACCAATCCCCACCTTCTCTGTATGCAAAGTAACTGCACTGATAAACTTGAAAGGTTAAAACAGAACAAGGCCAGTTGAGCAGCATTATTTAAAAGGAACATTGCAAAACAAAATACATACCGATCTGAGAATGGCCGGGGAACGTGAAGTTGAGAAGCTCGTACGGGCCAAAGAGGTCATTACGAGTAAAATTCCATGACATAAATTTTTCTGTAATTTGAAGCACCTCATTGTCATTCAACAAGTGAGAACCACTATCAAATAATGGGAAAATCTTAAGATACATCCTCATACGAGATCCTTCCCAATCGTATGAATCGATCGACAATTGATACTTATCCAAAGTGAGTTCCTTTGTCACATATTCTTGAAATGAATATTTGTATGGAGGAAAGTAGGAAAAACTTGGACTCTTTAGCCTATATCCTATCCCAAGGGGTGCTGCACAAAAGCATGGATCTGGGGCGTCTGGCACGTATTCGAAAAAAACATCTGTTGGACAACCTCTGACTGGACATGATTCGTTGAAGGTGCTCGAGCTTCTAAACAACCCATCATCTACAGTTTTTGATGCACAGAACAACTTAGAGTTCTGTCCTCTTAAATTTAGGCAGAATGGATTTCCTTCAAGCCTGCAGAATCAAACATGGTTGAATGAGGATTATAGAAAGCAGCTTTCTGAAAATAAGAAGCCAAAGAACTCTTTCAAGATTTAACATAGACAAAATGATTGTGAACAAGGAAAAAAAGGCAACAACTCAGACATTTGAATTCCAGGCATGCATATAATACATGCAGAAACTTACATTTTGGACAAAAAGACATCAGGAAAAAGAAAAATACAGGGAATTTACAATATATTGCGTGTATATGTGAGATCCCACATCGGTTGGGGAGGAGAACGAAACATTTTTTATAAGAGTGTGGAAGCCTCTCCCTAGTAGACGCGTTTTAAAAACCTTGAGGAGAAACCCGAAAGGGAAAGTCCAAAGAGGACAATATATGCTAGTGGTGGGCTTGAGCTATTATAAATGGTATTAGAGCCAAACACCAGGCGATGTACCAGCAAGGAGGCTGAGCCCCGAAGGGGAATGGGTTAGGGGGTCCCACATCGATTGTGGAAGTGAACGAGTGCCAACGAGGATGCTGGGCCTCGAAGGGGAGTGGATTGTG
The DNA here is from genome assembly GCA_018691285.1 of Cucurbita argyrosperma subsp. sororia. NCBI lineage: Eukaryota > Viridiplantae > Streptophyta > Magnoliopsida > Cucurbitales > Cucurbitaceae > Cucurbita > Cucurbita argyrosperma. The sequence continues at coordinate 6,880,125 of CM031887.1, forward strand.
AGATCCCACATCGGTTGGGGAGGAGAACAAAACATTCTTTATAAGGGTGTGAAAACCTCTCTCTAGCAGACGCATTTTAAAAACCTTGAGGGAAGCCCGAAAGGAAAAGCTCAAAGAAGACAATATCTACTAGCGGTGGGCTTGAGCTTGGGCTATTACAGTATAAGACGTCAGCTAAACTTCTAAGGAAAAAGATAACTCATTCTCGTCTCAACAGGGCCTATTAACAGTACTTAGTTTGATGTGGCCAAGACATATAATGCATGCCTAGAAAAGATAGGCTTCATGGACATCAAAGCCAATAAAAGAACCTGCGCATTGAGTAAAATGCATACCTTAGAGTGACATTGACTGGAGGGTTCGTGCTTCCGGAAATGCCAGAAAATGAATTGTCCCGAAGATCACTGGATTAAAAAGAAAAGGAAGTGATCATTCATTAAATAGAAACGTCATCAGATCTCACTCTCTCAAGAACAGGAAGAAAAAAAAAAGGAACGGCGCTCCAATAACGTGTCAAATTCCTATCCTATTTTTTTGCTCAAGGATTTACAGTAAAAGTCGAGCACTCGAATTGAAGACCACTTTCTCCCATAGAGATGAAGGTACAGAGCCATTTAGAGAGTTGTTCTCAAGTGACCTGCAAGGAACAGTCATTGACAAGATCAGATGCTTTGACAAACATAGCCATTTTGTCATGAAAACATTTGTAAAACCATGCATTGATATCAGATACAATCTTACAGTTTCTGGAGGGCAGGAAGACCGGAGAAACTGCTGGGGATAGATCCATTCAGGTGGTTGTGTGACAAAATTCTACAACATAAATGGATTTGTTAAGCACGAGAAAACTCATCAGAACAGATGCAAGTACTGTTAGGAACCACGACTCTCCACAATGGTATGGTATTGTCCACTTTGAGCGTAAGCTCTCATGGCTTTATTTTTGGTTTTCCCAAAAGACCTCGTACCAATGGAGATAGCGTTCCTTACTTATAAACCCATGACCAACCCCTTAATTAGCCAACATGGGACTCCTCTCCCGACAATCCTCAACAAGTACTAATTGATAATTCAACATCAATAAATGGCATACATCGTTGTCATTTGAGAAGAGAGGTTATATGGTGGTATGGGTCCAGTAAAATGGTTCCAGCTAAGATCCCTGTAGGACAAGCAAAGTAGAAAATATCATAACAATGATCATTAGCCATAAAGCAAAAGTAAACACCTATAGAGATCCTGTAACTTACAAGTAACTGAGGTTTTCATTCTTGCTAAAGTTAAGAATCTGTCCCTCCAAGTTGCAATTCCTAAGACTTCTGCAAGAACCATAGTGATGGGACAAAAGCATTAGCCTCCTTCGAGAAGATTTATGAAGCCTATTGGTAGTTCATGATTTGTCGAAAATTTACTCATGAAGGATTCGAATCTTAATCGATAATCTTCATGTCTAATAACCATTAGAGTGGATAAGGTGAGAATAAACAAAGAACATGATTCCTGTTGAAGTGTATGTTGAGGATTGTAGGGAGAGGAGTCCCACATCGGCTAATTAAGGGGTTGATCATAGATTTATAAGGAATACATCTCCGTTGGTATGAGGCCTTTTGGAAAACCAACAGCAAAACCATGAGAGTGGGACAATATCATACTATTCGAGAGAGTTGTGATTCCTAACATGGTATCAGAGTCATGTCAATAGAATCATCAAAATTTGACAAAGAAGTTGTGAGTCTCGAAGGTGTAGTCAAAACTAACTCAAGTATCGAACAAAGGGTGTACTTTGTTCGAGGGCTCCAGAGAAGGAGTCTAGCCTCGATTAAGGGGAGGTTGTTCGAGAGCTCCATAGGCCTCAGAGGAGGCTCTATGGTGTACTTTGTTCGAGGGGAGGATGGTTGGGAGAGGAGTCCCACATCGGCTAATTAAGGGGTTGAATCTCCATTGGTATGAGGCCTTTTGGGAAAATCTAAAGCAAAACCATCAGAGTTTATGCTTAAAGTGGACAATATCATACCATGGAGAGAGCCGTGATTCCTAACGGTGTATGCATGTAAAAATTAAAACACGTCCATTTAGAGAGCAAAATTTTTAAAGGGTTGCATGGAAGGTGCAAACCGAAAGGAACACTTACAATTTCACTAATGTAGAAAAATTTTCATAAGATGCTGGAATTTCTCCTTCCAAGTTGTTGTTATCAAGTTGCCTGCCAAGGACAGCATAGAAGTGAAAATATAACAAAAAAAAGGAACATAATGGAAACTATAAACGACCAACAACATATGACAATGTGATCAAGTAAAATAATAATAGATAATAATAAGGATCGTCAACAAGGGCATTCTAGTGCTAGAACCTTGTTCAGAGATGTCTTTGCTGGGATTGACCCAGATATGGACCAAAGCTCATGGAGGAGTATCCGTATTTGGAGAAGTAGGTGAACTAGAGCGGATTAGATATATCTTTAGTTCCTATATAACTAGTTAACATCTACTCTAACTAGTTAACATCTAATATAGATATATCTTTAGTTCCTATATAACTAGTTAAAAGGGTATATCTGTGAAGCTATATATGGTAGATAGTTATAATTGGTAAAGTTATATATAGTAAGCTAAACCATATATATACCCTTAGACGGTGCTTTGAAAATGTACTTCTTGTGTTCTCTGTATTCTCTCTTACTATATATACCTGAAGTCATCAATATAAACCTTTAGCCAATATTCCTCTTTGCATTTTTTCTCTTTTGTTGTTTGTGTTCATCTAGAACGAGGGTGTGCGTTGTTGTGAAATTGACGTACATTGAATATCCTCCAATGCTCAAACGAGCTTGCTCTTTTAAACAGGAAAGCTAATCCTTAACTTATGATGCTGAAGTTTCACGGGAAGAGATTAGGAGCGTTGTGCACGTAATTGCCTCTATGTAGATATTAGTGTATAGGGTCTTTGGGATTTTGTGATATTTTTTAATTGTAAACAATTGGAGTCACTTTTTCGAAATGTTGACACCACTTAGTGTTCTCTAAGCCTGTGTGCTCGAGTGTTCTTATTGTTGGGATATGATATTTAGTTAAAGTTATATATAATAAACTAAAACCATATATATATCCCTTAGTCAGTGCTTTCAAAATGTACTTTCTTCATTCTCTATATTCTCTCTCGGTGTACATACCTGAAGTTATAGCCAATATTCCTCCTTGCATTTTCTCTCTCTTGTTCTTTGTGTTCATCTTGATCGAGTGTGTGCGTTGTTGTGCGATCCTAACACTTATAACATAATTTTGAATGTGCTAAAAGAAACTTGCCCATAGAATGAAAGTGAACTTACAGAATGCTTATAACTGGCAAGCTCGAAAGTTCCGGTGGCAGAGAACCCGACAATTTATTGTTATCCAAAAGCCTGTCGAGAACAAAAAAACATCATAGGAAGTATGTCCACCATCACTTCCATATACACACATTTTTGGAGAAGAAATGTTTTATTGATCACTTCCATACATATCAAATAACTTAAATAATACTCACAAGTGAATAAGCTTGGGTAATGTGGAAAGCTCAGATGGAATTTGACCACTGAGTGTGTTGTTATTGAAGTGGCTGCAAAGTAAACAAAGAAATGAGGGGAGAAAAGCTATTGTTTGGGTCAACTTACTATGAAAAAGAGATGAAGATCCACTCACATGTGCTTCAGATTGATCAAGTTAGCATATGATTTTGGGATAGGCCCTGAAAGTTGATTCTCATCTACTTGGAATCGGATGAGTTTTGTAAGATTACCAAGCTCATCTGGAAGAGAACCAGATAGTTTATTTCCATTTAAGAGTCTGCACCAAAAACGTTCAAACTGTTAGATTTGGAAGAAACTAAGATCAAAAGTAGTTGTTTTATCTCTCTCTCACACACACAATGAACAAAGTAATTCTACCAAGCTTTCCTCTTTTACTAAAATTCCATATAAATTCAAGCTCAACCCCACCACTAGTAAATATTGTCCGCTTTGGCCCGTTACGTATCGTTGTTAGCCTCACGGTTTTAAAACGTGTCTGCTAAGGAGAGGTTTCCACACCTTTATAAGGAATGTTTCGTTCCCCTCTCCAGCTAATGTGAGATCTCACAATCCACCCTCCTTGGGGGTCAGCGTCCTCGCTGGCACACCACCCAGTGACTGGCTTAGATACCATTTGTAACAACCCAACCCCACTGCTTGCAGATATTGTCTACTTTGACCCGTTACGTATCGTTGTCAGCCTCACGGTTTTAAAATGCATCTCTTAAGGAGAGGTCTCCACACCTCTCCAACTGATGTGGAATCTCACAATCCACCCCCCTTGGGGGCCGGCGTCCTCGCCGGCATACCACCCAGTGACTAGCTCTAATACCCACCGCTAGCAGATATTGTCCGCTTTGCGGTTACGTATCGTCGTCAGCCTCAGTTTAAAAACGCGTTTGCTAGGGAGAGGTTTCCACACCCTTATAAGGAATGTTTCATTCACCTCTCCAACTTATGTGGAATCTCATAATCCACCCCCCTTAGAGGCCAACGTCCTCGCTGGCCACCACCCAATGACTAGCTCTAATACCATTTGTAACAATCCAACCTCACCGCTAACAGATATTGTCCACTTTGGTCGTTACATATCGTCGTCAGCCTCACAGTTTTAAAATGTGTCTGCTAGGGAGAGATTTTCACACCCTTTTAAGGAATGTTTCGTTCCCCTCTCCAACCGACGCAAGATCTCACAATCCACCCCCCTTGGGGACCCAGCATCCTCACTGGCGCACCACCCAATAACTGACTCTGATACCATTTGTAACAGCCCAACCCCACCGCTAATATTTCCGCTTTAACCCATTACGTATCACCATCCCCCTCATAGTTTTAAAACGCGTTTGCTAGGGAGAGGTTTCTACATCCTTATAAGGAATGTTTCGTTCCCCTCTCCAACCAACGTGAGATCTCTCTCTCATACGAAGAGTAACATAAACAAAGCCCAAATGTTGGTAATAAGAAAGAAAGAGGATAATCACAAAAAAGCTGAGATCGTTTAGGTTCTCTTGCTGCAATGATCTTTAACAATAAGTAGAAGTAATTTAAAATAGTAACTTATGAAATTTCTATAATGAATCATGAAGGAAAGAAAGAAATAAACTAAAAAAAATTCAGTGAAATTGAACTTACAATAGTCTCAGGAACCTAAGACTGCCAATCTCCTTCGGAATTGAACCAGTTAAGTCATTCCACATGAAATCTCTTCCAGGATAAACCAAGAGAAGAAAATCATTACCAGAAAGAAAGTTTAGGAAAGTATGAATAGAACAATGGAATTTTCTTCAAGATACCAATTTCATTGTCAATTACTCACAACTTCTCAAGTTGAGACAATTGGCTGATCTCAGGGGCTAAGTTTCCAGATAGGTTCTGATTCAATAGATGGCTGCAACAAAAGGGGAAAATCAAATGTAATACATTGCAATACCTATATACCATGTGTGTTACCAAAGCACAACATTGTTTAAGCCACGATCACTCTTTTGTGTTTTCAATTGTGTTTTCAATGTAACAGCTCAAGCCCACCGCTAGTAGATATTGTCTGCTTTGGCCTGTAACATATTACCGTCGGCCTCACAGTTTTAAAACACGTTTACTAGGGAGAGGTTTCCACACCCTTATAAGGAATGTTTCGTTCCCCTCTCCAACCGATGTGGGATCTCATAATCTACCCACCTTGAGGGCCCAACGTCCTTGCTAGCACACCGCTCGGTATCTAGCTTTGATACTATTTGTAACAGCCCAAGCTCACCACTAGCAGATATTATCCGCTTTAGCCCGTTACGTGTCGCTGTCAATCTTACGGTTTTAAAACGTGTCTACTAGGGAGAGTTTTCCACACCCTTATAAAAAATATTTTGTTCACCTCTCCAACCGATGTGGGATCTCACAATCCAACCCCCTTGAGGGCCCAATGTCCTGGCTAGCACACCGCTCAGTGTTTGGCTCTGATACCATTTGTAACAACCCAAGTCCACCGCTAGTAGACATTGTTCGCTTTGACCCATTACATATCACCGTCAGTCTCACGGTTATAAAATGCGTCTGCTAGGGAGAGGTTTCCACACCCTTATAAGGAATGTTTCGTTCCCCTCTCCAACTGATGTGGGATCTCACAGTCCACCCCTCTTGGGGGCCCAACGTCCTCACTAGCACAACGCTCGGTATCTGGCTCTGATACCATTTGTAACAACTCAAGCTCACCGCTAGCAGATATTATCCACTTTAGCCCGTTACGTGTCGCCATCAGGCTTACGATTTTAAAACGCGTCTACTAGAGAGAGCTTTCCACACCCTTATAAAAAATATTTCATTCCCCTCTCCAACCGATGTGGGATCTCACAAACCAACCCTCCTGGGGCGCCCAATGTCCTTGCTAGCACACCGTTCAGTGTTTGGCTTTAATACTATTTGTAACAACCCAAGCTCACCACTAGTAGACATTATTCGCTTTGACCCATTACGTATCACCATCGACCTCGCGGTTTTAAAATGCGTCTGCTAGGGAGAGGTTTCCACACCCTTATAAGGAATGCTTCGTTCCCCTCTCTAACCGATGTGGAATACTTGTGAGTCTCTCGTAGATCCGACATGGGGAAAATAAAGAAGTAATAGTAAAGGAAGGGGAGAGTGCTGGACAAAACATACAGTTCTTTGACACGCAAGTTCCCAACAGTTCCATTGGTAGAGTTGCATACCACTCCAGTCCAACCAACAATGCAAGGATCTCCCTTAGTCCAGTTTTTAAGGTTATCCATAGGATCAATTAGACTCCTCTTTATTGCTAGCAATGCAGCAACTGCAGATACATAAAAGATTATCAAAGAACTCATCTCACTACAGGGAGCAAATATGGAGGGTATTCAACTTATTTCCAAGATCATATGCTTATGAATTGTACATGATATCATTGTTTTGTAGACCATATAAAGCACAACCAACTTTTTATTTATTTAATTTGTAAGTGTTCACTACGGCTCTCCACAGTGATATGATATTGTCCACTTTGAGCATAAACTCTCGTGGCTTTGCTTTTGGGGTCTCCAAAAGGTCTCATACCAATGGAGATGATCATCCCCTTAATTAGCCGACGTGGGACTCCCCCCCAACAATCCTCCCCTCGAACAAAGTACATCATAGAGCCTCCCTTACGGCCTATGGAGCCCTCGAATAGTCTCTCCTTAATTGAGGCTCGACTCCTTTCTCTGGAGCTCTCAAACAAAGTACACCCTTTGTTCGACACTTGAGTCACTTTTTTACTACATCTTCGAGGCTCACAACTTCTTTGTTCGACATTTGAGGATTTTATTGACATGGATACATTAAGTACATGGCTTTGATACCGTGTTAGGAATTACGACTCTCCATAATAGTATGATATCGTCCACTTTGAGCATAAACTCTCATGGTTTTGCAGATTGCAAGAAAAGTTTGTATAACACAAAATCTTAGTCATCATAGCTTCAACCCATTCTCTAAGCAATATGCGCTAAATAAACCATTCAAAGTTCAAACTCTATATGGTTAATACGAAAGAGAAACAAAATGCAGGCATATTTCCAATAACAATAGTCATTAGCAACTTGGTTCAATAGTAGCCAAACTTTCAAAAGCTCCCAAGTTGATACCCGGACTTCCTTCTTCATATATACCATGCTACAGAGAACATTAACCTTGAATTCAAACAAGTAAGAAAAAAAAAAAACTCTTGCAAAACTGGTACAACGGCCAAGCCACCGCTGGTAGATATTGTCCTCTCTGGACTTTCCCTTTCGAGCTTCTCATTGGGATCTCACAATCCACCCCCTTTGAGACTCAACGTTCTCGCTAGCACTCGTTCCTCTCTTAAACTGAAGGGGTGGAATGTGAGATCCCACGTCAGTTGGGGCGGAGAACGAAACATTCTTTATAAGGGTGTAGAAACCTCTCTCTAGCATACGCGTTTTAAAAACCTTGAGGAGATGTCTAAAAGGGAAAGCCTAAAGTGGACAATACCTACCAACGGTAGGCTTGGAGCTTGAACCGTTACACCAACACTAGCTTTAAACCAACCAAGAACGTGCAAGCAAATTCATGAGACAAAGAACATACAAGACAAGACAAACTTACCATCAGAAGGCTCTGTGGTTTCAGCAGCAGCAAGGAGCAAGGAGCAGCAAAACCATAGCAGAAAAACAGACACACAATCCTTCCCCATCAGCTCACAAACAGCATCACAAGCAAACAAACGAACACCTACCCATTTCCAAACCATAAGCCACAATCACAAACACCCAATCACATTCAAGAAATTCCCACAAAACCCATCAAAGAAATCAACCAAACTCACAGAATTGAAAGAGTTAAACGGCAAACAATCAATACCTGTGGGAGAATGAAGCAGAGCGAGGTGGAAGAAATGGGTTCGTGAGAAACCCAAATAAGAAATAAGAAGAAGAATGAATTGGATGTGGTGAAGAAGAAGGAGAGTGAGATTGAAATGCGTATAAATGGTGAGAGGGGAAGGAAGGCATCGCGGGGTCAGAGTGGAGGAGGTTTACTTGGCGCTTCCAATTTACTAATATTTTTGGCTTTTCCTTCACTCCCATTGACAGCAACAACATTACAGCCTCTCCCTCTCTCTCTCTTGCGGAGCTTTGTTGACTTTTCAAAACCTCAACGATGATGTAAACTCCACGCGCTATTCCGAGAGTGGGCTTATTATATGAAACAATCAAAATATCATTTTTGTTTACATGTCCCATCAAAATCATTTTTTATAAATTATTAATTTCATGGAATTCCACTTTAAACTTGGAAAAAAATGTTTGATATTTTATTTAATTTATTTGATTTTAAAAACAATTATTAAAAGACTCATTAATATTTAATGAAAATAAATAAAACTACACACAAATTTTAGCCAAATAGCTCCCCCAAATTTTATAAATTAAAAAAAATTCATTGGATGTTCAAATTTTTATAAAAATTACAAAAATTTTCAAATCACGAGGTAAAGATGGTAATACATTTCAAAATTTTACCCCACACAATAAATGAAATTGAAACGGGAAACAAGACTATATTATTTATTTATTAATAAAAGAAATTATATTAGAAAATGGAATTTGTTAATATATATTTCTAAAAATATATTTCTAAAAATATTTTTTTAAAAATCACGTGGAAACCCAATCGTAATGAATTTCTATCAAGAATTTTCGTGCTGGTCCTGCAAAAATAAACAGAGGATTTTAAAGGGACGAGGATTGAAATTAGAGGTAGGGACGGAAATAGAAAAGACTTTCATATTTCTATTCCTACTCCGTTGACATCTCTAAATGCAATTATTTATTGTCAATAAATAATATATAAAAATTTTACCCGTACTAATATCATATACAATAATTAATAAATTTTATCGAATGCAATCAAAGGTAATCCAATTGATATATATATATATATATATATATATATATATATATATATAATTAATTTATTTATTTATTTATTGGTCAACTATTTATTTGATCATTAAGTGACTTTTGAGAGTTATAATAGGGTTGTTTGATTATGTTTGTGTTTTTTAAAATTAAAAAAAAAAAAAAAAAAAAAAAAAAAAAGTCATGTTTATTTAATATTTTTTTCACCTTTAATTTTTTATTAAATATTTTACAGCATAGTAATTTTTTTTTTAATTTTTTTATCGTAAAATGTTTCTAATATTTTGCATTTATTTAAAAAAGAAAGCATAACATATATATAACGCATATTAATAGTTTATTTTTTATTTTTATTTTTATTTATAAACTATCTTTTAAAAATTTTAAACTTTAATTACCAATTTTTTTTTTTAATCAGAGTTGTAAATTTTAAATAAATAAATAAACATATAAATATTTTATTTTTATTATAAACAAAAAAAAATTAAATAAAAGACGTAAACAATAGTAACCAATCCAATCAAAAAAAAATTATGATTGAGTTCATTATTTAATAGAGATCTTTGTTCTAAGAAATTTATAGCTCGAACAATTGTGTTGAGTCTATAAAATGCCATCACAAATTTCACGTTGGCCCATCTACCACGTGAAAGTTAACTCTGTCGTGACTACCCGGTATCAATCATTCTCAGTCTCTAAGGACAACTTTACCCTTATCTGAGAAAAAAAATACGTCAGTGATCTCGTAGCTAAATTGTTATTTATATATATAAATAAATAAAATTTGGAATAATAAGCAAATATTTTTTTTATATAGTTTTATTAATTTTTTTTAAAATAAGTCAAAAATATTTTTATTAAATGAATAAATTTATGACGTATTTATTATTATCCAAATCTAATCTTAACTACCACCAAACATATTAAATAATTTGCTAATTAAAATTTAATCAAAGTGTCGTATTTCATTTTTCAACTCTCTTACTTAATACAAAGATAATGCATTTAAATATTCATTACATATTTATTGGAAGAACTTTGTTAGGGCTCCTCCAATCATTTGAATTCCCTTCCATTTCCGACGTTCATAACGTGTCATCTTTTTTCTTAGTTTTTATAGTCGTGGTCGTAGGTTCGAATCCTATTTCGAGAGATCTGATCATCCCAAATTAGAATTCGGAATGAAAGGGTTCGCGTTAAGAGTAGGTAACCCGTCCCCGGTGTCTTTGTTTCTATTACATTCTATTTGAGAATCACTGTCTATGTCTCGGTGTAGGTTCGAAAAAATCATTTTCCACAATCTGGGTCTATCTACAACTAGCCTAAGAATTATCATTGATTCTCTCGAGAGGTCACAGTTACCACGAGCAAACATATTAATGACAATGAATACATTTTTGCTATTTTACTAATACTTGTACTTGCTCTCTGCTAGTTTGTTGAAGCCTAGCCAAGGAAGAATTACGGAGCGTAAAAAAAAAAAAATGTTGACTCGGGCTGGGTATACTATATTTAGTATATAACGAAACATGTGAATATCGTGTGTCAAGCTGAACGTAACTCAATTGGTTAAGACACTCTGCACCATCACACGTTGACCTTAAAAAAATGTTTAGTCTATTTACCTTTGTAATTATATCTTTCACCTCAAGTACCACTAATTCTCTGTGAATAATTTAATTATGATCCAACCATAACTAAGTCTCTCTCTCTCGAGCCAATGAAAGGGTGAGACCCTAGTTGTTCGAGTTCCAAAATCAACACTTAAAACATGTTCACAGCTCCTGATTAAGATCGAGTCATATATGATCAGTCTATAAAATATTAATGAATTTATAAAAAGGGATTAAATATACGACGGTTTAGTCTTATATGACTTTATTGTATAGGATACCTACCTTTCATACAATAGATGATATTAAATTATAAATAAAATCATTAAAAATTAAATAATTAATTACGAGGTTTTATGGCATAAATCTCAAGAAATAATTGGACCAAAAGGGCAAACCTAAAAAAAGGATGAGATTGGTTTGAAGCTCAAACTCCTTCCTCGGCTCGACAAGAGGTCAAAACTAGGGTCGACCTCTAAAAGGGTATGTGTCATGCATGTCCCAGTTCATAAAACCCTCTTTCAGACGTTTTTGTTCACTATTGATCTAATTTGTAGAGAAAACGTTAAAAGAAAAAGAACCTAAATAATTCTCGTATGTATCTTCAACTTACGGAGATTAATTCATTCTACATACTATCAACTTACCGAGATTATCTTCAACCTAAATTAAGCATTGGAGTTGGTGCAACAAGTACCACATCGGTATGTAGTTTCTTTCATCGGTAAGAGCTATGCCTCTCCACCATCAAACAAATATACCGTTATTGTCACATGAATATCAAGTACGTTTTTTCTATTTGGATTTTGACAGAAGCAAAAATAGTACGTTTTTTCTATTTGGATTTTGACAGAAGCAAAAATAGAATATTAAAAAAGTTAGGTGTCAAAATGTAACCGCTCAAGCCCACGCTAGCCGATATTGTCCTCTATTTGAACTTTTTCTCTCAAAGAGAGAGATTTACACGCCCTTATAAGTAACCCCTCTCCAACCAATGTGGGATCTCACAATCCAGCCCGTACTGATAGCGGATATTGTCCTTTTTGAAGTTTCCACTCAAGGTTTTAAAACGCGTCTACTAAGGAGAAGTTTCTACACCCTTATAAGAAATGTTTTGTGCCCTTCTCCGACCCATGTGGGATTTTACACAAAATAAAATAAACACGAAACTTCCGACATAATAACAATTTAACCAAAAATTTAAAGCAAAAGAAAATATCATTTAGTCGTTTTCAATCAAAACAATTTCTCTCTAGCTTATTTAATACTTAGATTGGTTCAATTTCAATTCGACCATTCATCCACTTGATTATAATCAAGTAGTCACTTCATCCGAGCTCATTCGTACATGTACAAACTAATTTAATACGATGAAGATTTGATAGAACATAAGGGTTCGTGGGGAACGTTTCAAAGCTATTAAAAAAGTTGTCGTGAGCTCGAGAGGAAAATTTAAACATTATTAACTTTATATTAAATGAGAGATTAAGAAGTTTTCAATATAATTACTTTACCCTAATGATCAATATTAATTTTTTCAGAAGAAAATGTAAGAAAATGACAAAAAAGGGATCCATTGACTATTGTTATATTATATTCAACCAAAACCCAAGAAAGAAAACCGAGGGCAGTTTGGTCATTATCTTCAAACAATTTTCCAATTTCAAATATAAAAGTACTTAAAAGTACAAAAGATTTGATACATATAGACTAATTTGTAATTATAAAATAAAATAATTATTAAGACCTCCTCGATCCGTGTTAAAAACCCGTTGATTAAGTTTCACGCTGTTTTCAAAGTCACAAGTGGAGCCGATCGTATATTATATTTTCTCAGCTTAATTTTTTAAGTTTAGTGGTGATTTATCAACTTGTGTAAGTCGGAAATAATTTGATTTATGACTTGGACAAGACGTTTTGCCTAGTGTCAATATTTTGCATTCGAAGAAAACGACAATTGTAAAAATTAATACATTGAATAAAAGACCGCTTGGTAAACCCTAAATTTGCCTAATTTTTCTCTCTTTTTCATTTATTTCAAATAATAATTTTTGTACCAGTAGGTAAATATTGAAACGTATAATTTTTCATTTATTTTAATTAAAATATTTATTAGACAATTGAAATGAACCAAATAATGGATCCGTATATTTGAATGGTAAATTTTAGATAAACGACAAATACCTTTTTTAAATGTTAGTTAAGTTGACGGTCTTCAAAATGTAGCTAGTTTATTACGTGCATGTAAGAGCATCTATTGGTTTTAGAGTTGACTTAGAGTTGACTGTTTTCAAATTTTAGCTAGTTTTGTACCGCATATAAGAGCATATATCGATTTTGGAGTTAATAGATAACGAGATACTTCAACTACACACTCCTAATACTAAAAATTGACTTAGAAATTGACGGTTTTCAAAATTTAGCTAATTTTACATACATATAAGAAGATCATCTATCCATTTTGGAGTTAACGAACAACTAAATAATTAAACTACACGTCCTTTGATACCGAAAGTTGACTCAAATATTACTAATAACTAGGATTTCCAACAAATATGACTAATTTCTAAATGATTTTGAAATAAAATTGGGTCTGCCCTAAATTTCTTAGAATCAAACAAAAATTCAACTTGAAAAATAAATATTTGTGGTATATGAAGAAAATTGTAGCGAAATTTTTGAATAGAGTATCGAAACCTTCCTAACTATCGCTTGGATAGAGCATCGAGATGCGAAATTCATAGAAAATTTTATGTATTATTTTAAATCAAATAATAAATTGAAATATATATTTGTAGAACAATCTAAACTCACCATATTGTCCCTCACCATATTGTCCTCAAAGTTGTTAAAACGCGTTTGCTAGGAGAAGTTTCCACACCATTGTAAAGAATGTTTTGTTCCCCTCTCCAACCGAGGTGGGATCTCAAAATCCACCCCCTTTGAGACCTAGCGTCCTCGTTGACACTCGTTCCTCTATCCAATAGATGTAGGATCTCACAATTTGACGGGTTCGAATAATAACTCATTCAAAGCTCACAAAATCTCCAATAATATATAATTAACCAATTTGAATCAGCAAATCCATTACATAAGATAGATAAACCTATCTATCAAGCATCCACTTATGAACATTGAATTTCATAGACCTTTCTTATGAGCCAAACAGCTCCTGTATGTGAAGAATGTCTCCACACGTCCCGTTAAAATTGCTATAATTTTCCCAAGGAAAATAGGATCATCTGCCGGAAGAGGAGAGCCACATAGAACATTTGCACACAAGGTGTCAGATATTCTTCATAAATATGGTGTATATACAAACCTCAACAATGGTCATACAAATATGACCATTAAAACTCATTCTTATATTTCCATTCCAAGATCGAAAGAAATGTGACCTTGTCTCCAAGCAAAGATTCTAATTATGATGTTTCGGGTACCAAAACATGCCTTTAATTCCTTCGGGGTCGGGTTCGAAGCCTAGATTCTGGTAAAACTCTACCACTGCAACAATCACATTGTTTTAGACTTTTAGCTGAATCCAAATCCAATCTAAGTTATTCCATAAGATAAAATTGGAGTCGAAGTAAGTTCGTTGTCCTACGATTGTGATGTAGGGTTGGGAGGAAATCCGAAACCGATAAAGAAAATAGATGTAGAGCATCAAGATCTATGATAGTAGCCAACATGAATTAAGCTGGCAGTTAAAGCATCTATACTTCATCCAAGAAGTTGTAGTTACCAATTTCTTCGCCCCATATTTTATTTGATCTAATATTCTGAAAACCACGCAAGTTAAGCACACCACTAGAAGATATTTTCCTCTTTGGAGTTTCCCCTCAAAGTTTTTAACAAACGTCTGCTAGGGAAAAGTTTCAACACCCTTATAAAGAATGTTTCGTTCTTCTCCCAAACCGATGTGGGATCTCATAATCCACCCCTCTTCGGGGCCCAGCGTACTCGCTGACACTCGTTTCTCTCCAATCGATGTCGTTCTTGGAAGATAGATGCTTTAACTAAGCTGCGAAGAAAGGTTACAGTAATTATTTCCTAGGGAAGCACTAAAGAGGGCTACTATACCTTGGCTATCTGCAAAGAGTGCTATATTGCCAATATCCCTTTGCAAAAGTGCCCTTATAAGCTTTTCAACAAGGGCCCTGCCTAGGCCTTGACCCTGAACCACAAAACAATACATATATTGCCAATTCATAATGTGGGTATGATACCATAGATTGCAAATCCACAATACAATACATATAATTTCATAAAGTTTTCACAGTAGAAAATGATAACCTGATAAGAAGGATCCACAAGAACATCCCAAATTGTAGCGTTGAACGCATGGTCTGATGTGGCACGAGCCATACCAATGAGCTTCTTTGGTGCATTCTCCTCTGTCAAATAACTTCTCAAAATACAATAAGTTGTTCATAATATTTTCAGACGTAGAAGAAGTAGGGCAAGTGAATGAAAAATCAGCACAAAATACCTGAAACAGGAGATTTCCGAGTTGAATGTAGTGCAGCTACCATATAACTGTTTCTAAGGGCTACATCTAATTTGTTTAGTGGTCTACGTGGCCAACCTACCTGTCAACAAAAATATATTACTAACACATGGATTGGTAAATCGTAATAATGTGCATCACAAATTTGCAATAACATCGGGCCAGAGAGGATGGATGAAGTAGCACATACTTTTTTATACATAAAACGTACAAATTAACTAAACCAAACACAATTCTAGACCCTGAGCTCATGGTATACAAAACTAATATTTCTCAAAAGGTACAAAAACCTGAATGACTAAACCTTATCACAAAGGGCTTGAAGATCATATATATCAACATCTCCACCCGTAGAGAATATTATTTGTTCAATTGTTCCATCCGGTAATGTCGTTTCAGTGAGAACAAACTCCTCAGGCAAGGGTTCTTCTTCCTCTTCCTGAAGCGTGGAAGGAGGTTCGACCACTTGGGTAGTATTATTATTCAAGAACCTGCAACAAGAAGCAGAAATTCCTTTGTAAAAAAGAGTAGAAACTTGTGGATCATGCTTGTCAGTAGGATGTAAATGATTCCCACCAAGAAGTTCAATGGAATTCAAATTTAGAGGAGAGAACCCCATAATCACACTCAAATATTTAAAAATTTTATTTGCTTAAAGGTTAATAAACCAGCATGACTTTACATGATTTCTTCACATCTACTGCAAATACCTCTTATCTTCACTAAACAACCCTCACATGAGAGACCTTCTACAAGGATCCTTCAAGGGAGAATGGTAAATGATTTTAAGTTCTCCGGTGTCTACTTGTTTTCTTGTTGACGTTTTCATGGTTCTTATTTACATAGCATAACTTCTCTGATAGTGTCCTCCCCAGAGGTTCCCAATTAAAGAAGTGTTTCACTGTTATATTTCGAATTTTTGTTTAGCTTATCAGAATAGAATACATGTCGATCAAAATAGCGGGTATGATTACCACCAACTCTTTTCTGTTTCTTACCCAAAAAAAAGCTAATATTGGTAAAAGCAGCATATTGTACATATGGATTCTTATGATTTCCCAAAATGATTATCGAACCCCAATATTTACAGATGGTCAAAACGTCAGGGGCGGTTCCTGGTTATAAATTTGAAAATTTAGCTATATCTAATATCTAACATAGAAGGGCAACATACTAAAACAGCAATCAAAATTGTGTTAGCTAGAAATCTGTCAAAGCATGCTTACAATAAAATTGCAGTGTGTGCAAAAAAAGTCACCAGAATAGCCATATCTCGAATTACCCGGATTTGATATTGTCCCAAAAACTAGCTCGGTGTCGACATACCTTCAGCTTTTTGCTCACTGCAAAACGATACACACGCAAAATTAGCATACAGAGGGAAAGAAATTAAGAACGAGTTTCCAAGAAACGTACGACTGAAACTAATGCTTCAAATTTTCATTTTAAACATTCAATATCCTAAAAAAAGGAGCAAAAACAGGGTGACACTTAAGTTGGATAAAAAAGTGAATCAAAATCCATAAATTGGCCAAGTTCAGCAACAATGGCGATTCCTTCAACCACTAAAGACACGAGAGAAAGTTATAACAGAGATTCATTCAACTAACAGCCAATCTTTAACATAAACAGCAGCTTAAAAACAAAAAATGGCTGATATAGCGAGGATACCTCTAGTGAACCCGTAGTTCAGATTGCGAGGAACCAGCAACGAGTCCGATCCTTTAGAGTTACAATCCAACAGAACAACTTGGCTTCTGCATCATTTCAACAAAAAAAAAAAAAAAAAAAAAAAAAAAAAAACGTAGCCGAACGAATCATACAACTAAGCGACGAAATTAAGGTACATGCACAATCAAATTCAACTCGCTCTACGAAGAGAACAACTCAATTGGAAACCAGAGAAGTCAAATTTGAACAAACTTGCATGAAAGTGAAGATAGATCAAAATGGAGGCTGTGCAATTAAGGTTACTTACGGAGAAGAAGCGGCGATGAGTTTCTGAGACATCATTTCTAGATGACGATCACTGAGCGGAATTAGTCCACTGTTGTGGGTAGCTTTGAGAGCTCCAATCCAAATCGGAACCTCAGAGAAATCGCCGGAGCAGCAATGAAGGTGAGGCGATTCGTTGTAGAAGAAGGTTCAGTTGTGCCCTCGTAATCGTCTGCTCTCCACAGAATCCCCTGGTCCATCTTCTTCTTCAGGTGGTCGCTAGCCTATCAATTTTTGCCATTTATTGCTTAAATTAATATATATATATACAAGTGTAGTATGTCTAGTTGGAACATGATCTCTCCTTTTCAAATTGATCATATAATTATTTGTTCGACTTCAAATGTTTTCAAAATTTAAACTAATTTTGGAACATAAATTGTGAGGAAATAAACACAAATTTTAAGGTTGTTGGAGGTATGGTTGGATCGAGCGAGACATTTTTTTAGATCAAACTCGACTATTCGGGTTGTAAGTTTTTCAATCCAAACAACTGTCGTTAAATAACGAACTCAACTCAATCCAACTATAATTTTTTTGGATTGGGTTGATTCAAATTGTTCGTGTTATTTATTCAAATTTTTGTTTTTTGGATTATACTCCGTAACCCAACTAGTGGAGGTCACGACTTATCTTCATTTTTGCTTATGTTCTTGTTAATGCTCGTTGATTTATTAGATATAAAATTGATTTTTTTTAATTTTATATATGACGTTAATTTTTTTTTTTTCATGTCTAATAGATCTATAAACTTATAAAAAAATGTCTGCACAAATCTTCGCACAAAATTTAGAAATTCAGAGATTTATTAGGTGTAAACTAGAAACAACCCTAATTAAATATTGAATCGAACCGAACTCAACCATAAATTATTTTAGTTGGATTGTTTCTCGTTGTTCGAGTCTATTTATTCAAACTTTTATTTTTAATAAAAGTAAAAGACTTCGTTCATAAAAACATGTATTTATTTATTTTCAAACCTTCAAAATTATTTAAAGAGTTATTAAAGAATAAATAATAAAAATAAAATAATATATATTTTAAAATTAATAATAAATTTAACGGTTACAAATAAATTTATAATACAATCCAAAATTATTAAATTATTAAATTCTTTTTTAACACTCAAACAAAATTGAAAAAAAATTGAAATATAGGAGAGTGAAATGACGTGTCTATTTTCTAAAGGTGACACGTGCTGTCGGATTTTTTCTAGATGCGAAGTTGATAGCCCAACTTTGCCGGACCATTTCCAGGCTCTCCACGTGTCATCGTTTTTTTTTTTTTTTTTAATTAAAAATCTTTTTTTTTTCTCTTAATTTTCTA
Organism: Cucurbita argyrosperma subsp. sororia; assembly: GCA_018691285.1. Classification (NCBI taxonomy): domain Eukaryota; kingdom Viridiplantae; phylum Streptophyta; class Magnoliopsida; order Cucurbitales; family Cucurbitaceae; genus Cucurbita; species Cucurbita argyrosperma. Next base: position 6,899,037 of record CM031887.1, read on the forward strand.
CTTCAAATTTTTTTACAACTTGTTTTGCTAATTTGTTCGGATTCAAATCAAGAAGTATCTCCTTAATTTCGAATCACTACGTCCAAAGCAACCGTGCATTTTGGGTCATACTATTACTTATGCGTCGAGAAAACCTCTAATAAATCGAACTCTTGAGCAAGCTCGATGCTTTAAGCTCATTTATTTAGGTTTAGGTCTCCTACAACATTAAGACACTTGCATACGTTTGGAGGGATAGCGATGTGCATTGGGCTCAGTAGCGTAACGTTGAAGTCCATTTCGCTTTAAAAATACGCATGTTCACCTCTTTGCAACTTTCGGTATATTTTGTCGGTTTCATAAGGCGAGGTTGGCACTCTAAGCTTATTTCGAGTCAGGTTTTAGTCTCCTAAAGTAGGTATGCACCATTACAACACTTACGTAGGTTCGGAGGTTACGCACATTAGGATTCCCACGAAAATGTTTAAGTTCATTTTGACCTTTATTGAACATTTTAGGTCACGTGGATACTTTTCGGCAGAGTAGATGAGTTAAGCTTTTCTAGAGTTCGGTTTTGACTTCTTTAACTCTTTAAGGTCAAATAATACTTACGATATTCATACGGTCTCTTTAGGGTTTTCGTCTACTCCTTATTCAATTTTTAAAAGTTTTATTAATATTTTTCATTTTTTTTAAGAAATTTAAAAATACATTTACAATTAGTATCGAAATTTAAAATTAATTAACACTTTTTACCTTTATAATAAAAAAGTAAAAAAAAAAAAAAAAAAATTTACTATCCACATTACGATGAAAATCGTCAATTGTCACCTCATAAATTATCTAGACGTATTTTGGAAAGTTCATGAATATTTTTTTAGATATGATACAAACAATAAAACTTTTGAAAACTCAAGAATATTCATTAAAAAAATTAAAATTTTGAGGATATTTTTAAAATAAATATTAATCGATTTCATTCAAAACTAACTCTAAGCGTTTTTTTTATAAATTTTTTTAATTTACGAGTAATTTTGAAACTTTTAAAAGTTAAAAATAATATTTTTATTAATTTAGTTTAATACAAAAATCTTAATTTTGAAAAATGATGATAGAGACAAAGCATGAAATAATTTTTAAAAAATTTAAAATATTATTATTATTATTATTATTATTATTTCCATTTAGCTTTTTAAAAAATCCAAAATTTGGTTCTATCCAATTAAATGTAAAGCACTATAAAAAAAAAAAAAAAGTTTTTGAATGAATTAAAGACATTAATAATTTTTATTACAAAAAAAAAAAATTCTAATAAAAGATACAAACAAAAAAAGAAATAGAAAAAGTAATATACTTCACTTCCTCAACTATTCAGATGAGATGAGGCCACGGCCAAAACCGCCGTTGCTAAACCCAAATATGGAGATCTGCCGCTGACTACGACTCTTCCTTCTCTCTCTCTTTGTTTCCTTGTGACATATAGGAACTTCTCAGACTGATTTCTTCCATTTCTAGCCACCAATTTCCCTCTCTATGTCGTTTTCCTGATCGGAAACTTCCAATCCTCGCCGACATGAACCGCAACTGGAGGGAGTTGATCGCTGGTGGCCGGAATGGTTCTGTCTTGTCGCAGCATCGCCATGGCCATAGCTTCACTGGAATCTCCAGAGATTCTGATGAGAATCTGGATCTCTTCTCCAAGAATCGTCGGAGTCTCTCCGTTGCTGCCTCCGAAGATTCCTTTGATGGTAGGACTAGTCTGTGATTGATTTGATGTGATTTGTTTGTGCTCAATCGTTGTGGATTTGTGTGGATTTGAGATGTTTTGTTTTTGTGGTTGTTGCGGTTGAATGAGGTTTTTGAAATTTGTGGTGACTTTATGAGGAGGTTATTGTAGTTCTGAATCTGATGGTTTTAAGATTGAACTGCGTGTTGTTATGAATTTCGGATCGTTTTTGGTTCATTTTCTTCTGGTTTTTTGTTACGTGGTGAATGGTTATTAAATTGTTTGATCTGGTTTTCGTGGCAGCGTTGGTGAAATTGGGGAGGCTTTCATTTGGATCGGTGAAAATGGCTAAGAGTGGGATCGATGATATGTTGTCGTCGGCTGAGGAAGGAAAACACGATTATGACTGGTAACTTCAATGATTTCAATGTTTTGACGCTCTCTATCATCAGTTATCAATGAAGTAGTCCCTAAGTTATCTAAGATTTTATCGATATCACAAGTATTCTATAGGATTATCAATTATGGAGATCAGCATTTCTAAATTCTACCCGACATGGACCAATTAATTGATGTTCTGAGACTGTATATATTTACTTGATTTACTTTCGTAATCATGAGCGGGGCCCTTGTGCATTCTTTAAATTATCTCTTTAAGAATGATACTGGTACAAAAAGAACATATATTATAATTAGAAAGTTGTAAGAACATGTCAATAATTTGTCAAAAATTTGAATACTGCTGCTTGATGAGGGGTTATATGAAGTAGATATCAACTATTCTGATCTAAAAAAAAAAAATGGATACGTGTTCTGAAACATGATTCTTTTCTGGCTAACCTTTGGGCTACAGGCTTCTCGCACCTCCTGGGACTCCTCTTTTCCCTTCATCCTCTACAAATGAAGTTCAATCTACTGTAGCGGCACCGAGAAGCAGTATGTTAGTCGGATCGTCTTCAACAACAAAAGCTTTGAGGGTATGGTTCTGCCTTCTTTACTACCAATCCTGAATTGCATTATATATGATATGATACAAACGCGTTTAAGTGGGGATGTTGAAGATTGCTCTTTAGTTGTATGATCTAGGGTGTTTTTAATTGCTTCCCATATCCATTTCAGCTTTCAGTTTCACAATCAGAGAGTAGCAATCCTTCTAGGCCATCTAGGAGCAGTTCCGTGTCTCGGTCCTCTGTCTCCGCCCCACAGAATAGTAGTTATTCCAACAGGTCTTCATTGATTCTTAATACAAGCTCGGGTTCGGTTTCCTCTTACGTAAGGCCTTCCTCCCCAAGCACACGCAATTCATCTATTGCAAGAACTTCTACTCCATCCTCACGCTTGACACCATCAAGGTCCTCGACTCCTTCAAGGGCCCGTCCATCCCTCACCAGCTCCTCCATTGAAAAACCAAGGAAAACACAAAGTTCAAGGCCGTCCACTCCTAGTTCTAGGCCTCAAATTCCTGCAAATTTGAGTACTCCTGCACCCCGGTCGAATTCCCGCCCATCTACACCCACTCGACGAAATTCCGCTCCTTCACTCTCTTCTGTAGTTGGCACTCCTTCTACAGGGCGTATCCTATCAACTAATGGACGCAGTTCAACTTCATCATCTCGACAAAGTTCCCCTAGTCCTCGAGTTCGGGCTGCACCTCAGCCAATCGTCCCCCCTGATTTTTCCCTTGATACCCCTCCAAACCTCAGAATAACATTGCCAGATAGGCCAATTTCGGCTGGTAGATCCCGTCCAACTCCTGCTGCATCAGTTAGAGGGAGTTCCGAGCCTACATCAACCGTCAACATGCCTAGAAGAGCAGCATCGCCTAACGTCTCAAGGGGAAGGCTAACAGACACTCCTGGAAGGGGTCGAGTGAATACCAATGGACACCTCAGTGGCAATCCTGAAAGTAGGACACTTTCAAGTTCTTCTGATTTGGGCGGACGGAGACCTGTGAGGACTTCTTCTACCTCTACAGCAGAAAGCAACGGATATGGAAGGTCTATTTCAAAGAAATCACTTGATGTGGCCACCAGACATATGGTATGCCTCATCAACTTTCTCGACGATTTAACTTAATCTAAGTGCTGTTAAGAACACGAACGCGAATTCTTTTCACGTTCAGGACACATCGTTTTGTACCAAATTTAAACAATCCAATCTGCTTCTGCTTGTTTGATGCAGGATATAAGAAATGGCCCTGGGATCATGCGCTCAGGTTCAGGCAATACTCTATTTCCCCACAGCATCCGATCGGCGACTTCCAAAACTCCGTCCGTTACTTCAAGCAACTCCAATGCCATCGATACCGACTTCCAAAAGAGCAGTAACAACAACATGGAGAGAGGGAACCATTTTCATCCTGATGGAGGAGAGAATGGAAGATTTTGTGGAAGCTTGAATCATTTGGACATGTACGAAAGCTCCCATTACGAATCGATATTGCTGAAAGAGGACTTGAAGAACACGAACTGGCTGCACAGCGCAGATGATAAAACGGATCTGGGTTCCATTTTGGATTATGGATTTGAAGCTCTGCCTGAACCTTTTGGCCTCTTGTAGCATCTAAGACGAAGATGATGGGGTTTGTATTGTATTTTCTTGAATTATCATTGTCATTATCATTATATTTTGGGATCATTTTGGTTTAGAAAATGATGGAATCTGCTCAATTGCAGTGAAACCTCAAGAGGGAGAAGAGAAGATAGAAATATGGAGAAATTTGTGAAGAAAAATTAGTACGTTAGTTTCCTCGTAATAGTAGGGTGAATACTCTCTCTTATGTGCATTTTGAAGCCATTTTGTGTATCCCAAAGAATTTGTTTTTGGATAAATTGGCCTCTCATTTTGTCTTTTAACTTATGCAAGAGAAAAAATTAAAATAATTATATTTTCATTTCGTATTCACAGACTCAAAAATCCAATCAATTCATCTTGTTTAGATTATGAATTTGTTTGGGTTGGATTCAAATATATGAATACTTTATTCGAGGTAACAACCCAACCTGACCTAAAAAAATAATGGTTGAGTTAAATCAGGTTGGATGTAAGAAATGTTCCAACGTACCCCGCATTTGAATTAGTATTATTAAAAAAAAAAATTGAAATTTATAAATTTTGGTAGATTTTCTAAAAAGTTGATTTTGTATATTAATGTATAGACTTTATGCTAGTTTTAAATATTTTTTTAATTAAAATTAAACTCTGATTTAAGGTGAATTTAATAAAAATTGATAAAATTGAAAGTTTAAGGCCGAGCATTCTTATTGGCACACTGCCTCATGTCTACTCTCCTCGGAGAATAGCCTCCTCGCTGACACATCGTTCTAAAGATATTTAATGGAGTTTAAATCAAATTTTAATCAATGCTCGATGCTTACAAATTGAAATATGAAACACAGAAAATCTGAAGACCCACCATTTTGATTGCTTGCTTGCTTCTTCTTTTTCTCTCTTGTCTCATCTCTACTCGGCTGCTACACAAAGCTATTGCTCAATGCTGCTCATGGGCTTTTAGGTTCGTTTTTCTCTCTTATTTCACCTCAAATTACCATTTTCTTGTTGTTGGGTTTTTGGATATATGAAAGTTGATGGGTTCTGTGGTCACTGTGATTTGAAGGTGTGTTCCGTTTCCGAGAGTCTCAATCGGGAAAAGTTCTTGGGTCGGTTGGGGTGGAGAATGAAACATTCTTTATAAGGGCGTGGAAACCTCTTCCTAGCGTTTTAAAAACTTTGAGGGGATGCCCGAAACGGAAAGCTCAAAGAAGACAATATCTACTAGCAATGAGGTTGCTGTTACAAATTGTATCAAACCTAGATATCGGGCGATGTGCCAGCAAGAAGGCTGAGCCTTGAAGGGAGTGGATATGAGGCGGTGTGTCATCAAGGATGCTAGGTAAAAAGGAGATGGATTGAAGGGTCCCACATCGATTGGAGAAGGAAACGAGTGTCAATGAGAAAGCTGGGAAGAACGAAGCATTTTATAAAGGTGTGGAAACTTTTCCTTAGCAGACGTGTTTTGAAAAACTTGATGGGAGGACAATATTTACTAGCGGTAGGCTTTGATGAATTGAGACCCTCTCGGACCAAACCCTAATCCATATTTGTCAATGTTGTGTTCTTGGTTTGATTTGTATTTGGATAAGAATTTTAATGAATCTGTACTCGGTCCCTTTTTTGTCCATTTCTTTGTTTGAGAGGACACCTTTCTCTTCTGGTAAGGAAAGATTTCTATGCCCTTATAAAGAATGTTTCGTTCTCCTCTCCAACTGATGTAGGATCTCACAATCCACCCTCCTTTCAGGGCCTAGCTTCCTTGTTAACACTCGTTTCCTTCTCCAATCAATGTGAGACCCCCAATCCACCTCCTTCGAGGCCCAGCGTCCTTGTTGACACACCGCCTCGTGTCCACCCCCTTCGAGACTCAGCCTCCTCGTTGACACATTACCCGGTGTCTAGTTCTGATATCATTTGTAACGGCTCAAGTCCACCGTAAGTCCATATTGTCCTCTTTGGGCTTTCCTTTTCGGACTTTTCCTCAAGATTTTAAAACTCGTCTATTAAGGAGAGATTCTCACAGCTTTATAAAGAATGCTTCGTTCTCTCTCATATGTTCGTAGTTTTTGGTTCTTCCTTTAGCTATGATAGATGCCTCCATTATCTTGTGTTTCTTCTTTGCACTTAGCTGATAAAGTTAAAGCTTAGACAAAAAAGAAAAAGGGTAGAATTCTTGCCTTTTTGTTTCCTTCCATAATCTCAATTTTAACTTCATTGAATAAGTTGGGCAATGCAAAAGGAAGTTCATAAATGAAAGCTGAAAAAGGGATTCTACAAGCATTTCTTTTGCTACTCACTTTAATGCCTTTTTCTTTTCATTTCATTCTTTCTTTTCCATTCCCATATTATCGAGGAACATGTTTCCATACTCTTATAAGGGGTGTTACGTTCTCCTGTCCAACCGATGTGGGGATCTCACAATCCACCCTCATTGGGGGCCCAACGTTCTCGCTGGCACACCGCTAGTGTCCACCCCCCTTTAGGGCTCTGCCTTTTTGCTAGCACATCGCCCGGTTTCTGGCTCTGAAACCATTTGTCACAGCCCAAACCCACCGCTAGCAAATATTGTCTGCTTCAACCTATTACGTATCATCGTTAGCTTCACAGTTTTAAAACGCGTCTACTAGGGAGAGGTTTCCACACCCTTATAAAGAATGTTTCATTCCCCTATCCAACCATGTGGGATCTCACAATCTACCCCCCTCAGGGCCCCATCGTCCTTGCTGGCACACCGCTTGGTGTTCACTCCCCTTTGGGGCTTAGCCTTCTCACTGACACATCGCCCGTGTCTGGCTCTGATACCATTTCTCACAGCCCAAACCCACCACTAACAGATATTGTCCACTTTGGCCCGTCACGTATCACCATCAGCCTCAGGGTTCCAAAACGCGTCTACTAGGAAGAGGTTTCCACACCCTTGTAAGGAATGTTACGTTCCCTTCTCCAACCGATGTGGGATCTCACAGTCAACCCCCCTTGGAAACCCAACATTCTCACTGACACACCGCTTAGTGTCCACCCCCTTTAGAGCTCAGTCTTCTCGCTAGCATATCGTCCGGTTTCTAGCTCTGATACCATTTGTCACAACCCAAACCCATTATCCTCACGGTTCCAAAACGCATCTACTAGGAAGAGGTTTTCACACGTTTATAAGAAATGTTTCATCCCCCTCTCCAACCGACGTGGGATCTCACTCCCTCGTACGTAGTTTTTCTTATATTCCACTCCAATATAACCATGCATATGATAACATGATAGAAGGTTGCTTCTTTTTGTTTGCATTGAGACAATTTCTATATGGTTAGCTGATTTTGGATCCTTTTTTATTTCCTTTAGACAGCAGCAGTAGCCTTCCTCTTTGAACTCCTCCATGAGGCAACAATCCCTTTCCCTAGCATCATCTTTACTCATACTCATATACTTCCACTCCTTCATTGCTGCTGATCTGAACTCAGACAAGCAAGCTCTTCTCGACTTCATTTCGACCGTTCGGCACGGTCGAAAACTCAACTGGGATTCTTCTACCTCAGTCTGCACTACATGGATTGGCATCACTTGCACCTCAGACCGCTCAAACGTGCTCGCTCTTAGGCTGCCTGCTGTTGGTCTATACGGTCCGATCCCCGCCAATACACTCGGAAAGTTACACGCTCTTAGAACTCTGAGTCTTCGATCTAACAATCTTTTCGGAAACGTTCCATCAGATGTTCTAGCCCTCCCCTCCTTAAAGTTTATGTATCTTCAACACAATAACTTTTCAGGTAAAATTCCTTCTTCCCTGTCTCCTAGCCTTACCTTCCTCGACCTGTCTTTCAACGATCTCTCCGGGGACATCCCGACGTCGATACGAACCTTAACGCACCTCATTAGCCTCAACCTTCAAAACAACTCCCTGACTGGATCCATTCCTGATATTGGTCAGCTAAAGCTTAAGCTATTGAACTTGAGCTACAACCATCTTAGTGGTCCTATTCCTGGTTCTTTGCAATCATTTCCTGCTTCATCCTTTGAAGGGAACTTAAAGCTATGTGGCTCTCCTCTGAAAACTTGCTCGGTTAATATCGCCCCCGTACCGTCGTCGTCTCCTCCCGAGAGGGAAAGGAGCATAAATATCGGAGCGATCGTTGCCATTGGATTAGGTGGTTCTGCAGTGCTGTTCCTCCTTGTGTTGATGATTATTGTCTGTTGTATGAAGAAAAAAGATGGTGAAGGTAGTACTGATGCAATGAAAGGAGCTCGTAAAAGAACCGAGCAACCGAAGGAGGATTTCGGAAGCGGGGTACAAGAGGCCGAGAAGAATAGGCTGGTTTTCTTTGAAGGATGTTCGTATAATTTTGATCTCGACGACTTGTTAAGAGCCTCGGCCGAGGTGCTCGGAAAAGGTAGTTATGGGACTACTTACAAGGCAATCTTGGAGGAAGGAACAACAGTTGTAGTAAAGAGGTTGAAAGAAATGGTAGCTGGGAAAAAGGAATTTGATCAACAAATGGAGATTGTTGGGAGGATAGGCCAGCATCGAAACGTCGTACCGCTCCGTGCCTATTACTATTCGAAAGACGAGAAGCTTTTAGTTTACGATTATGCCATCGTTGGAAGCTTTTCGACATTACTCCATGGTATGCTCTATTCTAGCTTTTATGGATCATTTAGATGAATGCTTGAAAAATTATTTCGTGCTCGTTACATTCTGCAGGAACCCGAGAAGGCGGTCGGGTGCCACCGGATTGGGAAACGAGACTGAAGGTTTCATTAGGGAGTGCCAAAGGCCTTGCACATATTCATTCAAAGTTCATCCATGGAAACATTAAGTCTTAAGGTATATCCGATTTTGGGCTGACTCATTTGATGAACTCCGCTGCCGTTCCGTCTAGAAGCATAGGGTATCGAGCTCCCGAGGTGATCGAGACTCGAAAGTTGACTCAAAAGTCTGATGTTTATAGCTTTGGAGTTGTTTTGCTCGAGATGTTGACTAGGAAAGCTCCAGCCCAATCGCCGGGGCGTGACGAGGTCATGGACCTTCCTAGATGGGTGCAATCTGTGGTTAGAGAGGAATGGACATCAGAGGTGTTTGATGTAGAGCTAATGAAGTATGAGAACATTGAAGAAGAGTTGGTTCAAATGCTTCAAATAGCAATGGCATGTGTGTCTCGAGTGCCTGATATGAGACCAACGATGGAGGAAGTCGTAAGGATGATCGAGGATATTCGACCATCTAGCTCGGGAACTCAACCATCATCAGAAGATAACAAAACCGGAGACGGGGACAATGACTCGAATACTCCGACCTTGTAATTGCTCTTATCTCATTCATTCTAATCATATGAATCAAAGTTGTATCCATTGTGTAAGGTAATCAAACCATGCTGCTATCGTGTTACTCACTTGTCCGCCACTGGAAACATTATTTCTCATCCAATTTGCGCGTGTTCATCCTAAACTAGGATCGAAGTTTTGAAATTATTATTATTACAACAAATTAGAAATTTTTGAGATTTAAATTTAAGGACGATAATCAAAATAAAATTTGAAATTGTGATTCCAGTTTTGTTTGTATTTATCAAAACTAGAATTGGATGCAAAATCAAAATAAGGACTAAAAGATTCTTACTTTTATAAGAAAAACAAACAAAAACTTGATAAATATGTAAAAAAAGAATGGATAAGATTGGATTGCGGTAAAATAAAATGGTGGATTTGGGATCGCTTTAAATATTGAAATTCCTCAATCATTTGATTGGCGATTGGCGATTGGCGAAGTTCTTCGGTCTCTAACATTCTCAAATTCCACAAAAAAATTCAAGGGTAAGGAGACCGACGAACGAGCAGCGATTTCTGGGTTCCGCCGTCGATCTGATTTCGAACCCTATTTCTCTGATTTTTATCCCCTTGTCGATCGCAAACCCTTTTGTTTTCTCAAGGTATTTCTCTCATTTCCCTTCGATTTCCCTATTTTTTTCTGCGTTTTGTGTTGATTCTCTTTGTTAATCGCATGTCCCTCTGTTTGTTCTGTTCTTCGTTGATCGGTTTTCTGAATCTTCTCGTTTTTGATCGTTTATGTGTGTAGATCATGGCTTCGAAGCGTATCTTGAAGGAACTCAAGGATTTACAGAAGGATCCGCCCACGTCTTGCAGCGCTGGTATGTTCTATGAGCCTCGATCTTCCTATTTGATTATCTAATTTGATCATTTTGTTCGAATTTTATTGAATGAATTGGTTGTTTTTGAGATGTGTTTCGAGGATTAGAACGCTTGACTACGAGATATATGCGTTAATCAGTTGAGCTATGATGTGTTCTTCGGAGCAGATCATATGATTTTGATTTTGCTGTTGACCTTTTGATCTGTCTATATATATTTATATTAGAAGATATATGTGTTGATCAGTTGAGCGATGATGCGTTTTTCGTGAGCGTCGTTGACGTTTCGATCTGTCTATATGTATATTTATATTGTTTGGAGTTGTGAGATTGGAATGTTTGTTTGAATTTTGAGGATAGGTCCTGTAGCTGAAGACATGTTCCATTGGCAAGCGACCATTATGGGACCATCTGATAGTCCTTATTCAGGAGGTGTTTTTCTTGTCAATATTCATTTTCCGCCAGATTATCCTTTCAAGCCCCCCAAGGTGAATGATGTTTGTCTTCTGTTTGATGCTGATTTATGCAAGACGATTCTATGTTTATTGTTTTCGTTTCTAATAGAATAGGATCACTGTGAGATTCCACGTCGGTTGGAGAGGGAAACGAAACATTCCTTATAAGGGTGTGGAAACATCTCCATACTAGATGTGTTTTAAAATCGTGAGGTTGACGGCGATATATAATGGGCCAAAACGACAATATATGCTAGAGGTGGGCTTGGGCTGTTACAAATGGTATCAAAGCCAGACACTGGGCACTGTGTCAGTGAGGACGTTGGGCTGGGCCCCTAAGGGGGGTGGATTGTGTGATCCCACATCGGTTGGAGAGGCAATGAAATTCCTCCCTACTAGACGCGTTTTAAAATCGTGAGGCTGATGGCGATATGTAATGGGCCAAAGCATACAATATTTGTTAGTGGTGGGCTTAGGCTGTTACAAATGGTTTCAGAGACAGACATTGCCGGTGTGCTAGTGAGGATGCTGGCCCCCAAGGAGGTCGATTGTGAGATCCCACATTGGTTGGAGAGGGGAACAAAACATTTCTTATTAGGGTGTGGAAACCTCTCCCTACCAAACACGTTTTAAATCATGAGGTTGATGTCGATACATAACGGGCCAAAGTGGACAATATTTGCTAACGGCGGGTTTGGGCTGTAACAAATGGTATCAAAGCCAGACACCGGGCGGTCTGCCAGAGAGAAGGCTGAACCTCAAAGGGGGTTGGACACCAAGTGATGTGCCAGCGAGAACTCTGGACGCCCAAGGGGGGTGGATTCTGAGATCCCACGTCGGTTGGAGAGGGGAACGAAACATTCCTTATAAGGGTGTGGAAACCTCTCCCTACCAGACGCGTTTAAAAATCATGAGGCTAATGGCGATATAGAATGGGCCAAAGCAGACAATATCTGCTAGTGGTGGGCATGAGGGGTTACAACCGCCTCCACCTGAGGCTTAATGGCTTAATGATTGTGGTGTATTGTTATTCAGGTTGCTTTTAGGACCAAAGTGTTTCATCCAAATATCAATAGCAATGGAAGCATTTGTCTCGACATCCTTAAAGAACAGTGGAGCCCTGCGCTTACAATTTCTAAGGTTCGTTTGGCCTTTTCTTTTTGGATTCACTTATAGTTTATCATTTGGTTCCTAATCTTGTTATTGTGGTGTTTGCATAACTTGTGATGTTTGAGATCTATGTGCTTCTACCATAGTAAAGTGGATTTACTGTTTCGAAATTCCTTACTCGGTGGAGAATCTTAGAACACTAGAGTTATACCGACACATTCACTAACTGGGATGTATCGGTAAACAATCTAGATACTCTTTGAGCAATGATTCTCTATGCAGTTGAATGGTCCTTTCTTGTATGTCGATAATTGGGGCGTCGGGTCCTACGCCTGCGTTATCCTCATGGCCCGCACCCTACTAATCTTGGGATGACTTGCCATCCCGTAGCTTTGTGGCAGTTGAGAACCATCATTAATATCTAAACGAGTTGAGTTGAAGCTCTTAAGTCATTTTACCTACACTGCTATTAAAGAACAAGTAGCTGAGCTTGATATCTTCACTCGTCCTTTTGATCGTCGTACAAAACCCCATTACCCGGGAACTTGCATTCTCGTCGACTTTGAAGTTAAGGCCAAAGACCCGTAACCATAATCCTCCCCGAGAGAGAGAAACTAAAAAGATTTGATCGAGCAAATTCTAAAACATTGACGACATTTTCATGAAACAGGTCCTACTCTCCATATGCTCATTGCTGACCGATCCAAACCCAGACGACCCTCTCGTACCGGAGATTGCACACATGTACAAGACTGACCGAGCCAAGTACGAAGCGAGTGCAAGGAGCTGGACTCAGAAGTACGCGATGGGTTGAGATGTTTTTGTAGCGTACCGTTGATGATGGATGGTTCTGGTGTGGTATGTTGGGCATAGCTTCGTGTTGTATTTCTTCGTTTCTTCCAGTTATTTGGGCTGTGTAGCTGTGTAGTAGTTTAAAACCAAAAAAGGCACAAAAAGAAAGGAAGTCTTCTGGTGTTTTCACTTTGCCACTGAAATTTATGCATGAAAGATGCAAGCAGGTTGTCAAATTAGATGGATGCAGGCTCTTATTTGTTCATTCATAAGTGTTGTCCTCCATTTTTATTGGAAATTTTGGTGTCTAATCTCTCAGAAAAGAAACGAGCTCCATCCCAAAAGCTTCTTCGTTTAGGTTGGGGACGGAGTCGGGGATGCTCTATTGGTAAGAGATGACGAAGATGGTAATGGAGATAAGAGTTTTTCGAAACCTTTTGAGGATAGGGACGTTTATTTAAATTGTTAGTTCATATTTGAATTATTTGTGAAGAAAAATAAAAAATTATGTGTGTTGGGTTCGGGTGTAACACTAGTTTTGGATAAATCTTATATCATATATGAGTTCAAGGTCAAAACTTACCTCGTCGACATGATATTTATGTAATATCATGTAATAAGAATATTGAGAAAGTGCATAAATACAACATGCATTCAATACCATGTTTTTTTATTTAAAAAAATTATTTTTAGTTGCTTCCACGACTCGACTCGAGGAGATGAGCGGCAACCAAATTAGTTGCATGCTGGAGCTACAAAGTGAGGGATGACAATGAAAGCAATGGACCAACCAGCAATGTGTATAGAAGAGTTACTTTGACGGTAGACAGGTAGAAGATTTGGTATGTCTCCCTCTTTCGTAGTCTCCAATGGATTTCCATTTAAAAGCACCGTGGAACTTCTAACTAGACCATCTTTTGGAGTCAAATGATATTCCTCTCTCGGTGAATCTATTTTGATTCGTTGCCCGTTTGAAGCTTTTCCCTTGCGCAAACTCAGGTTGATGTTGTTTTCAACGTTAATTATAAAGTCGGTTGCATTGCTCAAATTGATAAAAAGCAAGGTTACACCCGACTACGTAAAATGATAAATTATGATCAATATTTTATATCAAATAGAGTTTAAATTTATTTAAATCTAAAAACGACTTCTTACTCTTCCTCTCGAGCAATGGGCATAGCTACGAAGGTCAGAAGAGACATTATTGTCAATTTTGAGAACACGGGGTCCCATGAGTCGATGAAAGAGAAGGGCACTAATCAAAAAAAGAAAATATGGCAGGAAGTAAGAATTTGTTTAAAGATAGATGATTTGAAGACTGGAGAAGAAGTGATATAATTTTTATAAATTAGAAAGGGTTACCCATAGTAATCTGGTGTAGGAAGTAAAGTTGAGGATTTGATAACACCATAGAATCCACCGATCAAAGTCTGCCTACAATATACTTTTGTATTGTACATTGAAGCCATCCCGAGCTGATCCAGGTACCTAATGCATTCAATTCATTCTGTAAGTACTCGAGCATTATTCTTTTCTTCATGTTTAAGTGGAGACGAATCAAATCAAGAGGAAAAAAAAGTCGAAATAGTAGATTTGATTACCAAAAACTATTGATAAATGTATAGGAAATATGAGGACTGCCACCCTGATAAGCTCCGCCAGCTTCTCCCACCCAAGCGGCACCCCAAGGCGCATTCTTTCGAATCACGTTCTCAAGATGTTCAAATGTGCTTGATACTTGAGAAAGATACGTTGAATTAACGAACCTATAAATCAATTTGGGGTCATCACCTACAGACCAAAAACACACTCTTAATACTCGCAGTAAGAATTTATATTTAAAATGCAGAACGAGGATGGTAGTAAGTATCGGAGCCAAACCTGCACCCATGTTATATATATGATGAGTGAGAACGTCGACAACTCCTGGTCCAGTTTTTCTAAGAAATTCCTCATACCATTTCTCATCAAAGAATGCACCAGGTGCTACAATCATAGGTTTTTGTTGGGAGTTATTGTACAAACGATCTATGATTTCTCGAAGCTTGATAACGTCTTTTGCATATTGTGCAGCAGTAACACTTGCACCAATGCTATTAAGTCCAGCCAATTCATTGCCTGCGTAGTGGCATACGCCTCAATGAGCATAAACTAAAGTTGTTAACTCAACCAAGAGTAATTGAATGACTTAACTTACCAAACTCCCATGAATTTATTTGATAATTATTCTCTACCGTGTATTGAATAAGAGCCTCGGCATTGCTATAGTTCCAATTTCCTTCCCACTGAATCCCTTGTGTCTTGTACTTACCCAAGAGAGCGTTTAAGCCAAAAGTCACAATCGCCCTGTTATATTAAAACAAAAATATATTTAGTATAGGAGCGGAAAATAGAAAGTAAGAAAAAACACAAAAGAAAGATAACGTACCCGGTATTGTTGAAAAAATTGTTCAAATCGTCCCACCTTTCCATGTACAAACATCCCACCGAGAAGTCAAACAACGAACCTTTGGTTGCTTGAAATGGGTGACAAGTTCCCTCGAAGCCGGCCCCAACGTTGTAAATCAATTTATCTTGTAAAGTACCTCCGACTCTAATCCTTAGAGACTTGAAAGCTAATGATAGAAGGAAAATTATGTTAGATTTTTAGCGGAATGTCGTAAAAAAGAAACATTTATGCATTGGTAATACTCAAACCTTGAACGGCTTTGTTGATGATAGGAAGAGTTAAATCCTGGAACAAAATAGAAGAAAGAGTTGATTAATAAAATACTACTCACAACATTTTCTTCTTGTTTTGATTTTGAATATTCTCACCAAATTGAGCATAGAAGCATGACCATCCCAAACACAAAGTTTGGACCAACGACACTCATCATGGGGCCAAATGTCCAAAGTTAAGCAAATGAAATTCTCATCAGTTTCAGCTATTGTTGTAGTTACATCAACCACAATTGTACCCGTTGTAGCATTACGACCCAAAATGGTCGGGATGAAAGCAAGAACAAAAATCAATACGATTTTGTTTTCCATTATTGAAACAACTCCTGTCAAACAATTGAAATGAGTCGAAACGAGGAATTTTATTGATAAATCATAAGCATATCAAAGGATCTTCATCAAAATTTTACTGAGTTGTCACTGTTGGTTTGTGATTTGATGTCGGGAGATATTGAGATATAATAAAGGGAGAATACAGAAATATGGTAATGATGTTACCTTTGAGTTTATATATATACTTGAGATTATTCGGTTTCGATTATATGTGAATTTATGAAAGGCATTAAAACATAGGGTTACATGTTAATTCCAATTTATTGATTTTCATAACATTAATAATTAATTGTATTTTTAGATTGTGCAATTAATTCGTTTTAAAATTTTGGACGTTTTTGTTTCACAAATGCTTTCAATGTAAGGTTTCTTCATTGGTTTTTTTTTACGTTAAAATTAAAAAAATACACGACTTAAATATTATCCGCTATTTAAATGACAAAAATAAATCATTAATTCATTTTTTTTATGTCACTCTACGAATTTTGATACGTCCAAAGACCGGATTTTACTATAATACATGTAGAATGTAAGAGAAGGAAATGGAAAATACTCATAGAATTGAGGGCGAATTAAAACTTTAGAAACACGGTTTAGAAGTGTTCTAAAGTGAAAACAAATCAAGTATGTGCGCAATTCATGCATGCTTAATAAAGAAATATGGACTACAAACATTCCTCTGTGACTACTGAGTTCCTGAGCACCCACTTGCCACCACCAGCACCATCCTGGACCTGAAAAAGGGAATGTAAAACGGGTGAGTATATAGAAATATACATAGTAAGTAACCTACTTCTAGACTCTCATTACATCTTTGACCTAGTGGGTTACAACGAGCTATCATTAGGACCTAGGCGTGTCGTTCTTGTTGTGCACATACTTATGTAGCTAGTTAGCCTTCGCAACAGTGTTCAGTTTCTTGAGTTGAGGCGCTACCTCAAGCACACTCTCACAATCAAGTGAAGACAACATAGTGAATGCTAACCTACTCGTCATCCATAGAAAGTAGCTAGCGAACCTAGGTTGGGGGCGCTACCCTCTATATGTACCAGCTGTATTGAACGTCTAGGTCTCTAGGGTAGTTTGACAACGTTGTCATAGTTCAACGTCTCTAGGATTACCCGATTTCAACGTCCTGAGCTGGATTGGTTGGGATCACGTGGTCTCACCCACTGATCATCTCTCACAATTCCATAGCGCTCGTCCATTGAAGGCATTCCGTCCTAGGTCGTAGACTAGTCGAACTAGAAACAAACCCTAATCTTATGATGTACAACCAATCATGCAAGCAATTACACACATGCTAAACGGGGCAATAACATCAACCAAGTACCTGAAGTGCAAATACAAAAGATCTCATCCTCCAATCTAATATGACAATGTGCAAGCAGTATAAAAACACATAATACAACATGTGAGGTTCAATTCACCAATATCCAAATAGAAGAGCACATAATCACACGGTTCACCAATATTCCAAGGTACAGGTCATATCGAGTTAGCTGTAGGGTTTGTTTTACTAGCATGCAGGCAAATCAAAGTGATCCCTACAAGCACTACTTAGAAATCAATTTGGTTACTTATAATTCTATCGCGTTCCATCCAAGTACAATTTCTAGCCAATGAGACATCCAAAAATACCAAAATTTCTCTGAGGAAACCTAATTCACATTAAATTTAGGGTTAGTATTGAAATCAAAATAAAAAAACTGTCGAACTGGCAAAAAAATAGGGACTCCACGGGCTTCATGCACCAACGAAACGCGCAAGGCTCCATGCAAAGCGCAGGCATAACCCCACTTCGAGACCTAGCAAACGCATGATACCCTCGAATTATGTGGATGCAACACGTGGAGCTTAAGAAATGGTTAGGGGCAACTCGAGTCAGGCACGGGTTGTCGGGTTTGACCGCGGGTCGACAGAATGAAACTTGAATCGGGTCAGGTTTCGGTAACTCGTCTCCACAAACTATCCGACAAGTTTATCAAGAAGTAGGACGATATGTTAGGATTGCACAACAACACACACTCGATCTAGATGAACACAACGAACAAGATAGAAAAACTGTAAGGAAGAATATTTTATAAAGGTTTATATTGATGGCTTCAAGTGTGTAGAGTACCAGTGAAGACATATAACGTAGAAAGTACATCTTTAAATCACTGTCTAAGGGTTTAATTTATATAAGTTTTCCCCATATAGTCATCTGCTATATATATTATCTATCAATTATATATATATATATATAGTTTTACCATACGTTTACTATACATATTGTTTACTATTTATGACCATTTACTATATATGTCATTTATATAGCTTTATTATGTATAAGCACGGACTAACCTATAAATAATTAGCAGACTCTATAACCTAACACGATACATGTCTTTGGTTGATTTAAACGTGTTTCCCGACCTACTGCTTGACATGTTCCTGCAACTTATTCGTCGTTCGCTTGCACAAGCCTAAAATCAAGGAAGTGCTTTATGTTTTTTCGATTTTGATATCATCTAATTCGTAATCCGAAATGATTAGGCTTCTTCACGAAAATTATAGACCACATATCCAGCGCTCCGAAAGTAATTTTTAGCCCAATACAATCTAATCAACGCCTTCAAACTTTCGAAAAACTAAAAGTCCTTATTGAGCTTTGAAATCTCAAAGAACTTCGATTCTTACACGTTTCCCACCATATCTGAACAAGAAATTTGCGATGCTTTCTCTTCTAGAACAACAAACTCAGTAATCAATTCCTAAAGACATCTATCACTCTGAAATCTTGAAAAAAGAATAACCCAAAACTAAATACCCATAGACTTATCTCGAGTTCTTGAACGATTCTTGATGGAAACGAACGATCCAAAACCCGATCTTCCTCAATTATATTCAGTTTTCACCACTCGTGGAATTCCCAATTGATTTCGATCTTCCAGGCCGGATTGAAACTAACCCCGTTATCCTTACTTCCTCTTTGTTCTTCCTTCACTAAACCCTAACTTCACTCTCCCTCTTTTCTTGATTTTTTTTTTCTCTTCTTGTTGGTATTTTCAAAAGGAAAGACAAAACCCTCTCAAAGTGGTAAGTGGGGCCAAATTACCATTTCCCCCATTGACTTTGACCCATATGTTTTGCTTGTAGGTATTTTTATTTTTATTTTTTCTATAATGTTCATTGAAAAGTGCATAAATACAAGCAAATTATTTTTGAGACTACAGGACTCTAAATATTATTAGTTGCTTCCAAAACTTCAAAGCACAAAAAGAGTGGGTTTAAAAGAAATGAGCGGCAACAAAATCAGTTGCATGCTGGAGCTACAAAGTGAGGGATGACAATGAAAGCAATGGACCAACCAGCAATGTGTATAGAAGAGTTACTTTGACGGTAGACAGGTAGAAGATTTGGTATGTCTCCCTCTTTCGTAGTCTCCAATGGATTTCCATTTAAAAGCACCGTGGAACTTCTAACTAGACCATCTTTTGGAGTCAAATGGTATTCCTCTCTCGGTGAATCTATTTTGGTTCGTTGCCCGTTTGAAGCTTTTCCCTTGCGCAAACTCAGGTTGATGTTGTTTTCAACGTTAATTATAAAGTCGGTTGCATTGCTCAAATTGATAAAAAGCAAGGTTACACCCGACTACATAAAATGATAAATTATGATCAATATTTTATATCAAATAAAATTTAAATTTATTTAAATCTAAAAACGACTTCTTACTCTTCCTCTCGAGCAATGGGCATAGCTACGAAGGTCAGAAGAGACATTATTGTCAATTTTGAGAACACGGGGTCCCATGAGTCGATGAAAGAGAAGGGCACTAATCAAAAAAAGAAAATATGGCAGGAAGTAAGAATTTGTTTAAAGATGGATGATTTAAGGACCAGAGAAGAAGTGATATAATTTTTATAAATTAGAAAGGGTTACCCATAGTAATCTGGTGTAGGAAGTAAAGTTGAGGATTTGATAACACCATAGAATCCACCGATCAAAGTCTGCCTACAATATACTTTTGTATTGTACATTGAAGCCATCCCGAGCTGATCCAGGTACCTAATGCATTCAATTCATTCTGTAAGTACTCGAGCATTATTCTTTTCTTCATGTTTAAGTGGAGACGAATCTAATCAAGAGGAAAAAAAAAGTCGAAATAGTAGATTTGATTACCAAAAACTATTGATAAATGTATAGGAAATATGAGGACTGCCACCCTGATAAGCTCCGCCAGCTTCTCCAACCCAAGCGGCACCCCAAGGTGCATTCTTTCGAATCACGTTCTCAAGATGTTCAAATGTGCTTGATACTTGAGAAAGATACGTTGAATTAACGAACCTATAAATCAATTTGGGGTCATCACCTACAGACCAAAAACACACTCTTAATACTCGCAGTAAGAATTTATATTTAAAATGCATAACGAGGATGGTAGTAAGTATCGGAGCCAAACCTGCACCCATGTTATATATATGATGAGTGAGAACGTCGACAACTCCTGGTCCAGTTTTTCTAAGAAATTCCCCGTACCATTTCTCATCAAAGAATGCACCAGGTGCTACAATCATAGGTTTTTGTTGGGAGTTATTGTACAAACGATCTATGATTTCTCGAAGCTTGATGACGTCTTTTGCATATTGTGCAGCAGTAACACTTGCACCAATGCTATTAAGTCCAGCCAATTCATTGCCTGTGTAGTGGCATACGCCTCAGTGAGCATAAACTAAAGTCGTTAACTCAACCAAGAGTAATTGAATGACTTAACTTACCAAACTCCCATGAATTTATTTGATAATTATTCTCTACCGTGTATTGAATAAGAGCCTCGGCATTGCTATAGTTCCAATTTCCTTCCCACTGAATCCCTTGCGTCTTGTACTTACCCAAGAGAGCGTTTAAGCCAAAAGTCACAATCGCCCTGTTATATTAAAACAAAAATATATTTAGTATAGGAGCGGAAAATAGAAAGTAAGAAAAAACACAAAAGAAAGATAACGTACCCGGTATTGTTGAAAAAATTGTTCAAATCGTCCCACCTTTCCATGTACAAACATCCCACCGAGAAGTCAAACAACGAACCTTTGGTTGCTTGAAATGGGTGACAAGTTCCCTCGAAGCCGGCCCCAACGTTGTAAATCAATTTATCTTGTAAAGTACCTCCGACTCTAATCCTTAGAGACTTGAAAGCTAATGATAGAAGGAAAATTATGTTAGATTTTTAGCGGAATGTCGTAAAAAAGAAACATTTATGCATTGGTAATACTCAAACCTTGAACGGCTTTGTTGATGATAGGAAGAGTTAAATCCTGGAACAAAATAGAAGAAAGAGTTGATTAATAAAATACAACGAGTTGGATTTCTTCTTGTTTTGATTTCGAATATTCTCACCAAATTGAGCATAGAAGCATGACCATCCCAAACACAAAGTTTAGACCAACGACACTCGTCATGGGGCCAAATGTCCAAAGTTAAGCAGACGAAATTCTCATCAGTTTCAGCTATTGTTGTAGTTACATCAACCACAATTGTACCCGTTGTAGCATTACGACCCAAAATGGTTGGGATGAAAGCAAGAACAAAAACCAATAGAATTTTCTTTTCCATTACTGAATCAACTCCTGTCCAACAATTGAAATGAGTCCAAATGAAGAATTTTGTTGATAAAACGTAAGCATATCAAAGGATCTTCATCAAAATTTTGACGGGCTACCACTGTTGGTTTGTGATTTTATGCCGCAAGAATACAGAAATATAGTAATAATGTTACCTTTATATTATTTCGGCAATGTGTCAAACTCGGAGTTGTTGATGCTGTTGAAATGATAGAACAAAAAAAGGATTCCGAAACCCTAAATAGAGAAACCCGAACCTTCAAAATCAAGTTTAGAAAGGAAAGAGGGGTGAATACAAATTCGAGGAGTGGAGTTTATATACACTTGAGATTATGCCATTATAACTTGGTTTTTTTCTTTTAATGTAACAGTAAAAAAAAATTAAATTTACCTCTCCTAATATTAATGGGTTTCAAGTTATTTATTGAAGAAATTAAATTTGTTGACTTTCATATCTTTAATAATTAATTGTATTTTTTTTTTATTGTGCAATTAATTTTTTTTTAGAATTTTTTTGACGTTTTTTTTTTTTAAGAAACTGTTTTCAATTATCATAATTATTATTTTATTTTTATGTTAAAAGTTTTTTTTTTTTTTAATTGAAACTTAACCAAATTTCTTGAGCTTAAAAAAGAATATAACGATAAACGAAACCCTAAAACAAAAAATGTTCGTAGTCACACCTCTCTCAGTCTCTCTAAGCTCGAGTCCTAGACAATTATTAGTGTTCCACCTGACTCTGAGACGCCAAAGTGAAAAATGAGTACATGAATGAACTAAGATCACTTCAAATAAGAGTGATCGTGATAATATGATGGTTGAGAAAAGTCTAAAAGAATCGAAATTACAACCTATACCAACAAGGTGCAACTTCCTTTTCGTTGACTCAATCTTATGAATTTCGAACGTTTAGGTTGGAGCAATTCTAAGTTAGGTGATCTTTTGAAAATTTTCTTAAAAAACACGTGTTAAAAGAACCCGTATTGATTTATGAGGATAGTATTCACTCTTAGAAACGGTGGAAGACAAACAAGTTCCTTTCAACTTATTTCTCGAGGTTTCACTGTTGAAGTATGCATATTTATTCATTTTAATTATTTTTGTGTTATAATTTTTTTAGAAGTATTAATCGACATTAATATTGGATGGATCTCACCATTGACTTTTCTATAAAATTGAGACTTCGATATTTTCGTTAACATCGACAATATTGATGTCAAGTAACTTCAAAATGCCCTTGAATTTTCAGAAATGTCAATAATACCCTTAAACTTTATAATAAAATTTCTAACCTACCTTTAAATTTTTAAAATGTCAATAATACCCTTTAAAAAAAATTAAAAATACTGTTACCGTTAGATTTGGAAAAGAAATTAATATTTAAAAAATACTTTTAAATTTTAAAAATATTTTCTCTAGCCCAAATACAAAATTTAAGAGTATTTTTATTAATTATTTAATAAAAATGTGTTGAAGGGTCAAAAGTTTCATTAGCACTAAAGAGTATTATTAAAACATAAACGAAAACCATTAGCTATAGAAAAGTATGCTTAAAAAAATATGTTAATTTGTAGGAAGTTTCTAACCATTTTCATATCAAATTCCAAGTCTCCATTATGCGTCTGAGTCAAAATCCAAGAGAGTGAGAGACAGATAGGTCCTTTTCGCATCGTCCTTAACCCACAAGCTTAGGGGGTTCAGTCCTTTATCCCCTCCGATTTGAGCCTTTTCTGAATTTCCTTAGCCTTTCTTCTAAATCGATTACCAGGAGAAGGGTTTTCCACGAACCCCGTGTGGCTTTTTTGTTCGCTCCTTGCTCGGATCATCCTCTGCGGGCTGCTGAATTGACTTGAGGCTCCTATCCGGGTGTTCTTGAGGGTAATTTTCTGTGTTCTTTAATGGGATTCTGCTCTGCTCTGCTCTGTTGGAATTGTTGTTCACTTGTTTGTTTATGAATTTGATGAGATGGGTTACTGCGTTCTTTTTCATTTTTGTTTTCTATCTGTCTGTTGTGGAACTTAGAATTGGGGAAAAGTTTAGAAGTGTTCTACCCATGATTTTATTCGATTCCTTTCTGCTGCAGCTCCCTTTTACTTTCCTTAGGGAATCGCATTTTTCTTGGTTTACGAACGGTGAGATCCCGCTTGAGTTGGAGAGGGGAACGAAGCATTCCTTATAAGGGTGTGGAAACCTCTCCCTACTAGACGAGTTTTGAAACCTCGAGGAGAAGCCCTTGAAGGGAAAGTCTAAAGAAGACAATATCGCTTGAACGGTTACAAATGGTATTAGAGACATACACCGAATGGTGATCGGAGTAAGGCTAGACCCTCTTCATAGTAGACGCTTTTTAAAAATCTTGAGGAGAAGCCTGAAAGGGGAAGCTCAAAGAAGACTAGCGGTGGGCTTGGGCTGTTGCAAATGGTATCAGAGCCAGACACCAAGCGGTGTGCCAGCAAGGACGTTAGGCCCCAAGGGGCGAATTGCGAGACCTCACATCAATTGGAGAGGAGAACGAAGCATTCCTTATGAGGGTGTGGAAATCTCTCCTTAGCTGACGCGTCTTAAAATTTTGAGAGAAACCCTTGGAGGGAAAGCCCAAAAAAGACAATATCAGCTAGCGATGGGCTTGAGTTTAGAGGACAAGGTCATAGTATCTATTTCTTAGCATAGGAGTTATATTATATGTCATGTGTTCTTCCCTTGATATCAGATGCTTAGACTGAATTTTTGCTTGTTTCAGCCTACCTTGTGGTTCATTGGACACTTCGAAATTTTGCACGTCGACCGTCAAATGGGACTTTGCTGTAGTAAGGTATGAGTT
This sequence comes from Cucurbita argyrosperma subsp. sororia, assembly GCA_018691285.1. Lineage (NCBI taxonomy): Eukaryota > Viridiplantae > Streptophyta > Magnoliopsida > Cucurbitales > Cucurbitaceae > Cucurbita > Cucurbita argyrosperma. Next base: position 6,923,267 of record CM031887.1, read on the forward strand.
GTTTTGGGACTTTTAATCTAATGATATAAGTCTTCGAGATTTTGGCTTGATGCATGTTTTATGTGTTGATTAACAATGATCTAACTGGGAGGTTATTGTGTCCACTGTTCCCAGCCTGATATCAAAGATGAGGAGTCTGAGCATCATGTTGAGTTTTGGTGCTGGAAATGTGCATCTCATCACAACCAAAGTAGCTTGGGATCAAAAGCTCGAAGAAGCCCGTTCGGATGGCAAGATCGTAAGATTTTCGTTTGAGTTGTTCGGTTACTGAGTGATCTTTTTTTTTTTTCTTTTTTTTTTGTGAGATCCCACATCGGTTGGAGAGGGGAACGAAACATTCCTTATAAGGGTATGGGAACCTCTACCTAACAGACGCGTCATACAAACCTTGAGGGGAAGCCCTTGAAGGGAAAGCCCAAAGAAGACTATCTGCTAGTGGTGGGCTTGAGTTGTTGGTTACAAATGGTATTAGAGTCGGGTTTTGGGTTGCGTACCAGTGAGGACGTTGGGCCCCAATCCCGCATCGGTTGGAGAGGGGAACAAAGCATTCCTTATAAAGGTGTGGAAACCTCTCCCTAACAGACGCATTTTAAAAACCTTGGGAGGAAGCCCTTGAAAGGAAAGCCCAATGAGCGGTGGACTTGGGCTATTATAAATGGTATCAGAGTCAAGTTTCAGGTGGTGTGCCGGTGAGGACGTTGGCTCCCAAGGGGGTGAATTGTGAGATCCCACATTGGTTGGAGAGGGGAATGAAGCATTCCTTATAAGGGTGTGGAAACCTCTACCTAACATACGCGTTTTAAAAACTTTGAGGGAAAACCCTTGAAGGGAAAGCCCAAAGAGGACTATGTGCTAGCGGTGGACTTGGGCTATTATAAATGGTATCAGAGCAAGGTTTCGAGTGGCCGGACGCTGGGATAACACATTCCTTATAAGGGTGTGGAAACCTCTATCTAACAGACGCGTTTTAAAAACCTTGAAGGGCAAAGCTCAAAAAGGACAATATCTGCTAGCGGTAGGCTTGGGATATTACAATTTTTTTGGTGAATCACTTTCATAATCTCGATTATGCATCGACAGGTGATTGCGAACTTCAGTGCGACATGGTGTGGTCCTTGCAAGATGATTGCTCCGTTCTACTGCGAATTATCGGAGAAATACCCGTCGTTGATGTTCCTAGTAGTTGATGTTGATGAATTAAGTGTAAGTAGTCATTCATCCAACTATTGAGAAGTCGATATTTGATTGATTAATTATCCGCTTACCTTGCATTTAATTGACGTAGAAGGGTCCGTTTTTGTGGGAGAATATAGCATTACGATCTATAAAGTGGGACTTCAACTTATGTTAACGTTCCCAACTTATGATAACGCATGTTACCGATTGAGCTATGCTTATGTTGAATAATATAAGCATATATGTTGAAGTAGAACAGGTGGTCTGAGCTCGGGTTTGTATACGTTTAAAATGCATTGTTTTTTGCTATGGGTTTAGTACCCTTTCACTGAGCCAAGACGAGGAGATTTGATACAAAGAGCGAAAGTGTGAGATCCCACATCGGTTGAAGAGGGAGAACGAAACATTCTTTATAAGGGTGTGGAAACCTCTTCCTAACAAACGCGTTTTAAAATCGTGAGGCTGACGGCGATACGTAACGGGCCAAAGCGGACAATATCTATTAGCGGTGGGCTTGGGCTATTACAGAAAGATTTCGTTTTCGATAATTTTATGTCTAACGTTAGGGTTGTCCTTTGTTTTTCTCAGTATTCTTGGTCTATTGCAGGACTTCAGCACTTCTTGGGATATCAAAGCTACTCCTACCTTTTTCTTCCTCAAGGATGGGCAGCAAATCGACAAGCTCGTCGGAGCTAATAAACCCGAACTTCAGCAGAAAATTACTGCAATGGCGGATTCTCTGGTCCCCGACCGGCATTGACTTCTGGTAAGTATCATTTTGAAGCTCTGAATTATGGATGTCTGTTTTATTTTCATCTGTACAATGATTCCTCTTTTCTGTGTATACCTGTGAAGTTGACTTTTTAGAAATATTTATGAGTTCTTGAAGCTTTAGGTTTTGAATTATTGGTCCTGTTCAAGAAAAAATAAGATTTAGATGAAGTATGTACAATCTTTTTCACGACTTATACTCGTACTTGAACAGGATCTGTATTATAGGTTGTATAACCGTGTTCTTGGGTTCTACGTTTGTAGATGTTATTAATATCATATATTGTTACCCGTCGAACTATGTTGATATCAACACGTTAATGTCAAATAGTTTTGACTTTTTTAATAAAAAGAACATTTTTAGTTCCTAAAGTTTGAGTTCGGTAGAATTTAGGTCTAATGAATTTTCAAACTTATCATTTTAACGGTGGAGATTTGAGTTTAGTACCATTTTAGTCCCTCTATCCAATTCTCTCTTCTCCTCTTCCATCGATACCTCTTGTCACAATCGCATTTTAGCTCCTTACACAGTCGAATTTTAAAATGTTAAATCTCACCCATACAAATACATAAGATGAAAGTTCATAACTCGCTTAAAATTCAAATCAAGTCTTGGTGAAACAGTTCTCATGTGTCTTATACAAACTGATTGAATATGATATACATTCACGTGTTTCTACCTCAACGATTTAAATCAAATTAAAGTTAGACATCGAATATTTTATACATACAAATCATACCAGCAGGCAGGATAACAGAAGCTTTTGCTTTGGATTTGAACGGATCTGTAGTAATTGAGAGAAAAAGCTTGTAGTTTTGATGAATCAGAAGTATATATGTAATAATGGACTTCTTAAGTTTTGAGTGAGTTCAACCTCTCCTTGTGATGTTAACGACCTTTTGGGTTCAAGATCTGTGAGAAGACGGTACTCGGTGTCAACCCGTAGGAATCTTCACTGGCGAGGCTTTGGCCTCCGATGCTCATACTGATTCCGGTGCTTCTCGAGTCGGTTATGTTTCCATCCATGCCAGGGGAAGCATCAGGATCCATCTTCCCTTTGTAAGCAACGTCAAGCTGACCTTCGACTTCCATTCCGCTGCTGCGTACCTCGCCGCTCTCTTCTGCACTCTCCTGCAGCTGCAATGCAAACTCTAGATTCCAGAGAACGTCGCCAATGGACGGCCTGTCAATGCCCTGATCGGACACACATTTCATTGCTGTCCCCGCGAACTTCTTGAGACACTCGGATGCAATCTTTCCCTTTAGGAACGTGTCGATTATCTGATCTAAAACACCTTTGATGTAGCAATGAGCAGCCCATTCTGCTAAACTCACTTCCTCCTTGGGGAGTGTTGGGTTCAGAGCTGGCCGAGCGCATAGAACCTCAAAGAGAACGACACCGAACGAGTAAACATCTGATTTCTCAGTCAATTGCTGTCGTCTAAAGTATTCAGGATCCAAGTATCCAAAACTACCTTTCACTACAGTGCTAACATGTGTGTGATCCAATGTCGGACCAGTTTTCGACAACCCGAAATCGGATACTTTTGCCACCCACTTTTCATCCAAAAGGATATTGGTTGTCTTCACATCTCGGTGAATAATTGTATGCTTGGCACCAGTGTGCAGATAATGCAGTCCACGGGCAGCTCCAATGCAAATCTCAAGCCTTTGCTTCCAAGACAATGGTGGGTTGTGGGTCTTGTAGAGATGCTCACGGAGTGTTCCACGAGACATGTAATCATAAACAAGGATCATTTCACAATTCTCTTCGCAGTAGCCAATCAATGAAACAAGGTGGCGATGGCGAAGCTTAGACAGCATTTCAATCTCAGTTTGGAACTCATGAACACCTTGCTCCGAGAGAGGGTTCCCACGCTTGATAGCAACTTTCCTAGTCCCACCATCAATTTCTCCCTTGTAAACTTTGCCAAAACCTCCCACTCCAAGTACTAAAGATTCATCAAACTCCCTTGTGGCAGCCTTGATCTCAGCAAATGAGAAGTGGCGGCAATTGGAAAGCAGGGAGGATGCATAGCTTCCAGTTGCATTTATCTCAGCCAAAGGGGAATTTCCATAGACAGAAAGAGTAAGCCATCCTGATTGTCCTGTAACAGAAATACAATCCATCCCACGCCGACGCTTAGCAGCAACAACAAAGAAACCAATGATCAGACCCAAAACAACTGCACCACAAACAACTCCAGCTATAATCGCCATCCTGTTCTTCGATTTACCGTGAGATGATCCTGGGATGGCTAATGATGGATCTATAATCTCTTGTTTCGCTGCAGGAACAGGATTCGGCCCTGCAAGATTAGCATCCGAGTTGTTAATTTTGAAGATCTCCACTCCGTTCAAGATTGAATCATAGTAATTGGGTCGTGAAGACTTGTGTGGATGCAGCTGGAGCCATAAATCCTTCTGCGGATCTCCATAACTTGGAACCATAACCACATAATCTTTGAACACAGGAGCATAATTACTTCCAGCCGATTCAATCACGTCAACACCCAGCGTAGCAGTTTGATTAAAGATGAAAATGTCGAACACTCTTTGGTTAACCTTCGTGATACCTGCAGCAATCTCACAAAAATGGAGCCTAACAAGGTAAAAGAAGCCAGAATCAACAGAGAAAACCCATGTCAAATTATAATTCAGATTGACATTGTTATCAGGTCCCATAGTTCTAGCAGTAGAGTAGACATCAACCGGCGCAACATAAGTAGAAATACTGGGAGGATAAGTAATCCTTGTGTTCTGATCCGTAATCGTTGTCACTCCCTTTGCTGCAGCAAACAAATATGGAGAATCATCAAACCAAGGCCTATGCATCCCCGTATCAGCAGAAGGCGAAATATAATTCCCTCCGACATTCAACCGATGGATGTTCTCGAGCGCAGTGGTGTTATCCACAGTGAAAGGACTAGATTGGCCAACAATCAAAACAGTCCCGGAAGTTTCACTGTAAATATCAGGCATAGATACAATCTCAATCCCGTTAACAAACGCATAAGCCTTTGGATGAGTGGGGGATGGAGTGAAAGTCAAGCTCAACCTTCCATTTTCAACATTGATCGAGTATTCCTTAACGATAGTCGCAGAATACAAAGCCTCAGCGGTTTGTAAAGCGCTGAAGTTATTAAGGAGAGTATAGGTTTGAGCGGAAACAGAGAATCGAGCATCAGATGCATCAAGGCCGCCATAGGAAGAAGGATAAAAGTACAGACGAAGGAATAAACGAGTAGGAGCCACAGGAAAGGTATAGGTGAAATTAGAGTGAAAAACCCTAGCCGTCATGAAAGGAGTTTCAAGAACTGAAGGAACCTGAGTAGCGGCTCTCGATGTAGTGCTATTCCCTGTCGCGGGAAGAAACTTGGATTTGTCATCGGTCATCCATTTCCGGCCATCCATGTCGTCGGCAGTGGAAGGTCCTCCACAATTGAGGAGAACGAAATCCCGAGGGATGTAGTTTTGTGCTGAAATCACATGAACATTGAAGAACAAGAAAACGAAAACACAGATAGATGCAAATGCAAGACGTACGTGATGGATTTCCTTCATGAATCAACTCGAAAACTTGTTCCAGTAGATCAGAACAAGATGAACAACTAACTCGAGAAGAATCCAAAGCTTCCTACACAGAAATCGACAGAACAAGAAGTAAATAACCAGAGCCGAACATGAGCAAGCAACGAAATCAAATCCAAGAAATCACGAGCCAATGAAGATAAATCAGATCGAGGCAAAGCAAAGAAAACTCAGAAAATGGAAGCAAATTGATGGGGTGAGAAGCAGAGAGAAGAGTGTGAAAAAATGGTGGAAGGGCTGAAAGCAGAAGACAAAGAAACCAGAGGAAATGGGGAAGAAGATGAAGATGGTGGCAACCAATGGCTTCGGTATCGAACCATTTATTCAAAATTTTAAATTATTTTTTAATAAAAGTTTAATATGTAAAAAAATTATTTTATTTATTTCAAAACAACGTTCACACCCCAATTTTTTATATATATTTTTTAATAACTAAAAAGATAATTATCCATTTAACCTAATTTGACCGAAGATAAAATTAGAAAAAGAAGAATATATATATAAATATTAATTTTTATTATATTTAATAGAAAATTAACCATATATATTGTTTTAGAACTTAAACCATTAATAAATATAAATTTAATATTCATATCTAAATAAATTATTTACCAAATCCTAAGGAGTTAAAATTGTAAAAAATTAAAGATTGAGTTTGTGGGGAATGTTACGTTATGACCCAATGAACGGTGGATCTGAGAGGGAGAATTCAATCGGACGGTAAAAAAAAAACGAAACTCAAAATAATACTAATAAAATTAAATAATAGAACTATTATATTACCAAAAAAAAATAATAAATTAAATTTAAAAATATAGTTAAATTGCTACCTTCATTTCAATTATTGCGATTTTATTCCCAAACAACCACCGGTTATTTTTGGAAACTTGGCTGACGTGGCTGGGGTCCACCACTTTTCTATTTCTGGCTTACGTGGATAAACTTTTGTTTATTTAATTTCTGATTTTTAATTATTTTAATCCTATATGTATATATATAGGCTAAATTAATAAAATTATTTATAAAATTTTCTAAAAACACTTAATAATTTTAAATATATTTTTTAAAATTTTCAAAAATATTCCTATGAACAGTTCAGTAACCTAAGATTTAAACAAATTTTTTTAAAAATATTAAAAATATTATTTTTACTTTTAATGTTTATACCAATATTATAAAAGTTTTTTAAAGTTTTTTAAAAATAATTTTATGGATATATTTTATATTGTTTCGAAAGTTCAAGGAATATTTTTTAAAATTTAAAGATATTTTTTAAATAAATAGTTAATTTACTTACAAAATTATTATTAAGAGTGTTATTGATACTTTTAAAAATTAAAAAATATTTTTTAAAATAAATTATAAAGATCAATTTTTTTTATTAATTTAATGTGTATTAAGTAATTTTAAATATATGTCCGATAATGATTAAATAAACTTAAAGATTAAAATTTAATAGAATTAATATATTTTTTCATTTTTTTATTTTTATTGAGACCATAAATTTTTTTTAAAAAATAAAATCAATCATCTTCTTAAAATTTTTAATTGATTCTAATTATTTTTATTATTAAAATTATTATTTCAATATTGACCTGGGTAGACTAAAAGTCAACTCCAATTTTTCTTTGTTTACAATGATGACTTGGCATAATGGAATAAGCTTCCATATATTATAAAGTCAAGTGGACCAAAGAATTTGGAATATATTTAAACCTAAAGAATTTAATGGTCTCTTCGGGTCAAGTCAATTCATCACTTTAAATAAAAGTTTTAATTCATATTAAAAAAACGTCGTTAATATCAAATGTCACTGAGAAAACATCTTTTTCTAAAGTAAATAAATTTAAAATAAAAAAGTTGTAGGATTTGTAAACGAGGTATACGAAACCTATTTGGATTTCTCAATGAAGACTGCTCGTGAAAGAGACTGTGGGTTGATCGAGTTGAGGACACATAACTCGATGACCAACAAAAGGGGGAATAGAAAGAGGCGTATGTGGATTTCACGTTGAAGAACGCTCGTGAAAAAATTGTGGATTGATCAAGTTGAGAATACATGGCTCAATGGAAATAGAAAGAGCTGATGGAAGATTCTACCGAGCCATTTTCTTACAAGTCAACCCAACACCTTTGCCCTATAACTTCATTTCAAGTTACTCAAATTCTCCGATTTTTCAAGTCATTTACCTAACATTGTTGCCCCTAACTTTAAGTAATGGTAAAATCCCGATTTTACCATTTAACCTAACAACTTTAAGTAATAGGCTTAACTTATTTAATGGCAGCGGATTTGCGATTGTGCGGCACTCACTTCAACCATAAATTAAATAAATGATTCGAATAATCTAAATCAATCCAACTCAGGTTGGGTTGGGTTGGGTCGGGTCGAGTTCATTATTTAATAAGAGTTGTTTGGATTGAAAAATTTACGACCCGAACCATTGGATTAGGTCTAAAAAATGTCTAAACCCGACCTGACCCAACCTACAAACACCGATAATTATTTATGTTAAAATTTTTAAGGATTTTAAAATTTTTAGTGTTTTATAAAGTAAAAAATAAAAATAGCACCAACCTAAAATATTGAACTTTATTTTTGTTAGTGGTAAAATAGTAATAATTTCCAATTCATTTGGCCATAGTCATGTGAATATAATTGTTTTAGCTTATGGATTCATACCAACCAAGTAATAATGATATTGGAAAATTTGTTCCCATTTAACTATTTATGTCAACTTATTTTAATTATGACTTTATGTTACATTAATTACTTTTACCTTTGTTTTAGGTCAAAAAGTGTATTTTTAGATTGGTTTTTAAGGTGAATATTTGTCAGGAATCACGACTCTTCACAATGGTGTGATATTGTCCACTTTGAGCATAAACTCTAGTAGCTTTGCTAGGCTCCATAAACTCTTGAGGCTTATGGAGCTCTCGAATAGCCTCCTCTTAATCGAGGCTCGACTCCTTTCTCTGGAGCCCTCGAATGCTCCATAAGCCTTCCCTTAATTGAGGCTCGACTCCTTTCTCTAGAGTCCTCGAACAAAGTACACCCTTTGTTCGACATTTTAGATAAGCTCTCATGACTTTGCTTTGGGCTTCCCAAAAGGCCTCATTTCAATCGAGATTGTATTCCTCACTTGTAAACGCATGATCTTCAACTAAATTAACTAACGTGGGACTCGTTCTCAATAATCCTCAGCAATATTTGTCTAATTCAATTTTTGGTTCAATTAGAGACGTTCTCTTAGTCAACTTAAATACGTGAGATATGATGGAAGAATTCATAGTTAGAATTTTCTTATAGTCGATTTGTAACGAATAAAATAAATAAATAAATTCAGTCACCAGAATTTCTGCGACCCATGCCGAAACATGCTCCACGACCATCTTTCAACAAACCTTCAGCCAACGCCCATAGTTCCTACAACAAAGAGAAAGCAAAGGAAATCCGAGAGAGATGGAGAATTCATAGTTTTTGGCGAGAGAATTCAGTTGCCAAAATTGAGGCCTTTTTAGAGCTGTTTTTCACATTGTTAGTTGGATTATTAATTAATATGTGAAATACTAACGAAAGGTGACAAACGGTGCGATAGGAAGCGAACCTTGACAACCTTTGGAGCAGTTCTCAAGGAACGAGAGCTTAAGTTAATTAAATTAGGGATTACTTCGACTAAGGTCAACCAAGTAAATGACCTTACTATACGATTGGAAATTGTATGAATTACAATTTAGAATGTATGAGTTATGATGATGTATGAGCTGTATTGTCTGCTATCGTATACTAGTATATGATGATGCATGATGATGTGCGTAATATATATATATATATATATATATATATATATATATATATATATATATATATATCGTTATATGACGTATTTAATATGCTTGATGCACTTTATGGCAATATGATGAGTACGATGATTGCATGACATTTATCTTAATCATATTAAACATGGTATTATAAAAAATAAAAAAAAAAATAAAAAAAAAAAAAAAAAATTGGGAATTGAGCCATGAATAATAAGAGGTTTCTAATTGGGCCTAGCAATCGGCCCATATAAGTACGAGCCCAACTATCAGGCCCAAAACTGATAATCCCCAACGGTGACGAACGACGATTTTCCCTTCGTCGGCTCCGATTGTTCGAACTTTTCAGTCACAGTCAAGGTTTCACAATGTGCGACTCTCTTCCGTCGTTCCCCTTTTCATCTTCCATCAAATTTCGACGATTAGGGCTCACCAAATTCGTATCTCATCCCCATCTTCTTTCAAATTGCTTCAATTCTGGTTCTTCAGATGTTAAAAATGGCTCCCTCCTCTTCCCTTTGAGAAAAAAGGTAACCAAAAGCTTGTGCGCATTTGTACCAAAGCGAAACCGATTCATCGGCGAGTTAGGATTGAAAGGCGAAGATGAAAATCTTCTCGACGTCGAACCAAGCCGTAGCGTTGCAAATTTAGACGGAAATGGGAATGATTCCGCCGAAGGACGGGGCGATGGAGCTGCAGTTTCATCCGGGGGGTTGGAATTTCTCGATGAGGGTAAGAAGAAGGGCTTAAACAGGGGAAGGAGCTCAGAAGGAGAAGGGGATTTGGTTGCCATTGAAGATAAGGAAGCAAAATTGGAGAAGGAATTAGAAGGGGAGAGTGGGAAGGTAGCGTTACGGAAAAGGAGGCAAGTGATGAGGAGATCGAACATGTTGGCGAAGCAAGTGATCAGCGTTCAAACTGCGCTTAGCTTGGGTTTCGTCTCGCAGCTCTGGGTAAATACTGAAGCTGTAAGTGACCCTGTTCTTATTGTGGCTTTATTGTATGCTTTCCTCGATTCTTGGAAGTCTCATGCTCTAATTTTCATGCTTCATAGTGGATGGTAAAGCTTGTTGAAGTGAAGCCAAGCTTACTTTCTGGAGAATCAGAATGGTTTCTTCTTGAGGATATTGATCAGGTACTTTTTCTCCTAACTCCCTCGTTCGTAATCAATTTCTCTGCACATTTATGCAGCAAAGATGTGAAGATTGAAAGAAATAGTTCTGTAATTCTCTGCAGTTTAGGATTTGTAGATTGATGCATATATTCAATATGTACTGAAGCTTATGATGCTTCATTGCCTTGGCTCTAATGCTTCAGTTTTTTCCCACTTTTACCATCTAATCTATCAAACCCATTGCAGGTTGGCGATGTTATACTTGTTCATGATGAGACAGTCATGGAGAATGAATTCAAAATGGCTGGATTGGAAACACTGGTACACTTTTTTGTGTTTAAACGAAGAAAGTCTTCTTTTGGGAATGATACTGCTTGGTTATCTAGATAGACAGATGCTTTCAAATTCGCTTTGGGTTTTCTTGAGTTTCTGGAGAATACCCATATGATAGGAATGCCATCCAAAGGAAGCTAGGGGTATTATAAGGGTATATCACTAATTTGTTTATAAATAGGAGAAGTGGGAAAGGAAGAAGTTAGAAAATTGATGTAACGGCCCAAACCCACCGCTAGTAGATATTGTCCTCTTTGGGTTTTCCCTTTCAGGCTTCCCCTCAAAGTTTTTAAAACGCGTCTGCTAGGGAGTGGTTTCCACACCAGCCTTATAAAGAGTGTTTCGTTCTCCTTTCCAACCGATGTGGGATCTCACAATCCACCTCTTCAGGACCTAGCATCCTCACTGGCACTCGTTCCCTTCTCCAATTGATGTGGGACTCCTCAATCCACCACCCCTTTCGGGACCCAGCGTTCTTGCTGGCACACCGTCTCATGTCCACCCCCTTTGGGGCTTAACCTCATCACTGGTACATCGCCCGGTGTCTAGCTCTGATATCATTTGTAACGGCCCAAGCCCACCATTAACAGATATTGTCCTCTTTGAGCTTTCCCTTTCGAGCTTCCCCTCAAGATTTTTAAAACGCGTTTGTTCAGGAGAGGTTTCCACACACTTATAAAGAGTGTTTCATTCTCCTCCCCATTCGACGTGGGATCTCACAGTTGATTAGTGGCTTTAGTAGGAGTGCGCAAGAGAGGGAGTTTCCAAGTACCTTGAATTGCTTGGTTTATCTTGTAGTTATTTTATCTTTTACATTACAATATATTATGGGTTCTATCTCCATTTTGTAGTTTATTTTCAGACATTAACAATTAAGTATTTGCTAGGTAGGATACAGAGTAGTTACACCTGGTCGACGGAATATCGGAAAGGTATCGATTGACTCAGGACTCCTTTGATTCTAGAATTATATTTATCGCTCATTTCTCACCTCTTTCAAAATTTCATCTTTAGATACGTGGATATACTTTCAACATTAACTCGGGTGCAGTTGAATCTCTAGAACTCGATTCATTTGGATACTCCTTCCTTCCTTCCAGCCTTGTAAGTAAAGTGTAGATCTGTTACTTTTAGTTTGTATCTGTTGATATCTTTACTGAACATCATGCCTTTTTCAAGTTGACTTAAAATTTCATCGACTGTTTCAGGTGAGTACATATGCTTTGCTTGTTGAGGATGTACTGGAAGTCATATCGGACGTGGTTGTTGTACATGAAGATGCAGCATCGCGCATTCAAAGGCTGACAAAGGTACCGTTCTATGTGCTTAAACATCCCACTGAATATTATTATAAAGTTAAATCACAAGTTTAGCTTCCGAACTTTCAAGTTTGTACCCGACAAGTTTCTTAACTTTAAAACCCGTTTGGAAAAATGCATAGAATTTTGAAAACCCGTTTGGAAAATAGTTGTTTCGTGTTACTTTTGTGATATTTAACAGGAAAATCAAGAAAAGAGGCCACAAAATCAAATACTAACAAAAATAGTCTCAGTCGACCACAAGAACGCCTACAACCAATCATGAGTCGACCTATTCGAGTTCATAGGTCCAATCTCGTTCGATGAAATAGAAAGCTTAATGTTAACAATATAAAGCGCTCGTAACTATCGACTTGTTCATAATTATATCGTTGGTTATACCAGGGATTTTTAGGCACCCAGAACGTGGGGAATTCATTAGACGACCTTGAAGAACTTTACGAGTTTGAAGAACGGAGATTCGAACAGGACTCGTGGAGTAACAAAAGAAGCTATGATGGGAAAAGATTTCGTAGGAGCAAGGAGGCCAATGACGACGAACTCGGGCTCCCAATGGATTATCTTTGAATCAGATCTCAGGTTTTTTCACTCACTCTCCTCTAAACTCTGAATGGACTCTGCATTGGTAGATTGGATGTTGAGGACCTGGAGCTTCTGATGAATTCTCTTTGCATTCTTGTATGTGTTTGTACATATTGTGATTGTATATGCCACAACCTTATATATATCTATATCTGTGTATAAGTAAGAAACGTTCGAACGTTTTTTTAGGTCAAAGTTTCAAACTTCTTTTTTTTCACTCGAGAACATGTCTTAGCCAATTGAGCTATGTTTGAATGAACGAATTCTCTGAAAGTTGTTCCATTATGAAATGAGCTGAAATTGTTATCTATCTAGAAGAATGAAAAACGTGTTACATTAGGTAACAGTCGTGTCGTAATGCTAAAAAATTATAAAATTTAAGTATGAATAAAATATTACATAATGTAGTAGCATTATTAAGAATAGAGTAAATGAAATTAAAAATAAATAAATAAAAACTATTTGTTCAGACATTGATGTAAAAGCCACATGAAGTTGTCGCTTGTCTAAATTAAATAATTTCAATATGATAAATATATATTTATATATTTCTTGTTTTCTTTAAAAAAAAAAAACAAAATATATTAAATTTTTAGTTATGACTGACAAATTTCCTTCGGGTGTACACGGATTGGGTAAGTGACCCGAACAACTTAAATAGAGTCTTAACTCAACTCTCCAATTTTCGAGTTGAGCTGGATTTAGGTTGTCGGGTCGTTCTTTCTTCTTTTTAATTATTTTTAAAAAATTATACTTATCCACCGAATATATTATATTAATAACTAAAATTTTATAAAGTTTAAATATCAAACCTTCGCAAATTCCAACCACACATCATGAATATCAGTAGTCTGAATGGTTAGGTTCTTGAGTCATATGAACACTCTTAAAGTTCTCAACTTCTCCCAACCCGATAGTTATATACAATAAGCGGTTGTTGTTGCCTTTTGCTTATATTCTCATATAACACTAACTTCAATTTCTCAAAACTCTCTTTTAAAATCTCTCTGCCCCATTTTCTAAAACCTTCTTCTTGGACTGTGGCCAGAGGCTCGAGCAGACGTCGCTTGGCCATAAGCAATGCGAGAACGAATAGGCTTAACTCATTTGCTGCTAAAGAGTGAATGTCGCACAATCGCAAGTCCTCGCTGCCATTGCCGCACAATCGCAAGTCTTCGCTGCCATCAAAGTGCGAGTGTGACAAGTGGTATCAACGGGAGCATGTGGAAAAATTTGTCTTTAACCTAAAATAAGGTAAGTAAGGTAATAGAATAAAGTAGCCGTTGCCGCCTGTTTACTTTCAAATTCAAACCCTAAAAAGAAAATCGAAAAGCAGCCTCTCCCACTCTTCTCTTTTCTTTTCTTTTTTTCTTTTCTTTTCTTTTTTTCTGTGATTCCATTTCTCTTCCTCTCCTTTTCTCCATCTCCACCAATATGCAGTCTCTTCTCCATCCCACGCATCTAGATCTTCATCTCAAGTCCGGCCGCCGCCCACTCCAACCGAGGAATTCGCTCTCAAATCATGTTCCTGCAGTCGCCAAAATCGTCAAATCCAAGGCGGAACGGGTAGAGATCCCGCTATCCGGAGATGCCAATAAGGAAAACGTACCGCCGATTCACGCGACGGCGACGAGGACAGAGTCATGTGATTTGTCTCTGGCGGATGAACTCAATGCGGTTAAGATGAAGCTTGAGAGATTGAGATTAGACGGTGAACGGACGGAGAAAATGTTGAGAGAGAGGGATATGGTGTTGGAGATGCGGAGGAAGGAGATTTTGCAGAGAAGTGAGGTGCAGAGGGATCTGGAGATGGAGGTCGACAGGTTATTCAGATTGAAGGAACTCAGATCGTACTGTATGGTAAACAATCTTTTTCGCGAGTTTGAAGTTTCGATTGATTGATTCGTGTTTATCTGTTGTTCGTTTGCTTAATTTGATTTGACTTGGATCAGAGAATTTCTCCGAAGCGAAGCCTCAGAGAGAAGGAGCGAGAGAAGATATTCACCGACTTACAATTTCAGGTAAATTCCGATCTCTAACCTCGAAGCTATTTCTCGATTTCTAAGTTCCGGATTCATCTGCTTCAATGTAAAATCAATCAATAATTCTCCGATATTTTCAGGAGTTTGAAATCAGCGACGAAGAAGAATCGATTGACGAGAATTCATCGTCGGATTCCTCAGAATTCGTCATAGGAATTTGAAGTCATCTCAGTTTTGTTCGCCGATTTTGATTTTCCCCAATTTTTCGATTGCCTCTTCATCTTCTTCGGATTTCTTCAGAAAGTGGCATTAATTGATTCAAAGGTAAAAAACAAAATCAATGTAATACCTCATTATGTTGTTCTCTTCATGATGATGGAAACCGTTTGTAATCAATATCACTCTTCATCTCCTCCACTTCATTTAATGTCTGAGGCCGAAGAAATTCCAAATCGGTGTTAGTTCATGATTCTCTCTCGCGCATTATCATCTGCATTGAATTTTCTGTGTGAGTTTATGAGATTGGGGGAGATTGATTCAAACATTCATTTAATTTGTTAGTCAGTTTTGTAATGAAACTACTCATCATAAATCAAAGAGTTCAAAGGAATTTTGATCCTTGAAGAAGAAAAAGAAAACCTAAGTAAAATCAATTGAAACGGACTAACATGAATTAAACACAAAATAAATAAACTAGAATGCGTTTTTTTTTTTTTTTTTTTTTTACTCCTTTTTTTGTTCTTCTCTCTTTCTCCTCCATTATTTTATTAAGAAAAATGGAATAGTCCCAAATCTAGAATTAACTCGTGTTTCAGATCTAATGTTCGTTCCTTTTTCTGTTCCCCGAAAAATAACGGAGAAAAAGAAAAGAAAGAAGTAGGGGGTGTTTTAAAAAAAAAACACGATGACTCGAGAAAAAAAAAAAACTACTCAAACAACACGAACTACTCTAACCTAAAAAATTTATGTTTGAGTTGAGTTGAGTTCATTATTTAATGAGAGTTATTAAATTGAAAATACTTATAACGAACAATTGAATTTATGATTGAGTTGAGTTGAGTTGAGTTCATTATTTAACGAGACTTATTCCTCCTTTACGTTAACTTTTTTCTCAAGAACGTATTATTATTAGCATTTGGAAGCTAACAACCGATCAAATAAGTTCTAAAAACCTAAAATTCTTTAACATAACCATCTTTCGTAGCTTTCCAAAGAACGAAAGGAAAAAAAAGGTTCAATACTTGTTCGGATGAATTTGAAAATGGGTAGATTTCAGGATTTGTTCAATTCCTCGAAGTCGAAGGATAACTTATTGTCTTACTTTGTGCTATCAATTTCTATATTGAATTCGTATAAAATCCCGCTATTCACTGTTTGAATTTGATATCAAATTTCGAGACGAAAAATAAATTCTCGATAATCCATCGACTATTTCCATCCCCAATTTAGGTTTGTTGTCTTCATTGCATCGAGATTAATATTTGAATTTAAAGTTTAGTTGTTCCGTGTCTCTACATTAAAGCGTAGCCAAAAAACCTTTTAGTACAATTCTGCAACGGCACGAGTTCAGTAATAGTACAAACTAAGAATGCCAGAGTATTGTCTATACGAAGAACAAAATGGAGTAGATGTTCGGGTTCGGTAGCTAAGAACCAAACAAACACTTATTCTATTTACCTCATTCTCAAATAACGAACAAGAACCTTTAACCTATTTATTTACCTCGTGAGTTAATAAAAACACCGAAATAATTAAATAATTAAATGTCAAAATTAACGTTTTAAAAATCCATAACGGTTGCTTCAAATTCTAACAAAATTAGGGACATTTAAGGAAATAAATTAAAGTTTTTAATTTGTTCAAATAAGTATGGGCCAAATAGAAAGGAATAAAATTAATACCCTTTTAAATAAGATTTCAAACGAATATTCCAATTTATAACCCAATTTAAAAAAAAAAAATTAAAAAATATATTTTTTAATTTATAAAATTTGAATTAAATATAAATAAATATAAATAATACCCACTAATAATTATTTAGGTTAATAGCATATGAAACCAAACTGCCATTTAATATTCAAATCAGTTCCATTTAGAATTGAATTAAATTAAATTAATCAATTAAATGAAAAACAATTTAAGAAACAAAAATCTATATTAAATTCATATTTTTAAAATTAAAAATTCAAAAATAATTATAGTACTAGAACGTTAACGTTTTTTATCCAGCGATGAATAATAAATTTTTAAAATATATTTTAGTCATTTTTATAAAAAAAAACGTAATTATAATTTTTTTTTTTTTTTTTGGAAAATTAAGGATAATAATTAATGCGAAATCACAAATTAGGAATATTTTGTATAATTTAGAAGAAAAAAAAAATAAAAAGGAAAAAAAAGAAGGGAAAGGAAGATAAGTTTGAGAGCGTAACAAGAACAAGGCTGGCAGGCTGCAAAAGGAAAAAGGACGAGACGGTGCCGTATTCACTGAACCAGCATTGATCGATCGATCGATCGAAACCATAGCTGTGTAAGAACAGCCCAATTTCAATTTCAATTTCGATTTCAATTTCGATTCCATTTCCATTTCCAAATGCAAAGCTTTTGATTTTGAATTGGTGGTTTTCCGATTCTCTCTCTGTCTGTCTCTCTGCGATTTCCTCGGACTCAGCACCTCTCTCTCTCTCTCTCCAATTCATTCCCATTTCAATGTCCTTTTTTCTATTCTTATCCCTCTTCCTCTTCTTCCCCAGTTCTTAATTTTTTCCGTTTCCTTTTGGGTGTTTTTCGATCTTCCCGCCGCTCGATTTATCTCCGGTGACAGCGATTTCAGGTGGGTGTTCCCCGATCCGCCTCCTCTTCTTTTCTTCTTCTCTCACTTCTCTGCCATTTCGATATTTGATTTTGTATTCAGTGCATTGAAGGGCGTCTGATCTCTCTGTGCTTCTACTTCGTTTCATCAATTCCGAGACGATAACCCTTCTCTTTCATCGAACTTACTGGTACCTACCTCTGTTTTTCTTTTAATTCTTTCCTTTTCTTCATTGTTTACATCTTTTTTCTTTTGCCTTTTGTGTTTTTGTGATGATTGCATATCTGGGTCTGATTCGATTGGGGCTCTTTTTCTGAAGGAAAAGAAAATTTAGGTTTATTTTGTTTTTTCAGGCTTAGGGCTGGTTATTAATTTGGGTTTGTCTCATTTGCTATATAGGTTTTTGGCATTTCTTGCTTGGGGAGTCGTAGGGTGTTTGTTGTTATTTGGATCCACTAGAGGAAGTTGTCAATACATCCTCGAAAAGAGCTGTTTGTGCATCATTGATTCCTGTGTTCCTCTGTTGTAAACATGAGAGGCTGGTCTCTGATCTGAGTTTTTCTGGAAGGCAGGTTTCTGAATGTGTTGCTATTGATAAGCCCTTCCATTATATTACCCTGTTTTCACTTCCAAGCAGATGGATTTTGTGTGTGTTTTTAATTGTTTTGACATTTAGTCGCTCAGGCTTGGACATTGTTCAACGGGAATTGATTTCTAGGAAGTACAAGAATATGGGTTTAGGAGGATGAGGGGATGCAGGTTCTTGGTGAGATGGAGCTCAAATTCTTGTTGTTCTTTGTGTTTTGTTTGGATGGACTTGGGATGAATGGTTTAGTATGTACTGGGGCTTCGTTTGATTTGCATATTAGACTTCCTAATGTTGTCAAAAAGTAATATATGAGTGCTGGTCAGCCCCTGTTGGCTTCATCAGAATCTGCATCAGTTATTGAACACCGATCCCCATCTCCAAATTTTGGTTCTGCTGGTTCTCTATGTCGCAGTGCTTCCTTCACCTCTTCCACTCACGAGGATGCTCAGAGTGACGTCGTGGATGTGAAGGAAAACTGCGCCGCCTCTTTCGGAGATAAAGATTGGAGCGTTGAGGATCCCCTCAGACGTTCCACTTCTCTTACTAGGAGGAGGCAGTATCATACTATTGGCTCTCTGTTTCCTAACCGGTCACCTTTTGGCGACCCCACGCAGGATAGAAGACGCCTGGTCTCGTGGGGTGCAATGGAGCTACATAGTATCAACGATAACCCTCCGAGCTTTGAACTCTCTAGAGTTCAGGAGAAATTGCATAAGGCACAAAGAAGTCATCATAAGAGTATGCAGTTCGAAGATAATTTACAGCATGACGATAATCCAAGGTTGATATACATCAATGATCCTAGGAGAACTAATGACAAGTATGAGTTCACAGGAAATGAGATAACAACTAGCAAGTACACATTGATTACCTTCTTGCCAAAGAATCTCTTCATTCAGTTCCACCGGGTTGCCTATCTTTATTTTCTTGCTATTGCAGCTCTCAACCAGCTTCCACCTTTGGCGGTTTTTGGGAGAACGGTATCTCTTTTTCCACTCCTGTTTGTGCTCTGTGTTACAGCTATTAAAGATGGCTATGAGGATTGGCGAAGACACAGATCAGATCGCAATGAGAACAATAAACAGGCTCTGGTGCTTCAATCAGATGAATTCCGATTGAAAGTGTGGAAAAAAATACGAGCGGGTGAAGTTGTAAAGATTTGTGCAGATGAGGTCATTCCTTGTGACATGGTTTTATTGGGGACAAGTGATCCTAGTGGCCTTGCTTACATCCAAACAATGAATTTGGATGGTGAGTCAAACTTGAAGACAAGGTATGCTAGGCAGGAAACCGCATCAGCAGTAGCTGAGGGATGCTCGTATTCAGGTCTTATTAGATGTGAACAACCTAATAGGAACATTTATGAGTTCACTGCCAATATGGAGTTCAACGGCCATAAATTTCCCCTCAGCCAGTCGAACATAGTCTTGCGTGGTTGTCAGCTGAAGAACACGGAATGGATTATTGGGGTGGTCGTCTATGCTGGACAAGAGACAAAAGCCATGTTAAACAGTGCCGTGTCTCCTGCCAAGCGAAGTAAACTGGAGGGTTACATGAACAGGGAAACGTTGTGGTTGTCAATCTTCCTCTTTATCATGTGTCTAGTTGTGGCCCTTGGAATGGGCTTGTGGCTTGTTCGTCACGAGGAACAGCTTGATACCTTGCCATATTACAGGAAAACGTATTTCACAACTGGGGCAGAAAATGGCAAGAGGTACAGGTTTTATGGAATACCTATGGAAACCTTTTTCTCCTTTCTAAGTTCGATTATAGTTTTTCAGATCATGATACCGATATCCCTTTATATTACAATGGAGATGGTGAGACTGGGCCAGTCATATTTCATGATTGAAGATAAGCACATGTACTGTAGAATCTCTCGCTCAAGGTTTCAGTGCAGATCATTAAACATCAATGAAGATCTTGGTCAAGTTCGCTACATATTTTCCGATAAAACAGGAACGCTTACTGAAAATAAAATGGAATTCAAAAGAGCAAGTGTATTTGGGAGGAATTATGGGAACAACTTATCCGAGGGATATCCATCAATGTTGTATTCCGTTTCAGGTATGGAAAATGATTTTAATGCTACCGTCCCCATAGTTTTGTAATCCATGTTTGTGTGAGCTCGTTGACGATAACTCATGTTAGCTTCCAATGCAATTGCTATCGGTTTGTGTTTATTATTAGTTGAACTCTTGACTTGATCGAATATTGTTGGTTCTTCTAGGTTTAAGTGCCGATCATTAAACGTCGATGGAAGAAAACAATTGAATGAATAGTGTTGGTTTGCCATACTTGGTATAAAAATTAGAACGTTTTTTTCGTGTTGAGGTGTATGGTATATGGAATATATTCTATAATGTTTGGAGTTTAAAAGGAGGTGGGTTGGCACATGACATCTAAAACTAGCAAGATTTAGGTTTACTTGCACTTATGATCTCCATTAGATGGCTAGCCTATGTCCTGTAATGTTTCCTCGAATAATTAAAACCTTCTGGTAGATGAAATTCTGAGATTGTATCATGTGTTTTCTTTCATTTTCCTTCATATATTGTGATCTTGTGCAACAGAAACTTTAGGGAGGAGGAAGTGGAAACTTAAATCAGACGTTGCCGTTGATACCGATCTTGTCAAATTATTGCACGAGGACCCAAACGGAGATGAAAAGATTGCTGCACATGATTTTTTTCTTACCTTGGCTGCATGCAATACTGTAATTCCTATTCTCATGGATGACGAACCTAGTTATGCGAATGGTGAATTGCACGAGGATTTTGAAACTATTGGTTATCAGGGGGAATCCCCTGATGAGCAAGCTCTAGTTGCTGCAGCCTCTGCTTATGGATATACCCTTTTCGAGCGCACATCCGGGCATATTGTTATCGATGTCAAGGGTGAGAACTTAAGGTAGATTTCCTCTTGCTTTCTATTATTAATTCTTAGCTTGTCTAGTAATTTTCATTCCTACCCTTCTTCTTGTGTTTGAACCATTTTTTACGACACGGTTTGATCCATACAACATTACATTCTATCCTCCTTTTTTGTGAACTCTAGGTTAGAAGTTCTGGGTTTACATGAGTTCGATAGCGTTCGCAAAAGAATGTCTGTTGTCATCAAATTCCCCGATAACACTATAAAGGTGCTGGTAAAAGGCGCTGATACTTCAATGTTGAGTATTTTAGGCATCGACTCTGATAGGGAAGAGTTTATCAAGGATACTACTCAGAACCATTTGTGTGATTATTCAATGGAAGGGTTGCGAACACTCGTAGTTGCTGCTAAAGATCTTACAGATTCTGAATTTGAGCTGTGGCAGAGCAGGTATGAGGATGCTAGTACTTCACTGACTGAACGAGCAGTAAAACTACGTCAGACAGCAGCCCTTATAGAATGTGACCTAAAGCTTTTGGGTGCAACTGCTATCGAGGACAAGCTTCAAGATGGTGTACCTGAAGCCATTGAATCGCTTCGGCAGGCGGGAATAAAGGTTTGGATTCTGACTGGAGATAAGCAGGAGACGGCCATATCAATCGGTCTCTCCTGCAAACTGCTGACTCCAGATATGCAGTCAATTATTATCAATGGAAATTCCGAGAACGATTGCAGGCAACTTTTACGTGACGCCATAGCAAAATTTGGTATTAAATCAGGGCAGGGCGGAAGTCCTAGACAGAAGCTGAACAATTCTGAGAATGACTGTAACGATACACTGAAGACGTCTAGTATGCCAGATTTTAATGAAGTGAAAGAAGAAGACGAAGAAGAAGAAGAAGTGACTGATAAACCACTAGCTCTAATAATAGATGGAAACAGTTTGGTCTACATTTTGGAGAAGGAATTGGAGTCGCAGGCAAGAATCTTGTTACCTTCGAGAACCGTTACATTGCAGCATCGTTAATATCATTCTAGTACTTTATAAGCGTGTTAATGATTGTTGGTGTGATTTCTGTTTTCTGGCAGCTTTTTGACCTTGCAACTTCGTGCAATGTCGTGCTTTGCTGTCGTGTTGCACCCCTGCAGAAAGCAGGAATTGTCGATTTGATCAAGAGTAGAACTGATGATATGACATTGGCGATTGGAGATGGTAAAATTTCTTCTCCAACTCCTTAACTATCATAGAATATACCTGTGAGATCCCACGTCGATTGGGGAGGAAAACGAAACATTCTTTCTAAGGGTGTGGAAACCTCTCCCTAGCAGACACGTTTTAAAAACCTTGAAGGAAGCTCAAAAGGGAAAGCCCAAAGAGAACAATATCTGCTAGCAGTGGGCTTGGGTTGGGCTGTTACAATACATGGCAAATGCTTTATGTGAACACGAGCTCTTTTTACTCTCATTTTAGTTTATTGATGGAATACACCAATGGAATTTGTCTTAGGGGCAAATGACGTCTCAATGATTCAGATGGCCGATGTAGGCGTGGGTATATGCGGACAGGAGGGGCGTCAGGCTGTAATGGCATCTGATTTTGCCATGGGACAATTTCGCTTCTTGAAACGATTACTTCTAGTGCATGGACATTGGAACTATCAACGCGTAGGCTACATGGTTCTTTACAACTTTTACCGCAATGCTGTTTTCGTCCTGATGCTCTTCTGGTACGATAAGTATCTTTTCGTATCAAAGATTGGATACATGCATTCCAAACAATGAACTTTGAACTGCTTTCACTGCCTATAAAAACACGAAAAAGGGACAAAATCACAGCTCTGAAACACTCTGTTGTGTTGATGAAAATTATGCATTTTTTGATGTGCCCTTTTGTTTTGTATTTCGTAGGTACATTCTATGCACAGCATTCTCAACAACCTCAGCTTTGACTGATTGGAGTAGCGTGTTTTACTCTGTTATTTATACGTCGATCCCGACTATTTTTGTTGGTATTCTGGACAAAGACTTGAGTGACAAAACTCTACTGCAATATCCTAAGCTCTATGGTGCTGGCCATAGACAGGAGGCATACAATTTGCGTCTCTTTTGGTTCACAATGATCGATACCCTGTGGCAGAGTCTCGTACTCTTCTACGTGCCGTTATACATCTACAGGGAGAGTTCCATTGATATATGGAGCTTGGGAAGTCTGTGGACCATAGCAGTTGTTATACTCGTGAACGTACACTTGGCGATGGATGTTCAACGTTGGGTGTATATTACACATGCTGCAGTTTGGGGATCCATAGTCATAACATATGCCTGCATGGTCGTGTTGGATTCGATACCCGTTTTCCCTAATTACTGGTTCGTTCTTGTAACAAATCTTCGGTTCTCTCATCTTATATATATGATGCCACAAATGTAAGAACCTTCTTTGTTGTTTTGCAGGACGATTTTTCATCTGGCCAAGTCCCCGACATATTGGTTGACTATATTGCTCATAATAGTTGTAGGATTGCTTCCGCGTTATCTTTTTAAAGTCGTAAACCAAAGATTTTGGCCCTCGGATATTCAAATAGCCAGAGAAGCCGAGGTACTGGGAAAACGAAAAGGTAATGAACAATTGGGTTCCAAGCAAGATCGAAACTCCGACTAATATACGTCTACTCAACCATCCTTTTGAGTTGCTCATTTGCAGATGGCTTCCCTGTGGTACACAAAGCGTGATTGTAAGTGTGAAAGGTTAGACCATGCCAAGTGATGCATTTGTCCTTGGACATAGATGAATTTTTTTAGTTAATTATACTTCGACGATAGATATCGACTCTGAAAGGCTTAAGGTTGCATTAGAAGGTCATACGATACGAATGGCATTGTAAACAAGAGTTTATGAGAGTTGGATCACAGAGTTTGAAGTTGGGTGCGATACGAAAGATGGGAGACGATGGAATGGCCCACGAAATGACGTTTCTGGTTGGGAGGTGATTATTTGGAAGAAACGGAGGGATGTCGAGTCGTAGGATTTATGTTTTGTTTGGGGTTTGCAAGGGAGGAGAAGTGTATGATATGATATTAGGGTGATGGGGTAAAAGAAACGTACACAGGTTGAAAGAGAAAGGAGAGATTGAATTAAAGTAAGTATATATAATAGGGATAGGGAGGGTGTTTTTGCTTTCCCTTTGTTAACCCTTTGTAAAAATCTGAGGAATTTTTACTCATCAACACAAGGAACGAGAGAAGTGATGAAAAAAATACAACACTCACATACATGTTTGCATGATTTTAATCTGTTTTTGTGCGTTGTAACCATTTTTAGCTTAGTCATTAAATGAAAAGGAACAGAATTCTTCTTCACCTCTGCATCTTTTTTCTGCTATTGATTTGGTTTGATTTGGTTTGATTTGGTTTGATTTGTTTGATTTGGAAATGAAGCTGTGAAGATGAATAGGTTGTAAGAGATATGGTATCTGCATAGTGTTTTAAGTCTATTGCACTATGATTGTGTATTTGCCACAAGGTAATGAGTACTCATTGCACTTGCAAATGATAGCACAGCTTCAACCAGAAATGGAGCCATTCATTCAGTTAGTTATGAATGTATAGAGGGAGTAAGGTATATGGAATTGATCAAAACCAACGCTACAAATATTATATGTTCTTCACTTTTACCTGCTTTAATCTTTATCTGCTTCTCATTTAGTGTTTCTAAGTTGTTTCAATATTTGTCTTCCCACTAAAATCAAATATTTCTTGCAATTCAGACAGAAACAAGTGAGGATTGATATCTTTGCATGTTTAGATTAACATTTGAGATCTATCGTCTAAGGTATCGATGATATAAATATAGAGTTCAAATAGAACACCAATCTTCATGTTGGACTCAACTTTCAACTTAATCCGTCAAAAGACTTCTTGATGCATTAAAGAACTAAGTTTTTAGGTTCGATACCATATGTGAGTTCTTTCTAGTTAATCAACCTGCAAACGGCACAGTACTTTACAGTAAAAGCTATCTAAGTCAGATTGCAAATGAGTATCCCAGCTAGTGCTAGTCCCCGAATGGTCCAAGTCCTTTTCTAATTTTGAAAAGAACAGAAGTAGACAGGTTAAGGTCGAATGATATAAGAAAAATCACCCCAAGCCTAAAGCATTGAAGTGTTGAGCAAGAGGAACTTGAGAACCAAACTGAAATTATTAGAGGTCACTCAAAAAACCCGACCCAACCCAATTCTATCGGTGAGTTGCGTACTATTTTTGAGATGGGAGGCTAGTTGACAGCCATATAAACAGCAACGAACCCATTTACCTCAAAAATCCTTGGGAACCATGAACAAAAAGTACATTTCAGCTAGAAAAATGAGATCAACAGAGAACAAAATTAGGATACGACCATCAAGCCATGACAATCTCTCAACAGTTTGACAATTATTTGAGTACAATTGAGGTCGACAAGATTGAAAGACATTCATATTACTCTGGAAACGCCAGATCTCAGTTACACTGACATTGGCAAGGGCCAGTTTTTCAAGGGATTAGACAGCAAATCTTTCACTCAGTTTCGACATTACAACTATGGCTCCTTCACATTGTTGTCGGTGCTCAAAATAAAGAAAAAATGAACCCAAAAAGTAGGAAAAACTAAGACTTCTTTAATGCTCTAAAACAGATCAAAGTTTTGGCAGCAGCTACCTACACCATCAAAACTGTATCATAACCCGATTTCCATACCCCTTTTTCAACCAACTTCATAGTCTACTTCCTTGGAGAACACACTCTACCATACCATTACCCTCCAAGGCTTATTTTTACTCAACTCCCAAACTATTCTCTTCAATAACCTAATTCAGATTGTGATGATATGGAGATTTGGCAGACTTTCTCCTACAAGTCGAAACAAAACTTCAATCAGTATGGAACGCAAGGATGAGTGTATCCATGTGTGCGTAAAAGGTAACTCACCTGACTAGCTTTCAATCTGTTTCTGTCCTGAGATCTCCTTTTTTGAGGCGAGCGTCCAGTGCAATCTTATAGACGTATAATGAGACCATAGCTCCACTGCATAGAAAGGAATAGTCGAAACCAACAAACCCTTCAAAGTGGATACAACAACAAAGGCTGGCTAGACTAACTAAAAATACTAGTGAACCTAACAGCAGAAGGTCGAGTTCTTTGGAGCTGAATAAATATAAAATGAAGAGCTTAACCTCAGGATTCTACACTACATGCTTTAGCTCAAAGTAATGAAGAACAAATGGGCCAAACAAACAGATTAACATATTTTCCAGCCAACAGGTTATAATAACAATAGATATCATTTTTTGGCCATCCATTCAGCAGAGGCAATAATAAACATGAAAAAAAATGAAGAGAAGATATAAACCTGATCAAAGTTGTTAGAAGACTGAAAAATGATGGTCTCTGCATCAAGAAAGAGAGAAGAAAGAAACACATAAACAAAGTATCAGAAAAGCGATCCAATTCTGTCGGACAAAAACCGACTTGATCAAAGTTCTAATTTGTCATGAACATCATTCACCATATAAAGATCATACTAGGTCAGTATCAAGAGTTCTCACCTGAAAAACCAAGCGCAACTCTCTCAGAAATAGAATGCTTGCAATCACTGTTGCACAAAAATCGAAACGATTAAGAATTCATCAATATGATGAGTAAGAGAAAGACCAGAAAACTGATCAGATTACTTAAATCTGATTGAGATATGCGTGCATGTAACAACCCAAGCCCACCGCTATCAGATATTGTCCTCTTTGGACTTTCCCTTCCAGGCTTTCCCACAAGGTTTTCTGCTAGGGAAAGGTTTCCACACCTTTATAAAGAGTGTTTTGGTTCCCCTCTCCAACCAACGTGGGATCTCACGGTATAATATAAAACTAGAAGACTGATCAGATGGCGCAAGACTAGAAGACAACAATTCAATACAGTTCATAATCCTCAAATCTACTATCCTCCTTGTCCGACTAAGCTGTACATTTCATAAGCAAAGATAAAGTAGCTTAAGATAATAGATTATGAAGCATGCGAAGTTCACAAAGCATGATCATGACAAGACAACAGGAAATACCTGACAAGTAGACCATAGTTGGCGCGACAATCATTTATGTTTAATATGCTATGCTATTGAATTAATGGCAGACTGACCTGCCTGCCCCTTCAGGGCAAGAGGACGAGATTCTCCTCTTTTGTATGACTTCAAGCTCATAACGCTCAAGGCCAACAAAGCACCACCAAGTATCATTCCAAATCTAATTGCAGCGAGACTTCCCGTTACCATGAAGGAAAGGAAACCACCAACAGAAAGGACCAGTCCTGTAAACCATTCAAAATAGAACGAGTCAGCAAGTGATTGACGCAAGAACGAGTCGTCATAGATAGAATCTTGAAAAGGCAATGTTGCAAAATATACAGATATTACATCCTTTCAAATTCGAAGGTTTCTTTCCCTCAAAGTTCAAAATTGATCCTCTCCATTCAAACCTTACATAAAGTATGGTAATACATACCGTATGGTATTCCATAATAGAAGTCCTTAACTTTCGAAATATCCCGTAAGTCATCATCCGGAGAAGTAAATGTTTCCACAATCTCCTTAACTTCATCAGGGTAATTCTCTGCAACAGTGGCAATATATTCTTTACTTTCTTCACTGAATTCTTGCACTATTGAAGCCAAATCCTCCTTCGCCTTATCGGCTTGAATTTTCAAATGCTTGGAAGTTTCATTCAAAGCAGCTAATGCTTTCACAGAGTATTCCCCGTATGCCTCCTTTGAAATGGCTTTCATCTTCAGAGCTTGTTCTTTGAAGGAATCTAAAGCATTTTTCCACAACTCTTGTGCCTTTTCCTGATCAAAATTGAAATCCTTTTCGTTTTTCTCCCCTTCAATCTCTGAATGCTAATAATCCAAATAAGAAACACAGAAAGGAATATCAATCTACATTCAATGCAATGAATGTAATCAATTATAACATCATATAAATTCAGAAATTGAAGAATTTCGTCGCCATTCCAAAAAACAAAATGAAACAGGTCCATATTTTTCAAACCCTAATGGCTAAAACCCTAGAGTTCCACAAAATTAATCATTATTCAACAAGGCGGGCAATGTATATCTGGATCATTGACCTGTGACATGTCAGAGATCAAATAATTTAAATATTTATGAACTTCTTAAACTTCAATTGCTCGATAGTGTAATCCATAACACATTGAATGACTAAATCATGGATCTGTTCATTCTCGTAGTCACATTTTCATTTAACAAAAGAAATTCCACATTTCTCAGCCGCTACTAAATTGTCCTAGTGACATTAAATAATTACACAAAGTCAAAATCACAATCACAGAATCCCACATTCCTCAATCCAATCCCAAATATCACTAACAATTCAACGCAATGAGAGAACAGAATTCCGCATACCGACTCCTCATGGGAAGCCGCAAACGCCACAACCCGTCGACTCAACGAACACCGCCGATGGGGGGAAAAAAACCCATTACGGGGAAGAGTGTTAGCGACAAAGGAAACCTTAGAACCACCATAACCGATCAAAGGATCGAACCGCAGAGACGAACAGGGTCGGGAGCGGACAGGGAAAGCAGCAGAGTTCTTGAGCTTCAAAGGGGAAGAATCGGCGGGGCAGGGGGTGGGATTGAGAACCAAAAGCGACTCCATTAGCGGAAACTGAAGCAGAGCAATAGAGAGAAAAGGAAAGGGAGAAGGGTTGAGAGATGAGGTGATATGGCGAGTAATTCGAGGCACACGAGGAGAGGGGTTGTTAGGGTTTTATAGAAATGGGGGTTAGAGAAGAGAAGGGAAGGGAAGGTGAGATTTTTGTGTGGAATGGTGCCACGAACGGTGGAGCAATCAGCAAGTTTTGGTGTTTATTTCTCTTTTGGCCTTTTGGGATTGGTGGGGAGAATCACGTGCTTATCAATCAAATGTTCTTTTTTTTTTTGGTGTTCCTTAGTGAAAGGCTTCTCGAACCTGGGTTCTAATCGAGTTCGACTGACCATCTTTAACGGACAAACTAGATTAAGGGTCCTAATCGAGTTCAACAACCTTATTTGGCTGGACCCAACCTCTTGCTATTAGGACAACCTGTACATGCTTTGAAGTTAGAGATGCAATCCTTATCATTGTTCTTGGTTGACATGTTCGTGTACGTTCTAGTGGTTCCAAGTTTGCATGGTGGTATATATTTAAATTTGTTGGTGTATACAGTATGGCTGGCTTGATTCATAACTCAAGACCTTTACTTGGTTCAATAGGGCAAGCAAGGAATGGCACATGATCCTAATTGATTTCGTTTGAACTTTTAAACAATTTTTTTATAGTTGAAAGGCCTCTACGTTCTAAGATGTTATCGATCATTATAGCTCCTTTGGACATACCATCAAGAATAGCCCATGTGTCGTTCATATCATTGGGGCGTCCTAAACATCCATCCATCTATCCAGGTTTTATCGAGGCATGAACCCTCGCGATACATGGGTGGAGGCACAATGTTGGCACACCCATGTCGTCTGACACTATCCTTGAAAAGGAAGTCACCCGAGACACACATCTCGCATTGTTCGCTCATGTTGTGACACACGTATCTGCCACATGGTAGCTTGCTTCGGCCACATGGCCCAGGGTGGTGGAGAGCTGAGACATGACTCTCTCTAAGGAGACATTTGTTCGTGAGTAGACATGATTTTGACGAATGGTCATACGATCGGAGTTTCCATCAGGTATTTAATTGACACTAAATTTAGCGAGCATTCATATTTCATATTGATAGACTTAACTCTAGAGTTGCATGCCCAAACTCATAACGGAACCACAACTCCAGAGGTTAAGGCTTGGGGGGTCTTACCCAACCCTTATCAAGCTTGTCTTTGACTCTTATGTCTTCAATGCACATCTTTCGTGTTAGATGATGCACCATCACACTTGTCGACTATCTTGACACTTATCTTAGCCCTCAGTGACGCTGCCAAAAACCTATGTCGTAATATTAAAATTTGAGTTTTTGAAAACGAGAGGTTGAATACTATATTATATTCTTGTTTATGAAATCAATATTATTAGAGATTTATAAGGATGTTTTACATTTTTTAATAAAAATTATATTGAAAAATAGAATTTATCTATTTAAGAAACATTTAAAACAAATATTTTTTAAAAAGAAAATTAAAAAATGGAAATCTCTACTCCATAGAATAAATGAAACGACGTAGATTAAAATAAGAGATAAAGGACAGGAACGATGAAGGCTTTGCCGATCACGTCCCGTGGATCTCTTACTAAAATAGTAATGCAAAGAGAAAAATTGGAGAAGAATGAAGTAGTGTATAAGGAGATGTATAAATTTACATTAAATGACATTCATAGAACTATATCTACACAAAAACAAGCATATATTTCTCCTCTAGCTATGAGGATGAATATATATATATATATATGTATGTATTTTTTCTCCTTTTTTTTTTCTTCCATCTGCTGTACATTGAGTTGAATCAACCACCAGAAGACCAGAGGAAAACAAGCAAGAAAATATGATGAATAATAAACAAATTGAATCAATTCAAAACATCAGTATCCTTCGATCCGAGGTCTTCGAAGGGCTGACATTGACGATTTTCGCCTTTCCTGTCGATCGAAATCCTCAAAGGAGAGGGTCGAACATAGCTGGGGCGGAGGTGTAGGAATGGAAGTTGTACCTCCAGGTGAAAGGGATGGGTGAACTCCAGAAGGTGGAGAAGGGGAGAAACTTAGTCTGCTGCTGCTGGTGGTGGTGGTGGTGCTGTAATCATGATTCCATCAAGGCTTGGTGATCTTAGCATCTGTTTTGCAGTGGGTTCTTGCAAGGGGAATCGACTTGATTGCTTTAAGTTTTGGATGATCTTCAGCTGTTCAACTACATGTCTCATTGTGGGTCTTTCTGAGGGATCCTTTTGAAGACATTTTTGAGCTATGTCTGCCACTGTTCTGGCTGCTTTGGTTGGGAAGCGCCCTTTTAGTTGAGGATCCATGATCAACGACAATCGACCATCATCGGTAAGGAACGGTTTGCTCCACTTAACTAAGTTCCTCTCTTCTTTTGGGTAACGAGAATCGAGATTTCTTCGCCCGGTTAGTAATTCTAGAAGAACAATTCCGAAACTCCAAACGTTGCTCTTTGGTGTAAGTAGCCCTCTCTCCAATGTCTCCATTGATAGATATGCTGCTGCCTGAATGTGGAAAGACAGGAAAAACAATCAATCACCTTGCACCAAAACTGAAATAATCGAAAGTTTAATGATGTAACAGCCCAAGCCCATCGCTAGCAAATATTGTCTTTTTTGGGCTTTCCTTTTCGCGCTTAAGGTTTTAAAAACGTGTCTGCTAGGGAGAGGTTTCCATACCCTTGTAAACAATGTTTCGTTCTAGTCCCCAACCAACGTGGGATCTCACAATCCACCCCCCTCCAAACCCCAACGTCCTCACTGGCATACCGCCCGGTGTCTGACCTTGATACCATTTGTAACAGACCAAGCTCACCGCTGGTAGATATTGTCCCCTTGGGCTCTCCCTTCGAGTTTTCCCTTAAGGTTTTTAAAATGTTTTGCTAGGAAGAGGTTTCCACACCCTTACAAAGAATGTTTCGTTCTCCTCCCCAACCGATGTGGGATCTCACAATCCGCTCCCCTTCGAGGCCCATTGTCCTCGTTAGCATACTGCTCGGTGTGTGGCTTTGATACAATTTGTAACAGTCTAAGCTCACCGTTAGCGGATAAAGTCAAAGGAAGAGTTTCAAAGCGAATAGAAGCATCAAGAACTCACCACTGAATTGTTAGAAATCTCTGTCTCAGGTGTCGGAATTTGTCCTACACAACCATATCCAGAAAGCTTGGCGCTGAAATCCTTATCAATTTGTATGTTGGCAGTTGAAAATTCATTGTACATTGCCTGCAAATAAAAATTACATTTGAATGTTACTGATTATCCTCATCATTTGAAAAGTTTCAAAACTAAAATCAATTAATAAGAACACAATTCTAGGTAAACGAACTGCTAAACGCTCTTGGCTGTCCGTTATAGTAAATATTAAACGACGAGCTATCTCACCTGAAAAGGTCCCTCTTCGTGCAAGAAAGTGAGACCCTGTGCGGCGCATAATGCAATCTTCATTCGCGTGTTCCAGTCAATGGGAGGCCCATCTGATCTCCCATACAATAGACGATCTAAGCTTCCATGAAAGAGTCTCTCGTACACGAGCATTCTCTGCCCCGAACCCTCGTGGGTATGAAAGCCCAGCAACTTACAAATGTTTGGATGTTGCAAAGATGCTAGAGTATTAACTTCAGAAACAAATTCCTTATAACCCTGCAGTGATAAATAACAAGTGCATAAGAATTTCCAGTTGCTTCACAGATTCCTTAAAAAAGGTTCAGTTCCTATACTGAGACTATAAACAGTTTTTTCGTTTTCTTAATAAGAAACCAAGTGTTCATCGATAAAACGAAAACGAAAGAACGAGTACAATACTTGCTACAAGAATTAAGCCAGATAAATGGTTCTCATCGAATCTAAGCAACCCCAAAAGCTCCTTCATGCACTACAGACCATAAAATATCGAAACGTGCACTAGTAACATATCGGACTTCATATCTTACCTGATTGGATGGATTACGGTAAGTAACAGCAGCTTCAAACTTCTTTGGAGTTGAAGCATCATCTCCAAAGGTTGCCCTATATATAAAAGAAGAAGGACTCTCTGACACACAGTATTCAGCAGAAAAATTATGGCAAGCAGCCGATATTTCTTCTAAAGGAAAATTTCTGACCACTTCCACGGGTGGTAGTGGCAAAGGTCCAGAGGCATACAGAGGCCCAGATGACATCACTGATTTAAAGCTTCCTGTATTCTTTAGAGTCCCGCTAACCTGGGGCGACGGAAGAGGCAGCGGTTGAGGACTCGGGGATCTCTGTTCTTTCGATCCGAATCGGCCAGTTGACTCGTCTAGTTCGTCGTACTCAACTGATGAATAAGCGTCCTGTTCTGCTGCATACAGATTTGATGGAGCAGACAATGTATGCACTCTACTTCCAGCAGCTCCATTACCTGGTTGAACAGGTTTCACTCTGATCTTAAAACTCGGTGGTGCAGACTGCAACGAGCGGGGTTCGGGAAGCATAGTTGGCACGATCTCCCTAGACTTAACATGTTTTCCCTGAACACTCCGTGCACAATTTTTCTTCTTGTTCTTTAGAACTGTGAAACACCCCATCTTTTTTTCAAGATGGTAGTAATACCAACAGCCCTCTTACACTTAATCAACTACAAAATGAAAAGATAAGAACTAAGTCAAAAGAAAATTCTAATTTAAAATCCCCAAAAAGACATAAAAGATAATCAAATTGTTCATTCAAATTCAACAATTCACCATAAACTGACGAACTTAATTCAAGGATCATAAACTACACCTTCGATCACCCTGTTTGTTTACTAGCAATCCTCCACACACAGAATAATCCTAAGAAATTCATGAACTCCATGAATCATTAAACACAAATTCATCTATCAGCAATGAGAACATCAAAAACAGGTCCAGAAATCGAAACATCTCCTCCTGAAAATTACTAAATGGCGAATCTCAGAGCTGAAAAAATCCATGAATGTTGCCAAATTCAGAATGGCAAGAAAAATCAGTTCCAATAGCATCATCGCAAACTTCTAACCCAATTAAAATCATCCGATAAAGAAAAAGCTCAGAGAGTAGTAATAAATTTTCCCACACCTTCAATGTCCACAGCGATAAACTCATTACCGATTTCATCCGATTACACAAAATCAAGCAACAACATATCATTAAAATCCATCGCACTCTCATCTTCCAACAAGAGAACAGAATCAGAAAAATGAAAGCAACCCAGAAAGGATTCAACAGTGAGGGAGCTACGAAATCAATTCAAAAGACAAACGGGAACAAATTCAGAGAGAAAACGGAAGGGTCATCAACCAATACCTGGAGGAAAGCAAGTGAAGAGTGAGGAGATCGGTGGATTGCGAGATGGAGGGGGATGGGGAACTGGGGTTTCAGATATTGAGAGGAATTAAGAGCAAAAACAGTGAAGAAAACCGTGAAAGAGAGGAAATGATTAAGAATTAGTTAGCAACAGAAGAGGAAGAAGAGGGCGCAACGAAATGAACAGTGGTCAAACTTCTCACCAAATCAAACAGATTTATTATTGAATTTAACAAAAAGTATCTTTTTTTAATATTGTTCTCCATAAATAGCATATTCCAAGCCATATTACCTTTTTATCCCCCCACTCATTTTATTTTTACAACTCAAATTTAAATATATTTTTTAAATAGTTATATTTTATTTCTAACGACAATAAATAAATAAATATTTATTTAAATTTATAATATTCAATTTTCCTTTTATTTTTTTTATGTACTATTACGTCATAAAAACATTTTTGGGAGGTTTTATTGGATGAACTGATGTTAAATTAACAAAATTAATTATAATTTGTTAAAATATTTAATTAATCCATTTCTAAAAAATGGTAAAGAAAAGAATAATTTATTATTACAAAAAGTAAAAAAAAATAAATAAATAAATGATTATTAATATAACGTAGGCTTTTTAATTAAAAAAGAAAAAAGAACGGGCAAGAAAGAGAATGGGTAGGGGCAGGGGTAGAAGGGTAATTTTGGCAGCGTCTAGGTATTGAACGAGGAAACTAAAGATGGGGGGAGGTGGCAAATCAGTCAAAGTTTGAAAATTATAATATTTTGAATTATTTTTTTAAAAATTAATTTTCTTTAAATGAGAAAAAAAAAAAAAAAAAAAAAAAAAAAAAGATCCCTACATGGTCAAAGATGCCTATGAAGATAGATCTTTGATTCTAAACATAGGCCGTCAGATCAATAGTGATGAAGAATTCAACGGCCACGATTCAATCACATTGAATTATAACGGTGGACCCACAGATAGGAACGTTTTTGTCTCAATGAAAGAAACCCCGTTTTAACGCCAACAAACATTCAGGGCCCGCGAAAATCCCGTGAAATTGTGGAGGTTACCACCGCTGCAGGTCGGCGGTTGGCGGTGGCGCTCGGCCCCACCGGCGGTGTCTATTTTGGACTTGTATTTTCAACTTTTTTTAATTATTATTTTTTTTTTTTTTTTAAAGTAAGATTATTTTTTATCACCACGTGTCTTTTTAAAAATCTAATATATATATATATATATATGCCTTATTGAATATATTGAGTATTTTAATTCACGTTTAAAACATTTGGGTATTTATTTGAACTATTTATTAAGTGAAATGCGAATGTGAATGTGAATTTGTTGATATTATAAGTTAATTAGTTTTTCTTTATGACTTTCTTGAACGTGCGATGAGCGAGATTTTTAATATAAATAATTTACAATGATTCGTGCGTGATGAAGT
Source organism: Cucurbita argyrosperma subsp. sororia (assembly GCA_018691285.1). NCBI lineage: Eukaryota > Viridiplantae > Streptophyta > Magnoliopsida > Cucurbitales > Cucurbitaceae > Cucurbita > Cucurbita argyrosperma. Next base: position 6,958,690 of record CM031887.1, read on the forward strand.
GGTTTTCTTATTGTCGTGAAATTTTTTATCATCGCTCCTGTTTTTGCTAGGAGAAACAAGTATACACACGAGAAATAATGTTATTTGGATTCTTGGGATAAATTATTTTCTATTTTTTTTATAAAAAAAAATTAATTAATCATATTTGGTTAAATTATAAATTTGATCTTCATGGAATTTCTATGATTGAGCCACCGAAAATGAAGGTGCACATTGTTGGCAATAGCTACAAAATAAAACGTTGTTGGTAATAACTACATAGGCAACATGTTCGAGGGGTTTCCCAAGCACATCATGCCACCAAATGCACGGCATCCGAGAGTGCAAGCAACCGAGACGGATTTCGCAACAAGCCATGCAAAGGTTGAAGCAATATGCGAAGCAGGCTTCCAAGTTCATCATGCACCCAACAAGAGTGCTGATAGAAAGGGACTAACAAGACTCAATGCTACCGGTGCATGAGGTAATCTATGCACGAACCAATCGACTACGGTCACTCAAAATACTCATAATAACTACGAAATAAATAAAATGCAACTATCCTAACACAAGTTTTATGGTCTTCAACGCAACGTCACTGTCATCCGTATAGAAATGTATAGTCTTTGCCTGAAGTAAATAAGGGTCTGACTTCACTATTGGGGTCGCGGAATGCAAACACATACATAATGATGGGACCTATAATTTAAAGCAATTCTCTTATGCAGCTTTTTAGTTCGGGTAAATTGGATGTGTAGTACTTCTCTACATACGACCCACATGTGCAAGCATCGGCCCACCAGGCGAACTAGCACACCCTGTTAGCCTGCTGGTCGAGCTAGCTTCTCTGGGTTGTTGTCGAACACTCGAAGGGAATAATGACCGTCGAAGCATTATGGTAAACATGATGGTCATTTCAGTCTTAGTGCACGAGTCTATACTCATCATAAAAGGAAAGTATTCCAATGCACGAGAACGAAGTCCCCATATTTTCGATCGTAATAAATCATGTAAAACAACCCTCATTCTTTCATCACATATTACCCTATGTAATATGGTGCATAAACTCTTATAAAATCATTTAATTCATTATATAACCTTCCAATCATGACATAGAAGTTGTGCATCGTAAATTTCCTCACATAGCATATCATAGTACGTCATGACATCTCGTAACGTAACATAACATAACATCTCATTTATACCATAACATTATTTGGGATATCATATAACGACACATAATATGATATATCAAAACATATCACACATATGACACATGCAGGGCCACTAGATACGTGTCATCGTACATAAAGCAATTCTTCCAACCAAACCGATAGTAGAGTCACTTACTTGGTTAGCCTAGGTCGAAGCTATTACGACCCCTTGATACTACCTTAACGCTAGTCTCTGAAATTTAATTATACCTAAAAGAGTCACCTAATTTTGCATAAAATAATTTAAACTTGACTCCAAACAATTTAAACTAGCTAAAAGTAGTCGTACTAACCTCAAACGCTTCTGAAGAGTTGAAAATAGTAGGAAATGGTCCAAGCGTATTAGACCCAAGTCGGATTAGTCGATATGTCAGCTTGAAGTCATCAGAAAATGTATTCTACAATTAGTTTCAAACCGCTCAAGTAGGATGAAAGGAAGCCCAATAGACCTCTCTTTTATAATGGATCAAACTTCCTACTTTCTCAACCGAACCGGATTAAATTGGCATATCAAATGGGGTCAACATTAAAAGAAACATATTTTCGGGCCAAATTATGGTTAGAAGACTCGTCCTTCGGTACCGAACATTTCTTAAAGACTATCTTTGGGTATTGAACACTTCTTAAAGACGAAAGACTCTTCAAGATTTGAATACTTTAAGGCTCTATGATTGAAGTTTCAACCTCGAGAACCTCAACCCTCGAGTAAGCAATTAGGTAAAAACTATCCTCTCTCCCTTTGATAACTTCATAGATATGAAATTTTGATTAAGAAAACAGCGATATACCGAAAAGAAAACCAAAAGAATATGCAATTACGAAAAAGATGAGCAACAAAGAGGGTTCTTGGCGGTATATATTCTTCATTTCCCATGGTTGAGGTGGAGAAATACAAACACAAATAATCATGGTGGGACCTATCTTTGCATAAAAAGATCATAGCATGGTCTTGGGCTCTACATTCCGTCGAGCAGAGTTAAATGTGTAGTACTTCCCTACACACGGCTCACACACACGCACATAGACCCAGCAGGCGCCCATGTATACATACCCCCTAGACCTAACTCGTTGAGTTGACCCATTCATGCTACCAAATGCCACAGAGAAAAAAGGCTAGCATAATATCTTAACAAACATAGACATCGTAATGTACACGTCCATACTAAAAGCGGGAAAAAGAAAATTAAAAAAAAAAAAGTTAATTAAGCATATGAACGTGTTACCACATAAGTAAACAGAGTTAGGTTACATTCTCCATTCCCGATCCCGCCCCAGTTCTTGTCTCAACTCGCAATTCAGTCAGATTAGAACTCAAGTTCTTGGATCGAATTTTGCAATTTTTTCTTCCATCTTTTTTAGTAAGAATAAATGATAGTTTGTTTTTATAATTGAATTAAAATGGATGGCCCACTTATCTTCTTGGGTGGTTCGCCACTTTTAAATATTTATTTATTGACGGAGTTTATAATAATCGGTTTGAACTAGTTATCTTATACTCAAGTTATTAAACACGTCTCATTGCCTATCAAACATTTAATAATAATAATAATAAAAGATAACAGTTAGGTAGCGGTATCGTAATTACAAGTAGGAAATTTAAATCCTATAACCTATAAACTAAATGTTCGGGCTACTAATTTATTGACCAACTTTTTTTAGCTTTATTTGTTGTTCGATGGTTACAAATTTTAGGTAGATACAATGCAGAGCATTTGTGATTTCTTTTAGCCAAAGATTAAGGTTTTTTTTGCAATTATACGTCCAGATTACATATTTAGAATCATTCAAACTTAACATGATCTATCTTAGATAGGGAGTGATTTGAATCTGTGTTCTTATCTTGAGATATTTGATCGACAAGATAATGTGAGTCTTATTTTTCCTTGGATTAATTTCGAATGGTTTTCAGGTTCTGGGATAGTGAGATCTAAAGGTTATTCTTCAATAAAGTTGTTGGGTCAAATTGCTGAGGGTTACAATCATTTGGGACGAGATCATATTGATTCCGAGATTTTAGGAGTTTGTATATCCATGAGGGTTTGACGAGAGTCCTTAGATCCAATTCGCTAGGGTTATCATATCTGTATCAGCTCAAACGCTAACAAATATTGTTCTTTTTAGATTTTTTCCTTTCGGGTTTCCCCTCAAGGTTTTTAAAACGAGTATAACAGAGAGGGATTTTCACTCTTATAAAGAATGCTTCGTTTTCTTCTCTAATCGATGTAGGATCTCACAATCCACCCTTTTTGGAGCTCAACGTCCTCTCTGTCCAATTGATGTGAGATCTCACAATATCACTTAAAAACTTAACTTTTGATACCGAACAAGTTGAGAGGAGCTGAAATGTAGCCATAATCGATCTTCCTTTGATTTGATCTAAACATCTTGAGAATCTTGAAAAAAGTCATAAGAGTTTAGTCTCGAAGTGGATTCATACCATTGTAAAGATTCGTTATTCCTAACAAAAAATAAGTAAACACGACTAATATATATTTGGATTCCGAGCGTAAAATGACCAAATACAAGGGTTTTGGATCAGATACCAAAACATAACAAAATCACATTGGTTTAAAAATACATAAAACTTTTCCTTCATTTATTCTCCGATGGTTACGACACGACAACATGGTCTACTAGCATTGCAGCTGGACTTAGCTACGACATCCTAACGAATGGTGCTACAGTCGGTACGTGGGTCGATCTTATAGGGAAGCTTGATGCCACACTTAGCCGGAAGAGCAGCAGCATTAGCAAGCGTTTGAGCATTATAAGAAACCCCCTTGACAAGCGATTCCAAGCATCCACACACGGCCTGTCGGTCAGCCGCTGTGCTTGCCAATTTATTCAGGTCCTGCACGCCACTGCAACATGTTGCAGACGGCGTCCCTCCACCAGTGACATATGATACGCACGCACCCAAGTCGCTGACCACCTGGTTGCATGTCACGGCCGCCTCGCTCACCCTTCCACCCATAATGATGCCACACACAAGCGCCACAACCAAACCCATCTTGACATTGATCATGCCACTACTCGCCATGGTGTTGCTCAAATCAAAGCTCTTTGGGGATTTAGTGCAAGAGTTTGAGCTTATGGGTTGGGGATTGTGGGGTTTATATAGAGAGGGAAAGTAATGTTGATGGGATTGGTAGGTTTTAAGGCCATAAATGCATGGCTTTGTTGGTTGGGTGATGCTTTTAATGTCACCTGCCACGTCGTGCAAGTTAAATACTTTGCTTTACGTAAAAAATCAACAAGAGAAGGCTCTGATACCAAATGATAAGAAATCACTACAAAGAAAGTAAGATTCGGATTATCTTGTTGATCGAATATGTGAGATCCCACATCGGTTGGAGAGGAGAATGAAACATTCTTTATAAAGGTGCAGAAACCTCGCGTTTTAAAAACCTTGAGGCGAACCTCAAAGAATAGCCTAAAATAAACAATATCAACTAACGGTGGACTTGGGCCGTTATAGAATATCTTAATGTAAGAACATTTTTTGAGATTCGAATAACTCCACAAATAGATTGATCATGTCAAGTTTGAATGATTCTAAACATGCGCAAACTAACTTAACTTTTGCCTAAAGGAAAACACTGTATTTTTCGGGTCTACTTTACAAAGACAACATACATACTCAAAACTCATAACCTTCTGTGAGTTGTTTAAGATTTGTAACTTTCATATCTTATGACCATAATTAGCCACAGTATGTATAATTTATGGTCATAATTAGTCAATAGAACGTAAATAAAAGTCTCTATCTGAATTATCATCCACCCAAAATTTGTAACCATTTAAGAATAAATGAAACTTGATTAAAGATCATTAATGTGAAAAAAAAAAAAAATAATAATAATAATAATAATAATAATAATAATAGTTATTATCTATACCAACAAAATACATCTCTTCTCGGTAACTCAATTATAAGAACTTTAAAACTAAGAATGACTGGAACCAATATTTTTTTTTTGTCGGTAACTGAATAAATATGTTAAAAAAGAAATTATCGAGATAATTAAATGCCGAATTCTAAACTAATTATAATGTATAGAGCTTGAAAAGGAAGTTTTTGGTCCAAATATGATTTGAATGTTACATAATTATTCATCTATTTTGGTGGTTTTAATTAATGGTTTGCCACTATTTAAAATACTGACTGCCCAACCTCCAACCCGTACCATCTCCATTAATGATAATATTTTAAATATATAATTATTAAGAAAGGTTAAAAAATAATTAATTATTACTATAGATAAAAATACATTTTCTTTTTTAATAATTCAATTAAAAAACATGTGAGCGATAACAAATCATATTAAAACGATCGTGTTAATTTATGAAAATAATTAGGTAACATGATCTGTATCGAGACAATCGTATATGAGTTCGGGAATAATTAAAAGATTTGGATGTTACATAATTATTCATCCATTTTCGTGGTTTTAATTAATATTTTGCCAATATTTTATTACTGCCCAACTAATCCGCCCTATCTAAGACCTATTTTATTTTACTTTTTAATTTTGTATTTAATAAATTTTTTTCGATATAAAAATATAAAAAAAATTAAACTTTAAATTTTATTTTGAATATATTTCTCGAAATTTTTATTTTAATTTATAATTAATCAACATAATTTTAAAAACTATGTGTATGATACGTTCTAATATGGTTTAAAATTTTAATAATATTTTAGTAACGGTTTGATTTTTATTATTTTTTTACTATAAATTTCATCTTTGTTAAAATGATTAAATTATTAATAAAACCTAAATTGTTACTCCTAAATTATTAATTTTACCAGAATCTCCTTGTCGTTACGTTCAAGGGTCAATCTCTGTTTTATTCAAGAAAATCTTTGCAAGCTTCCGTTACTTTTCGAGATGTCTACACCCTATAGAAATTACCTACCTAAAGTCTTCCCGTGATTCATATGTCTTAACACAATGAAGTTTTTCGAGATGGCTCGGGCCCTCTTCAACAAAGGCCCAAAGCCAATTCTAATGAACAATGTAGCTTTTTATATATATATATAATTCATTTTTCTTTTTATATCGGAATATAAAATTAAAGAAATTATTTATTTGGAGTGTAAATAAATGATTTCCGTCCATATCTACGATTAAAAATAATTAAAATTAAGTATAAAAATGTCAAATTAACTATTTTTTTTAAACTATAAAAACGTTAAAACCCCGCTCGGCCCATGAAAACTATATTTTTTTTGTCTCTTCCTATGAAATTTTTTAATAAACGGATAAATATTTCACATATTAATATCTGAAAAGTCGATAATTTATTCTAAATTTGTACGTAAGATAAACGATGCGAAATAGTAATTTTTTAATAATAAATATAAAATTAATATAAGTAATTAAAATAATAGTCTTTTGAGTAGATAAGACCTGCAGATAAGGAAAGGCTTAAAGCTAAGATTCCTTCAAAATTCTCCAAAAAGAAATGACCATTCACTTTCAATTTTTTATTGGTTCTATTCCATTTCTCTAAAGTAACCAAAACCCTAATTTTATTTTATCTTCTATTAAACGCTTCGACGCGAACGAATATATGAATCGAATAAATAATATTGTCGATAATACACGTGTCGTTTGTTGCCATGGTCGTCCCGAATATCTTAGAATTTAAATCTTCTTTTTTTATATTAACGTCTTTTTGCACAGTTTAAATATAAATTTGGTCCCTACACTCGTAGTTTATTAGAGTTATGTCTATACTTAATCATACGTTATCTATGTGATATCTCACATCATTCGAAGTGGGGAACGAAATATTCGTTATAAGGGTGTGAAAATCTCTGTTAGCGGTAGGCTTGGACTGTTACAAATGGTATTAGAGCTAGATACCGGACTTTACGTCAATAAGGCCGCTGGGACGCCATGGGGTGGGATTGTGAGATCTCATATCAGTTGGAGAGGAGAATGAATCATTTCTTATTGAGGACTTTTATAAATAGTATTAGAGCCAAAGACCAGACCGTGTGCCAGCAAGGACATTGGGCCCCCAAGATGGGTGGATTGTGAGATCCTACATTGGTTGGAGAGGAGAATGAAACATTCATTGTAAGGACGTGGAAACATCTCCATAATAGACGCGTTTTAAAATCGTGAGATTGACGGTGACATATAACAGACCAAAAGGGATAATGTCGGCTGACGGTGAGATTTTTTAAATATAGCTCTGAATTTTTTAGTTTATCCATTATCGATAATTCGGAGCAATTTTCGACTTTCGAGATGAGAAATTTAATATTTATTTGATGTACATGGTTTTGGTCAATGGTCCAAAGAGAATATTAATGTAAATATTAAAATCATGTTTTAGAAATAAATTATCTATAACCCATGGTATGTAAAGGAGAAGATAAGCCTTTTAATTTTAGGAATCTAAGTCTATTCAAGTTATTAAAATTAATCAAGTCATAACTTAAATTTCGGTACTAAATTAATGGAGCTATATATTTTCGATCATGAGATTAAAGGTGAGATTCCACGTCCGTTTGGGAGGAGAATGAAACATCTTTTATAAGAGTGTGGACGCGTTTTAAAAACCTTGAGCGGAAGTTCGGAAGAGAAGCCCAAAGAGGATAACATCCGCTAGCAGTGAGCTTGGGTCACTATAGTTGGTATTAGTGCTAGACATGAGCTATGTGCCAGCGAGGAGGCTGAGCCCTGAAGGGAGGTGGACATGAGCCAGTGTGGCAATAAGGACGTTGGGCCCCGAAAGGGGATGGATTTGGTGGGGGGTCTCACTTCGATTGAAGAAAGGAATGAGTGCCAGCAAGGACGTTGGGCTTTGAAAGGAGTGGATTGTGAGATCCCACCTAGGTTAGGGAGAAGAATAAAACACCCTTTAAGGTAGTGTGGCAACAAGGACACTGGCCCTGAAGCCTTGAAGGGGGTGGATTTGGTGGGGGGTCTCACATCTATTAAAGAAAAGAACGAGTACCAGCAACGACGTTGGGCCCTAAAGGTGGGTGGATTGTGAGATCCCACCTCGGTTAGAGAAGAGAATGAAACACAATTTAAGGCAGTGTGGCAACAAGGACACTGGCCCTGAAGCCCTGAAGGGGGTGGATTTGGTGGGAGGTCTCACATCGATTGAAGAAAAGAATAAGTGCCAGCAAGGACGCTAGGCCCTGAAGGGGGTGGATTGTGAGATCCCACATCGGTGAGGATACTGGGCCCTGAAGGGAGGTGGATTGTGAGATCCCACGTCGTTTTGGAAGAAGAATGAAACGCGCTTTATATTTTATAAAGGTGTGAAAACCTCTCTCTAGCAAACACGTTTTAACAAAGATCGTGAAATCTCACATCGGTGAGGATGCTGGACCCTCCACGTCGTTTTGGAAGGAGAATGAAACACCCTTCATATCTTATAAAACTGTGAAAACCTCTCCCTAGCAAACATGTTTTAACACACGCTTTTACAATAAATATTCATAGGGTCCGTATGTAAAGACAATATTTTAAATAGAAATATGAAGAAATTCATCATTTTACACACATGTTCACCTGTCAATACAAATATTCGAAATTATGTCGTCATTACAATTTTTGTTATTTTGTGAAAATTTAAAGACAAAAATAAAAATATTCGAAAATGAAATTAAAAAGAAATATATATATATAACACATCCTTATCGGAACCTACATATAGAAGATTCAAATTAAGTCGTATGGGAAAGGACGAGACCCTTTGTCTTTTAACCTCGAGAAATCATTTTCCTAAAATATCTAGAAAATATGTACATATCGAGCTTGACCTAGTTCATTAGTGATGATATTTTAATCTCTTTAGGTATGTTACTCTTAGGTCGAATCTCAATTTTAGACGGAATATCCATTCGATAAACATTAGATTTCATCTTAAATCCAATTGACGTGGAAACATGTGAGATCCCACATCAGTTTGAGAGAGGAACGAATCATTTCTTATAAAGGTGTGAAAATCTCTCCCTAATAGACGCGTTTTTAAAATTGTGAGGCTGACGGTAATACATAACAATGAATTAATATGAATTTTAATTTTGATACGATAATTCTTTGGAGAGATAAAAAAAAAAAAAAAAAAAAAAAAAATACAAAGTTGTGGTTTAGAAAAGATGTTGATGAACGAGAATATATTTGGTATCTCCCCTACAAAGTTGAAACTAAAAGGGATGACTTTTTTGCTCCTTTTATTTTGATATTTTCATAAATTTTTAACTTCCCGAAAAGATGATGTGAAAATCTCGAGGAGAACGAAATACCCTTATATGGAAACCTTTTCCTAATAGAAATGTTTTAAAAACTTTGAGGGGAGCCTCGAGAGGGAAAGCACAAAGAGACAATATCTGTTAGCGGTGGGCTTGGACCGTTATAAATGGTATCATAGCTAGACACCAGACGATGTGCTAGCGAGGAGGTTATTCCCTGAAGGGGGTAGACACGAGGCGGTGTGCCAGTAAGGACGCTAGTCTCTGAAGGAGGGTGGATTTGGTGGGGGTCCCACATCGATTGGAGAAAAAAACGAGTGTCAGCGAGGACGTTGGGCCCTAGAGGGGGTGGATTGTGAGAATCCCACGTTGGTTGGGGAGTAGAACAAAACATCTTTTATAAGAAGGGTGTGGAAACCTTTACCTTCGTAATAGACACATTTTATAAGTGTGTGAAAATCTTTCCCTCCCTAGTAGACGCGTTTTAAAAATCTCGAGGGAAAACCCAAAGACGATAACATTGATTGGAGAAAGAAGCGACATCGATTGGAGAAAGAAACGAGTGCCAGCGAGGACGTTGGGCCCTGAAGAGGGGTGAATTGTGAGAATCCCACATAATAGACCATTTTAAAAACCTTGAGGGAAAGCTCAAAAGACAATATTCGCTACCGGTGGGCGAATCTCTAAACTTTGCATAGATAATAAAATTTTGAGCAATTTGTAAGGCACGGTTTCTTCGTTACACGCCTCGTACGTCCATGTTGTTCCTTGAAAAATAACATTTCAAAAAGGGTCGAGTATTAAGAATACCTGTGTCAAACCTGCACTGAAAGACCTGAATTTAAACGGTATAAACATATGAATTATGTTTCTATAGACGAATGGACAACTAACTTGTGATATGAGTTGTACCAATTATTTGGTTGTGCATAAGTGAGAGTCCTACGAAATTTTACCCTAAAAAGTGAATCGACACCTAGTGAATACTGTCTAGCCTCACCCTTTATACCGCTTCATAAGATTAAATGTTTAATTGTCTCACTCTTGTAATTTATGTAAATGTTCGGGATCTTATAAAAAAAATATTTTAAAACTATAACGGAAAATTTTATGATTTTACATTGAAATATTCGTAAGATTATTCACATCAAAGCTACTTTAACACGAAACAATATTCTCGACTATCTCTATCTCTATAGTCTCTTTGCTTTAAAACGGCCTCATCACGCTCCAAATCTTACGGATTCCGTTACTTTTAAATATCATAGATTCTTGTCATACTTAATATGCCCTAGACGTTTGTTCATAACGACCTTGTAAAATAAATGCCATATTTCTTGGCTTAGCTCTTTTAGGTATGCAATCTTATACGAAATATACGTGGGCCAATCGTAATAAACTACCGTTACAGGACTTAGCTGGCGGCTCGTAAGTAGCTCCAACATAGTATCCTGATAATATCATTAACACGAGGAACTACCCGTGCTTGAACCACGTACAATATATGGGCCATGCATGCATGGTCGATGATCAACGTTATATGCATGAAACATCGATCTATACCATAAATAGTTAGATACGTTCATTCATAATCACCATACATGCCATGATGGATGACGGTCAATGACGTTATGGCGGTTTTTTATAACTACATTTTTCGGTCATGGTTGTCGGTCGTTTTTTTTGTTTTGGCTAAAAAATATTTATATATTTTAGTTTTAACAAAACATATTCATATATTATAAAAGTCAAATTGAAAATAAATGCAAATAAATGTGTTTATACTAATTATTGCAACCACTAGGTCAAACTATTATTTTCTAGTTGACTATTCTTAAGAATGTTCCAAATTTTATACCAATCATTTAAATTACTATAATTCTTAAATTATACTATTTTTTTTAAACAAATAATTCTGACACTAATTTTTAAGATTTTCTCGGTTTATTCGTGTAAGGGCCCGAGGCAACCGCTAGCAGATATTGTCCTCTTTGACCCATTATGTATCATTGTCAGCTTTACAGTTTTTAAAACGTGTCTGATCAGAAGAGGTTTCCACACCCTTATAAAAAATGTTTCGTTCCCTTTTTTCAATTGATGTAGAATCTTATAATCCAGCCGGGACCAACATCGTCACTAGCACGCCGCCCCATGTCTGATTCTAATACAATTTGTAATAGTCATAGGTTACGAAACTATTATTATATATATATATATATATATATATTAAATAAAAAATTGGAATTGAAAAATTATTTAAAAAAAAAAAAAACAAAACTAACACATAATAGAATTAGGGTGGAATTTAGGAAAATGCGTTTATTATTATTTTTATTTATTTTCCGCTGTTTTTTTTTTTTTTTTTTTTTTTTTTTTTTTTTGTTTTTTGATTTTATCATTTAAAAAAAAAAAATTGATTTTGCGATTTACTGCTATAAACTTGTTAATCACTTCGGATCCGCCCCCATCATCACCTGCTTCAGAGACTCTCCTCGTTTGCAATCGGTTTCATCCATCCTTCCGGCCGCCGTTAATCGGTTCTTATTCCATCTCGCCGTCTGGAAAATCGGTTGTCATAGGATCAAAATTCCACTCCAGATCACCACCATCACTTCCAAACTTCGATTTTCTCTCCTAATTTGCACCACCATGGTTGCACCATCGATTTCTGCTGCGCCGGCCTCCGGAACCGTCGGCCGATGTCGGCTGTGACCAAGTCAGGTTTCGTATCGTCGCTGAAGCTTTAGTTCTTTCATGGGCGATCTTCGGTTTTGGTCGCTTGAACAAAATGGTGCCGTAGCAGAAGACAAACCGTCCTCTTCCTCATCGTTTTCATCGTTGCTCCCGTCGAATCCGGAGGCTATTGATGCTGATTACTGGCGGAGAGCCGAGGAAGTCACGCAGGCTATAATCTGGCAGGTTCAGCCTACTGTCGTATCGGAAAGGAGAAGGGAAGCGGTTATAGATTACGTGCAAAGACTCCTTAGAGGTCATCTTCAATGCGAGGTGAGCTTGCAGTTTTATGTAATATGTGCATCGCAATCTTAATCGCCACACTTCGTACTTTTAATTTCTTCACTAGTAGTTTGAGAATTCTGGAATTTTTATATCAGTGTTTACAATTAATGATGTTGTGAGTATTACGGCTAAGCATTAGCTTTCTTCATGAAAATTAATCTGGACAGTGTTTGCAATGTTTCTCTTTTGTTGAAGTAGCAATAGCACATAGGAAACAGTGTTATGATTCAACGCTGGGATTTTATCCCAATTTGTGCTTCCGTTCATTGTTTTTCAAGTGCTCGAAGGTTGTATGCATTCCTATGCGTTGAGTTAATGCTGATTGTAATCCAATCTGTGCCGCCTATATTGACGAATGAAAGGTGGAAATATTGGTTTAAACTACATGGCTGTATTGCAGTAGACGTGGTTTTAGGTCATGATTTTCAATCATGCAAGTTTTTTTTGCTCTGTCTCTCTCCAATGGTATATTTTCTTTTTTTCTTTTTTTGGTAAGAGACGAGGCTTTTAATTGGATGAACAATTTTCGACGTGGTTGTTTGGTTTCATCTTCACATATTTTTGTCAAATATATTACTCCATTGATTAATCAGGCATGGCCTTGTGGAAAGGTTTACTTTTTATACTAGATTACCTAATGTTGTGCATTTGTACTTTTGGCGAAGGTCAATCCAATTTCAACTGAAATCAACATCGACCTGCTACTTTCTTCATCTTCTATTAATTAGTTTATTTTATTAGTTTTATTAATTTTTATTTTTATGAGAAATAGATCTTTCATTAGTTTGATGAAATATACAGAAATATGGGATAATGTTTATCTACTTTCAAGATACCTAGTTTACTTTGTGCCTGTGGGTACCCATTTCCCCCTTATGATACCATATTAAGTAATAATATTCAGTTCCATAAACTCTATATATGCACTTCCAACAAAGGATAATATCCTTGATAGCTTAGCAGTTTTGGGTTTTCAAGAACATCTGATATGGGAGTTCGTGATGCTAGATTTTTCAAGAAATATGAGAAATAAATGGACAAGTGGTCCTGTGAAAACATTTAAATTGAGGCAGTCACCGATGCTTGATGATTTTCAATATAAATTTGAAGTTGTAATGTATGGGTTCTTGAGAACCATGATTTAGATAAGCGGATGGTACTTTTGACAAGTCCAAACATTTGTAGTGGATATTAGTGTTTTTGGAAATTTACTGATACACTAATCTTATGGTTTTATTTTTCCCTTCAATCTGCGACTACTTATTGGTGTACCTGCTATGGTTGTATTCAATGACTGTGGCTTGCCTTTGTAAACTAGTTTCAATGGCTGTGTTGCGAAAGCATTGTACAAGTTGAATCTTGTAAGTTAGTGTATGGTGTAATTCTAATATCATGGGGTCCATTAAAGTGTCTGGCATTGGCCTTGAATGTAGTTGGGCGGAGGCAAAAACCTTCGCTTTCTTTTGGTTTTAATCACGTCCAGATGTTCACTATTGGCCTGGAAGCTATATGCATTTCTACCATTTTTCTTCTAGAAGCTTGTCATCACATTCTGAAAATTGGATTGAAATTACAGATTTAATTGCAGATTTCTCACTAATTTATGATGGTACAGGTTTTCCCATTTGGGTCAGTGCCATTAAAGACCTACTTGCCTGATGGAGATATTGATTTGACGGCCCTTGTGGGTTCAAATTTAGAGGACGCTTTGGCCAGTGATGTATGTTCGGTCCTCAATAGTGAAGAACAGAATGGGGCAGCTGAGTTTGTTGTAAAGGATGTGCAATTAATTCGAGCTGAGGTCCTGGCTTTAAATATTCTTTTCTTCTCTTTTAGAAGCTATTCTGCTTGCAAACTATGCAAACTTTTTTAGTTACCACCAATGAGCTCAAGACATCTCTTCTTACAGTAGATGTTTGAAATTTGGTTCTTCGTGGTCATTTTCCCATTTTTTGATGGATGGCTCATGCTAATTGCTATGGTATCCTAGAATCCTAATTCTTGATTTCAGTTGGCAATAGGTCTTGGTAACGTAAAAAGAAAAGAAGATATAGGCAATAATTATAATATTTTGAAGGAATTGACTGAAGCTAGACAATTTTTATATCTTTTATCGTTACTACTAGTTTTTCTCATGTACTTCTTCCTGAAGTCTTGCATATCTCTGGAACTTCTGAGATTTATTGCAGGTTATTGTTGCCTTTCGTATAATGTGTGTTTTGGTAGAGTTCGAAACCTTGATTTCTGAAAATGACTTAGAGTTCCTGTTTCCAAGTCTTAATTTTCCATTTCTGTTGACATTGTCTTATGTATGGACATTGTCTCTATAACTTCCCTGGGCCTTCCAATGAATCATTTTCCTCTGTATTGCTTGTGATTTGTTAGTTTATCTGTGAATCAATGACAACCTGGCTGATGAAACTGAAATTTTCTTACAGGTGGCTATTATGCCTAGTATATTTTTTGGATAATTTTACAGGTGGTTGAACTATTTATGAACGAGTCTAATGAGTGATCTTTTGTGATTACACGCTGTGAATTGTGTTTACTTTATATTTGTTGTTTGTGTAGTATTGCAGAGTGCTACATGATCTTCTTGCAGTTAATATAATAGAGCCTGATATGTTTTTTCATGTAATGTTTGATTTCTTAGAGTGTTCTGTTTGCAGGTTAAGCTTGTAAAATGCCTTGTACAGAATATAGTTGTTGATATTTCGTTCAATCAATTGGGAGGGCTTTCCACCTTGTGCTTCCTTGAGAAGGTATATATTTTTTTTAATTTTTAATTTTTTTTTTTTTAGTGAACTACATGCCTATGTTTAGATTAAGTTGCACATGTATGAATTGGTGCATATATATCAACGATTGCATAATTCTGTAGTAACCTACCTTTTGATTATCCTGTTTACTTCATATGGTTCCGAACTCGATCATGGTTCTTGGTATCACTTAAAGCAAATTTCTAAATTGTAGAGCTTACTGATATCTTGATTCCACAGCCCGATGGATCATTCTTCCATCTTCAATTGGTTTATTTCTTTGTGTGATTTAAAGCAAAAATGAAAATCTTGGGGATCGTGGTCGATCATTCTTCCATTCTTTTCTTGGCCCATAACTTTCCCTCTCTTCTAACCTTCATAATATATATTTTGAATTTGGATCACTTGTTTCTGCCGTAAGATATTTTTTTGTCCCTCTTATACACACACACACACACACACACGCACATATGCCCTTGTATTAACAAATATATTTATCACAGAACCATCCAATTTTCTTTTATTTTCAGTCTTCAATAATATTTTTCTATTGTACGAAATGCAAATTTTTTATTTGGTAGTTATACATGTACATACATAAATTGGTAGTTCGTATCTTAAATAACCTAGTTTCAAGTTTCGTTTAGAAGTTCACAATATTTCTACAAGTATTCAAGATTTGCCTGGAATATTCTTTGATTTCCAAATATGTGGGGAGATATTCGTAACTCTTGTATTGACATTGATATCAACATTTGCATCATTGATCCAAAGTAAATGAATCAGGAAATTTTGGCGTTCGTCTTATTTTTGTATTTTCTTGAAGTACTTAAACTTTAAATCTGTATGGGAATTCTTTGTTTCCCACTCTTTACTAGTAGTTTATCAAGATACTATGACTTAAAGTTGTCTGTAGAAGAACAAATAATGTTGGGGAGAATTTTTGTTCTATAAAGAATAAACACGACAGTGAGTGTGAATACTTTTGAGAGTCTTGGCCTTAGACTACGCCTGCCTTTCTCCTGCGCTTGCACACATTTGCATAGATAATAGCATGTGGTTGACTTGTCTTTGGCCCATGCATCCTTTACCAGATTGGCTGTAACTGGCCATCCTTTTGGATCAAATTACACACTTTTTTAAAATAATTGACCAAATGTTTTTTTAAAAATAGCTTTGCACCAGAGGTTCTTTTTCATTTAACATGATTCACCAAACGGTTGCTCACTGGTTCTAATTGACTTTCTTTTATAAAATGTTGGGATCAAAACTTCTGCCTCTCTTCTTCTACATGTAAAAATGGCATAGCATAATGATGGTTTTAGTCCTACTATCTCTGACAGATTGATCGTCGTATTGGCAAAGATAATCTTTTTAAGCGCAGCATTATACTGATTAAAGCTTGGTGCTATTATGAGAGCCGTATTCTTGGAGCTCATCATGGCTTGATATCAACATATGCTTTGGAGACTTTGGTTCTATATATTTTTCATCTCTTCCATTCGGCCTTAAATGGTCCTCTAGAGGTAAGTAGTTTGAGGAGCTACTCTTCTTTAACTCCTTCCTTCGAATATATATGTATATATAGGTCTTGCACATGCTTTGTATATAACCATTGTATCATACATGTAAACTTTCAGGTGCTGTACAAGTTTCTAGACTATTTTAGCAAATTTGATTGGGATAATTACTGCATAAGCTTGAATGGTCCAGTTCGGCTATCCTCACTACCAGAGTTTGTTGGTGAGCGGCTTCTTTTGGCATACCTGAACCTTTTGAAGTACCTACATGCCTTCTATTCGGAGTTCTAAATGTTTTTGCATTCTTCTGGCAGTTGAGACACCTGAAAATGGTGGGGGTGATCTGTTGCTTGGCGCTGATTTTCTTAACAACTGTTTAGAAAGGTTGTCAGTGCCTGCAAGGGGGAACGAGGCAAACTCAAGGGCATTTCCCATAAAGCATCTCAACATTGTTGATCCACTGAAAGAAAATAACAACCTTGGTCGCAGTGTTAGCAAAGGCAAGCAACTATTCTCCTATATCTGGTTTGATTGTCTGCCATTTTTTTTTCCATCTATTAAGATGTGATCAGGTTATCCTAAAACTATGGTGAAGTGTTTTATCTTTGTGAAGAGCTATTATCTTTTCAATAATTTAGAAATTACTCGTAGCTTTAAGTTCCTTGATCATGCACACTAGACGGGGAGTGGTCTCTTATTATGACATGGAGTAATAAATGTTTATTATGGAAATAAGTTATAATAACACGACTAAATCCTAAGTCTTATGCTTACTCTGTCTTGATCTTTAGACATCCGAATGATATCTGAAATGTATAACTTTGTTTTTAAAAAACCATTTTGGTGCTTAATTTTCTAATTTCGTTTAACCAAAACCTGTTGAAAATGCCTTTAATTCGTTGTCTCCACTGACAAATCGTTGAAGCAACAAATTAAGTGTCCAATCATGATAAGGGGCTCAAGGGCATTTCCCATAGAAATACAGATCAAGTGTAGTTCTTTGGTGGATGAGCTCCTTTATCCGTTCTATTGTGATATGGGGCGCCTCTTGTGGCTTTCGGGGGTTTGCATGATTTTATGGGGCCGTGAGAGGAACAATAGAATTATAGAGGAGTTAGAGAGGTCTAAGGAGGATATGTGTGATTCCTTGGCAGATTTCACGTCTCTTTGGACTTCCCTTACATTTTATTTTGAATGATTGAAGCCCCTTCTTATCTTGGTTTGACTTCCTTCTGATTGGAGCTTTCCTTTTTGCATGCCTCTTGTATTCTTTTGTTCTCAATGAAAGTTTAGATATTCATTAAAAAAAATCAAAATTTAGTGTCCAAGTTTTGAACTGAATCTAGGTTGCTATTAGTATGATGGTTGGAAAATTGACTGTAAGGACTAAAGCAAACTTTTATGTGAAGTATACAGACTAAACTTGAATATTTAAATACTAAGGGATCAAAATAAAAGATTTGGGAGTTGGATAGAATGGAATTAGGATAAAAGTTCAGACTAGAATGGGATTTAAACCTTGGAGATGATCCAATCTAGTTAACAACTAGCTTTTTGTGTCCTAGGTGATACCCCTTAAAATATTTGACAGCCACTCCATAACGTGCAGGAAACTTCTACAGGATTAGAAGTGCTTTCAGTTTTGGTGCCCGGAAGCTAGGGTTCATCCTTTCCCGTCCTGAAGAAAATATAGTGGATGAAGTTTGCAACTTTTTTTTTAATACATTGGATAGGCACGGAGGTGGGCAGCGGCCTGATGTCCAAGATTCTGTTCCAGTGTCTGGAGGCTATGAATCTTGTGCAGCTTTACTCGCATCTGGTACAGAGGCCCAAGAAGAAACCAATAATAGTAATTCAGGCTCTGTGTGTGACAGTGAAACTACTGGGGAATATAGCTGGAGTCGGGAAATATCAACGCATGGGGTAAATGGCAATGATAAGGCATCAGGTAAATATGATCACATTGGCAGTATCATGACTGAATCATCTCGAAGAAGATCGGTCCAAGTGGGACCATTATCAGTTCCTTCAGGTGTTGATAGTCTTGCAAATGCCATTGGTGTTTCAGATTATCGTCTCTCTGGGGATGCAAATGATCTTGCTAGTCTGAGAATTGAAGGTGTTACTATTTCTCACGATGCAAATAAGTCATCCCCTTCAAGTTTTGGGGAGGGTATACTGCCATTAGGTCATCAATCCCATCGTGCTCCTCATCGTTATTGCTCAAGACCGATCATGGAAAATGGGGAGATAAAAGACGAACACACAAATAAATCTACTCCAGAGAACTCTGAGTTAATGGAAAAGGACTCATCTTGCCGGCATCTGCAATCACCTACTGTGGCAACAGTGTCTTCTGCACAAGTTAAGCAGGATGAGAACCACATGATTGATGACGACGACGTGGCAAACAAATCTGAAACAAAACAATGTTCTCCATCTTCAAATTCATTTTCTTTCTCATCTGAAGACTTTTATCCTCGTTCTTGTCGTTATCGGTTCCTGACTAGACCTCCAGAAACTAATGCTTTGTCAGATCTTAATGGTGATTATGAAAGTCATTTCAACAGTTTGCAAATTGGCCGGTGGTACTACGATTATGCCTCGAGTGCGCCCCTTTCGCCTATTCCTCCACCTTTGCCTTCGCAATATCCAAGCAAGAATGCATGGGATATAATTCGACGCTCAGTGCAGGTAAAGCAGAATCCATTTGCCCAGATAAACAGTAATGGACTTATTCCAAGAACAGCATTCTATCCCATACGATCACCAATATTAACAGGGGGTGCAACATTGGGTATGGAAGAGATGCCGAAGCCACGAGGAACCGGGACATACTTTCCCAACATGGTATGCTCCTCATATTAACTTCCAATATGTGCTATTTTAAAATTTAAATTGAAATTGGTGGCAAATACTTGAGAACTGCTAATAACGTGTGCATTGTTTGGGTTGTTGAAGATTTTGTTTCTTTCTCGTCATTGAGTATTTTTCTCTTTCCAGAACCATTACAGAGACAGACCACCATCAGCCAGGGGAAGGAACCAAGTGCCAGTGAGGTCACCTCGAAACAACGGCCAATCACTGACCCCCTTGGAAACAACTGTGCCTGAGAAAAGTGGTCAAGACTTGCACCAAGTACCAACTGCCAATCATGGTGGTGGTATATTGACTTCCTCTGGATCTCCTGTAAGGAGAGCTAACCATAATGGTAATGTTGCAATGCCTCGGCCAGACAGAGCTGTAGAATTCGGGTCATTTGGGCATCTTCAATTAGAGTCACCCGGAGATTGCAGCGGGGAACCTAGTCAAGTATCTGCACTCTTACAAAACCCCGCAGCAGTTTTGAATGTATCAAGTCCCAAGATGCAGAAAGCCAAACAGACGTCGATTACCGACCAAGATAGGTACAAACACTTCATAATCCTTCCAGGTACTTACAAGAGATTTTACATGGGACTTATTAAACTGTTTAAAACTTTTGTGTTTTCTTCTGGATATGTAGGCTCTCTGTTCATATGCAATCATACGAGTTAAAAGATGAAGAGGATTTCCCACCCTTATCCAACTGACACGAATGGGAAATGGAGCTTTTATTTATTTGGTTAGTCAGTATGAAACTGAGTAGGAAGAAAACTGTAGTAGTTGCTAACAAACTGAACCAAGCGAGACTCGTTGACAACGGTTTCCTCCTCGACCCTCCCATCTCTGCAATTTAGATGTTCTGTTCTATTTGTAGCTCAAAAATTATTTTGTAAATTCTACCAATTTATTTTGCTTGATAGTTGTGTTTTACACCAAAAAAAGAGTTTTTTTTTTTCTTTCCTTTTCCCTAGTGAACTTAGGATGCCTGTAACAATGGAAGCACAGACTATATTTTGTTGCCTATGTTTGTTGTAAGTCAAAAGGCTTGCTTTTGGAGCCAATCTCTGTACTCTGCCTTAACCAACACCATGCATTAGCACAGCAGTGTTAATTGCGCTCTATGTGCCTTGGTTATCTTGTGTTTTTTTGGCCAATTTTGATATGGCTGTGCTGCATTTTCTTCTCATTTTCATGTGAAGGAGGCCTTTTGGGCTTTGTAAATGAAAATAACTCCTTGGAAAGAGGCTTGGGCTGGTTTCTTTTAGATATTCAATCTAACAAGAGTTGATATACATGAAATCATGGTTCATTTTTGGTTTGTCTTGTAATTCTTTTATAACAATTTAGTCCTTTTATGGTTTAGTTGGCTCTTTCCTCAAAATTTAGATTTAAGTCTTAGAGATGCATGTCAAGCGCCCTTAAACCATCTGATATTCAAAGCCCTCCCAATTGATTGAAGGAAATATCAACAATTGTATTATGTACAAACAAGGCATTTTACAAGCTTAACCTGCAAACAAAACACTCTTAAGACATCAACCACAGAGTCATTCCATACAATTTCTACTTTGGAGCCGTTATGATGGGAGATACACTTCCTCGTGATTCACTACTAACCTCGATATTCTCACCTGGTCAGTCTCGACTTGGACTAAATCATCTTGTTTCTATGGAAGAATGTTATTGAAGAAGAAAACTGATGTATTGGTTCACTATGCGTCTGTCTTGGTACACCTCGTAAAAGGCATGCTTTAGAATTTCTCCCGTTGTTCAAGAGATCTTCACAAGTCGCAAGATTTACTTGTGTTAGAGATGAAGTAAAGAAAATTTTGTGAAGGAAGTTTCATATCATTAGAATGTATCTAATAGATTTGTTTATCATGATCCCTAGGATGCGGGGTGAACGCCACCATCTGTATAACTAGTCCATTTCATACTTAGCCAACCGAGAGAAATAAATTTCTCCTTTTTCCTCCCTTATTCCCTCCTTAAACGAAAGTTTGAACGGGACTAGTCTTTCTAAGGTTCTAGTTCTGTTTGTTAAATGAACATCTCTATATAATTAGACGTGTCTAGAAAATATCTCAACCTATAAACACTTCATTCTCGACCGTATACTATGAAATATCTATTCAACATGTAACCAAATCAATCCTTTCAAGTTAACGATGAGCATTAAATTCATAATTAAAAGACCAGAATAAAGATATATTCTCATTTAATTTTTTTATAGTTAAGATGTAACATTCTAAGGCTCCACACATAAATCTTTATATTAATCGGTGTTATCAAATTTTAAAATGAACTAATTTGGTCTCATATGAAAAAGGAATGAAATGAGTGCTTTTCAATAAAGATTTCGAAAGCAAACTATAATAATTTTTCCTAAAGCATTTTATTCCTCCACCAAACTAAATACAATAAATAAATATACACATATATTTTTAAAAAACTATGGCGTAATATTAAAATAAGATTTTTCCATTTCAAATGCGATCAATCATAAAATACCTCGCTAATTTACTCTACTTTAAGTACGATAAAGGAAGAATCAGCGTCAGAAGCGAGATTCACCGGTATAAAAAAAATTATAAGCGATTCAGCTGATGGCTTGATTAGATGAATAGTATTATCCAAGATGGTGTGTGCTTCATTGCCCCTGTAGGTGTCATGTATATGAATGATATGTGATGTTATGCTATGATAAACTATGTCATATATAAAAGTTATGTTAGGATAAGCTATACTGCGATGTGATCATGTCATGTTGTATAAAATTGTTATAAAATTGATAATTTACGAGGTATAAACCTCCATAGATCATACCATGAAAGTTATGCTATGTATGAAAGAATGTACAGGAGCTATGTACGCATAATTCACATACTTGTTATGTTACAGATGAGTGGAGGTTTGTCTTGCATTATAAATTATGTCATGAATATAAGTTATAGGGTCTTCATGCATATTTGTGTGTCATATGCATCGGGATACTTCCTAACTATAATAAGTACGAACACATGCATTTTAGTTATGATTTACGATATTTAAGTTCGTCATGATGTTATGCAAGTCATTTTCCTCCGTGATGTTCGACAAGAGTCTATTAGTGAGCGCTAGTTCGACGAGATAGGCCCAGAGGGTGTGCGAGCCCTCCTAGTGGGCCCATGCTTGTACGCTCGAGTCATGTATAAAGAAATACTACACATCCAACCTTGCCCGAGAAAGCTGCCTAAGGTCGTGCTATGATATGTTAAAATGATAGATCTCACCATATCGCATGTGTTTGTATTTCCTTACTCCAATAATGGGTTACTTACTGATTATTTATAAAAATACTCAAGTCACGTACTACTCTTACCTTTCAAATAAAGGTAAGACACCCATATACGAATGACAGCTGCGTCATGATGAAAGTCATGGAACCAATGTTATGGTAGTTGCATTCTGTCTATTTTGTTGCTCTTAATGTTATTTATTTAAAACTTTTATTATGAACGTTTATTTTTTAAATATTTTAAATGAACGTTTCTATACTTAATAGACATGTCATGCATGTAATGACGACCTTATTCTTAATAATAAAAATTTTGAGTCGTTACAAACATTATACTATATTTTTGAATCGAGTATCAGATACGGTTTCTTTGAAAAGGGTGTGATACCACTATCTACAAAACCGAACCCGAACGTGGAAGGATGAGGCTAATCTTATCTTTACACTAATCCAAACTCCTCATAAAAGTTCAAATGCTTTTCATAGTCCATACATTTTATGAAACTTTAATTTGAAGAAAATGACAAAAATTATTATTTAATAATAAAAAATATATATATATATATATATTATTACTTAACAAAGCGGCGTCGTATGCAACAGGTTATGGCCCAAAATATTAATTTCGTCCTTTCTACGTCGTTTAAATAAATAAATAAATTAGAGGCATGGGGAAATTTTGTAATAATAGAGAAATTCAGGGATGTAATTTTAATTTACAAAAATAAAGCAAAAGGACAAAAGAGCAAATAAAAATAAGATTATTACCAAAAGGGCACCCGTGCACAGCGACGGCTCTAGAGATTTTCCGAAAGATTCTTGTGTCCCCCTCACCCACACGTGCTGTCGTCACCGATCAATTCTTGTCGCACCGTCATTGGTCGGTCACCGAATTCCTTCTCCACCTCATATATTTTATTTTTCACTATTTACATGCATCCATTTCTTTAACAATATGGCTTATTCTTCGTCTTTATATTATTATTGTTTTGTCCACAAACAAAAGGGAATCATCATTTATATATTGGTAATTTGGATGCATTAGGAGGAGAAAATAGCTTTGTTTTCTTTTCCATTTTGCATTAATCGGTTCGATACCTGATCTATATGTCGTGTCGTATCAGTGGCTTATCGATTAGGGATTTTTTTTTTCTTTCGTTTTAGTGTATTTCCCGCTCTGGGTCGGAGATCGATCCTACATCAAGCTATTTGAAATGCTAATTTGGTCATCTTTCTTAGTCGGTATATAACTTTTTCGCTGATTTGTAAACAATTTTCTCGTTAGACATAGAAGAAGTATTAATCTAAATAAACTACGAGCTCGGGAAATGATTTTTTAATTTTTTTTTTTATCAAAATTATTTTGAGAGTTCTTTTACAAAAAGTTATGATATTGAAAATGAAAAATAAATTTAACCATTTACAACTTAGAATATCATCATTGCTTTTTTGACAAATTTGGTGTGTTGCAAATAATCAACTTACTAATGATGATTTAATTGAAAATAACGTTTTTAATTAAATATTTGAATTAATTTTGAAGTAAATTATAGAAAATATTTTTATTATAAAGTCGTCTCGTTTTAATAAAACTGGGTGATTGGATGATTGTGTTCGTGATAATTAAGTGAACTAGAATATAAATCATGTGCCAATATTTTGACGTTCTTACTAGATTTACAACGAGTCGCTAGAAATCTTGCAATCTCAATCACTCATCCACTTTGTGCACTATTGTGTGGTTGTCTTAGATCATCGTTGTTCATATGGACTCGCCCATGAATCAACTAGCGATTCTTCGATTTGACCCTCGATTCTTTGATTTTTTGTGGAATTTTTGCTCAAGATCACTAAGCATTGGTGGAAGTACTATTAATCAGTAGGCGTAACGTAATCGTCATCATGTCTCAGCTCCTACCATTAAAACGCTTTCTTGTCTGATGATAGAAGGAGGTAATAAAGAGGGGAAGACTAAAACGCTGGCTAGCTAATAGGGGGAGCAGTGTAATAGAGTCTTCAGGAATCTGTCAATAGAAAAGATAAAGAACATTCTAAAACCAATAATTCCCTAGTCTCGTCTATATCCTATTGCTATTATAGTTGGGACTGAATCTGACGGGGGAAAGACATCGAGATTGGAATTCTAAAAAGCCAGTCTATGGCCCCAGGGCGATGAAAACGATTGAGAATGGCAAGAGGATCGAAACACTAACGACGAGGTGTCAACGGGGGTAGCTCAAGAAGCGCTGCCAAAGGCACCAGCACCAGCACCAGCGAAAGTTCCACACCGCAAGAAATCCGTATAAATAGACTGTTTGACTTAGTGTTCGTATCAAACTCTAGTGTTTATGCCATAGTGAATCATTGTGAAACGCTAGAGAAGAAAGGGAGGAGAATGTCTCGGGAACGCTAGTCTATGTGAAGTTGAAGACCAATCCACCTTGGTTTAGTTTAGTTCAGGGTGTGTCTCAACCCATTTCAACATTCAAAAATTAGGTCGGTTGAGATGTATTCCTTAAAATCTCGTAATTAATTATTTAATTTTTAATAAGAACATTGATAAATTTATTTGCAATGTAATCTAGACAACATATGGGAGGATCATGTTTAACGAATAACCTAAATGGTCTATTGTATAGGAATAAATTTGCGCGTCTTATATGAGTAATACTATGAATACGACCCACTTGATAATTGTTACATAAGATTTGATTCAAATTATGGGATGATCGTATGCAACTTGATCTTAATTCTGAGTGAGTTATGAATTCCTACGTGTGAGGGTTTATCCTTTGATTTGCATGAGCGAGACCAGCTTTTGTAGCCAATTTAATATGACTACCATTTCCGGGACTTAACCAAACAGGAAGTTGGGAACATAATCTTACAAGATGGAATTCACTCGTTGCCATATATAGCAAGTGGACGAGTAGGAGGCCCCGTCAGATAATCATTAGTACTTTAGGGATAAGATATAGTTACAAGAGTAAAAAGAACATCTGACCAAATTGTAATTATGAACAACTAGTAAATGATGACTTATTTGTAATGATTAATTAATAATCCTATTTTTCTTATAAAATAGAGACGTCACTAATAACATGTCTAACATATGCGGAAATTCATTTAGAACAATAACACGTAAGTGTTGCCATGAACTTGAACGTTTGTAACATTCATTTAAAATAAACGTATAATGATATTGACCATAATAGCGAAAATAGAATTTTGAGAGGAATGAAAACACCATGATCTAGCCTAAGGGCTACAACGTTAAATGTAAGGTGACTACCCTAACTTCATTCTCATGACCTCCATAACGACACTGTCATATATACAAGGGCGACTTACCTTTATTTGAAAAAGAAGTAACATATGGCTTGAGCTTTTAAGGGAATACTCAATAAGTAGTCCCACTATTAGGGCCGAGAAATGCAATTACATGCATCCTCTCTACCTTTCAGTTTGGGCGAAATTAGGTGTGTATTACATCTCTACTCATGGTCCACACGCATACGGATCCATCAGTTGGGCTCGTATACGTACCCCATAGGCCTAACCTTCAGATAGTGCACACTCATGCTACCAAAGCTAAGAAGGAAAAGGAGCCCACATAATATCATGACGTACAGAAATATCATAATGTATGCGTTCGTACTAATCACAACAAGGAAGTATCTCGACGCACGTGATACACACAATGCATAAGACCTCATAGTATCAAATTATGATATATATTTATGAGGTAAGTCATGCCTCCATTCTTTTCATGACATAGCATTCCTATGAGACATGCATACGTATACTAAACATAAATACATGATACATGCTTCCTATACCAAACATATCTCTCATGATTAACATATATGGTTTATCAATATCTCATAGGAATAGGGTGAACATGCTGACATCAACCGTACATGATATATGGAGGTTCAAGCAGCATACAACATTGATATCACAACGTAATTTCATAACATATCATAATCATACCACAATATAATATGAGAGCATAACTTACATCATAACATAAACGACACACATCATACGATCATAATATATGACATGTGTAGGAGTCACAGGACAACATACAAATCATCCATTCAAGCTCATGGGCGTCCATTTGTAGAACCATTTACTTGGTTAGTCTAAGCCGAAGTCACTACTCCTTAAAATTTAATTCTACCTAATGAATCTCACAATCATAACTTAGAATTCTACTGATGAATCTAATTGAATAAAACAATAAACTTAGCTCCATGTAATTTAAATTGACTAAACATTAGTCATATTGACCTCAAACGCTTCTGAAAAATATCATAACGACTCCCGTAAGTAAAATATGGTAGAAAAAGATCCAAACGTATCAAACCTAAGTTGGATTAGCCAAGAAGCCAAGCTGGAGCCGTCAGAATATGAATTCTCTAACCAGCTCTGAATCGCTAAAGTAAGATGAAATTGAACAATCGTTGTGACTCAATAAGTCGAGGGATTTCTCTAAAAATAAGAATGTTAATGAATGCTTTCTAAAAGTCGGAATATTTTTTAAATATTTGAAAGTACTAAGTAAAACTTTTGAGTGAAAAAATGAAGATAGAAATAAATTTTCTCAAAGACATATCGTAGGAAGCTGTTAGTACAACCTAAAACCAACGAGGGTCATGAGCTAGCTTGCTTGGAGACATGGTCCAAGGACATGCACGAGTTCGTAGGTGTGGGTTCCATGCATACAAGTGATTCCTCACCACAATTCTAACATTTTATTTGTATTATTTTTTCAGCTGTTTCAACGTTCAAAACTCAAATATCTAATGGGTCGATTCAAACATAAACGTTTATCTATAATAGCTATGGTAGAGTAAAAAAGTCGACACCAGGGTAAGCTAAAACGGTAGGTTGAAAAACGATAATATTAATGAGATGGACAACTCGAGCTATACAAGACAAAGAACTGCTCGCTTTCTCTCAACCACAAGTGAATTTAATTATGTCGTGATTGACATTCCTACGGTCTCGTAAGGGCCTCCTATGAGTAGGGTAGGACAAGATACGAGCAAATAAAAAAAATAAAAATAAAAAAGTGGTGTTGTTTGAGGAGGGTATGGAGCAAACAGAGAAATCATAATAAAGAAAAACAAAAGCTTAGGGATACTATTGGAAAATACTGTTTCGATGATATTAATAATTCATGTTTTTTTGGACATGTATGGTTCCAAATTCCAACACAAACATACTTGAAAGGACCAAAGATTTGTGTGCAACTCCAATTATTGAGCTTTTTCATGGCTTTTAAAGTAAACCAATTAAAAAAAATTAAAGAAAATTAGGGCAAAAAACTATAATATATAGTTAGCTGAAATGATTGATTTGATTTGGATGATGATTTAATTTTATCACTACATAAGCCATAATAACTTTATTAGATAAATGAAACGGTGCTAGAAAATAATACTATGGTTCCTTTGTAGACGTGTCTTAAAATCGTGAGGTTGATGCTCACGGTGATACATAATAGGCTAAAAAGAACAATATATGCTAATGGCGGGTTTGGAGTGTTACAAATGATATTAGAGCCAGACATTGAGCGGTGTGCTAGTGAGGACGCTGGGCTCCTAAGGGGTAAATTGTGAGATCTACATCGGTTGGGGGAAGGGAACAAAACATTCCTGATAAGTGTGTAGAAACCTCTCCCTAGTAGACACGTTTTAAAATCGTGAGGCTGATGGCGATACGTTATGGGCCAAAGCGGACAATATTTGCTATCAGTGGGTTTTAGTTGATACAGTAATCGAGACCACATATGAATGAGAGTGAACTTAAGAATATGATTCTCGAGAAAAGACTTATAAGAATTGAAGTTATTATCCACTTTTTTAGGGTTCAACCGTAGAAACTCTAAAGTTAAACGTGTTTTTTTATGGAGTAATTCTATGTTTCTTGACCTCGAGAAAATTTTTATAGGAAACATATGTCGAAAGAAGACTTGTCAGTCTGTGGATAAAGATTTCATTTTAAGAAACAAGGAGTAAATAATATAGTTATATCCCATAAGATACAAGAGAATGTCGAGATTATAGAAACCAGAAATAAGTAACGTAACTATGTCATAAGGGATCTCGGAAATCATAGGGTCATCTCGTGTCCAATTCAGATTCCAAATCTTGGACTTAAGAGGCTATGCTAATTCAAAATTTAAAACAAAATTTAATTGTTTTTTAAGGTTAAAAGAGGAAGGAGGATCCAAAAATATCGGGTTGGAAGGAAACCCGGAATCCACGGGTCGGGTCTTTTTTGGTACTTGTTTTTGACCCACGCCGACACCCCAACATCCTCCACTTATATTCCGCCACGTGGAATATACGAATACAACATAATCTGACGTGGCGGTATAGGGTTCACCAGAGAAAGTCAAATGTGTTGTTTCCATCAAATGGATAATAGATGCACATGCATGTACCCACTTACCCATTTTCAATATCTTTTTAAAATATATATTTTTATAATAAAAAAATTATGAAAAAAAAAATATATATATATACATATACATATATATATATATATATATATATATCTAAGCTTTACAAAAATGGTGGCTAGAAGCATAGATTTGGACATTAGGGTGAATTTTTTTTTTTTTTTTTTTTTTTTGTTACTTTTAAATATTTTATGTCATTGATAAGTTGTGTCGAGTTATGTCGTGATGGAGTAATTGTGTGTGGATTGATGGGACATAAATATGATTTATCATATGTCGTTGTCGTGTTAAAAGAAGTTTCAATACTCATCTATATGGGTAAATTTGTGACATATTCGAATAGCTAGGAGGACGTAAGGTTGGACGACTTAGGAAAGGAAATGAGAGACTTGGTTTGCGTGGTTTGTATGACCTTAGTTCATCTCGGCTTTTAACCTAGTTTATTTTGTATCTTCGACCCAATTTAGTTTACAAGGAGAAAATTCTCCTTACTCTCTCTCTCTCTCTCTCGTTTCATATTTAAACGAGAATTCTCTATCTGGTTTGAGGTGAATCTTCAGAGGTCTCGACCATGTTGATTTAGTGGACGTCTCAACCTTTTCTACACTATGTACTAACTTAATAATCAATTATTATATATATAAAAAAAAAAACAAATAAAATGTTACGTATATACTAAAAAAGAAATTAAGAGGGTTTGATTCAATATGTGCGAATAATATCCACTCTGATCATAATTTTGTCGAAGTTAACATGAACATAGCTCAACGATTTAAAATAATATTAAAAAATAAAAGCAAAGATTATGATTTTCGAGGTTTGAGTCTTCTATAATAACCGAGAATAGAACCAAAACATAGTTGAAGAACTTAAAAAGAGAATCTTACAAAAATGGTAGGTTTTATCATAGATATTCACCTTCGAACAAAAACCACTCGAATAAACAAATTACCTAATTCGATAAAATTACTTTATGATAAAACAATTTTCGAGACGTTTCGTATATGAATTTGAAATGTATGAAATTGTGTAGTTTGAGCTCGAGAAATCTAGATTTGCACCGTATGCTTTTCGTTTATACAAATAAATGATAATTTGTAAATAAGTTGTAGTCTAGACTTACTGTTCGGAAAAGTCGAGCTAAAACCAAACATTATCTCATTAGACCTAAACTCAGGAGAAAAACGAGAATAGAGGAAGCTAGAGAGAGAGCTTAAAGAACGAGCGAATGAGACGATTTCAAACCTATTTTAGTTACTAAATTAATTATTTACCATTTTTGTCGAGAATATATGTTGAGTAAAACATATGAAGTGGACCCGTTTATATTATACACCTCAAAATTGTCAATTTTATAACTTTCCAACAAAAATACAACTTTAATAGTGTAGAAATGTGCTGTAAATATATTTCAATGACAGATTGTAAAACATGTCTTTATGAGTGTCGTAGAAAGGTTTTGACTTTTGACAAATGCTAAAATTTTAACGTTTTGATCTATAATATATGTCTTAACTAGTTGAATTATAGATTCATTTGTTAATCTCCTCGTAAAATGTTGGAGAGCGGGATGTCTTTTTCCTCATTCTTTTTTCATTATATACTAAATCAATAAAATTCTATTGAGCATAATTTAGCTCGTCCATAGTACCAGTGTTTTGAAAAATCAGGGTCCAACGTTCTGGCTGTCACTTGTTCCTTTCTCTAATCGATGTGGGACCTCCACCAAACCGATCTCCATCGGGGCCCAGCGTCCTTACTAGCATACCGCCTCATGTCTACCCCTTTCGGGGAACAACCTCCTCGCTGGCACACTGCAAGGTATTTGATTCTGATACCATTTTGTAACGGCCCAGTCCCACCTCTAGTAAATATTGTCCTATTTGGGATTTCCCTCAAGGTTTTTAAAACGTGTCTGTTAGGGAGACGTTTTCACATCCTTGATAAAGGATATTTCGTTCTCCTCCCCAACAGACATGTGATATCACATATAGTTTCAGAAAAACTTATAAACCAACCCGATCTATAAAATTTTCATTTATTTGAACCCAACTGAACTCAAATAACTTTATAATCCAACCTAACTCGAATTGGGTTAACCAAATTTTTCAGGTCATCTAGTTTTTTTTTAAGGTCATCTAACACCAACGAGAAAAAAAAATACAAATCATTAAAGAATGTAATCAAGAAGTCAAATAATGGAACATCGACCCATCTCGAAAGGGTATAAATGGTATAAATTTTAACCGCCAATCTTTTTACCTCCTCAACAAAAAAAACACATTTTTTTTTTCAATTTGTAATATCATAGATTCATAACACTAAAAGATTAAACTAAAAGTTCTATTAAAATTGGTTTTGAATTGGATTGAAGAACTGTACAAGAAATTGAGATGGGTTTTGGAATTTGAGTATGAAAAATTCAGACAGAGTCCGTAAGATCAAACCAGATCTGCTTGAACACTTTGATTATAAGATCGTGATATTCATCGGCGTTCAAGCAGAGATAACATGCAAGAAGATCTTCCAAATCCTTCGAACCTCTAATGTTGTTCTCCACGATCATCTCCACCATTGATTCTCTGAAGTCCTTTTGTGGATCGTATGATGATTTCATCACCGCCAGGCTGTCGGACAGGCTCCGTCGTGACGACGTGCTTTTCCGGCTGCCGATTTTCCGGTGTCCGATTTTGGGGGAGTGAATTCGGAGCCGTACGCCGGGGGAATTCGCTGCAAATTTCTTTGTCGGACTTGCTGCCGTTGTCGCTCCCGGTGTTGTCCTCTGTTTTGTTTGTTTCTTTTTGTGGTTTGTAATGATCGGCGGGAGGTCCAGTTCCGACAGGGAATCAAAGGAGCCGATGACGACATTGTCGGGATATTTCGACGACACGTCGATTACGATGTCGGGATCGAAAGATTGGGATTTGGCGGCGGGGATTTTGTCGGTTTCGAATTTGGGTTTGGATACAGGGGAAGTGTCGGAGGGTGACGTGGAGAATTCCGGTGGAGAATTTGATTTGGTTGAGATGGACTCCGTCGTAGTGCGGCAGCTGCAGCCGACGGAGGACGAGCTGACGACTTTCCCCGCCGACAACCGGGAACTAGTTCGTCTTCTTCCGGGGTTCTGCTGTTTTGATGACTTTCTCAGCGGTGGAGGCACCGGCAGCAGCGGCGGCGACAGCGGAGGGGAATTAATGCCTAACCCATCGTTGGATTCAAGCTCTCTAGTGAAATAGTAAGATTTTCTCGAACGAGACTGCAGCAGCGGTGGCGGCGGGGGCATTTGCGGCTGTTTCTGTTTTGACGGCGGCGGTGGCTGCTGGTGCTTTTTCTTAGAATCTAAAGATGATTGGTTGTTCAAAGATTTTCCTCTTCCGCCGCCGCCGCCCATTTCTCGTAGCTTGTATAACCAGGAGTTCGGAATCATATCTGATAAGTGGAACTTGTGATTTCCCATCGGAAAAGTTTCTCTCTCTAAAATCTCTCTGTTTTTCTCTCTCTTTCTCTCTGTTTCTGTGTGTTACAGAGTCGCCGGTGGGAGAGATAAAAAGGAAGGGCGGAAAGAGCGGGGCCCACTGGGGAAGAAAAAAAAAAGTGGGTATATAGGCAAAACGGTGGGGTCCACGTGGTGATTTTCTTTTATTAATATTATAATTGTTTTGTTTTATTATTAATATATTTTGGTTTTAATTATAAAATGAGAAGAGATGGGTTAAATTACAAAATTGGAAAATTGATTTTTCTTTTATATAATTTTTTTTTTACCAAATTTTAAAACTAAAAATAATTTTTATTTCTAAAATTTAACAAAAAACTCAAATATTTTCTTCAAAATTGAAAAGAAAAACAAAGGATTTACTAATAACTATCAAATAATTTAATATAATTCAACCCATTTTCTTTTTTTTTTTTTAATAATTATTAGGGGTTCAAAAACTAGATGACCCCGAAAAACCTTATCAACTTAACCCAGCTCGTAATGTTTGGGTTATTAGGTTTAAATAAATAAAAATTTTATACAAAGGTTGGTTCGGGAGTAACTGAATGACTCGAATTAATTTAATGTTTTAATATTATTTTGTCATAATTTTTTACTTTTTAAATAATTATATTTTTTATAATAAAAAGAATAGGTAAATTGGTAGTAGGGTTAAAACAAGAAGAGGTTTCCACATTCCTTTTGGCCGTTTATTTCTCTTTCAAGGACCCATCTACGTGGCTCACATGCCATAAACGCCCCCATACACCAAATAAATATGTTTTTTTTTTCTTTTTTTAATAAATAATTTTATTTTATTTGTTGAAATTAATTTTAATCTATAAATAATTTTATTTTATTTGTTGAAATTAATTTTAATCTTATAGCATTCTCGTGCAACACCAAACATAGTTTTTTTTTTTTTTTTTTTTTTTTTTTTTTTGTTTCAAGTGTGTAGTTTCTATACATCATATGTGACACTCGAGTAAAAGAGATATATATGAATGAATCGAGACGTCATTTGAATGAGTGTGATCATGAGGATTGGATAACTAAAAAATGCTTAAATAATTAAAAGTCACGATCTATACCAATAATGTGCGCATTTCTTTTCGGTGGCTTAACCATTGGAACTCCATGGTTATTAAGCTTGGTTTGCTTGCTGAGAGCAATTTTATGTTGGGTGATTTCTTAGAAATTTTACTAATACATGTGAGTGAGGACAAAACATGTTGGAAGGACTCGTGTTGGTCTGTGAGGAAAGTTTTCACAGTGGAGAGTAAGTAACACAACCATATTGTAGCAGAATGTCGGGGCTATTAGATACCGAATCCAAATTCCAAATTCTGATATGAATCCTGGGTATGGGTCACGTATCTAAGACAAAATCTATAACCAAACGACCCTTTAGAAATCTATTAAACACGAAATTGAAACAATTTCTAAAGGTTACACAATAGAACAAGTCGTGTCCATAAACATATTCATTATAGACACATCGTTCTTTCACGAGTTGTTCGTAACTACAACTGGGTAAAAAATTCGTCGTATTTGTACAATTATATCTTACATCTTAAATATCACTGATCCTCTACTACCACTAAAAACATGGAGACCCATTAATCAAGTCTTGAAATAAAAAATCAAGTAACTGCCTATCTACTTACCCTATATAAGATTCAGTGTATTATATCTCGTAATATTATATTTCGAGTTCCTATCTGATCAAGTATCCAGAATGGTAGACATTGAATCAGTTAAAAAAAAGTCATTCTCACTCATGCAAATCAAATAACAATTTCTAACGGGTAGGAGCTTATAGCTCTCTCCGACTTAAGATCGAGTCGCATATGATCATTTTCCGAAATATTAATCTTCTCGATTAATAGATTCATTATATATATATATATGATACACCCACTCACATATCTCTACACGAACGATTTTGATGACCTAGCGACAAATATATGAAAATCAAACTCACATTCTCTCCAAAACCCTAATTTTCTTTCCTTTTCTCACCCATTTTCCCATCTCCCAAACAAGAACATGTTTTTCTATAATAAATTATAAAACAAAAAGACAAGAAATGTCTTAATGAGTTTGTCCCTATTCCCAAGTCCAGCCCATACTTGAGTAACTCCTCCATATATACCTAAACAAACCAACGGCAAGACCAAATCTAATATGAACAACAAGAAAAAAAAAAAAAAAAAAAAAAAAAACATTCTCATGATCTTATCTCTTCGCAGATGAATCGACGGAATTTTAGCTTCGTTAATGGTTGAAAAATAGTTCAATTAGTTAGTATATTTACTTTCGGTTCAAAGATTAGAAACCCATCATGCCATTTCTGTGTGCATTTTGTCCGCCTATCCGTCCTGTACTTGCATGCTTAGCTTTCTTAGCCAACATCTCCGTATTCATATCCAACAATCGTACTGTTTTCAGCTAAAAGACTCTATAACATAACACTCTTTATAAAGGTATAGAAACCTCTCCCTAGTAGACGCGTAATGGAGAAGCCCATAAGGAAAAGTCCAAAGAGGACAATATTGGGATGAATACCAGTTCTATTGTGTAACTCTAAAAGACGCGTTTTAAAGTCTTGAGAGGAAGACCGAAAGGGAAAGCTCAAAGAGGACAATATTTGTTAGCGGTGGGTTTGAGCTGTTACAGACTGACTTTTTCAATAAAGTTCGTTCATAAGTCGGGAAAGAATTCAACTACTTACAAGAACGATTACACGACACGTCTTTTCATAGATTTTTACATACGTCTTTAGAAACACGTAAAGTAGGGTAAGTGGATTGAAGAGAAGAGGTACAATAAAGGGTTTGTATAGGTAGGGCATTGGGATTGAGTTGAAGATAGAAAATCCAAGTTAGAAAGGATAGGGTTTTGGCAGAGAAGTTTAAATGGGTTGGAAGAGACATTCTTTGTTACCCTTAAAACCATGTATTTGCCCCACAATTTGCAGGACACAGTGCCTTACAGACGTCCCACAACCTCTGGTCCCAAACAAGTTTAGGGTAGTGAGTGCCTTAACGTGTTCATCTTTCTCACCTCCTAAAAAATTCACATATGGAATAAATGGCTTAATTTTGTGTAATGTTTTGCATTGTCCTCTTCCTACTACCATATCATAAATGATGTCTTATTTAAGGCTTCAATAAGAATACGATAAACAACTTGAATGTCGGCTCGGTTCAAACCCTAACACAATAATTGTATCGTTACTAGTCGCCTCGTTAGCTTTAGCCGTAAAGCATGACGGTCGACTTGCTATGAAGTAGCTTATTCCGCTCAAGTTTTAAGATAAAGTATTGTCTATTGATAGACAAATCTTCTCTGAGGTACAACAATTGCCTCACTACGAAAGTAGTTTCTTTGATTTGAATCTCGTACTATAAATCTGGTTGGTTTTGATCTAAGAGATTTGTGAATGCATGCATTATGTAGTGGGGTTTTTTTTTTTTTTTTATTCATCTACTTTAGAAGGTTATGAAAAATACTACTTTTAGATCTCACTTCGATCAGTGAGGGGAACGACCCGTTCCTTATAAGGATGTGAAAATCTCTTTCTAGCATACTCATGCCCAACTATTGTGAGGTCTCACTTCGGTCAGAGAGGGGAACGACCCATTTCTTATAAGGGTGTGAAAATCTCTCTCTAACATGCTCATGCCTGGAAGGAAAAGCCCAAGGAGGACAATATCTGTTAATGCTGGGCTTGAGCGGTTACAAATGGTATCAGAGCCAGTCACAGGGCGGTGCGCGAGCGAGAATGTTGGACCCTAAATGGGGGTGGACTGTGAGACATCGACAACGGGCAGTGTGCAAGCAAAGACGCTGTGCCTCCAAAAGGGATGGATTGTGAGACATCCGTTGGAGAGAGCATTTATTACAAGAGTGTGAAAACTTCTTCCTACTAGGAAGTCAGGATCTAGAGCTGAGCTTGGACTGTTACAACTATTTTTTGTAAAATAGATATATTTTATTTTTTAAAAGTATTGAAAAATGCATGCAAATTTTAAAAAGAAAAAAGACATGTCGGAAACAAAGTAAAATTATTACACCTACATGAGCTAGTTGTGTTGGGTGTTGCTTTCCTAGAACATAAGATGGTCCAGGTGCTTTAAAGTAAGAGGCCCATCAACCATCATAATACAACCAACAACAAGACCATAGTTTTGTTGTGTTTGGACCATTATGGGCCATTAAATAGCTCTTATCCCGTTTTTCGCATGACTCTGACATTTTTCTACGACATGATCACATTACAAATCAACTCAGGTCAATTCAACATGCTTTGTTTGTCCTAACTCATATGTTTCTTAGAAAAAATTTTAGACAATCATCTAACATAGAATTGTTAGAAGTAAAGTATTGACCTATAAAGAGCGAGGAAACAAAATTTGACTACAATATTTCTTCGGTAACTCTCGTTAACTTGAACGAATTTTAAACCCTAAAAAATAACTA
The DNA here is from genome assembly GCA_018691285.1 of Cucurbita argyrosperma subsp. sororia. Taxonomy (NCBI): domain Eukaryota; kingdom Viridiplantae; phylum Streptophyta; class Magnoliopsida; order Cucurbitales; family Cucurbitaceae; genus Cucurbita; species Cucurbita argyrosperma. Next base: position 6,995,984 of record CM031887.1, read on the forward strand.
CTTAAGGTGTTTATGAAGATGTTTAGGAAGTCCTAGGAATTGCCCTAAACATGAGTTGTTGTTTCAATGTTTGGTTCGATGATTCCTAGATTTAAATTATCAAACGATGTTGTATAATCTTTTATTGTTGGATGATGTTCTTCATAGATAAAGATAGGATTTTTAGAAGGTGCAACGGGTGTCTGCACAAAACTTTGTTGTGCACGCCTTTCTTACACATTGGCTCTACTTGTTCTTAATTTTCGACATCGATCAAAAGTTTTCCTCATCTCGGGATCAAAATTAAAAGAATAAACCCATTTGCGCATGCACATCTACAATAAAAATTCACTCCGGATACAAGAAATGCGTCGAGAGATATGCTTTGTTTCAACGAAATGACCTCTCGTTAGTTTTTTATTGCTATTAACATGCATGTTGTTGTAACGTACTTAGGTGGTCAGTCTAAGAACTCTGGTCGTTACCATGCTAAAAACTTAGTAATTGAAAAAGTTTGTGCTTGTTTGAAAAATTTTTGGGTTAGAAGCTTCGGTGCTAATGCAAGTGCATGCCAACAAGTAATAAAATGTCCGAAGTATTGAATCTAAAGGGAGTGTTTGTAGAAAAAAAAAATTAAATATAAAGCAAAGATGTTCTCGAGAGTTCAACTTACATAACGAGTAAACATAACTGTTGGGATGGTTGTTGTTCGATAAAATGAGAAATAAGAATTATAAAAGAGGGTAACGTTTCAACGTTCTCCAACTCTTTAATGGAGATATAACCTATTATGTGATCACAAATTATCAACTCGCTATTTTGCATAGTGAGCTGCGCGACAATACCTATTTAATCTTTTGTTTCTTCTGCAGATGATCTTATCGTCGTTGTTATGACTAAACGCGATCTCATATAGATAGGTTTGTTGGTTTTGTCGGTAGTGATGAAATCAAAATAGAGAAACAAAGAGATTGAAAAAGATGTCGAATGAAAAGGAAAAGTGGTAAAAAGACGAAGGGATCGAGAGGAGAAGAGAAGTGGTGTTCCACCAAAATAAACCCTAAAAGTTGTCTTTGAAGTTGAAGTTTTGTTCAAAACCGAGACACGAACCAAATTGCAAATTGAATCAATTCTGGATCAACATTGAAATAGGAGACGAAAATGGAAATGGGAAAACACTTTTCGATTTCATAGACATCTCTATTTACGAGAAGTTGATTTATTGTATTGAATAAATGAATGGGTATTTTATGAATTGAACTGCACAAGATTACAATTAATGACGTGTGGGTCATTTTCTTCTCGAACAGGAAAAAAAAAATTATAAATAAAATAAAATAAAAGTAAGATACATTAATTTACAAACAAACGTGTGGGTAAGAATTTGGATGAAACATTCTCTTCTAGCTATTAACAATTGCTCCGCTCGATGGACTAACAATGGTGGTGGAATCGCCGACCATTCTTGAAGAACTCACCATCGTTAAGTCTCCTCCGCCTACGCCGCCGTTTCTGTCCAAACCCGCCGCCCATCGTCGGAGTATTCTCAACAGCGACGCCGCTTTCCGCCGTCCCCTCATCGTCCCACTCCCCATCATCTCCCAAATGACTCTCTCAATTCCGGCCATCGATGCCAGTTCAGTCACCATGTCCGACCCACCTTGCCGGCACATTGTCACCAGTGCCGCCGCGGCGCTCTCTCGGGCTCTATCGGATCCTTCTCTCAAAACCGCCCCCAATTTCTTAATCAGATTGAACGCCGAAGCAATCGCCACAAATCCCCCTTTCCTCACCACCATTTCCAGAATCGTCACCGCCTCCTCCGGTAAACTGTTCATTACATGGCTCACCGTCTCCATAACCCCACCTTCAATTAACCTCCCGACGGTCTCTCGATCACCGGCTAATGTCAGAATCGTCACCAGAGCATCCCTCTTCGAACTAATCGGCCCGTCTTTGGCCAAATCGAGCAATCCCCTTATGACACGTGTCTTCCTTCCTAATCTCCGCCGGTAACTATGGACACTGGATAGGCTGAAGATCGTGGCAGCGGCGTTCCCTTTCGCCTCCCACGTGGCGCCGGACCGGAGCACCTCAATCACTCCAATCAACGCGCCGTCGGTCTCCATAATCAGAGACTTGTTCGCTTCAAGAATGGAGAGGTTGAGCACCGTCGTGACGGCGTTAACTTGCAGAGTCGGGTCGTCGGAGATGAGGTGACGTACAAGCAACGGCAGAGCTCCGGCTTGCGCGATGAATCCACGGCTGCCGGAATCTGTTTTGGCCAAAACGCGAAGCTCGTAAACGACGCCGTTCGCGTCGTTTACGGAATCTAATGGCGTCGCGAGTTTGTTCACAAGAAACGACGCCGTCATTCTCATTGCTTCCAAAGCCGCTTTGTTTAACGTAACGCCGTTAATACCCCCCTTGTTACTTTCCGTTACATCAAACGGAATTCTCTCCTGACGGCACCACATCGCTATCAAATTTTTCAAAGCCCGGTTCGGAATTAGGTCCGTGTGGGCCAGAGTCTGACCTGTCTTGGGACACGTGTTATGCCCAGATTCAATCCAGAGCGTAATGGCCGCACGATCGTACGTATGACCTGTCGCCACGACTACAGGATCGTGCATTAAATCCAAACTAATCGGACACCTGAAATCCGCTGGTAAAGCCAAATCGGAGATCGAATCCTTCCGCTGAAATCCAGATTCCGGCGTCGATGCGCCGTAGAGAACGCATTTCGCGTAACGAACAAATCCGATCAACGCAATCACATCAGATCTCGATTTCTCATCCGTTTGATTCTGTACCTCGTCTTCGAGATTCTCGATTTCCTCTCTGCAACTCGAAGAATCTCGAAGATCAATCCTCGAGAAAATCTCTGACAACTCGGTATAATCCGGAACGATTTCGTCTCTAATCTGATCGATCGTTTTCAAAACTCTGAATCGGAGATCTTCATCTCTCGGATCGACGAAAGCGGAGGATTCGGAGCAATGATTTCTCAAGAGATAAAACAATTCCTCAACGTCTTCCGTTAATCCAGCGTCCTTCACAGGAAAAATATCAAGAAGAGTCGATAAATCCAAGGTGAGTTCATGAAAATTATTAGCAATAGATTCGTTTTGTGTAAGTAGCCACATCTTGCTTCCATTAGAACAGTCTTCAATCAAGGTCTTGATTCTCTGCAAAACGATATACATTTCTTCGAGACAGAGCGAGGCAGAGGCCGAAAGAGAAACAATCCGATCGCGGCGGAAATCCTCGAGAATAACCTCGAGCAATCGCGATTTTCGAATCATGGAGTTGGAGTAGCGGTTGAGAAGGAAGTGAAGCGGTTTCATGGCGGAGATTTCTTGGCAGAGACAGAGAAGCGAGTCGAGGAGAGCTTGTGCGGAGAAATTAGGGGAGACGAATGCTGCCGCCGACGGCCGACGCTTCCTCGGTGGAAAAGAATGAGGAGAAACCGCCATAGATGGAAGAGAAAGCTTGAGGAAAGGAGAAGGAATTGAACAGGGAGTTGTTTGGATGCCATTTTTGTTGGTTTTTCCCTTTAATTTATGTTTTGAATTAAAAAAAAAAAAAAAAAAAAAAAAAAAAAGTCGTGTCCAGATTCCAAGTGGAGACTTAGGCTCACGCGCAAACGAATATAATAAATAATTGAAATAATTGCATAACAAAATTATTTAATTTAATTTAATTTTAAATATATGAACTTGAGAATTAAAAAAAAATGGAGATTAGATGAGAATTTTGTATTCGTTGGAAAATAGGAAATTGAAGACGGCAATTGCACAATAGCTGCCGCCGATTTTGAATATATTAATGTTCTTATTTATGTTGTAGGGTAAGTTGAATCCCGACATGGATCGAGAAGTCTTCCCCGTTTCGTCTTCTGCTCGCAACAAAATTTTCATAAAAAATATATTTTTTTCAAGAAACTATTCATTACAAAATAAAAATAATTATCAATTTATTATTACTATATATATATATATCAAATTTTGATTTGTTGAGTAAAATATATTAGATTTTTGTAATATTATGATTAGTATTATTATGGCATTAAAAAAGGGAGTAAAAAATGGAAAATGTTTATTAAAATAAAGTTAATTAGATAAATCATATAAAAGGGGCAGTTTGGGAAATTTGGTGTTCAATTGGAAACGACAGCCACAATGGGGTTGGAATTGTCGGCGGTCGCCCATATGTTTAAATGATTAATTAAATAATATTTTTAGGGCATTTTCCAGCGAGGATTTTGTATTAAAAATTTTTTAGGATTTATTTAAAAAAGTTGAAGGATTCTGCTTGGGAGGCTGGAAAATTCCAGACGATAAGAAAAGTATTTATATATGCGAATTTGACTTTATATATATATATATATATATATATAATATTTGTTTTTTAATGGCAATTTTATACTAATCATAAAATGTCAATTTTCACCTATATTTATACCAAAATTATAAATACAAAATATTTATTAATTTTATATTTTATTTTAAAAATATTTTTAACTTTCAAAAGTTTTAATAATATTCTTAAAACTCTAAAAAAAAAAAATTTAACATCTCATTTTCTTACTTAAAAATATTATTGAAACTCGTTAAGGATGAGAAATAGAATTGGGAACATTAACATGTATTCTCATTGATATCATAGGATACAAACTACTCACTAATATCTATCCATAAAAAAAATATAAATTAATTAAATATGGAGAATAAAATAAAATACAATATTAAGATATATTATCTCAGATATATTCCATAAATAATATATTCTTCAAATATTATATTTTAATATTTATAGAATATACTTAAATATTATATTTTAATATTCTTTCCTTTATAAGTTGATTGGTAGTATATTTTATTTTATTATCAATATTTAATTAATTAATTTTTTTTATTTATATATATTAGTTGTTAATTTATATTCTATTTAAAGTTTATGAATATTAATGAGAAGACGCACGTTCATTTTAATTATATTTCTATTTTTTATTTTTAACCTGTAATATATATATATTTTAATTTTTTTTAATTAAAATGAAGAAAATTCAATATATTCGCCCTCCAATCTTTGAAGTCTTCAATGGGAGTCCACGTGGGGTCAACTCTAGCAGCCAAGTTGGTAAGTTTTATGACTTTTCTTTTTTTAAATAAATACAAAATGTATTCGAAATTACCAAATATGAATTATACATTTAAAAGAAATCATAATGAAATCGAACCAATTTTAAACCATTCAAACTAAAATAATATTTTAATATTATATTGTTCGGTTATTGAGCTATGTTTAAATTGACAATAATTCAATTTATTATTTTTTTTAATTTTATAAATTTTATATAGTTTGACTTTGTGGTTATAAATAGATGAAGTCAAACTTATAAAATATGTAATTTATCTCTCGAATTACGTGACAATTAGATTTTATATCTTCGAGTAAAAGGTTATTAGAGGCTCGACGTTCTACTCCATATTGCACTGAAAAATGAATGTATGAGTTGTCAGTTGTATTTAGCGAAATAGGGTCGTTCAGTTTTTATAAAATTTATTACTAAAATACCCCTAGAGAGGGAAAAGGGACCGATCAACCAAAAAAAAAGTTTTTTTTTTATGAGAAGAAAAAAAAAAAAAAAAAAAAAAATATAATATATATATATATATATATATATATATATATATATATATATATATATATATATATATATAAAAGTCCGATAAAGTTTATGGATAAGCGATTGACAGGTAACGATCAAAGGAATGAATTATGTCATTCTGCTAATAGGTTCATGGATGTGAATGAAATATTTCTCGTTTAAGAAATACACCGTCAAATTAAAAAATCGAGAAGGTTTGAAAATTATAAGGGAATAAATATTATTTAAAATTTAATAATTATAAAGAATAAATTGATTGACCAAAAATAATATTTAAAGTTATTTTATATTAATAAATTTATTTCATTATAAATGAAATATTTCATTATATTAATTAAATGAAATATTTATTTTAATAATATCATTAAACTTTTTTTAAATTTTTTATAATATTATTATAATTAATATTTGATTGAAACAACTATCAGCGTATCTCAAATATACTCTTAAACTTTCAAAATTATTTTTTAATTTTCAATTGTGTTTTAAAAACACGGTTGAATTTTTAAGAATCTCATTAATACCCTTAAAAAATTTTAAATTTTCAAAAATATCTTTAAATATTTTTTTAAAACTTAAAAAAACTTTTTTTTTTTAATTTTAATAAAATACATTGATTGAACTATTATTAAATACTTAAATTTTTAGAAAAAATATTAAAAAAATATTTGAAAATAATTTAATGGGTATTTTTTAAACATAGTACTATTTTTTTTTATTAAAAATTTTAAAAAAAGTTTTTTTAAAATATTAAAAAATATTTGAGACAAAGTGATTATGATACCACCGAACATTTTCCCAACACTTATTATCATCTTTCCTTCTAACCACTTCAATTTCTCCCTACCTTCTCTAATACCCTAATATCTGATCTGATTTGATTTGATTTGATTTTATAAGATGTTGATACGAGCACATTTTTGGTTGGAGAAGAACCGAGCAGATTACCTATTGGAGCTAAGTTGAAAATCTTGATGATCTCGTGAGTAGTTGAAATACCACGATGGTCGTTTTTGGTGATCATGTAAGTAGTTTAAATATTATTATAGGACAATTATTTTTAAAGCGTCTCGATTTAAGAGATTTAAAAGACAGGGTAACTTTTCTAAAGATTAATGTTTTATTTTTTTTTTCGTCAATTTAAACGTAGTTTAATGGATAAGATGTACTTTTCATCTCAGTTTTATCTCCTGTTGAATGAAAAAAAAAAAGTTTGATTTCTAATTATTGATTTTGTCGAACTAAAATACCTTATGTTTTTTTACAAGAATATTGTAACAATTAGAGGTGTTCATATGACCAAAAAACCCGACCAACCTATATTACTTAAACCTAAACTATAAAATGTTGGGTTAGGTTAGATTTTTTTTTTCTGGGTCGAGTTGAGAAATTAAAAATTCATATCTGTTTACGAGCTAATTTTTTTTTTAGTTGAGTCAATATGACCAAAGAACCTAACCAACCCATATTACTTAAACCCAAACTATAAAATGTTGGGTCAGGTTGAGAAATTAAAAATTCAGATTGGTTTACGAGCTAATTTTTTTTAGTTGAGTCAACTGGACCAACCAATAAATAGAGTTACAATCTAACTCAACCCTACCCTACTTTTAAGTTAGGTAACTAATGGTTGAGTCAACCCGACCAAACCTGAAAATAGAGGGTTACGTTAGGTTGACTTGTTGACTCTATTCCGGTTGCTCAGTCAGCAACTCAATCAAAATTCATAAAATAAATCATCATTTTTTACGTTTGAAATATCTTGTCTCATAATATTCTCTGGTAGTAGTTGAGAAGAAAATGGATGCTTTATAATTTAATACTAAAATTATAAACACTAAACACTAAAGTTGAATTATCCTAATTAATATTAATTATTTTGATGTGATATCTTATCTTGTTTTTTTAAATAATCACGTGTAATCTTTATCCACAATGGCAGTTGAGCTGATTATTTTGGAAGTTTGTTATGTTTTTTTTAACTTAATTTACAAACTTTAATGTTATGATTATTTTATGTTGACTATTTTCTAAATTATAAAAAATTAACATTTATGCCGACATTGTTTAATTACTAATCGACCTAAAAGCCTAAGCAATTTTCTTGTGTATTAACGCGTCTGAGAGTATTTGTCGAAGGCTCTCGTACATATTCAAAAGTGATCATCACCGTATGCACCATTTTATAAGTTACGCTCTTCAGTTGGTACAACAGATTTCGGAGGTGAATTTGACCTTTGATTGAATCTATTATTAGTGCTAGCGATCAAAGAATTAATGAAATCTGTCATTTGTGGTGCTCGTTCATGTTCTTAGAATGAAACTTATTGATCGATAAAAAAAAATAGGATTGGGGAGGACTAAGTACGGGACGATCTAAAAGATTTTTATGAAATGTCCTACTCTTGTCCGAACTTTTCAAGCAACACTTCCCTAATTCTTCCAACTGAGAATTAATATGAACGAGAAAGAGAATAATAATACAAAGTTTAAACTTGGAATATCCTACTCAGATGTTAAATCACCTATTCACCCAAAAACTTAATGTAACAGTTTAAACCCACTGATATCAAATATTGTCTTTTTTGGCCTAACATATTGTCATCAGTCTCACGATTTTTAAAACGTGTCTATTAGGGAGAGGTTTCCACATCTTTATAAGGAATGATTCGTCCCTTCTCCAACCAAAACTAACTAGTTGCGGTAAATTTAATGTCATATTAATACTCTAACACTCTTCACTTGTGGATAGGCTCGATAAGTGGAAATCAATATTAATCTGGAAGAGAATGACATTATTCAATCGCAAACTTCCAACTCTGATACTATGTCAAATGTAACGGTTACAAAAAAAAAAAAAATGATATTAACCAATTGCTGGCAACTCCGAGAATTCCAACGAGTCACTGAAATTCTCGGGCAACCTCTCCCAAGAACATGCTCATCCCCCTCTCATTAAATCCAACTACCTCGTTCTGCCCACCAAACAAAAAAAAAAAACACAGAAATATCGAAAACGAGTGGAAAGGAAAGAAAGAGAGAGACGAACGGTCGCGAAACCTCGTACACCGTTGTATAGTGCAGATAATGCCATGGAAGAGAGAACTAACAGCTTTGCTAGGCAAGAGGATGAATATTTTACTTTCTATTATTTATTTTAAAAAATTATTATTTTTAGCTTTTTTTTTTTTTTTTTTTTTTTTTTTACTTTATTATCTATTTTTTAAAACATTTTAAAAAACCAAACCACTTTTTTGAAAATTAAAAATTAGTTATTAACAACTTGATTTTTTTTTTTTTTTTTTTTTTTTTTGAAAATTAAGTTTAGAATTTGAATTTTATTAGGTAAAAAGCTTTAAAAAAATGTGAAGAAAAGTATTAATTTAAAAAGAAAAGAAAAAAAAAAAGCAATATGGGAAGGGCTTTCTGGGAATCAATCGTACGATATCATTGGGCCTAGTGAATTAGTGGCCCAAATTAATGGGCTGTGAACACCATCAATAATCCATGGGCTTGGGCTGTTTGAATTCATAGTGAGTTTGGGCTTTTTCTGATGAAGTTGGGGCGATATGGGCTTGGGCTTGGGCTTACATTTTTTCTTTTTTATTTTTCCTAAAGAAAAAAGTGCCTTTGTTTTTCTTCTAAATTTACATATCATTAAATATCAAAATCTTTTGATAATTCAATTTTTTTTTAATAAGCTCAAACTATTTTTTTTTTTTTTAATTTCTAAAAGATATTATATTTAACGTTTAGGTTTTTTTCTTTAAACCGTCATTTAGTGACGTACACATTGTGTGCTTGGATAATTAACCACGAACGTCACCAAAAAAGTGTGATCTAAATTACCAGTGAGACTCAATTTTAGCAAAAATGATTTTGTAGAAAGATTACACGTTGCTGTATGCTAGGTAATTTAAGCTACAAGGTCACCAAAATGGGTGATCCACGTCACCTTACGAGGTAAGTCTAAAAAAAAAATTGTATGCTCTATTATCGGGTAATTAACGACCAAGGTCACCAAAACAAGTCATCTAGGGAAGGCCAGAAGTAGGTGACTGCACGTTTTGAAAGAAAATTGGTCCGTTGATTTTTCTTATTGCTGAACCATGTCAAGACGTTACCATTTTCTTGATGTTTTTTTTTTTTAATGATTATAGATTGATTTATGTATGTTTGGAAATTTTTAACAACTTTTATATACAACTATATCAAATAATAAAAAGTTAACAACCTATCAACCAAACTTGAAAATAGAGGATTGAGTTGTGAAAATTTTTGGATTGGGTTAGTACTCCAGCCAACTTGAACTTTCGGGTTGGGTAAAAAAAAATCCCTCGACCCAATCTGAACCATATACACCCATAATATCTTGCTCCAACAGGAGAGTGTTCGGGAGTGTTTTACTAAGTATTTTTAATACTCACTCTTTTTCGATATGATTTTAGGTAAAGACAAAGCCATGACACAAAAAGTAAAGAGTCGGGTTAAGAGAACTAACCCTGGGATGACTCCAGTGTTTGTACGTTTTTAAATGCTTCCACATTAATTTTTTTTTTTTGTTTTTCGTAAAACTTAAAGCAAATTTTTTAATTTTCAAACTACGAAATCCATGTTTTTACGTAAAAACACAACGTACAAAAAGTCGTGTTACAATTATCTAAAGAAAAATATAATTTATGGAATTTTTGTAAATATGAAATAATTTGAAACAAAAAAAATAGAGAAATTAGGATGTGAAGTTTTCAACAAAAAGCAACGTTACGTTCCATGCCATCCATTCCATACATAAAACATCAAACATACCACATGGTTGGCCACAATTTTTTGTGCTTATGTCACCCATGGACCCCACTCAAAAGTTTTTATATTAAATAAAAATTACGTTCAGACCTAAATCTAAACGTTTACATGATCACGTAAAATCATCTTTTCGTATTAACTTTCAAATCATATTTAAAATTTACTCTAAAGTTAAAAAATATTACGTAGAAAACCCTTCAAATAATAAAAGTTATAAACACTCAATTAAATAAACATATGACTCGAGAATCCGACAAACTCAGGCTACCTAACCCAAACTATAAAGGTTGGGTTGGGTTGGATTTTTTTTTTCTCTCGTTTTGGATTGAATTTTTGGAAAATAAAATAAGGTTACAATCCAACCCAATTTTACCATACTTTTAAATGATTATGAAGATTAAAATATTTGACGTTTGTAATTAATGTTAGTGATGTATTGTGACTCGTGAATTGTGAGATCCCACGTCAGTTGGAAAGAAGAACAAAGCATCCCTCGTACGGGTATAGAAATCTCCTCCTAGCAGACATGTTTTAATAACCTTGAGGGAAAACCGGGAAGGAAAAGTCCAAAGAGGACAATATCTACTGGTTGTGGGTTTGGGATATTACAAATGGTATCATAGTCAGACACCAGGCATTGTGCCAACGAGGAGGACACTGACTTCCAAAGGGTGGATTTTGAGATCCCGTTGCAGAGGAGAACAAAGCATTTATTATAAATGTGTGGAAACATATCCTTGGCAGATACGTTTTAAAAACTTGAAGGGAAAGCCCAAAAAAGACTTATGCAACATGTACAGTAGAGAAGTAGGATTTAGAATCTGACAACCCAACTGGGCTGGGTTGTAAACAGTTGCTCGGGTCACCAATCCAACCCATCTAAATTTTTAGAGGGTCGACACGGTCTTTTCCATCAAACCCATTTACTTCCTTAATAGATAGTCAAAGATATAATCCAAAACAATTTAATTCTTTTCCCATTATGTTATACGACTTTGACTTTATAACTTTCCAACCATTGCTCCTAAACTTCAAACGCGGTATATACACACTTCAATAAATGTGGCTAAAATATTTAACCCTAAGGTTTTAATTTAACAATCTTTTAAAATTATTATTTTTCAGTCTTTTAAATAAATAAAAATTAAATTAAATTATCATAAGGTGGACCCCACCACTCCCAAAATCCCCCACTTCAAATACCAGAGTTCGATCCGGACTGGCTGTATCAATTTCCTCTTCCCTCACCGATTTCCATGGCTGAAATGCGGTTGAAACAAATACCCAAAATCAAGCATTGAATTAAAGTACCTTCTTCGTTTTGTACTGCCACCATGCCGGAATTCGACGGCGGCGACTCTTCACCGGAGGGGATTCTGTTCGGAAAATATGAACTCGGGAAGCTTTTAGGCCGTGGAGCCTTCGCGAAGGTCTACCATGGCAGAAACGTTCATACAGGACAAAGCGTTGCGATTAAAGCTGTTAACAAACTCAAGGTCTTAAATGGCGGTTTCACGGCGCACGTTAAGAGAGAAATTGATATCATGCGCCGCCTCCGCCATCCCAACGTCGTTCGTCTTTTCGAAGTTCTTGCAACGAAGACGAAGATTTATTTCGTAATGGAATTCGCCAAAGGCGGAGAGCTTTTCACGAAGGTTTCCAAAGGACGATTCAGTGAGAATCTCAGCCGTCGATATTTTCAGCAATTGATTACCGCCGTTGGATACTGTCATTCCAGAGGAATTTTTCATCGCGATTTGAAACCGGAAAATCTCCTTCTCGATGAAAATTTTGATCTCAGAGTTTCGGATTTTGGACTCGGTGCTTTAACGGATCAGATTCGCCCCGACGGATTGCTCCATACACTCTGTGGAACTCCGGCGTACGTCGCGCCGGAGGTTCTCGCGAAGAAAGGCTACGACGGTGCGAAGATCGACGTCTGGTCTTGCGGTATAATCCTCTATGTTCTTACTGCTGGATTTCTTCCGTTCAATGATTCCAATTTAATGGCGATGTATCGGAAGATTTACAGAGGCGATTTCCGGTGTCCGAAATGGACGTCGCCAGATCTCCGGCGGTTTTTATCGCGGCTTCTGGATACGAACCCGGAGACGAGGATCACCGTCGATGAGATTCATCAAGATCCGTGGTTCAGAAAGGGATTTCAAGAGGAGAAGATTCAATTCGAGGATTATTCGGTTTCAGAGCTTTACGGCGATATGAACAATGCGAAATGTTTGAATGCTTTTGATTTAATTTCGTTCTCTCTTTGCTTCGATTCAACTGGATTGATCAACGAGACGGAATTTTCGTCCGATGTTGAGAGGTTTCTCTCCGCCGAATCGCCGGAGAAGATCATAATGACGGTGGAGGAGGTTTCGAAGTCGGCAAATGCGGCGGTGGAGAAGAACGGGTGGGGAGTTAGAGTGGAAGGGCACGACGGCGGATTCGTCGCCGTTATAGAGATTTTCCGGCTGACGGAGGAATTGGTGGTGGTTGAGATCAAAAACAGAGTGAGGGAAATCGATCAAATTTGGAAAGAAAAATTAAGACCTCAACTCGATTGTTTGATCTACCAGTCCGTGTAATGGATTCCGGCTTCCGGGATTTGATCGGAATCTGATCGACGACGACGGTGCAGTCGACTGCCGGGTTTCCCGTAAACGGTTTCTTTTTTCCCGGTTTACTTTTTAATTTCTTTTTTCCTTTAATTTCTCTCAATGGGCATTTTTGTAAATACACTAACTTTCATGCTTTATACATTTTTACTTTATATATATATATATATATATTTACAGTTTTAATATTTTTAAAATTAGAAATTTGTTTATTTTACACAACTATTTATGAAAAATTTATTAAATTATTTAAATAAGATTAAATTAAATATATTCATATATAATTGTATTTTAAGAAAAAAAAAATATTAATTGTTTCAGTTCAGTCTAAATTAATTTTAAAGAAATTTAAAAAATCAACCATCATAATATTACAATAATTATTTGGATAAAATACACTCTTTAATTTCATTTATATTTGGAAGGAAATTATTTAACTAATAGGGAATAATTAACCAAAAATGGATGAAAATAATAATTATGTACCCTAAGGTACATGTTTAAATAGTAATTAAGCAATGAACTCATTTAATTATACATTTTTAATATCAAGAATTTAATCATTATAGTTATAAAAATATGTGTGTAATATTTTTTTTTAGTTTAATAATTGTGGAGGTGGAGATCCAATGTGATGTCCAACATTGTGGAAACCTCCCCCTAAGAGACGCGTTTTAAAGTTTTAGGGGAAGCCTAAAGAAGACAATATCTACTAGCGGTGGATCTGAGTCATTATATCGAACTATCAACTTATAGTCAAAATAATATAAATATTATTAACTCTAGCAACTCCCCATTAACATTTTTAAAAGTTAATGGACTGTAATTTTGCAATTTTTAAACTAAAATAATTGATAATTATTTTAAATATTTAACGTGCACGTATAACATGCTACGTCCTATAATTGCATTTTCGAATCGACTAGTGGGTCATCACTCAAGCTACCTGTTAAGATAGTACCGTAGGAAAATAGACTGTTATGATAGGTCTCATCATTGCATTCACATATTTTTTCATTTGTCACTTACTGAGTATTTCTTTAAATACTCAACCCACGTGTTACTCCTATTTTAGGTTAAGGCAAGACATTCATGTACAGTTGACGACGAGAACATAACACATGTATAGGATAGTTGCATTTATTTTTTTAGATGAGATTAGAATATAATGTTTTTAATTTAAACGTTTATTTATTTTATTTAGTCTTTTGTTATGTCGTTTAAAGGATGTTCTCAAAATCCGTAAGTCCATGATTGTGTTTTAAGATGAAAGTGACTTTTATGAAAGTTTAAATAAAGTATTTCTGCATTTAATTGATGGGCAGACATTGACAATCTTAAATTAAGTAGAAAATTTTGGTTCGTTACATAATATTTTTTAATTTTAAAAAAAACGACCAAATTAAAAATTAGAATACCAAACTAGAAGGATCATTTAGGGGCTTAGTTTTTAAAATTATAAAATAAAATGAAATTAATAAACAATTTAGGAATGTTCTAGACCAAACTTGATGACGTAGTCCTTTACTTTAAGTACTAATTCACATTGCAATTTACACGTCGGATTTGGAAATCGAATTTGTTTGTATTATTTAAGAAATTATTTAAAATATAAATTTAAAATTCATTTGGATTTTTACCTAAAAGACAAAGCCATGCACTTAAAATATGAACGTTGAATGGCCCACCGGAAACGTATTCTATGGGTTAATATAATTTAAATTTAAAAGTGAAATAATCATTACTTAATTAATTAAGTAATATTTAAAATGTCGTATTTAAACAAACTTTGTCTTATTATTATTATTAGCATGCTTGGATTGTGTTTTATTAATCATGATTAATCTATTTTTTTGTGGTACATATCCATCGAGATACTTCCCCGTTAGGATTAGTATAGATGAGTATCTTACAACATATATGTTTGTCATGATGTTATGTGGGCCTTTTCCTCCGTAGTATTTAGTAGTCTATTAACAAGTGCTAGCCCGACAAATTAGACCTAGGGGTTCGTATACGAGCCCAACTGGTGTGTCTATGTGCGCATGTGTGGCCAGTGTGTGGGGAAGTACTACACAGACAACCTTACCTTGACTAGAAAGTAGACTAATGTCAATGCCATGAAATATTTTGATGAAAGGATAAGTTCCACAAGTATACATTTTATGATCCCAACAGTGGAGTTACTTAGTAAGTATTTCTTAAAATACTCGAACCACGTGCTATGAGTACTCGTAATTTTCAAGTAAAGGTAAGAAACCTAATGTAAGGATGACCACACGCTCTTATTATGATTATTGATCTTCTGACTTTCCATTTTTCTTGCTTTTCAATTTAGTTCTGCAAAAAGATGAAACTGGACTTAAATGATGGCACCATATGTCGGGAGCATGCACGGTGTCACAACCATTATATGAAGAGAGTAGGTTGTAACTCTTACGTCGAGACAAGCAACGCGACGACTCTCAAGTGGCTCTCATCCGATCACGTGAGGACCAAGACAGACGAATGTCATAATGAAAGCGAGGAGGACTGTGCATCATCCAACACACCATATAATATGTGCATTGAAGAGAAGATAAGACATGAGCAAGATAGAACAACGAGTAGGCAAGAGTAGATAAGCTTGTTAAAGGGTAGGGTTCCGAGCCTTAACCTCAAAAATTGGGATTCCTGAGGAAATTTGAACATGCGGTTCTGGAGTCAAGTCCGTCCATATGAAATATGAGAGCTCACCAAATTTGGTATCAATTGAACATCGACGGGCACTCCACGACACCGTATGTCCGTTATCCAAAATCATTACTACACCTGCCAATTGAAAATGCCTCAAAATGTACTATTCGGGGAGGCATGAGGTCAACTCTCCACCACCATTGGGTCATTGTGGCCTAAGCGAGCTATCCTGTGGCACATACATGTGTCACAGTGAGGGCGAGCGGCGAGACGAGTGTCTATGAAGATTTCCTTTAAATTGATCTTTTCAAGGACGATGTCAAATGACACAGGTATGTTGGTATTGCGCCCCAACCCTTGTGTTAGAGGTTGGATCTACACGCGCTATCTAGTACGGAATCCATAAATGATATGATATGCACACGAGAGGGTCCAATGCCTTGATAAAAATGGATGGATGGATGCCCAGGATGTCCTGATATTATGAACATCAAGTGGGCCCGTTCTCGAAGGCACAACTGAGTAAGTTATGATGGCCAATGACACCCCATGACTTGGGATGATGTTAAGGCATATGAGCCATGTTAATCGAAAACCGAGAAGACATTGAGATGCAACGTTGCATTGAGAGACCTTGGTCTCAAGTAGAGGCAAGATTGACTCATATGACTTGGCCGGGTGTAGAAGCAAATCAGTTGAGTCGCAAATGATTGAAAATACAAGTGTGCATGTGTAGCCAAACAAGTTTGGTTTTCATACAAGTTATGTTTGGTACACAAAAAACACATGTGGCTTGAGTTTTCCAGAAGGCTAGTTGTGAGCATGTCAAGATTATGAGGCGGCACGGTTGAAAAAGTACAACCATGACACATTTTCTATTAACATACCAATCCTAAATTATCTAATATTGTCTCATTTTTAATGGTTATAGGTCGAACGAGCCTGGGAGTATAACCCATTAATTTAAATTTTCTTTTTGAAACATTGTTTTAGCTATTTTCGATCTTGTACTATTTACATCAAAATCCTAGAAAAATTAGAGTTCTAGTAGAATAGAACAAACGATGTCGAGTCAAGAGCATCTTCATTCCTATCTAATATAAAATGGGGGGTGTAAGAATCCACAGAATCCACAGTAGATCATGTCTTTCAACTCGCACGTTGCTTTCTATCACATCGTTTTTAACAAAGTTTTACCATAACCTCTAATTTCGTGCAACTGGTATGTAATTGATTCCTTTATGGAATCATGTACAACAATGATTGTATGGGAGATTGACTCATCAACCTGTAAGATGGTGATTGTTGTCGTATACACTAAACTAATTTTTAATAGACTAAACCGGTAACAGCTTAAGTTCATATATTATCTTTGAACTTTCTCTTTTGGACTTCCACTCAAGGTTTTTAAAACGCGCCTGTTAGTGAGAGGTTTCCACACTCTTATAAATGATGTTTCCTTATCCTCTCCAACCGATGTGAGATCTCATAATCCAACTTAATCGCATTCATTTCTCTCTCCAATCTACCGTGTATCTCACGAAACCTATTGTTATCTTTGGGCTCTCTCTCAAGCTTCCAATCAAAGTTTTCTAAAAGTATCTATTAGAGAGAGGTTTCCACATCATTATAAAAGATACTTCGTTCTTCTCCCCAACAGATGTGAGATCTCATAATCCACCCGCCTTCGACGCTTAGCGTCCAAGCTGACATTCATTCCTCTCTCCAATCGATGTGGGATCTCACAAAACCTATTGTCCTCTTTGGGCTTTCCCTTTCGAACTTCCACTCAAGGTTTTTAAAACGCGTATGCTAGGGAGAGGTTTCACACCATTATAAAGGATGATTCGCTCTCCTCCCCAACTGATGTGAAATCTCATAATCCACCCCCTTCAGGGCTCAACGTCCTCGCTAACATCTGTTCCTCTCTCGAAACTTACGCATGGTGAGACTCAAAATAAACAATATCATACTGAATGATATGGTGTTATAATTACAATCTCATCAACAATACAAACTACATCACAAAAGTCTTATTACTTTTTCATAAAGAATATAACAATTCTAGAGGATTCCATCCACAACACATTCATAATAAGAATGAACTACAAGGGCTCAATCCAAAAAGAAAGTTGAATGGATAGAATTGTAAGAATGATAGTGGAGAATCAATAAACTTATGGTGGAGTTTATTTGGAGGCACTTTGAGGAAGATGATGAACCACATGGAAAGTGATAATGGGATTGAGAATAAGATCACCTTTAGCTTTCACTCTTTTATGTGTTCTTTTTGGCAATTCTTGTCAACCACACACACACATAAATATATTGAACATAAGCCCCAAGAACAACCTCTCCTATTCAATTGGAACTGTTTCATTATTCAACCCTATCTCTTGTTTTTATTTTAGATATATATATGTCATTGTTACATCTAAAGATGTGGATATGAACCCGAGTTGATTTTAGATCTATATTAAGAAAAATAGTTGCTTGTTGTCTTAACATATAACGAACTCTTGAATAATCTGTAACTTTAATAACAAACACGTAATCTATTAGATATGTCGTTTGTGGATCACAGGTAGAGAGTGAGACTTGACTTGTAGTGCTTTGATTGCATTAAGTTATGGGTAAATGTCGTTGTAATGGAAGAAGATTTGAAGGTCGGTTTTTCTTAGCCATAAAAGTAGGGGATTCAAAAAGCTCGATAACTTCAAAAATTCGATCAACCCAACCTAACCTATATAGTTTGGGTTGAGTTATGAATTTACTTTGATTGGGTTGGGTTCAGACAAACGAAAACTTTATGGGTTGAGTTGGTTCATGGATTCCTCTAAGATTAGATTGGGTTGAACCAAACTGACTCGAATTTATTTTTACACTTAACTTTTCAAAATATATATTCAAATTGAGTTCTAAATCTTAATTAATTGTTTGAAATTAAATAAATAGATCTTTTATGAACCAACCGCGAGATCCCACATCGATTGTAAAGAGACGAGTGCCAACAAGGACGCTGCGCCCGAAGCGGATGGATTATGAGATCCCACATCTATTGTAGAGGGGAACAAACATTCTTTGTACGGGTGTGGAAACCTCTCCATAGCGGACGGGTTTTAAAAACTTTAAGGAGAAACTCGAAAGAAAAAGTCTAAAGACGACAATATCCGCTAGCGATGGGCTTCAACTGTTACACTAACATTTTACTTTTTATTAAAAACAAAAATTTGAATAAACCATCACCACAACCTGACCTAACCCAACTCAACCCAAAAAATTAATAGTTTGGTCGGTTAAAGTTCATTAATCAGTAAGAGTTGTTTGAACTAAAAAATTTTACAACTTAAACAATCGAGTTAAATCTAAAAAATGTCTCAACCCGACTCAACTCAACCCATAAATACCTCTATAATAAAAGCATCACACCTCAACTTAGACTCGTCTCAATTTTGATGGAGAAAAGTAGATTATTGGAGAGTATGGAGTGTATTTGGGACCCAAAATTGAAAATGAAAGATCAATCATGCCCAAATTTAAATACTATATGATATAATCATTAATAATTGGAAAAAAATGTTACCCACAAATTAATAATTGGAAAAAATGAATTTTCAAATAGATTAATTAATATGAACTTATAAACGTGTCCACAAATAAATTATGGAAGAGATGCATTATTTTAGGGATGTTGAGTGAAGATGATAGTGCATTGAGACACAAGATGCGTACAAGAGGTGTAACATGGATACACATAATTAGGTCTAGACATGCACTCTTCATCTATATGATATGTCCTTATCTCCTTTCTTTGTGGTATCCAAAGTTCATGGAATTTAATATTGTTTAATTTAATTATTAATTTGAGCATAACTAAATTGGTTATTGCATATATTCTCGATCAAAAGGGTCGAGAGTTTGAAACGTGGACCGTTTTAAAAAGGGTGTGGAGATCTCTTCCTAGTAGACGCATTTTAAAACTTTTGAGCGGAAGTCTGATAGAAAAAGCTTAAATAGAACAATATCTACTAGCGGTGGGCTTGAGCTGTTACATTTATGCATCATACGACATTAATTCCATAACATATCCTAATCATATCATTGTATAACTTGTGTATCATGTCATGACATATATCATAGCATAAACATAACATAACACACGTTAAACGATTATAAAACATGACAAGTGCACATTCATATAGCAAACAAGTCATATAATCAAACCAAAAGTAAACTCACTTACTTGGTTAGCTATGCGGACGTCACTCCCTTGAGCTTAGCTTAAAACTACTTCTTGAATTCTAATTCTACTTAGGAGTCCCACCATCATAATTGGAATTCTATTATGAAATTGGCTAACCATAAACGCATTTGATAGTGTCAAAAATGACTCCGAAAGAATTGAAAATGGTAGAAAACGGTCTGAATGTATCCGCCTCAAAAAGGTCCAAAAATATCAAATTCGAGTCTGAACAGTTGAGAGGTCAAGGTGGACCCATAAGAACATGGATTTTTCAATTGACTCCAAATCACTAAAGTTAGATGAAACGAAGTTGAAAAATTAGGTGTATTCACATTTAACATGTTTACATTCAAAGCTGTAATAATATGGTAACGGTAGCCAATTGAATCTAAGAATTCTTGTAAGCGACTATACAAACTCTTAGTTCAAAAATGCTAAAACTACGAAATTAATTAAATTCTATTCCAAATAGATTGCAGTTCTTTGGAATTTGACCTAACACCTTATCGAAAAATAAAATTTTTAGATCTAAATATCAAATAATCTCAAAACATGGAAACATTATAAGGGAAAGTACGATCCGGATAACCTTGCTGATTAAATATGTCAACGCAAGAACACTGATTTGAAATTCAAATTATTTCACGAGCAAGATTGATCATGTCATGGTTGAATGGTTCTAAAGATGCAAACTAAACTACATAAAATAAAATAAAAAAAAAAAATGACTTCACTATAACTTGACTTTATCTTATAATAATTTTAGGGTTTAGGGTATGACCGAGATGTTTTAGTTCATATCAAGTCTTTTAATTCCAACCCGACTAAATTTTCATCTATACTTCAGGGTCAAGGTGATTTAGGTTGCCAAACTTACTATTTATTTATAGGTTAAGGTTACTCGTGAAGAAAACTTAAGAGTTAAGTAATTTGAAAAAGTGAAACACAACTATATTCTTACGTGTAGTTTCTAAGATAAAATCTTATTGTGAGATCTCACGTCGATTGGAGAGGAGAACGAAACATTTTTTATAAAAGTGTGGAAATTTATCCCTAGAAGACGCGTTTTAAAAACCTTGAGGAGGAATTTGAAAGGGAAAACTCAAAGAGAACAATATCGACTAGCGGAGGACTTGAGCTATTACGTCTACTCTTTGCATGTTCTTTTTTTTGTTCTTCGTGTTCTTCATCTAGATCGAGTGTGTGAGTTGTGCCATCTGAACAAATAATTCGTCTATCTCGTTGGTTTGATTCGAATATCTACTCGAAAATGAAGTAGGATGGAATATAAAAATATGGTTTCACATTTTCCCATTTTTGTTCTATGGAAAATTGTGGGTTCACACAATGTTGAACTCACATTGGGGAAAATATATGGTCCACGAAATTTTATAGAATAAAGTTCTTAATTTTCTTTTTCATATTCTTTTCATCTTTTTCAAATGTCCCAAACATTTCACCATCGTATCAATTTTTGTTTTTTTCGTTATAACATAATAATAGTGAGAATTTAATTTTAATTTCTAGTTAAAGGATGACAACAAAAAGAGGAAATTTTATTTTATGACAAGGATGACATCACTATGGGCGGTAGGAAGTTCGGGCCTATTCTCTACTACTATCTGAGTATCTGGGGTTACTCGAAGTTCCGAGTGGTACGTTAGCTGCGTCAAGGACCTACTTTGGATATGGAGGGGGTAGTTCACCCACTTCTGGAGTCGTATGTTCTTCTGGGCAAAAAAATTTCATCTCTCGGATGAACTACTTTTTGGTTCTTAGACTTAGATAGCTTGCTCTGCCTAAACAGTGTGTAACTGATGTTTTGGGTCGAGAGGCTACCTCGTAAAACTCTCTCTAGTGGGGATGACATGATGTGTGTTAACCTACTCTAATCATCTGTGGTAGGTATCTGGCGAACCCTACCCATAGAACCATCCAGTCACCCAAGGTTAGGGGCGCGACCCCTGATACGTGCCAACTCCATTGCTTACCTGTATGGTCAACACTTTCCTACAGGAGCGATCCTTTATGCAAGGTAACCACAGACTACTCGCACGATCAACGTCCAATCATAGGACTGATCCACTGTGCAGGGTAATCCAACAAACCACCGAGTCACACATCTCTAACCAACCTTACGCCTAGTTCAACAGTACTATACCAGAGTGAAACAGAAAATAGAAGCTACTCACACACTATAATGGCTACTATCAGCGTAAAAGACTACCTTTGTCATTTTCGGATGTCGTGGAGGTTTATTAGATTCTTAAGAGCATTTAGACAATTTAAATCTCATCTCTCGTTTCTAGGACATTCGGTGTTAGCTCCTTGGGCTAAACCAATCTTTGAGTACACAGAGGTCTAAACCTTTGATAGCTCACAAATCTGGGGTACATGGTCTACTAGATACATATTGGCATATGTTAACATGGAAAACCACACTAGCTATAGTGCCCTAAATCTTAAATGAGTTCTCACATGCATGCTTTTCTCGGGAGGTATTTTTATCCAACACATATGCACGTAATCCTTAATTTAAATGCAGACTATTGGATTCCTAAGGTGGCTAGGTAGCTAAATGCAGACTTCTAACCCCATCTCTTTTTGACTCCTCAAGCCATCACACACGATCCTAAGGTGTTCAGTTTACTAGAAGCATCTTGACCTAGATCATCGTCTAAACGTGGTTAACCTAACCAAAAACATGTTAACCCACGAACTAACTCGAATTTTTAAATTTTTTTTATAAAAAATTCAATTAATAATTCAAATATTTTTATTTTATTGAAGAAATAGGAAGACCATTAATTTATTATGAGAGATTCAAACACAATAATTTTTTATGAAAAATTAAAATAATTGTAACAATCTTTTTCTACTTAACAATATGCCTTTCAACAAAATATCTTCTAAATCAAATTTTTAAAAACCAAATTGTTTTTTTTTTTTTTTTTTTTTTTTTTCCATCATTTGGTGAAAGAGCACGCCAATCGATGACGTGGCTCATCCAATCCACCGACCAACAGAAAATGGTTTGTTTTATTTAAGATTAAATCTCATTTTCCACTTACATCATATTAAGGTTGTTTAAAAAATATCCATTTTAGTTTCCATTTTTAAAATATCCATTTTAATATTAACTTCTGTTTATTTTATTATTTAACTTTTAATTTTATGAAAAATAAATAGTTTTTTAAATTTTAATTAACTATTTTTTAAAATTTTTTAATTTATCAAAAATTGAAATTTCAAATATTAAGATAAACACAAAAATTTAAAATTTAAAAACTAAAATAGTAATTTAGACTGGATTGACTTAAAATATATAAAAATTTTATAGATTAAGTTAGTTCATGTATTTCTTAAAAATTTTATAGATTAAGTTAGTTCATGTATTTCTTTAATATCTTTTTGTCCAATCTTAATGGTGTTCGTGGATTGAGTTGGTTTGAATCGGACCAAAACAACTTCAATCATCCAATCCAAAAGATTTATGGTTGGTTTGATCCGATTCAAACCAACTCAATCCACGAACACCATTAAGATTGGACAAAAAGATATTAACGGACATGTAATAGCTTAAAAATAATATATATTTATATTAAATTAATATGAAGACGTAAGCTTAAAAATAAATATTATAGAAACAATTGGGATCTGTAAAATATATAATAAATGACAGATTGGTATCGTTTTAATATTAAAAAATGGAAGGAATCGTGTTTGATGAACTTAGAACCTCATAATTTGATATGAAGATATCTAAATATTGGATTATAATGGCTTAACCCATAATATTTCCATTTAAATATTCTCCATACTTTAAATAATCCATTCAAACTTTATTTTAAAATTTTATAAACTTTTTTCCACAAACATGTAATATGTTTAACTTTTAAAGCTCCCCAAAGGGTAAATTCAATTTTTTTTTTTTAATTTCATTTTATTTTATTTTAATTCCAAAGTTTGAATCCAAAAATAAATCTGTCCTTTCGAGTTCGTCATGGGGTGGATAAAACCTCCTTTCAAATTACTTTGAAGAATGTAAGTTTTTATTGTGAAATTCCATATTCGTTGGAGAGGAGAATGAAACATTCTTTATAAATGTGTAGAAACCTCTCCCTAGTAGACGTATTTTTAAACCGTGAGGCTGATAGGGATACGTAACAGGCCAAATGAGACAATATTTGCTAGAGGTGATCTTAGACTGTTACAAATGGTATCAGAGACAATCACTGGGGTGTGTGCCAGTAAGGACGCGGGCCCGTAGATTGTGAGATCCCACGAAACATTCTTTATAAGGTTGTGAAAACCTCTCCCTAGTAGACGCGTTTAACCTTAAGGGAAATCCCTTGTAAGGAAAACACAAAGAAACCTATCCCAAGTGTTAGTAGACGTGTTTTAACCCTTAAGGGGGATCTCTTAGAAGGAAAACCTAAAGAGAACAATATCGGCTAGCGGTGGGCTTGAGCCGTTACAAAGTCTCAATGAAATCCGTGACTTGACCGTTAATCAAAAAAAATTTTATTGAAATATTAGGTCTTAATTCTTAAAAAAAAAAAAAAAAATTGATTCAATTACTTATATTTGAATATTAGTAATTGTATTATTTATTTACACAATTAACATCATAAATAGAATTTATAGTTTTACAAGTAAATGTCATTTTCCATAATGGTAGAAATATATTTGACTTTTACATATATGAATAATATATTTAGCAATATTAAATGTCTATATTATAGACTATAGTATATTCAATTCATAAAATTTAATATATGATCGACATTTGTCACCTAATTCAAAACTAATCATGACATTGAGTGGAAGTTGATGTCACACTACTTTAGATTTGTATATTTGTTTATTTTAGGATGTTACATTATGAATAAGAAAAATGTATAAACGTAAAATATCTATGAATTTCAACTATGATATAATTTATTTAACGTATTTTTATCCTACATTTTGTTAAATATGCTTATCTTAAATAATTGGAGTCAGCGACGGTAAAATTTACTTGATGGGAGATAACGTGACCTATAACGTAAGAAAAATTTTCACACTTCAATAGTGTTTGTCACACAAGCTTCGATGCTAAGTTAGTATAGAGAATTTTAGTATAGCAAGAGTTCTGGAACCGGGAAGAGAATACATTTTTAAAGTTGAAGAGGTGTATTTATAGAAGAATCTCGAGAATTAGGTTACATATAAACCAGATTGGATTGAACTAAGAAACCACGAGTCTAGGACATGCATGACACGTCTCCTTGAGAGGGGAACCATAGGGTTGCTTGAGGTCAAGGTCGAGGCATTGAATTTGGGCTACGACCCAAATTCTTTGTGGCTACGTTTGTTCCTAGTTGGTTTAATCGAATTTGTCATATATGTTTTCCTATTAATTTTGCCTATTATTTACTTTTTAACTGAGAGACTTGTTCAATTTTAGTTTATTTACTTCACCGACTCACATACTATCAATAAATCTAAAACATGAGGTTTCCACGTTATCTCCAACCGATGTGGAATCTCACAATTCACTCTCATTCGGGGCTCAGCGTCCTCGCTAACACTCGTTTCTCTCTCCAATCATTGTGAAATCTCACAATCCACTACCGTGTTTGGCTTTGATACCATTTGTAACAGCCTAAACCCACCGCTAGCAAATATGGTCATCTTTCACATTTTTTCTCGAGAATTTTAAAACGAGTATACTAGCAAAAGGTTTTCACACCATTATAAAGAATGCTTTGTTCCCCTCTCCGACCGACGTGGATCTCTCATTAGTTCACTAGTACTGAATGATTAATTTTCGTAAATACCTTGAATATAAATTATTATTATTATTATTATACCAATTTTTTAAAAAAGAAGTTTAAACTAATAACGATTAACTCAGATAGAACGAGCCGTAAGAACGTTTTACTCAATAGTTAGGAATACAAATTAGAAGTAAAATTATGGGGTTTATGGGAACACAATTAGCAACTAAATACATGACTAATAACAATTAATTAAGTAATTAACTAATACATCAGCCCAAAACTTAATCAAACCCATACCTTAATGGGCTAACATTCAGAATATGGGCCGGGCCTCCAGTCATAAAATTTGGGCTGGCCCGTATAGACCGAAATAGCAGACCAACTTTTTGTAAATTTACATAGATACCCTATATTTAGAATTTATTTCTCTATATAACCCTTTTCTTTAAAGTTATTTCATTTTTGCCCTTTGTCGAAGAATCGTAACAGCCTAAATTTATTTTAATTTTAAAACATATCTATGTTAAAATACAATTATATATTATATATTTATTTTATTTTTATTATTAATTTTTCGACTGCTCTTAAAAATAATTGAAAATTTTTCAAAATATATATTGAAATTAAGTTAATAAATTTTAATTAAATGTTTGAAAATAAATATATAGATAGTTTTTAGTGTTATAAACGAGAGGTAACATAGTCATGTCGTACGAGATGTAGGCCAATATCAAAACCATCAGGTGTCCAAACCAAATTTTGAATCTCTCTCTCTCTCTGTCACACACACACACGTACGTTAACGTTATAGCGAGTCCTGCTCAGAATTTAAATTAGGATTTGGAATATAGATTTGACACTTGATGATCCCGGCATTTTCCTGCTTTGCAACATGGTCATGTTACCTATTTCTTGCTTCTTAAGAAAGTGAAGACTATCCCCACATATCAATACGAGTTTTTCTAGCATGATTTATATAAACTCACATATATCCCGAAAAAAATTTTAAGAGGTCACCCACGTAGAATTGGAGTCCTACAATTGAGCCACAAAAAGGAAGGTGCATCGTGTTGGCACAGTTAATAGCTTTCAATTCTTTGAAACTTTTCTTAGTCATCCTATTCTCAGGATATATCTCATTCAGATGTAGTCTCGGTTCATTCATATATCTCTCCTTTGCTCTAGAGTCTTAAGCCAAGAAGTGGTAGGATTTAAACCAAGAAGTCAAGCCAAGCTTCGGTGGCAGCTTAGAGTCTTAAGACTACATGCTCTACGAAGAGATTCGACTTAAGCTTGACTTTTCTAGCCGAGCCGAGTAGGTCAATGACCTAAAAGTCGTTGGATCTCGATCTTTCTTCTCCCTAACTTGTTTGCTTCCCCCAAGTACAAAACACATCATCTCAATTGAAAGCGGACAATATCTCTTTCCACAATATATTAATATTTCATTATAGTCAAAAAGACTATCTTAACCTAACCCAATTTAGTTGCTTCAAATTTCTTCGACCTAAATACATCACCTTTTAGCCAATGTTTGCCACTAACCCATTATTAGCTTCAATTAGTGAAATTAAACCATTACATTCCAATTGGTCCCCTCCAAAATCATGTCTAATCATGTCTAAGACGTCAGCCCAAATCATATATTTTGTATTGAGATCTGTCTATTCCACCTGGTTGCATACGTCGTTTTTTCTATTGAGTTTTGAAATCATTTATTCTTTTAGTGTTCCTTTGATCGACCAATTTGGGGTACTGTACTTTCTTGAAGAGGTTCTACTCACTGAATTTCGTCATGGGCATCTCATGTGATACCGCTCATCTTCCTACGCGTTTTAAAAATTTAGAAGCCCAAAGATACGACCCATTTTGCAATTGTTACAAATTATTTGATCTAAATCATTCAGGTTAGAGATATATAAGTTGGGGTATCTTATATAATGAGTTTGTACAGAATTGTGACTCGAGTAAGTCATCGAGGACGATGACTAAGTTAAGTGGGGGAGAATGTCACAACCATACTATGAAGAGAGTAGGTTGTGACCCTCACATTGCAACAATAGAAGTGACAATCCTCAAGTGGCGCCAATTCGGCCACGCAAGGGCTTAGACGAGTGTCATGATGCGATCGAAGAGGACAATACATCATCCAACACACCACCACACAAAGTGGGCATCGAAAATAAGTTGAAACATAAGGAAGACAGAGACATCAAAATAGACATGAACGACAAAGATAAACTTGTTGAAGGGTCGGGTAGGGCCCTGGACACTGGACCACGAAATATTTAATTTCTCCTTACAAATCCATTAATCGAAAAAAATTAATATTTTACATGATATAGTGAGGGCTTGTTTTTTTATTTACATGAGTGAAAATGTAATCTATCATATATTACAGATCTATCCATTAATTACGTGCATATATAACAAATCTATCACATATTACAGATTTCGAGACGCTACACACGAGAACGAGTAATATAGAAAGGTCTAAGCAAATTTTTGCAAGAGAAATGAGGATTTTCTTTAACAACTAGTAAGAATATTACGAAAAAAAATCATTGGACTAAAGAATCAACTTGAGAACGAAAGATGAGAACTCGATAAGTATTAGGTTAGAACGGGATAAGAATAAAAGAATAAAAATATTAATATTTTCCTACGAATTAAAAAGATATTTTTTAATTTTTTTTTAAGTTTAAGATATTTGTTTTCAAATTTAATTTATTTACAATATAAAAGGGTAAGTTTGTAATTAAACAAAATAAAAATCAAACTTCTAATGTTTTTGGACGTTCCCGTGGCGAAGGATTGGAGATTCCACCGGACAACGGAATCTCTTTTCCGCCATTATTTCCGTTAGAACAGATTTGACGAGCTCGGAGCTTCTCCAAAACGACGCCGCACCAGTCCCACAAATGCAGAACCACGAACGTCCCAATCCCTCCGATCAATCCGAAAGCAATCGAATATGTCAATGGCATCAAAATCATCGTCAAAAATGCCGGAATTGCTTCTCTCATATCCCCCCATTCGATCTCCACCATTGATCTCGCCATCAGAACCCCTACCAGAATCAATGGCGGCCCCACCGCCCACGGCGGAATCGACGCCAATAGCGGCGTAAACCAAAACGACATTAGAAAGTATCCCGCCACCGTCACCGCCGTCAGCCCTGTTCTTCCGCCTTCTCGGATTCCCGTTGACGACTCGATATACGTCGACACCGGCGAGGTTCCGAGCAGAGACCCAACCACGATTGAAAAAGCGTCTGACATAAACGCGAAATACTGCCCCTCAAAGTCGCCGGCGGCGTCGGTGAATCCGGCGAAACGGGCGGCGGAGTACAGAGTTCCGGTGGTGTCGAGAATGTCGACGTAAAGGAATGTGAACATCGCTTCCCAGAAATGGGGTTTCCCCAAATCCCGGAAACTCAAAGCTCCGGCGGTGGTTTTAATCCAATGAACGTCGATGACCTTCTTGAAATAATTAAATGCAGAGTCGCCGGCCGCCGTGTCGGGAAATACCGTTACGACGGTGTTACGGAACCACGAAACCGCCGTCACGAAAACGACGCCGTATATCATTGCGCCTTTGATGTTTTTCACCAAACAATACGCAATGATGGCGAATCCCACCACGCCGAGCCAGAACGTGGGGCTTTGCATTCGGTTGTTCAGGCAGAGAATCTGATCGGAAACGGCGCCGTTCCGGAGCAAACTGACCGTTCCATTCGGGGCAGTCACGACTGCAGCTAACGCAGCCCGGGAATTCTTCGGGCAGGCTCCGATGGTGACGAGGGTCGAGGCGTTGTACCCGATTAGCCCAATTCCTTGATTGCTCTGTAATCCGATGAAGGCGAGGAACAATCCGATTCCGGCGGAGGATGAGATTCTGATGGGTTTTGGGATTAATTTGGCGATTTTGGCTCGTAATCCGACGGCGGAGATTAGAAGGAAGATTAAGCCTTCGATGAAAATGGCGGCTAAAGCGCTTCTGTACGGTAATTGACCCGACCCGTGGAACCCGACGACGGCGAAGGCGAAGTAGGCGTTGGTGCCCATTCCGGGAGCTAAGGCTAAAGGGAGATTTGCGAAAACGCCCATTATGAAACTCCCGATGAGCGACGAAGCTCCGGTGGCGATTATAAGATCTTTTCGGGTGGTTTCCAGGCAGGCGGAGTAACCCGGGTTGACGGGTCGGAATTTGCAGGAAATGTCCGGTTGGATGACGTGGTGGGTCGGACCGGTGCAGGCGGAGAGGGGGAGGGTCGGGTCGGAGCAGAGGGGTGTGCAGTCGGCGGCGGAGCACGTGCCGCCGGAGTCGGTGAGGATGCTGGCGTTCACGGCGAGAATGTAGGCCATCGTGAGGAAAGTGGCGGTGCCGGCGCGGAGTTCGGTTGTGAAGGTTGTGTTTCGTTGGGTGAGTTTGAATCGCTTTCCGACACGGGTGGTGGCGACAAAAGAGTTTAGCCTCATCGGTAGTGATGGTTTCTGTTGAGTCGGTGGTGGTAGAGCCGCCGCCGCTGCCGCCATAGGTGGTTGCTGTTGTTTAGTAGGAAGTGGCGAGGAAGAAGAGAGTTAAGAGGCTTTTTCTTCCTGCCAATGAAACAGCTATTTATTTCCAAACTTTTTTTTCAAACCACATGTTTTCTACTATCACTCCACTTTTTGAGATGATTTATGATCTATAAATTTTTTTCATTTTTAATTTTTAATTTTATAAAAGATGTTTATTTGATCAACCACCAACATATTACCGTTAACGCCTAACAGATATTATTATCTTCCAGTTTTTCTTTCTCAAGTTTTCACTCGAGATTTTTAAAACACTGTTTACTAGAGAGAAATTAAAGAATGTTTTGATATCCTCTCTAATCCATATGGTCGAATAGGACAAAGAATCTGAAAATGGGAGAAAAAGTGAGGAGAAACTTTTTCTAGCAAATTGTATTGAAGACGGGATTATATTCCTGTCCTCACTCCCACTTGATCTCGCTCAAATGTGCCCTTTTTTTTCATAAAAACTATAATACAAAACTAATTTATTTTATATAAAAACAAATTTAAGTTTTTAGAAATTATATTGAATATTATTTATGAAATATTATTGGGTTTGGATTTTGTAATAGTCCAAGTCCACCGGATATTGTTTACTTTGGTCCGTTACGTATTACTCTTCAGGTTTTTAAAACGGGTCTACTATAGAGAAGTTTTCATAGCCTTATAAGAAATGGTATGTTCTCTCTCCAACCGATGGGGCCCAATTAGGGCCCAATTGGACTTGCGCTGTTATAAAATGGTATAAGAGTCAGTGAGGACGTTAGTTTCTAAGGAAGGTGGATTGTGAGATCACACATCGATTGGAGAGGGGAACGAAGTATTCCTTATAAGGGTGTGGAAAACTCTCTCTAGTAGATGCGGTTTAAAAACAGTGAGACTCTCGAGTGGAAAACAATCATTAACTATTCTCCCCTCGAGCAAAGTACACCATACAGACTTCCCTGAGGCCTATGAAGCTCTCGAGTAACCTCTCCTTAACTCCTTCTTTGGAGCCCTCAAATAAAATACCTTTGAGAATAAGCTCTCATAACTTTGCCTTTACAATGAATACGTATTAATTAGCCAATATAGATAACCTCCCAACAATCCTTAACAATTAAGAGTAGAGGGTCAGTGACTATGTCGATCCATCCCTATAATATGAAGCTGACCCTGAAATGGCACAGCCGGTAGGGTACATGGTCCTACAGCGTCCTCCTGGTCGGACTCCTTAATAAATGTGGTCTATAGAGAGAGAAAGTGGGGGTGTTTGGACACAGGTTGAAGCTATCCCAACTTATTCCGGATTGGCATGGGACCCATTTTAATATTGGATTTATGAGGATGGTTTTAGTATAAAAATTCTTTTTTTCTTCTTTTTTTTATATTCTACATAATTTAAAATTGATTGATGGATTACTTACATAAGTGGTTCATATTTAACCTAATGTTTTTAGGATAAAGTTTGTGCATTTTATTTTTAGCCACCATTTTTCATTTCATGTTATATTTAATTTCTATTTTGTTTCTCTTAGTCAGATCGATCCCTTTATTGAATTTCTTCTAAGTATTGGTGAATCATCGAAGGTTTGTGTGATACCCGAGTAAAGGGGAGGAATAAAAATGAACCGAGACTACATTCAAACAAGAACAATCCTGAAAATAAAGTTATTACATATACCAACAAGGTCCACATTCGTTTTCGGTAGCTCTAGAATAATAAAGCATATTTTAGTTGAAGCAATTTTATGTTGGATAATCTCTGCGATCGTTAACCTTGGAAATTTTATGAATTTAGAAATTAATTATTATTATTATTTTAAGAAAAAGTGATTCATTTATGTAAGGCCCAAATGGAGTTATAAAGTAAGGTCAAATCAAGAAGTGGGGGCGGGGTGGTTTGGTCTTTTCATTGGGTTACAAATAAACATACCAAATTTTTGGCTGCTTTTTTCCATTTTATGTACTTAATTCTTAAATTATTCCTTTCTATAAAACTATATGATATATAATATATGTAACAAAAATAAATCATTTTTTTGGTTTCATACTTGTCTTCCTAGGATATAATTAAAGGATCATATATATATATATATATATATATATATATTTCTTTGAATTTCACTGCTAGTCTAGGGTCGAAGAAGTTTAAGAACGGTCCCCGTTGTGCCATAGGGGGTTGGGGCTCACAATGTTCTATACTAAACTCATGTACCACTTGAATCAGTGAACAACCGAACTTTAGAGACCTTCTTCAATTCTAGGATATAATGAGTCGACATTAAGATGCCAAACAACTTTGTCGATAAGAACTCTTGGGAGTGGGTCTTATGATGGGAGGGGAGACACTCAGGCACATTTTTCAAAAATGCAATGGGTTAGAGTTGTCATCGACTTGTTAGTAGTCGTTAGATTTTAAGCCTCTAAACTTACACATTCTTCATGGCTCTCCGTGTGACTACCAAGTCTTATATGGATATGTGGTTTTAGCTTAGCTTGACACTTTCTCGATTAATCACCGACTAAAACACTAGAGAGTAATGGACACAATTGAAATATTGATCATGTGATTTTTAAATACATTATAATCAAACAACTTGTAGGGATCGAAATATCTATCGAGGTTGAGAATGCGAGATACAAGCGAGAAAAGATGAGTGGCTAAAGGGACACGAGGGAAGCAGAGGTAGAAGGTGTTTGGTCCAATTGGACCAATCCACCCTAGTTCGGTTAGACCGGTCCTTCGGTTCAATCAAATTGACTCCCTATTTTTTTACACGGTTCTCTTAATTTGGATGTACTTGAAGAGTTTGGAGAAATTTGGAGTTATTTAAGGGCTTTAGCCTAAAACGTACCACATGTACCAAGTAGCACCTCAAAACTTCAAATTAAAACGAGCTTGTAGTATGTATAGAAGTGTGCTATTGAAATATAGAACTGAACTAAGCTGATTTGACTAATATTAAGCATATTGAACCATTATTATGTTTGATTGTTACTAAAAACATGACAATGTATCCCTGCTTAGATTACTATACGATGTCCCTTTTTATGGTATGTTCTTGCATGAGATGTCTACGCTATTATACGAAGACGATTAGGGCTTCGTCATCTAAATCCTAATTGTGAGCTTGACTCGGTTGTTGGGGGACCATATAATATTTTAGAACTAACTATGATTTATTTGTACTCAATGGAGACTATTAGGAGATTACTGATTAATTTCCTTGAAGTAAACTTACCTAGTCGGTAGGTGTTCACAAGAGTATTCTTATGAGTTGATAAAATTAGGATTGAGCTCTGGAAATGCATGAATCATATGAAAACTTTATGAGCGTCGTTCTCTAACCACTCCCTAATTCTGATCTTATTAGGATGAGAGCAAGGGACTACATAAAAGTAGATGAGTATTAGCTAGATTGTGGGTCGCAACCTCCTTTACGATGTTTACATTGTGGAGCTTACTATAGAGATGTCAACTAAACCCTATTAGAGAATCTGAAAACAGTATCCATAATAGTATGATGAGAATAATGGGTTGGAATCTACGTTGGAGTCGCCTAACAACAATGATGAAAAGGGCTAGTAGAACAATCTAACAAACATATCTTAAAACCTTAAAAACAAACCTTATAAAAAAAATGATCTCAAAAGAACTCAACCTTGTGAGAACCGACCGATCAGATAGGGTCATGAAAAAAAATACTTGATAATTTCTACTTTATAGGTGAATCAAATAAACCCAGGAGATAGCTTAGGTAGGAACGTCTATGACTCAAGAACAAATTCTTAAGACACTAAACAAACAAATGAATAACTTAATGATTGTACTAACCCATGCTACAATAACCCTTTCCAGACGAGGCTTAGATGGGGCAACTAAAGCGAGGACGTACACAAACTAAAGTGCTAAAGAGACCAAAATAGACCCATAATTTGTATATCTTAGATCTTTTGTTTGATGAGGTTAGTCATCTCTATTTGTCATTTTGTAAATTGTGTCGTCATTGAGTTGACTGAACTTTATTAAATACATGCATTTTTCAAATATTTGATGTCGAATCAAAAGTTAAATCTTTGAAGAAAAATAACAATTATAGTAATTCATATATGGGTAGGGTATTTGTTATATGGGTGGACAATAAAGCCTAAAGAAACAAAGATATATATTAGTGGGCTTAGAGGGGCAACAGAAATGGCAGACATGGTGTCGGATTTGCTTTGAATTCAGACAAGGACATGCAGACATTGGAACAATATAAATTTAAATGTCCTCCAAACAATATTTTCTTACCCATTATGCCCACAAAGCAGTGTGAAATATCTTCATCTTACCAAATTTTATATATGAAAGAATTAAAATATTCATAGATATGATGATGTTTATGATTTGATCGATGTTTCTTAGGAAAAAATGTAATCATTAACTTATATGATTGTTGTACATTTTTTTTTTTTTATTGGATATATTTGTAGAGTTAAAATCTTGATATTATGGGTGTATTTTGACGGAGTTAGGTTGGATTGGAAAATTTGTTTAGACTATGATAAGTTAGAGAAAAGGTGTTGGATGATATGTATGAGATAAGATACGAGAAAGATGCACTAAACATAATGTAATAATAAGAGTAAGATATACATATGAAACGTTCAGATTATGTTACATATCGAAATGCTATGGATATGAGAAATTGATAAAAACGATATAGTCACGATCGATTAATAAGAGAATATCATAACTAAAGTACGTTCATGTAACAATATGACTGTAATATATATAAGAACGTTAAGACTGTGATAAGAAATAATATGACCCCAAAGTGTTAACGATATGATATAATTATGATACAACATATGAATGACGAATATATATTTATATATTGTCCTATGATATGAAAATGATATGAAATATGATATGGTACAAGATATGTGATAAATTAACATGTTTATGATATGATATATTGTAATGCAATATGTTATGGTATGATATTTATATGAAGAAATGTTATGTTGATATGATATATTGTAATGCAATATGTTATGGTATGATATTTATATGAAGAAATGATATGTTAAAAGCATGGAACGTTATGTTAGTATACAACATGATATGAATAACATGAAATCACGATAAATTGCATAAAATATAATCTATTAGAATTATGTATAATATGAGAACTGATACGAGGACTGAAAAAATGAGAAATGAGATGAATGAGATGAAAAATGAGAAATGATTTCAATGAGAAATAATAACGGAGTTATATTTAATAATGTTGAAAACGAAAAAATATTGGGACCTTATGCATTATGTGTGAACTTCCATCACGGTACGGACGCATACACCATTAGGCAAGTGAATACATAATGCTACCGTAACGGTCACTAATTCTAATCGGTGTCCAGCATAAGGAGATACTAGAGAGGCTCGCTCAACTAGAAAATGAGCCCAGTGGTTTGCGAACGGTCTGATGAGCCCATACTCACAAATATGAGATATGTGTAGAGTATATAGTATACATCCAAGCTGCACATTAAGATAGTGTCATAGGAAAAGAGACTGATATGATAAGTCTCATCATTACATTCACATATTCTTGCATTTAACCCTAATAATGGAGAGCCAGTTACTGAGTATTTCTTAAAAATTCAAGTCACGTGCTACCTCTATTTCAAGTCAAGTTAAGGCAAAGCATTTTTGTGCGACTGATAATGGCATCGCAACTCGAAACCATGGCACATGCTTAGGATCTACTAATCATTCAATACAAATATATATATATATATATATATATGGAGAAAATAACTTCAACAGAAAATGGATTCATACTTAGCTGTTGTTAACATCAACAATTAAGCAAAACCCATAACTACAAAATGGTCTATAATAAGCTAACCATGATATAATAATAACACAACAGATAAAACTGGAATATGTATATTACCTCAAAGACACTGTTGTAGCACTTGTTCTTGCTGTTGCTGCTCGCCTTGCCAGGTCCATACAATATCCTTCAGAGCAGGTCTTATATCCTCTTTCATGATCTTATGATATTCCAGAGTATCTCCGTTCGATTTCTTCATTTCGACTACATGGAATGATGGGGCAACTTCAAAAATCTCGGCGTCGATGCATACAGGTCCTTTTCGACCTTCCTTACACCCTTCGATCTTCAATACGCCTCTGTCTTTCTTCATTATTTTCAGTTTCATGCACTTTGCGAGATCTTGCAGTTTTGAGATGATGGTGGGCGCAGGCTTGTTTGATGTGAATCTTACTTCTTTCTTTTGATCAGTAGTCTCCTCGAACAAACCTGTCAAATCAAAACCTGCTGATAAGGAAATAATGTCAAAGGCATTCAAATTCGATGGCTTTTCCACTAATTGCTTCAGCTCTCTAACAGAATCTCTCTCGTCCGTTGAAGACCCAAAAACTGCATCGACTTCTGAAGGATCGACATCTTTCACTTCTTCTGCTTTAATTCGGGGTTTCACATCCAACCCCCTCCTTGACCAAGAACTTCCCATTATTTTGGCGATAGATATCCTAGTATTTGGGTTAGGATCCAAAATCTTCGACAATAGCCTGCGCGCCTCTGGCGTAAACCAGTTGGGGAATTTAAATTCTCCTTTTCCAATCTTCTTATACATTTCCATTAGATTTGAATCATGAAATGGAAGATAACCAGCCAATAGAACGAATAAGATCACTCCACATGACCAAATATCAGCTTTGCATCCATCATAACCTCTCCTGTTAATGACTTCTGGAGCAACGTAAGCAGGTGTTCCACAGGTAGTATGGAGCAACCCATCTTGGCATTTAGATTCAACAAGAGCACTCAACCCAAAATCAGAAACCTTCAGATTACCATGTTCATCCAGTAGTAAATTTTCTGGTTTCAAATCTCGATGCCATACGCCTCTACTGTGGCAATAATCGATAGCACTGATCAGCTGCCAAAAGAATTTCCGTGCAGCACCTTCTTTAAGCTTCCCTTTGGATACCTTATTGAATAGCTCACCACCTTTGACATATTCCATGACAAAGTAAATTTTAGTTTTGCTTGCCATAACCTCATAAAGTTCAACTACGTTCGGATGCTTAACTATTCTCATGACAGAGATCTCCCTCTTGATTTGATCAATCATCCCAACCTTCGAGATCTTCTCTTTGTCAATAACTTTAATAGCCACACACAAGCCAGTTTTAATGTCTCTGGCATAGTAAACCTTGGCAAAGGTTCCCTGCCCCAACAGCCTTCCTAATTCATAACGTTGCATCAAGATAGCCCCTTTCTTCTCCATGACAAATGTACTACCGCAGAAAAAAAATAGTCACAGCAACTGCCGCTGGACGGAATAATGAATTACTAGTATTTAAACACAAAACTCAACCATCTTCATTATCACTGTGCTTCGAGTATAGATGTTCTTTGCATTGCAAGCTGCAGTGGGTATTTGGCATCCCAATCTGTATGGTTGACGAATTAAATAACCAATTTCATGAAGTACGCAACAGGACATCCTC
The DNA here is from genome assembly GCA_018691285.1 of Cucurbita argyrosperma subsp. sororia. Taxonomy (NCBI): domain Eukaryota; kingdom Viridiplantae; phylum Streptophyta; class Magnoliopsida; order Cucurbitales; family Cucurbitaceae; genus Cucurbita; species Cucurbita argyrosperma. Next base: position 7,033,817 of record CM031887.1, read on the forward strand.
GATGGATAAATGACCCCATCAACCTCAGAGAAGAAAGCCTTGACTTGCATGCACATGTTTCAGCATTCCCAGGTTCCTTTAATCAAACTACAGAACATGAAGCAAGTCAGAAAGAATTCCCCTTACAGGCTAAAATTAAAAAATGAGAATAGCAGACACTTAATTGAACATTTTAAGGATTATATTATTTAAGGATAATCATGTAGAGTAAGACTGTACAAGTCATCCAATTCCATATATTACAGTTAGTACATCTAAAGAACAGAGAGAAGCTTCATAGAGTTCAATAATTGTGTAAGATAAAAGCTTTTTATTTTCACTCGCAATAGTTACAAATATCGCGGCTTATAACACAAACTAAACAGTAAAGCCAACTCTTAGCAATTAGAGCTAAATACAGAAAGAAAAAAAAAAAATTGTGATTAGAAGCAAGCCGATGATAATATTAACCTAAAAAAATCTCGTCATGTAGAATTTAAGCTACACGGTCAATTTTTTTTCTCCAACTAATGATAGACAAAAAAAATGGACAAATTAAAAATAATAATAACTCTTAAGCCAAATTAGCACGTACTGTGAGCGACTTGAACAAATCGTGAGAGACAAAGTTGAAGAAAATTCGTATCGTTTCAATCTAGGAACCAAACAGACAAGCGGCGGAAACGAATCTCGGTAACAAACAAGGAATAAAAACATACACGACAAGAACAACAAAAATATAAATGCCGGTTCATAACTTCATCATCACACACTGTTAATCAGAGTTTATCGTCTAGACACAAAATTAACAGGGAGAAGGAAAAGAGGAAAAGGAAAAGGAAATTTCGATCGCTTACCAAGAAATTAAAGAGTGAGCCTCACTCCCTCCCTCACTCGATTAATCTCAGAGTTACTTAAACAAATCTCTCTTCTACCTCTCTAGAGACCAATCGAGATCGAGACACAGAGAGGAAAATCAAGAAAATACAAAGCCTCTCGTTCTACTAAACCACACAGAATCGAACACAAACAAGAAATATAAGTATCGATTCATAACCTCATCGTAACAAACCACAAATCAGAGTTCAATGCCTAGAAACAAAATTCACAAAGAGAAAATGGACAAATAAATCATCTAAGAGCGTAAAAAGAAATGAACATGAATTTTCAATGGCTTACCAGGAACCTGAAGAGGAATTGCGAAGAAACTGATTAAATTAGCTGTCAAAGAGCAAGAATACTGAGAATGTACGCAAAGGAAAGGAACGGAGCTTCAGAGAAATTTCGAAGACCCAAACCCTAAAACAGAAATGCAAAGGCAAAATTGAATGCAAGCTTCGATTTGGCCGCCTGATTTCTCCATTTTAATGAAAGATACCATAACGGCCGTATATCATTACCAATGACCAAAATACCCTCCGACCTTCTTCAAATTACATATTCTGCTCTATCGTTCATTATTTGAATTGTGAGGCGGTGATATTAAGAAATAATAATATTTATAATTAAAAAATAATAATAAATAAGCTAAATTATATATTATTTGAATTTAAAAATAAAAATTACGGATAAGCACATTATATATTTATTTATAGTTACGAACATAAATCTTCTTTCTTATACTAGAGGAAAAGTCGTACTTTTTTTTCTATATTTTAATAACTTAATAAAATATTAATTGAAGTAAGTCCTATCATTGTTATCCATATAAAAAAACCTATGTATTATAATTATTTTTTATTTTACATCTAACAAATATATTTTCTTTGCTGACTCGAAAAATTATAATAAAATAATTTTAAACTTTTTTAAAAAAATTAAAATGAAAAATATAGCATTTGTAAAAGCTTTAATTATTAAATATATTAAAAAAATAATTAATGTATATTAAATAGTTGGTATTCTATCTTTTTCATCTAATTAAAGACGTACAATCACGTGGCCAACATTTTTTTACAATTTATTTCTTAAAAATAAAAATAAATAAACTTGTTTTTGTTTTTTTTATTTACAAAATGAATTAGGACTTGGGGTGAAGCAAGCGGGGTGGGGGAAGGACACGTGCTTCGATACGAACGGTGAATTGTACTCGCTTGAACAATCACTGTCTGTGACCTAATTATCTGACCCGCACCAATCAACGAATGACAAGTAGGACTGTTGAGCATTCATTCGGTAACAGGCACTGCCACAATTCCATTCTAGCCACACACGTTCTCTCTGGTTTCGGATTTCTCTGCGTTCAGTCCCCTGGATTCTACTCTGTTTTTCTTTTGTCGTTTTGTAATACTGAATTTACTTAAATAGCCTTTGTGGGAAAGACTTCCAATTTTTGTTTCCAGTAATTTAACTGGCTAAGGCCGCTTGGTTTGTTTACCCAATGAATGAGTGGACCAAGTTATACTTTTATTTATTTTTTTTATATTTAAATTTAAAATCTAAATATAATTTAATTGATTGAACTAAAAATAAAAAATAAAAATAATGGTTGTTATTAGTTATCAGTGTTATGTGAGAAAAAAATTCATATGATTCTTTGGCACAGCATTTTTATATTATTCAATGTGAGATCTCATGTTGATTGAAGAAGGGAATGAAATATTTTTAACAACGGTACGAAAACTTCTCACCACTAGACGTGTTTCAAAACCGTGAGGCTAACAGCTATACGCAACAGAATAGAACAGACAATACCTACTATAAGAGTATGAAAACTTCTCTCCCCAGTAGACGTGGCTAACAGCTATACGCAACAGAATAAAACAGACAATACCTACTAACAGCTATACGCAACAGAATAAAACAGACAATACCTACTATAAGAGTGAAAACTTCTCTCCCAGTAGACGTGGCTAACAGCTATACGCAACAGAATAAAACAGACAATATCTACTATAAGAGTGTGAAAACTTCTCTCCCAGTAGACGTGGCTAACAGCTATACGCAACAGAATAAAACAGACAATATCTACTATAAGAGTGTGAAAACTTCTCTCCCAGTAGACGTGGCTAACAGCTATACGCAACAGAATAAAACAGACAATATCTACTATAAGAGTGTGAAAACTTCTCTCCCAGTAGACGTGGCTAACAGCTATACGCAACAGAATAAAACAGACAATATCTACTATAAGAGTGTGAAAACTTCTCTCCCCAGTAGACGTGGCTAACAGCTATACGCAACAGAATAGAACAGACAATATCTACTATAAGAGTGTGAAAACTTCTCTCCCCAGTAGACGTGGCTAACAGCTATACGCAACAGAATAAAACAGACAATATCTACTATAAGAGTGTGAAAACTTCTCTCCCCAGTAGAGAGAATAAAACAGACAATATCTACTATAAGAGTGTGAAAACTTCTCTCCCCAGTAGACGTGGCTAACAGCTATACGCAACAGAATAGAACAGACAATATCTACTATAAGAGTGTGAAAACTTCTCTCCCCAGTAGACGTGGCTAACAGCTATACGCAACAGAATAGAACAGACAATATCTACTATAAGAGTGTGAAAACTTCTCTCCCCAGTAGACTGGCCCACAACTATACGCAACAGAATAGAACAGACAATATCTACTAAGAGTGTGAAAACTTCTCTCCCCAGTAGACATGGCTATCAGCTATGCGCAACAGAATAAAACAGACAATATCTACTATAAGAGTGTGAAAACTTCTCTCCCCAGTTGTTTTAAACACATAAAACTGTGTTTAAAACAGTGAGGCTAACGGTTATACGTAACTGAATAAGTAACTGAATAAAACAGACAATATTTACTATAAGAGTGTGAAAACTTCTCTCCCCAGTTGTTTTAAACACATAAAACTGTGTTTAAAACAGTGAGGCTAACGGTTATACGTAACTGAAAAAAACGTGAGACTGACAACGTATTTAAAACCGTGAGACTAACAATGATACGTAATAGAAAAAAACGGACAACATCTACTAACAATCAGATTTGGTTGTTACAAATCATTGACCTTTAGAGGGTAATGAGATTAGGACTCTTCATAACTCGAGTCATCTCACTTTATTTTTATCCTCCTAGCCCATAGTTCAAAAGGCTAAATTGCCAGAGCACAATACAAAGGTTAAAAGCAAAAGAATATAAGCTTCCAATTCAAGCAAAGCATCATCAACAATTCAAATTGAGTAGCTACAGCAGACTGAAATGGACAATTCCAAGTTCCTTAATGCTAACAATCGGCTCGAAATAGCAATAGCCAATGACATATATATCCACATATCAATGTAAATCATGTACATTACACAGACCATCCACGGACAAGGATTGTTATCATATTAGATTCATAAACAGACAGAGAAAGGCAAGGAAGATGTAACTTTCTTACCCATTTTCATTCAGACACGACGTGTAGATCCCTCCGTCGTGATTGTGTGCACATTCAAGCGTCGGCGAGCGAAGACACAGTTCCAACAGATGATGTGGTGTTGTCACCACCAGCTACTGCTGGACAAGCATGTATAGCTTTGCAAATATTTGTTTGTTCTAGAACTTTCTCCGAATTGGCAAGGATCAGAGGCCCATATTCAAACACTAATTTCTTGCACTGCTCATGATGGAAAATGTCACGATATCAGAATAACATATTGAACACCGCCCAAAAGATTACTGAGGGCGGTCATTAACTTAATGTAAGGCACTCGCCTAAAGCAACATAAGAGAAGAAGTTGGCAGAAAACAGTCACCCAAGACTGGATATTATAGAAAGGATAGATCACTTGGTCAACACCTCAGCTAGTTACATTTTGGATATATAAAGGTGAAAGAGAGACTAATTGTTTTAGACAGACTTCAGGAATTGAAAGAAATAAAGATGAAGAATCGACACGAGGACATGAATCATACTATCTTTTAACTATTCATGAACAACGAAACAAGAAAATATGTGGACAGGTAACTAAAAGCATTGATATCCAAGTTTTTTCGTACCTGTTTCACACGATACCCCAAGGAGTCGCACATATTCAGAAGCGTCTGGAGTATCTCTATCTGATACACACAAAGAAAATAAGCCATATGCTCAGAAGGAAGGTTCAATACACGTCCACATTAAATGATAAAGTTTATTTCATATTCAAGAGAATGCAATAAGTTCACGAACATAAGAATTTTCTATGAAACTACCATCCTCGAGACCTCGAGAGAGATATACGTGTTTCTTAACAACTATAGAATTTGTGGTAAGTTTTGATACTATCAAAGAATACATATACGTATTCCTGCGACCTTCCAATCGACAGATATTCACAAAATAGCCATCCTGACAAAAGATCTGCCCAACAGTTTGGCAAGAAAGCAATATTCTCATACAGACCACACAAAACCCAACATCCTAGCTCAACCTCTCAAAATGGCAAAGGATTGCACCAAAATTATCTTGTTTCACCGGTCTCGAACTCTTAATCATTCCATTTCATACTGACCATACTATATTTCTTATGATATCATCATCTCATGCATCTTAGTTTTCAGATTTCTCCTACGTGCACGAATTTTGTTAATTCACCCACCCTATTCCATATTACAATTATTATTTACAATTTGCAGATCATCTCCATCTATATTGCCTTTCCCTATCTATGTAAATTTTATTTCCTCGATATAATTGTTCCATAATTAGAAATTCATGATAAGCATAACTAGCAGAGTGTGTAATATGAACCTGTGTGTCGGGATCTTTCAACTTATCCAATATTTTTGAAATAGTCTCTTGACAGAATCCACAGCTATTATCCTGAATCTGCGAGGAGATTATAGTAACTTGCTCACAGATGCGGGCTGATTGGCAGATGCTAGAAGGCTCAATTGAGGAAATCTCTGAGAAGAAGAGAGGAACATAGTTGTCCACCAAACTGATGCACTGAAAGTTGAAACAAAGATAAAACATATTATTAAAAACAGCAAAGTCTATAGTTATTTTCCTTCATTTCAGACAGTTACATATTGTTTCAAAAGCACACTCATACAGATTCATGAAATAAAAAAGTTGTATAGGGACATTTAAGCTGTCATACCTCCTCCTTGAACACGCCCAATACAGCGCACGTTTGCTGGAGAATACCAGTGATCTCATTTTGGGTATTGTTATCTGCAAGGTATTCAACTGCCTGACTGACCAAGCTCTCACAAAGTTTACATATCTTGGGATTGCTGGAAGCTTCAGATGAAGCCTCCACGTCCTTCTCTAGCTCCAGGTAGCTTGACTCATGATCTGAGAAGGCAGAAATTGTAACTTCTCTGATGAGATAAAATATCATTCAAATCAGAAGATTGAATGCCTTTTCAAAAATAAATAAAAATCATCTTCACACAACACTTGTATTTGTTGGAAGCTTTAAAGACAAGGAATAGGGAAAGGTCCGAAAATCAGGATACATAATCATAACCATTGAGTCTCTAACTTTTCAACCATTTTTCAATTTCATCTTTTATGTAATTATTTTTCTTCAATCAAATAGGGTTAGGATCCATCGGCCATCGTAACAAAAATATCCCTTATTTTCCATATGTTGCACAACAATTTTCTTTGAAGAATTAGTGACGATGAGGACTTGATGCGATGAAATTGAAGTTTCTAAAAGATTAGAGCCGAAACTGAAGCAAGACACTTACGTAAATTCTAAACAACAACCAGAAACGTTGATCAAATTGCCAATTTGGTAGGAAGAAGGTAAGCAATAAAGAATTACCAGATGATGCCAATTTTCTAGCATCACAATCCCAAGCAGCACACACTACAAGAAGGAAAACAAGTCCAAATCTCAAATCCATTGCACCTGATGCCTGTAAAAGACAACGAAAAATCAACCGAGAAATGGAAGGGGGAAACGTATTACAACTATACGGCGATCTTTTTTAAGTCAACGTTTATCGATTCACTTAAGAATTTTAATCCAACCACAGCATGGACTCAATCAACAAAAACGAGGATAAAAACTACAAGATATTTCGTATTACAGACGTCAATGAAATAAGAACAGATCACAAATAGAACAAACAACAGAGGAAAAACTGAAGAGAAGCAAAGAAGGTAAGGATCGAAAAGAACCCTAGAACATCAATTTGGCAACCAAGAAAACGAAGGAAAAAGATAACGATTCTCGGAAAATTGAACCATGGATCATCGTTAATTCTTCTTCCCGCGGTTTCTCAGCACGCAGGATTAAGAATTGAGGATTGGAAACAGAATCGAATTCAGATTGCAGAGAAATACAGACCTTCGATGAGAGGCTCAGACAGCCAGGCTCTGGTTCCGTTCTTCGGAGGGCGTACGAAAGAGAAGATGGAACTTGTTCGTGTCCTATTGGTTTGGAACTTAAATATTAATTAAATGGAATTTTTTCAATGCTTATCCATAAATTTTGGAGTTTTATTAATTATTATCAATTTTAACCTTAATTTTCCTCCACTAATTTTGGTTAAACTTTTATTAATCCACAAATTAATTAGGGAATTATTTTAATAAAAACTCCCAAATTATAACAATTTTTTAATATTAATTTCATTTTTTTTTTCTTTAAAAGCTTATCAGTTATTTATAATTTATAAAGTAATTTTATCAATTTTGTTTTAATTTTTAACTTTTTAAAATTATTTTATAATGGATGAATTTATGAAAATGTTTGAATTCTCACCCAAATTTCAAAAACAAAAGTGAAGTATTATTTATAATCTTAATTTGAAAAAATGATTATTTTAATTTGATGCTTAGAATATGTTTTTTCTTTTTAAATTTAGTGAATTAAATATATTCGGAATATCCGTTAACAAATTTTGGTTTTTAAAAACTAAAAAATTAAAGAGATTTGATAAATATAATATTTCATGTTACACACCCATCTCATTTTTTTTTTAATGTATAATTTTAAAAAATTAAGGATATACGGAAAGATTGATATATTTTTTTAAAGATCAATCATAATTTCTTGCCTTAGACGGTGCAATTATGGAAGTGGGTATTCACGTTATACCTCAACGATAGATATATTTAATTCTTTAACCAATTGAACTTTGTTCATACGAGCAATAATGTAAAGACATATACCTTCGACCTAATTTAAGGTTCAAATTCTCGATCCTCCCATGTTCTTGAATCTCTTAAAAATGGAAATTAAAACTTTAATTTTCGAAGAGAACATTTTTAAGTATCTTTCATACCTATATTTGGTTCGAGATGTCCCGAGTCAACAATGAGAGCAAGTTATGTCTTTTACTCCACTCAATAGAATCTAATGCTATTTGAGGCAATTGATGGTTGCCACAATGGAGAAACCTTCCACAACAACTCCTTCAGATGAAAGGATAAGCCTTAGGGCATGAAAGATTCTATTTTGAGATGATAATCATTTTTTCTCTGCTCGTATAAAGTTCGTAAACCTAAATTCAATCTTAACATAGTTAAAATACAAGTTGGAGAAAAAACAAAGAAGATTTTTCCGTCTCTGTCTCCACCTCTTATTTCAATCTCATCCTTACAAAATTCTCCATTTATTTTTAAGGAGATCAAAGTCGAAATTTTCCACAGAAAATTTATGAAGATTAGGCTATTCAGAGTTATTATATATGTGAGGCGAGACGAGCCAAGACAGGGCGGGTATCCCCGTCCCCAGCCCATTTAACTTACCAGAAAAAAAAACCCTCTTGAGTCCCTCCTCATCCTCGGTTTAAACATAACTTTACACTCTGTTCGAGGCATAGTTTGAATCCTGCAAATTAAATAGACATCTCTATTGAAGAGATCGACATATCTATTGAAGAGATCGCGAGATCGACAGATCAAGAACACATATAAGACAAAGCCAATCTAGAAACTATGCAAAATATAAACATCATCCTAAAGTAAAGATTCTAACAAAGGGAGGGAAGATACAAAAGAAAGCACTAAGAAGCCAGCCAATAATATGAATCATAAAGAGATCAAACTTAAAGCTAAGCTAACAGTAACAGGTTATTTCCTAAACACTGCAGGTTTCTTCTTCTTCTTCTTCTTGTTTCGTTTCGCCAACAGCAGAGTAAACCGAGCGAATCCCGACTTCTTTCTTCTTCCAAAAGTCAGCTTCTGGCTACCATCTTTTTCAGCCATCTTTGTAAAGGATACCTCATTATTTTGTTTGCTGAGCATCTGACCAAGTGACGTCTTTCTTCCAACCGAGCTTTTCTCCGGTAGCGTGACCGATTCAAATTGTTCCGGAGGTAGTAGCTTCCTGCTTAGTATCTGCCCTATCGAAAGCGTTGGCTTCAAAACAGGCGTTGGTCCATCACTGACCATATTCACTCCATTTATGTCAAGTAGCCGAGAATCCTTTTTATAGTGAGAAGTGCAAGGATTCTTAAACTTGGTAGAGCTTTGAATGGTACGCCTGTTACGGTCATGCTCCGACCTCCATTTGCAAAGCGCTTCTTCGACTGCTAGCTTTCCCTGATTTGCAGCATCCACCCTACTCAGAGCTGCTTCCAATGCCCGTTTACTTGTTTTGAGTTCTTCAGAAGCATTCTCTGCCTGATTCAAGATCTCCATTTTTAACGTGTTTGCAGCATCAACTTGTTGCATGATGTCGATAACTCTCTTCGTACATCGTTCTTTAGCTTCACAAGCTTTACGAGTAAGAGTAGAATATTCCTCCGACGAAAGCGTTACACTTTCGCTGCCATGAATTTGTGAAACATCACTAGATGCATTCTTATGCTTTGTCAAAATCATGATCTCAGATAGAGCAATAGCTTCTGCTGCTCTAGCAGCTTCCTTCATTTTTCTAGCAGCAACCAATTTGACTTGAGCTGTTCTTAGCACGGCCTTGTTCTGTTCAATCTCGGATTCTCTTCTTGAAACTTCGAGTCCGATCGCTTCCCTCGCTTTCTTGAACTTTTCTGCCTCATAACTTAATTGTTGCAGCTCCTTTGACATCTCTAAAGGGTTATCTGGAAAACCTTTGGCCTCAGCATCTTTTACCATTTGTAACTTCAGTTTTGTTTGGTTTAGCTCTTCCTCGAGCGCCGATATATTAGATGAATTCTGGGCTAACCTCTCTCGAGTTTTCTCAAGTCCAGTTCTTTCTTTCTCTAGTTTCCTGTTAAAAGATTCAACAGAAGCTCGTATCTCAGCAATATCACTCGTGGTCCTGGTAAGATTTAACTTCGCCTGTTCCAGTTCCTTAAGAATTACACCAGGTGCTGGAGGGGAGACTTGCACATTCCGACCTCGGCTGTCGAGATTCATGTGGTTTTCCTTATCTGCTTCTTTAGGAGAAGCTGCATTCATATCATCTCTCGTCGTTTCCCGAATCATGCTGACTTCAGCTGTTTCTTTCTGCAGCTTAAATTTCAAATCTTCTACATTCCTCCTGTTTGCTTCCAGTTCTTTTAAGACCTCCAGGATCTTCCTTTCTTTGACAATCAATTCACTCTCCATGTCCATTGCCTTCTTTTCAAGCATTGCAACGTCAACCTCGATCTCGTTCTTACCATGCTAATGATGAAGAAAAGATTAAAAAAAGAAAGGACATAACAGGTCAGAGGACATGGCACAAACTTAATTCTCAAATTAGTCTGAACTGGATGTCGATGTAGGGCTACCTTGAAAATTTTCAAAGCCTCTCCCCAATAGTTTTGAAGAAAGTAGATAGAATATAAACCAATTTGACATTAGTTATTTTCAGGAAAGAGAGTCACTAATGAATATCCAAAATTTCTGATCGTTTAACTATATTAGCTGCTCTTGTACAAGGTCACAATCGCACTCTTTTAGCTGCTCTTGTATAAGGTCACAATCGCACTCTTGTGGCAACGGGACATCAATGGTGTGACACTTGTTCTAACCCAACAAACAAGTCAGCCGTATGGAAATCGTAAGTCATGGACAATTTGGACATATGATCAAGTCTCTAAAAGCAAATAAAATAATCACAACCTTTATAGTATATAACCCAGGTAGGAAGGATTAACAACTAGTCACTGTTGAGGATTTGTTGGGAGGGAATCCCACATTTGCTAATTTAGAGGATGATCATGGATTTATAAGCAAGGAACACTATCTCCATTAGTATGATGCCTTTTGGGAAAACCAAAAGCAAAACCATAAGAGCTTAGGTTCAAAGTGGACAATAACATACCATTGTGGAAGTCGTGATTCCTAACTGTCACATCTCCTATAGTATATTTTGGGGCATTTCTGTCCTGGCAGGTGTAAACATGATTTTGGTGAATAGTCATACACCCCGCATCAACTACAGGAATAGTTAAAGACCCAAGTATACATGAAATTAAGTAAAAAAGGTTCAGAACGGGCATGCGGCCATGGATAACATAGCCTGAACAAGCATGACCAAAGGATTTGACATGTAGCCACAGGCAACACGCCTCATGACTGTGATACAAGTGATACAAAGCATGTCAAGAGCCAATGACAAATTGACTATATCACGATCATTTGAAATGGAAAACAACTAAAACTTGAAATCAGACCTCTAGTTTTATCTTATCTAAAAACTGGCCAATATGCATCTAATCATCTCAAATCAGTACCTCCAAAAGACAATAAAAACAAACCAACTACAAGAAAACAAGAACATTCACTACCTATAACAACACCAAAATCTGCAGAGATAATTATAAAACAAGCTGTAATTAACGAAATCGTCCATTTAACTAGAATCTGAAAATTCTAAAATAAACAATCCACATTCAACAAAAGAGAGCGAGAGAAAGAGAGAAGGGTGGGCGGAAAGAACCTCAGGTTCAGATAGAGGGCTGTGACTGTGACCATTACTGTTGGAGAGTTTCCAAAAGCCGCTTCCGCCAAACCTACTGACAGCCTCTTTCACCGACTCGAACGGCGCCGAAGTATCAATCTCCGCCCTGACGCCACCGCGCTTCTCCATTAAAGAAAGTAGTAGCCGCTAACCAACCGACAACCTCACGGCTCTCAAATCTCCATCACCAAATGAAACTGGACTCCGAGTTTTTTCTCGTTGCATAAAACTACCAGGACGGAAACATGCGACGTTTTAGGGATTCAGTAAAAAATTTTAAAAAACGAACAAGAACTTACGAAGGCAAATTGAAACTCCATTGAAAGCATACCTCGAAACTCTTCTTTCTTTGAGAAAATTAGAGGAATCAATGGAGGTTGATGAAGGGCAGAGGAACAACAATGGTGTCTAGTCTGGATTTTTGGAGAAGATGGAAGCGAGAGCATTAACCGAAGAAGGTACAGGGAAGAAAGTCGGGGAACTGAGAGAGGGAAAATGAAATGGTCGATCTTTTTTGTAATTACAAATTTGGTCCAATAAATAGAATTTAGGGTATCTGATTTAATTAGAATTAATTCTGAGATTTTATAATAAATTCCAACCTTTTTTTTTTTATTTATTTTAGGTTAAAATAATAAAACACATTTATTATTCATAAATTTTAAAAAGTTCCAATAATAATTTTAATTTTTTTCAAAAAAATTACAAATATTTTTATCATTAAATTTAATTTCCATTTCCGGAGAATAATTCAGATTTTTATTTCTTGTTGTCGGGTAAATCATTCATTTCCATTGTTGATAACATACGAACATACGAAAATATGTATCTATATGCCCTAAAGCCTTAACCCGTGAGCGTTGGACAATTAACATTAAATTTACAGAGAAAAAATGGTTCAATGAAGTTGTGTCATTACCTACCGAAATTTTATGAAACAATTTCAAAATATTCCAGCTTCTTGCCAAATTAGCTCGGTTTGAAACGTCTCATACAACTCTTTTGATTATCTTCAATCTCGAGTTTTATCGTGAATTAACAATTTTCATATATACCCAAATATAAAATAATTTTAAAATATTGGTCAATTTCATAGAAACCATATTGCAACACCAATTTTAAAAATATTTATATAAATATTTTTTACATTTTTAAAAAAAATTAATTGAGTTTCCATTGTGATCCATTCAGAGCCCAATATGGCCCAGTATATATAAAGCAACCATTGTCATGGAAGCTAGTGGGCCTATAGAAAGAAACTACTCGGCCCACTTTGAAAATATCTTGATTCCTTTAGATCTTGTCGGGAATTTTTTCCTCCATAATTCATAAAATCAGTATTTTTTAAAAATAAATATTAATTAAAGAATATATGTATTAAATAGTTATGAAAATAATTCTAAAAAATAGGGTCATAATAGTCCACCATTTAGCTTCATTGTGGCCCGTGTACACGAGTACCTGATTGGGGTACTACCTTAAAAAACACTCGGTTCATATTAATGATTGGGTTCATATCGTCTAGTGAGCACCCGTGAATCATTGGTCTTATACAATTTAGCTCCTTTTAACTTATCACACTGATTGAGTTCATCTAGGTTCATATAATCCATCTACACTCTTAATATACCTTGTTATATGAACTCAATATATGGTCAGAGTCACGTGGGATTGACCCTGTCTTCTAACTGGGTAGCAGATATTGTCATATCTGGACCTTCCATTTCGAGCTTCCCCTCAAAGTTTTAAAAAACTGCCTATAAAGGATAGGTTTTCACACTCTTATAAGAAATATTTTGTTTCCTCTCTAACCCACATGAGATCTCACAATCTACCCCTCTTGGGGGCCAGTGTCCTCGCCAACACACCGTTTTGTATCTACCTCTGATGTCATTTGTAACCGTCCAAGTCCACATCTAGCAGATATTGTTCTTTTTACGCTTTCCCTTTTCAAAATTCACCACAAGGTTTTTAAAACGCATCTGCTAGGGAGAGATTTTCACACTCTTATAAGGAATGCTTCATTTCCCTCTCCAGCCGATGTGGATCTCACAATTCACCTCCCTTGGGGGCCCAACGTCCTCGTTGGCATATCGCCCGGTGTCTGGCTCTGATACCATTTGTAATAGCCCAAGCCCATTACTAACATATATGGTCCTCTTTGGGCTTTCCCTTTAACAAATCTTGTAACAGCCAAGATCCACCGCTAACAATATTGTCCTCTTTAGACTTTATCTTTCGGGTTTCCCCTCAATGTGGGTTTGTGATGTCCCACATTGGTTCGGAAGGAGAACAAACCACCATTTATAAGCGTGTGAAAATCTTCCTTGACAAATGCATTTTAAAGCCTCGAGGGGAAGCCTGAAAAGGAAAGCCTAAAGAGGAAAATATCTGCTAACAGTGGGACATAAACATAATTTAATTAATTTAAATATATAGAGCTAAGATTTTCTATTCCATAATAAAATAATAATCCAAATGATTAATATTACACTAATAATTTTCAAATACTAAGAATAACCTAATAAATAAATAAATAAATAAATAACCCATAATTTACAAGCCTAAAATTATTCAAATTATAATTATTTATTTAAAGTAATCCGAAAAAGAAAAAAGAAAAAAGAAAAAACCCTTTTTCCAAGGGGGGACAAAGGCCGTGCAGAGGCGCATTTATGAACAGTTTCAGGGACCCTAATCAATGGCCTTCGCACAAAAGAACAAACAGAGAGAGAGAGAGAGAGAGAGAGAGAGAGAGATTCGACGAACAATCAGAGATCGCAAATTCAGAGATTCCGTGTTCAGAAACTTACAATTATGCTCTGCGAAACCTCCGATAATTTCCACCAATCGCTTCAGATCAAGAACAACGACAAATTCTTCTCCAAGCTTCTAACCAGAGAAAGTTCCAGAGCCGATTACTCTTCCAGAGTCTACTATGCCGGATTGGCCGGCGCTGTTCCCTTCGGTTGGGAGTCTCAGCCAGGTACGCCTATTCACCGATTTTCCGATGACCTAACTCCTCCTCTCACTCCTCCTCCTTCTTACTTTTCCGATTCTCTTAAGAAACCGCCGAAGAAGCGATCCAAATCGCTCTCGCTTTTCCACATCTTCTTTAATCCGAAGAGGAAAATCGACGATCTGTTGTCGCCGCCATTTTCCAAATCGGCGTCATTGCCGTCTTCCGGATCGATGTTCGACTCGGCCGCCGGACGCCGTTTTCCGCGACGGTTACCGAGCGGAATCTCGCATTCGAAGGAGAAAGCGGCGGCGGCCACCGGTTCGGTACTTTGTTTCGGCATCGGCAGATAATTGGCCGCTGTGGCTGTGAGATTGATAATCTTTATAGTTTCTGAATCGGAATCGGAATCGGAGAAGAAAGCTTTAGAATCATAGTTCTGTTCATCTGAAATAATTAAATTTGTAAAAAAATTAATTAATAATAATTAAACCTAAAGCATGTTTATGCTAATTTAGCTATGCAATTTAATACATCTATATTCCTTGTCGCATTAAAACTCTTTTCAAGAATAATTACCACTTTTTTTTTCATTGTTTCTAGAAATCTAATTTTACCATTATAATTATATATAATATAAATAAAGTTTTAATTTATCTATTAATTAAGTAAATTTAAAAAACCGTCCAAAAAAAAAATTAAAATCTATCAAGCACAAAATTTAAAATTTTATTGGATTCAAAATTAAAATTATTAAAATTACAAATTTATTAAATTTTATGAATTAAATTTATAGTTTAATTTATTGTTTAGATAATTTTCATATTAAAAATTTATTATTTATTAGTCGGTGGATGGGCTAGTCTCATTTAATAATTCAGTTTAAGTGAAACACACATAAACAAGTCCAAAAATATTAATTATCATTTCAAAAATTGATTTATCGAAAGTATTCCAAAAACCGAACATCAAAAATGAAAATTTAGGGACAAAAACACCCTCCTAAGTTGGGCTATTGATCAAGGGCACGGGTGTGAAAAGATAAGGTTAAATTCTATAAGATTAAAGTGGCTATTGATAAATTTCAATTATAAATATACGAATTAACAATAAATCCTTTTTAGTTCAGTTCAACACGAGCCATAAAACTTTCATTTATTTGAATTTAACCCATCAAATTTTTTGAATTACTTAGCTGTTTAACTAAAAATTATTTTTAAATTTAAGAACCGAAATAAAATTTATTAAAAGGAGGATATAACCGAAATATACTTTAAAGATTAAAATAAAAAATTTCAAAATCGAAGAATGTAATTGAAATCTACGTAAAATTTGATCGTAGTTGACATGTAATAATTGGGTCGGGTCAATTCGATAGATATAAAACCGTGAAAAGGAAACAAACTCGTCATGGAGTAAGATTTTAGTACCCATTTGGTGCCCAACTAAACATTTGCACCGACAGGAAAGAAGAATGATTATAATCATAAGAAAGAATAAGAATTTTATCCTTTGCATTTTACTTATCACAATCCACCGCGTGGGAGCCCAATGTCCTTACTCACACACCGCCCTATGTTTGACTCTAATACCATTTGTAACAGCTCAAGCCCATTACTGACACATATTGTCAACTTTTGCTAGTTACGTATCGTCGTCAACCTCACGGTTTTAAAGTGCGTATACTAAGAAAATGTTTCCACACTCTCATAAGGAACATTTTGTTCTCATCCCCAACCGAGATCTCACATAGACACTATTTCATATGATTATAACATTATATTGGTCGAAAAAAAGAAAGAGGCTAATCCATTACTCCTGATGGTAAACAAACATTCAACAACTTCCTCATTCATTATACAATAATCAAATTTAAAAAAAGATTCAATGTTAGTTTAATATACCACTCTAGTTTTCTAAACTTTCGACAACATAAATAAGACCCCGTGATTTAGTACCATGGACTTTAACTCCATGCTACATCAACATATAACAGATTCTTTCTTTGGTCCCACAGACTTAAATTCTTTTAAAAAATAAATAATTTTGGTTCAATGTAATTAATAGTATGAAAATTCTCATCTACCCATTACTATGTTACACATTAATTTTATTATACCAACACTAAATACATTAATATCAAACACTAAAAGCTCATTTATAATCATTTTATTAATTTATTTATTCATTTTAGAATATAGTTTAAAAAAAATTAAAAACTAGAAGAATTGATCCTTCTTGTCGACTTTAAATTCGACTGGTTTAGAAAGCAATTCAATTAGCTATACAATACAATTTTTCTTTTTGGTCTTCGTTCACCGAACCATGATATGAATCAAGATATCTCAATTAGTGAATATAAATTTCAAAGAAGTGAAAAAGTGTCGATCAAATTACTACAAGATAGACTCTAATCGCATTAAATAAAGTCAAGTTTCATTAAAATTGAACTTAAGTCGTCGATAATGTCACATTAAAGAAAGAATCCAGACAATAGATTCAAGCTACTTTAAGTGGGCCTTCATTTTTTCTTGGACGGTTATAAACTTTTGGGTGGATGATTGAAACCTAAATATATAGTGTTTCATTAGTATATTTTTAGTTCTTTTTATTTATATTTTTTTTAGCTACATGTTTTATTTGAGACTTTATGTATTCGTGTAAAGTAGAGGTGAAAAATGTAATAAAAAGAGCATTTATACTTTCTCTTAGCTCCATATAAGTTTGACTTGGTTTATCTTAAAGTTTTTTTTTTTTTTTTTTTTTTTTTTTTTGTCTTATTTGATCGATAACATAATCCAAATATTCATTTCTCTTGAAATGATGTCTTTTCGTTTTAAGGATACCTAATATCTTAAATGTAACGATCTTGTTTTTCACCTAAAAATTCCATTATCTTATGGAATGAAATCACCTTGACTTGATTTGGAGGAGTGTGGCATTTGTGATCCAAGGGTTTCATATATCCATAAGAATTCTTAGACTCAATTGGCTAGAGTTTTCGTATCATCTTCAAATTAAACAACAAAAATGTTGGGATCAATGCCAGTTGTTAGCTCTGATACCAGTTGTAGTTGTTAGGATCGCACAACAACGCACACGCTCGATCTAGATGAACACAAAGAATGGGATAGAGAAAATTACCAGGAAAACTCGATTTTTTTTTTACTTCATATAGGTACAACAGTACATTTTCAAAACTCTACCGTTTACTATATATAGTTTTACCCGATTTAACCATCTACTATATATAGTTATTTACCATTATTTACCATATATAGTTTTACTGGATATAGCTTTACCAGATATAACCGTTGACCAAGCTATAAATAATCCGACTCCATAACCTAACAAAAAAACCATTAGAAGCTGTATCTCGAGACGTTTAAGCATTTTAGATCATAATTGCTGACTTGATACTCTACGTAAGTACCTAACATTTCTTGTTGTTACACCCGGCTGCCCAAAGATAATAAATCAAACCAAGAAAGAAATCAAAGAAACAAATTTTTTATTTTTTATATTTTAACTATCACTCAATTAATTAAAACATAAATCATCGACCAGCCAGCCAATCTAAGCTGCAAATTTAATGCAGCCTAACATAAAGTTTTAGAGGTACCTCACACGCCCATCCCTGTTCATATGTACCACCAAAATCTCTAGCCAGCAGATCAATCTGCTCACAGTTCAAACCAGAATAGCAAACCATTCCGACCTGCATCTGTCACAATTGGTAAATAAACAAATATTAAACAGCTTTATCACAATTTTTTCCACTCAGTCATTAGTGTTGTATGTGCCATATGAATTTCGTGATATAATCTTATTTTAATGATATGAAATATGCGTCAAAGAATTCATACTGATTGAAAATATGGACATTTTAATGATATGAAACATGCGTCATTTTAATGATATGAAACATGCGTCAAAGAATTCATACTGATTGAAAATATGGACATGTGACAGGACTTAAAGTTTAGCTGGAAAGAAATCCAAAGAGCTGGAATGCAACCAATAATAATTGCTGGATTCAATGATAAGATATTGGGGAACAAAAATGCAACTTAGCCAAATTCTTAGTACCATAACTCACTATGTGATCACGATTGAGAGGAGCATTCAATTTCTCAAGATTATCAAAAAAACTAGCTCTAATAGATCGAATGCGATTAACCAAAAACCTTAAAATGTAGGAGGGTAAAAAACACATCAGAATTTATATAACAGCCCAAGCCCACCGCTAGTAAATATTGTTCACTTTGACCTGTTATGTATCGCCATCAGCCTCACGATTTTAAAATGTCTCTACTAGGGAGAGGTTTCCATACCCTTATATGAAAGGTTTTGTTCTCTTCTCGAACTCATGTGGAATCTCACAATCCACCCCCTTGGGGGCCCAGCGTCCTCATTGGCACACCGTCCGTTGTCTGGCTCCGATATTATTTGTAACAACCTAAGCCCACCGCTAGCAAATATTGTTTGCTTTGACTCGTTACGTATCGTCGTCAGCCTCATGGTTATAAAAACACGTCTACTAGGGAGTGGTTTCCACACCCTTATAAGGAATGTTTCATTCCCCTCTACAACTGATGTGGGATCTCACAATCCACCTCCTTGGGGGCCCAGTGTCACAACAAGGAATGTTTCATTCCCCTCTACAACTGATGTGGGATCTCACAATCCACCTCCTTGGGGGCCCAGTGTCACAACCATACTATGGAGAGAGTAGGTTGTGATCCTCACGCCATGACAAGCAAAGTGGCGTCCCTCAAGAGACGCCCATCCGGCCATATGCGGGCCAATATAGAAGAGTGTCATGATGCGATTGAGGAGGACGATGCATCATCCAACACACCACCACGCAAAGTGGGCATTGAAGACAAGTTGAGACAAACAAGACAGAGACATCAGAATAGACATGAAGGACAAGATAGGCTTGTTGAAGGGCCGGGTAGGGCCCCGGGCCTTAACCTCAAAAGTCGGGGTTTCGGAAGGAATTTGGGCATGCGGTTCTGGAGTTAAGTCCGTCCATATGAAATATGAATGCTCGCCAAGTTTGGTGTCAATCGGACATCGGACGGACAATGCACGACACCGTATGATAACTCACCAAAATCATGTCTAAACCCTGGTAGAATGAAAATGGCTCAAAATGTACTATATAGGGGTAACATGGTGTTAGCTCTCCACCACCCCTAGCCCCTAGCCCCTGTGGCCTAAGTGAGCTATATAGGTACCATGTTGTTAGCTCTCCACTACCCCTAGGCCCTGTGGCCTAAGTGAGTTACCCTGTGGCACATACGTGTGTCACAGTGTGGGCAAGCGTGCCGAGACGGGTGTCTCGAGCGACTTCCTTTGAAATGGGTTTTTGAAGGACATTACCAGACGGCACAGGTGTGCTGGTATTGCGCCTAGCCCGCGTGTTGGAGGTTGCTACATACACTCGCTATCCGGTACGGTATCGGTAAATGACTTGGCATGGGCACAGGAGGGCCTATGCCTCGATAGGATCCAGATGAATGGATGTTCGAGACGACACAGGTGTACCGGTATTGCGCCTAGCCCGCGTGTTGGAGGTTGCTACATACACTCGTTATCCGGTACGGTATCGGTAAATGACTCGGCATGGGCACAGGAGGGTCTATGCCTCAATAGGATCCAGATGAATGGATGTTCGAGAAGTCCCGATGAGATGAACGACACGCGGGCCCATTCTCGATGGCATGACCGAATGAGTTATGATGGCCGACGACATCCCGAGACTCGGGATGGCATCAAGACATATGGACCCTACCCTGTCGATGGGGATCGAAATGGCAAGAGGAGATGGACATTGTATTGAGAGAGCTTGGCCCGAGTAGAGGCAAGGTCGAGTCGAATGAGTTGGCCTAGTGTAGAGGCAAGTCGGATGTGTCGTAGACGATTGAACATGCACGCACAGGCGGCGTGTGTGGTTGAACAAGCTTGGATTCCGCACAAGCGATGTTCGATTGGCGAAGACAAACCTCACCTAAGGTCTGACGAAGCCGCAAAGCCGGATAGAAAAATATATATGGGGCTTAATTCCCCTCAAGGCTAGTCGTGAGCGTGACAAGATCACGACGTCGCACGGTAAAAAATGTAGGACCGTGACACCCAGCATCCTCACTAGCACACTGTTCGGTGTTTGGCTCTGATACCATTTGTAACAGCCCAAGCTCACCACTAGCAAATATTGTCCGCTTTGACCCGTTACATATCGTCGTCAGGTTCACGGTTTTAAAACGCATCTACTAGGGATAGGTTTCCACACCATCATAAGGAATGTTTCGTTCCTCTCTCCAACTGATATGGGATCTCGCAATCCATCCCCTTTGAAGGCCAACGTCCTCGTTGTCACACTGGTGTTTAGCTTTGATACCATTTGTAGCGGCTCAAACCCATTGCTAGCAGATATTGTCTGATTTGACTCGTTAAGTATCGTCGTCAGTCTCACGATTTTAAAACGCGTCTATTAGGGTCACACTCTTATAAGAAATGCTTTGTTCTCTTCTCCAACGGACGTGGGATCTCACGATCTATATCCTCCCAGAAATGAAGAAGAGACTTTACAAAATATTCATCCATTACCTTCGGTTCTTCAATCCATTCAGGCTTCAGACGAATGGGAGGGCTGCTATACATTGCCCTGGCCAGTCACTGAAGCTGAGATCTTACTATCATGGCTTGCTGTTGATCTTTGCCAAGAACACTAGAAAATGGGGGAAAAGTTGAACAAATGGATGTAATGTCAGAATACAAAGCAGGCAAGAGGCAGAGATCAAGATTTAAAGTACTGCAACACAATCATAAAGTAAGAAAAATAAGACCATGCTGACCCCTGTCTAGTAACTAAGAAACCCAATTAAGATTTAAAGTACTGCAACACTTCGATTAAACGCAAGACAATTACTTCACACTACACAATATTTCCCTATTGATAGCAATCTAGAGTTCAGCTAGTAGATACTGACCTTAGACAACCAACCCTGTGTCCATATAAACCCATATTCTTCGCATATGAATTGAGCACAACCTACCATATATCCATCTTCAAGAAACAGCCGTATAACTTTGGCGTCCCTTCAAGACCTCCACTGGCAAATCCTTGATACGCCATGTCAAACAAAGGGAAAGTGATGTGTCACCTGGAAGGAAAAGTTGGAGTTAAGTCGCATCAACTCCATCATCATGCAATGTTAATGTGTAACATCAAATTATTTGCAACTACCATTAATTGATTTGAAATTTCTAGCCATTGTTCATGTGTTAGGTTGTGAGCACAAGAATGGAGCAAAAAGAAAAAACATTCTGGGGAATTTTAAATCAAATAATGACTGACAGTTGAGATTGTTGGGAGCGAGTCCCACGTTGGCTAATTAAGAGAATGATCACGAGTTTATAAGTAAGAAATACATCTCCATTGGTACGAGGCATTTTGGAAAAACCAAAAGTAAAGTCATTAAATCTTATACTCAAAGTGGACAATATCATACCACTATAGACATTCGTGGTTCCTATGCTTGTATCAGAGCAGAAAGTTTCACTCGCCATTGTAGGAAAAAACATTCATCAAGATCATACATAGCCTTAAAACATTCTAAGAGGTTCGTGGTTCCTATACTAGTACCAGAGCAGAAAGTTTCACTCGCCATGGTAGGAAAAAACATTTATCAAGATCATATCCTTAAAACATTCTAAGAGCTTCGTGGTTCTTTTTCATTGATTTTTACAAATTATTTATAACAGTGATCTAAACTAGGTATGCGTTTTCTCTGTTACCCGAGTGTATGTTTGCAAAAATACTTAAAGCAAGTGGAAACTTACTTAGACCAAGTTGGTTCGGGCAAGAACATTGGAACATCAGGATGGAAATGGCTCTGAAATTCAGCAAGCAGTCGGCACGTTCCAGTCCCAGAAAGTGCCTGAACTCCAGAAAATCTCCTTTCCTTTGTAACACTTGAATCCTTTCCATAAATCAACTCAACACACTCATCCACAAATATTGAACTCACCGCAGCAGAAATTTACTCTCTAAAATTCGAAAGCATGGAATGCAGGACTCAGCAGGAAACTAAGCATTGGAACTTACAAGAACTCACTACTGGCAATCTTCGATTCAGCATCTCCAAGACATAGAAGCACAACCGGTTCCCCCTAATCGATCCGATAAGCTCCCTTCCAAAGTAAATAATTCAAAAACCAAAAACACGAAAACTTTCCACGAATTCAAAAGAAAACAATAAAAAAAACAGAGTTTAATCATTACCACTCCAAGGTTGATTTTGTTCGTGCATGGATCGGCCATGAAAGCCTCCGTAGCACCGAAGATCGGATCCTTAGGAGCCGGTTTCACATGATCAAACCATCCGAAACTCAAAGCCCTCGAAGTTGAAGTTTAAATTCATTGTTGGGCCGGTCTTTTGGACCGATCTAGTGGTTGCCGAATATTGGAGATATAATAAAATTATTATTATTATTTAAGTTATGAAATTAATAATTTATTTACGAAACTAATAATGAAATTAGTAACATATAATTCTTATAGTAAGGTATGGAACCTAATTTTATAACATAAAAATGCATTTACTCTAATTAATTTATTGATTTATATATCTAAAAGAAAATTTATTAAATATCAATAATACTTTTACAATAAATATTAAAATTCAATAATTAAATTAATACATACTAGAATTAAAATATTATAAACAAAAATTTAAATGCTAAATTATTAGTTTTATGGAAATATATATAATTGATGGTATATTATTATTGAGCTATGCTCACATTGACGTCTATAAAGTAGTTTTGTATGTGACTTTAAAGACAATTACGTAATTAAGAACGATTATTTTTTAGTTAAACCCTAAAAAAAAAAATTATTGTGGATTGAAATCAATAATCGATTGCTCGACTGGCTTCCTTCAATACTTTTAGGTTTATGGGCTACTCTGAATCAACTTTGATCATTATGGACTGGCTTCAAGATCTGACCCTAAAAGGCTGACTTAATTTTAACACCGAGTATGGTAACAATGAAAACGACTCCTTCTTCGGTAAGATTATACGAACAAATATTTGAACCAAAATATTGTACAAATAAGATAATATTTACACTTGGAGAAAAGAAAATACTGGTAAGAAAATTGACATTTCGAGTGCGAATACAATGATAATTTAAACGATATTTCTTGACAAAATCTTACGTTTTTTTTTTAATTACGTACGTCATGATATGTATATTATCGATTAGAGATCGTGCTTAGTAAAAACACGAACTCTGAATCGCATCTAGAAGAAACACGAACTACGAATAAAGTATACATGAATCATGTCTGCCCGTTACTTTCACTCCATTCCTTGATTGCTTGCTTTACTGCTTTTTTCACCACTTGGGGCTTTACGATTTTTGTATCTTCATTCTGCACAACAAAACAAAGCGAATTTGAAGTTTTAATCGTTGAGTTAATCGTTGGGTTATGTTCATGTCAGCAAGCTTAAGATACGGAACTCGAACCTCTTCCCCGACTGCTTGGAGTTGAAAACAATCAGAACAAGACACGTTAGCATCGAGGACTTCGAGTCCCAATTTTTCGAAGGCTTCTAGAATCCGAACTAACAATCCAGGCGAATTCTTTTCTAAATATACGTTTATGAGAAATCCTCTCACTAAACTCTCGACATTCACCACCTGCACGTTCGTAGAGTCAATTTGCCTATAGGTACAACCGAACGTGGCGCTCGGGAAAAATAGTTGAAAATCTCGAGTAAAAAAGCATGAAATTCAAAGGGAAAAGTGAGTTAAGAGAAAAGTACAGCACTAGAGCTTGTGGATGCATCAAATTCTGTGGGCTTCTCATGATTCATTGAGGAAGATGCTGCTGCTTTCTTTCGCTCTCTCGAACCCATTTCAGAGCCGCCGTCCGCCGTGTCTCCTCCACTCGCCGGCCACGCGCCACCAGAGGCTTTTGCTTTCTTTCTCTTGATGATCAGCTCTTGCAAAAAATGCAGACCACGAGTTCCTCTTCATTTATATTTGCATTTTCTATTTATATATATATATATATATATATATATATATATATTTTTTTTTTTTTTTAATTTTATTTTTTTTTTTCCTTTTGCACGAGTGCTTCTGTTTCACGGAGTAAATTCAATTTTAATATTCGAGTTTTATAAGATTTTAGTTATTAATGTAACATGTATTGTAGATAAGTATAATTTTTTAAAATAATTATAAAAAAATATATCCGGAACACAGAGAATTGCATTAGGTTGTGAATTCTGTTTGGATTACTTGAGTTGATCCAAATGATTTTCTCAACCCAACTCGGGTATACTCCTAAGTCGTGATAGTATATTTTAAAAGTTAAATAACAAATTTAGTTTCTAAATTTTTTAGGGTTTTATCTTATTTACGTGAACTTTCAATTTTATGATAAATAAGTTTTTAAACGTCTCCAATAGCTAGTTCAACTTTCAATTTTGCGTACCATACGTCTGATTGACATTTGTAAAATGTCTCTAGCTTATTCGACACGAATTTAATAGTTTAGGATCTCAATTTGATGTCTAATAAAATAAAATTAGTTAATTTATTAAAAAAAATGAATGTTTAAAAATTTATTAAACAGATACAAAATTAATTTAGAATCTCTGATTTATATAATTTTAAATATTTAATTTTAGTCCTTAAATTTTGAAATAAAACTTAAAATAAATTATGAGTTAGTTTATTGTTAATTTTTTAAATAAAATTTAGTATCTAAAATTTAAAAAATATATTCATTTTTTTTTCTAGAGTAGAAATTATTATTATTATTATTATTATTATTATTATTATTATTATTATTATTATTATTATTATTGAAGTAATTTCAATAAAAATGAATTTATTAGAGACTAATTTTAAATCATACCAAAATCAAAATTAAAATATATTAAAAATATTAATTTAACCGATTTAAAAATGGTAAGGTGATTTTGAACAATAGGGAGAGAAAATAGGAGAGAGAGAGGATTTTCGGTCAGTTTGGGCAGGGAGAGGTCGGGGGATTGACAGCTAAATACCATTTGAACAAACAAACGCCAAACTCGTCACGTGCAGATTCCTCCACTGAACACCTTTGCTTCGGTCCAAAATTCCAACTCTCCTTTGGCACGTGCCCATTTTCACGGCTTTTGTTACAATTGTACTTTTCTTATAAGCGGACTTTACGATTACGCGACACTCACTTCCAATATCGAGCGAATCAAGCCAATTCGAATTTGCTCGTCTAGGATCGGTCAACTTTTGCTCAAGCCCCTGAACTCATTTTGAGAAGAAGGAGAAAACAAAGATTCTCCTATAATATATTTTGAGATGATTCAGTCGGGCAAACTTAGACATAATTTTGTCTCATACAAAATTTAAGTGGGAGGAGTTGATAACTAGTAGCAACCCTGTGACTATAGAACACGCCCTGTACGAGCATGATCATGATCCCCTTCACTGGCGAGAAATTTGAAAATAATCCTTTTCAAGTAATTTATAATGTTTTAATTATGGGGATATATTTAAATTTTAAAGAGAATATAGTAAGTGAAACTTTTTTATTGCCTTGTCGGCTTCAAGTGAAGTACTCGACCCAAAAAAATAATTTTAAGGTTTTAAGGTGAGTTAGATATTCAAGAGCATTTTCGTCGGTTGTTCTTCTACTGTCTGTATGATGGAAGAGACGTTGAGATGAATCCCTTGTAGTCATTGTGGGGAATACTCCTCTTTCCTAGCCCATATTGTTAAAGGAATTAGCTAACTTCAACTTAAGACGATTCTAACGATCCCTTTTGACATGATCATACTATCTATTTCTCGCTTTTAAGAGTGAAAACTATCTCCATAAACCAACACGGTTCTTACAACATGTTTTGTCCTCACTCACATGCATCTCGAGATGCAAGTCACCCAACGTGCAATTGCGCTCAACAAAGCACGTTTAATTATGAAGTTTCCTATGATTGAGTCACTGAAAAAGAAGTTCTTTTAGGTATTTCTTAGTTATCCTATCCTTACAACTGCTCTCATTCGGATATGGTCTCGATTTATTTACGTACCTTTTTTTTTATTTAAGTGTCACATCTGATGATTTTAATCGATGTAAATGTTTCATTGAGATATATAGTCGAACGTTTTTTGTATTTTTAAAAAATAACAAATAATAAAATAACTCGAAACCCAGCTGTCTTGATAGCACACAAACAAACCGCATATGTACCCACCTATTCACGTGTAGTGTACCCATTAATCATCACAACCAAACAATTTCCCATCCCAAAACAAAATTTTGACTTACTTCCAAACTTATTTCTTTTTCCCTCCTCTCTATACACTCCCATAGCCTACGACAAACCCCTACATCCTCCTACTTTAAGCAATGGACTCTTTTGTCCCTCGACCTCAAAAATATATTCGGTCGTGTTAGATTGATTGTGAGAGATCAACGTATCGAACCGATTCCCTGATCCATATTCATGAACTGAATTGAATCTCGAGAAATGAAAATGACGACCTTGTAATAAGTCAATTAACTTTGTCATTTTGACTGCTTTCTAGCAATGTCCGACGGACCTTTGACACAGAAGTCTTTTCCGTCCCTATCCCCGTTACCTATTTCAATCTCCATCTCTATAACTTTTTTCCTCTTTTATATATTTTATAAAAACTATTCATTTTTAATCGATAATTTCACACATAAAATTTGGTATGGTGGGGACCGGGACAGACAATATAATCTACATCCTCAATCTGAAATCTCTCTATATATTTTATAAAAACTATTCATTTTTAATCGATAATTTCACACAAAGTTTGGTGTGTGGGGACCAGGATAGACAATATAATCTACATCCTCAATCTGAAATCTCTCTCCAGTCCCTAGTTTTTTCTATTTAAACAAAAAATCTCTATCTAGTTTGAGATAGGTGACCTGGATGACTGCGTCTCACAATTAAATTAAATAGATAGATACTTGTATTCTGTGGTTTTTTTATTTATCAACTTATTTCAACCCTTTCTCTTCTTACCTCCCTCAAAATATATAATCTTCTTTTCAGTAAGAATTAATTTGAATCAAAATTGAATAGTACAAGGGACCATGAAATAAATTAATATATTAACCTTCTATTATATAATTAAAAAATTGATAAAATAATTGAAACTATATATTAAAATTTGATAGCCATATAATATATAGTTTAATATATAGTAGAAAAATGTAAAGTATGGCCAAAGAATCGAATTGAATTTTACAATAAGAACAAGATTTTAGTGTGTATTAGAGTTTGATTTATTTGAGTAGGGTAAATAGAGATGTTCACGAGAGACGGGACGAGGGATTTACTTCAACAATGGTTTATTTTTGCAAAGGGATGGAGAATGAATTTACGAGGATCGGGTTCATGTGAGAAATTTTTTCCGTCTTTCATATATATTTAAGAAATATTAATTTTAAAGATTTTTTTACGATTTTTAAATCCATTTTTATTAAAAAATTCGAGATTCTCAGTATTACACCCACATGTTGAATGGTTAGATAGACATTTAACAAGGACGGGATGGAGAATGTAATCCTCATTCCTTTCCCGGTTAAAAGACGCTAAACCAGAGATATCTGTTTCATGAGGAGTTCCCAAATTACACAGACATTCTAGAAACCAAAAATAAATTTTATTTTATTTATTTTTAATTCAATAATACATGGAAATGAATATTCAAATCTTTTTGCAGCGATACCGAGAGGACCAAAATTTTTGCAGTAAGACCGAGAGAACGAGATCAAATAGGTCATTCTTGGTCGTAACTTTCACTTATGCAGATTCACATCTGTTACGATCAAAATTGTTTTTTATTCTAAAAAATATTTACTAATAAAATTTTAGGTAGAAAAGTCCATTAATTATATATTATATGATTTTGTTGTAGAATGTTTTTTTGCATTAAAAAAGGGAATACCTTTTAAAGGGGTTATTTAGAGTCAATATTAAAAATTTTAAATAAAAAAATTAGAGAGAAGAAAAAAAAAAAACAAATTTAAAATTAATATAAATAGTATTTTAAATTGGAAATATGTGTCGTGATATTCCTTTTATTCATATAAATATTATTATTCATTAAAACAATGGGAAAATTCTAAACAAATAATGCTACTAAACCTAAAAATCTGTGGACATTAATAAACTCCAAATTGATGGATATAAATATCTTAATTAAAAAATTTATATTTTCATATTTTAATTTTTTTAAAAATAAAATGTCTATTTAATAAAATTTGAATTTTAGAAAGAAAGAAAACTATTTTCTAAAAAATTTAATTTATAATCCCTCTCAAATTTTCACGCTTTACAAAAATTACTAAAATACCCTCATACTACTTTGTTCGTCCGCAACTACCACGGACAATAACTAACTCCAATCACACTGATGGAGGTAGGTTACTCACAGGCGGCAACCGCTGACAACCATAGTCAATGACCTAATTCTAGTGACCAACTCCGACAAAACCTACTAAACAAAATTGGTATTGGTTTATGGGGATAAGGTGTCGAATCCAGATTCTAAATCTTGATCTGAATCTTGAGTTGGACATGAATCGTTACGAGGTCATATGATTTTAAATACAAACTTGAACTTGTATGTTTACAGTGGTTACCTCATTTTAGTATGATATAATATTCTTATATGTTCGGCCGACATAAAATTCATAACTCAATCCGACTCATATTTCAATTTTTAAGCTAACAACACGACCACAAGGCCTTGTCCAATTACCTAGACTTAATGATCGGCCTAATACTTTCCCCTATTCCAAATCTCTTTCCGTATTAAATTTTATTATAACACCTCAATCAAGTCTTATCGTATTTTTGTTGATTCCTACGAATACATTCAAAGAGAAATTTAAAATGGATAATTAACATGCTCGAAAAATTTGCTTGCTCGGTTTCACCCGTTCCTCTGGCTTAAATTTCACAAAATTACACACTTGGGTCTTAAATCGAGTGAAAAAAAAGAAATATTGAAAATCCGACTTGAAATGCTAAAAAAGTGGCTCAAAACGATGGGGTTCAAGGCATATGATTCAGTTGAACCGACTACATAATTGTAAGGCACCCGTTAGGTTTAATTATATATATGTGTGTGTGTTAAAATAAAAATAACAAAATAAAGAAAAGAAAAAGAAAAAAAACTGACCACCTCCTTTAATCTCTCCGTCCATCCCCTAAAATACCTCCTTCATTTAGTATCAATAATTTAGCAAAAAAAAAAAAAAAAAAAAAACCAGAAATAGAAAGAAAATATTTTTCTGGAGGAAAAAAAATGCATATAATGGAGAGATGTTATACAATAATGGAGAGAAGGAAGGCAGATAATGGAGAGATGGTAGACAGAGGAAGAGAGATGTCATTTGAAAAGGTTAGTAGTCAGATTTACCTTTTCTTTCTACTAAGGATATTAGCAATTATTTAGATCTGAGTTAGAAATTTAGAAAATTATCGGAATGATCTGAATTAGAAATTATCTATCCTAGTTAGAGTCCATTAAAATTGGGCAATTATTTAGATCTGATTAGAAATTTAGAAAATTATCTGGATGATCTGAATTAGAAATTATCTATCCTAGCTACAGTACATTAAAATTGGGCCAGGAATAGATAGATAAGAAAGAGAGGAAGATAGAGAAAAGAAAGATCTGGAAGACATATTCAAAAAAAAAAAAAAAACAAGATTTGGAATACAGGAAGATAGGAAAAAGAAAGATCTGGAAGACATATTCAAAAAAAAAATTTGAAAAGAAAGATCTGGAAGACATATTCAAAAAAAAATTTGAAAAACATGATGAAAAGGAAGATCTGTAAAACATATTCAAATAAAAAAAAATTGGAAAACAGGATGAGAAGGAAGATAGGGAAAAGGAAGATCTGGAAAACATATTCACATATTCAAATAAAAAAAAATTAAGATTTGGGAATAGTAAAGCCAGAAAAGGAAGATCTGGAAAACATATTCAAATAAAAAAAAATTAAGATTTGGGAATAGTAAAGCCAAAGAAAATTTAGAAATAGAATTAAATGAAATTAAACAGATACATGGAGAGAGAGGAATATTAGATTTGAAAATAGTAAAGCCAAAGAAAAAAAAAATAGAATTAAACTGGTAAACTGGTAAACAGAAGTAAAATACAACATAGAAGAGAAATAAGTGAGGGAAAGAAAATGAAAAATATGAGTAATTATTATATTTGTATCTATAGGATATAACATTAAAGGTTGAATTATACAAACCACTTGAAATATTAATAATATTGACATATTATTAATTTAAGTTTTAAGTTTTATTATCCTATATAATTTAGAAACAATGAAAATATAGAATTCGATTTTTATTGAGACCGTTTAGAGTCGTATTTCACAAGATTAGTTGGATTATTAATTAAAATGTGAAATACTAACAAAAGGTGACGAACGATGCGAAAGGAAGGAAACCTTGGCAACATTTGGTGTAGTTCTGGAGGAACGGGAGCTTACGTTAAATAAATTAGGGAATACTTCGGCTAAGGCCAACCAGGTAAGTGGCCTTACTATAGGATAGGCTAAAAATTGTATGAGTTACGATGTTGTATGAACCATGTCGTACAATGCGGTATATGAGTTATGATGATGTATAACTTATGATGATGTGTGGGTTATGATACCTGATGATGTGCTCAGTATATATATATTTTGATGAATGTCGTACTTGATATGTTTGATGCACTTTGTGGCAATATGATGAGTATGATGATTGTGTGACGTTTACCTTAATATGATGATGTTTTTCATATTGAGCATATTATATGATGATGAGTGTCATATTGCATCATGTCGATCGACATAGGACATAACCCTAAGAGCGTGAAAATGATATTAATATAAATATCCACGAGTATGTGTTACCTAGAGTAACAAAGAGATGAGACTAAAGGGTTGTGTCAGAAGAGACATTATGATGGATTTAGAGGGACCTCATGCATTTGTATGTTCATAAGCACAGGACTACTTCCCCTAGAGATGATGAGTGCGGACGCGCACCGTATGATGAGCGCATATGCGCACAGGTGCGAAAGCACACAGATGAGGGTGTTCATGAGGTGCATGACATTATGGGGTTCCGCTGACCTCCGGACGTCGCTACAGATTAGCTTGACCAGAGGGTCCAGGGGGTGTGCGAGCGCCCTGGGGATTCACACTCGCACGTGTGAGTCGTGTGTAGGGAAGTACTACACATCCAATTTGTCCGAGACTGGAGGCCACCCCTAAGATGATTAGAGATAGGTCCCTAAATCATGGTTGCATGTGTTTGCATTTGCATGGCCCCCTATAGTGGGGCCACTTACTGAGTATTCTTTGAAATACTCAGGCCGTGTGCCACATCATTTTTCAGGTAAAGGCAAGGCGCACTCGTACAGAGGACAGCGGCATCGCGAGCAGAGACTGTGGCACGTGCATAGGGTAGACTCATATTTAAATTTCTAGTCTTAAGTTAAAATAGGTTGTTTTGCATTTCATTGTTTTAAATTATTTTGTATTTGTTTTTGTTTTCTCTAAATTTCAATATTTCATATTTAAACACGTAAGACCGTGGCTGTGTTTTCCAGAGAAGAAGTTGTTTTAAACGTTTTTTGAAGTTTACGTTATCAATTATGTTCATGTAAGAGTTATATTTCAGCATTATAGATGAGCATGAAACGTTAGTAGCGACTCTGAGTATGTGGAAATTTAGGGTCGTTACAATAATCATCTTCTACCCTTGGACACAATAGAAACACGTGTGGTTGGCTCTGATTGTCTGATTTTGCTCTCGATTCACAAATTCTAGGTCTCGATTGAAGTTAGTTTCTACACCAAAATTCAAGATCTATTCAACTTGAACACGTTTGTACTAAAGTTAGCAAGGTAAGGAAAAAACGACATTCGAAGTCACTAGTTCATCAAGCTTATCCAAAATTTCATCACTTTTATAAGTTGTTGGATTCTCCAATATGTTGGATTTTTCAACCAATCAACGGTCACCATCACATCAATCAACCATAGATCATGGACTAAAAATAATAATAAGACTTAGCTACAGTTTGAGTAACCAAAAACTCAAAATTTAGTTGATTAGGTTGGTGGTCCGAGTAATCCAAATAAAATCCACAACCGAACTCAACCCTCTATTTCTAGTTAGGTGGTCGGGTTATTCTTTTTAAAAAAAAAAAAAAAAATCTACTAATCCACTGTACATATTAGTAAACTTTCACCAATCACAGCTACTCACTAATATTAGTTACAAAATATTCTTAATATTCATACTAATCTTAAAAGTAGGGTAGGGTAGAATTGGATTGCAACCCTATTTTCGGGTTGGTCGAGTTGACCGGACAAAAAAAACGTCAAACCGTGAACCAAGCCGTTTTTCTAAAAATTCAACTCAACTCAACCTTTATAGTTTAAGCTGGATAATCCAGATACGTCGAGTTTTGGAGTCATTTGAATATCCTTATTAATAATTTTATCAACGATTTTTTATAAATGTATTCATTTGTATTCTATTAGATAAACCCTAAATTGTGAAAGTTAATCATTTTAAGCTCTCAATTTAAAAAACATTCCGATATTAATTTAGAAATTTTATTTATTTAAATTGGAAGATTTTTTTTTTTTTTTTTTTTTTTTTTTTTTTTCTAAGAAACAAATTTGACTTCAATTCTTAAGAAAACATTGAATATTTAAAATTCCGATTAGGAAGAGAATTTAGTGATCGAATCGACTTTCAATTGAAAACGTCTCAGTTCATCGCAGGAGATGGTCACTCGCAGCTTTGAAAATGGCGGAAATCATTACTCCTTCCACTTCCCGGTGCAGTCTCGTCGCCCAACTCGGCGTCCGCTGGAACTTGCGGATTAGGCTTACCAAGTAAATTCTCCCCGACGGTTCCTTCTCCGACTTTTGGAGTCGCTCTCAAAATTTTGAAACCTATAAGCATCTCTGTAGCATAAAATTTTGACGATGTTGTTGATCCGAACAGTCCCCGCCTCCCTACCACCGTGGTCGAATCTTCTTCGTCGGCTTTTGTTCGCCGAGTCTCGATTGCTTCAGTTTCAGCGGATGGATTCATTTGGCAGTTCGGTAAGTAAGCGAGTGAGTGTTTAAGTTGTAATAACTCAGTGTTGTGTTGTGTTCTGTTCTGTTAATAATCGAGGAAGTATTGAGCCTTTTAGTCCCTCTGATTTCTTTATGAATACGAATCTCTGGTTAATTGCATAGTTCAACTGTAATTTGAGACTGGTAATCTATTCAGAATCAACTTAAACACTTCTCTTTTAATCTCTTGTTTATTGTCTTGTTCCACCGTGTTTCTCGTTAATTGGATTTTGAATGCAAGTTGATTTCGTAATTCTTCAGGCGTTACCTGATTCATCATGTTATGGTAGTTCTTGTGGCGGCAATGAGGAATGTTTGCATAATAGAGATCATAATTCGAATGTGATAATGATAGGAGAGATTCCTGTGAATCTAAATCGTAAAGGAAATGAACAGGAATCCTTGTCTCGGTTGTCTGTTGGTAAATGTGATGATTTCAAGTTGAGAAGCGATCAAAAAGGGATTCCTGCTAATATACCGAGTTCATACCATGATGATGAGTTTCCTCCTGTTCCTAGACAAAATACCAAAAGGAGAAGCCGGATAGATTTAGGATCGGAAAGAAGGTTGAAGAACAGTACAAGCTCATCACAAATGGAGAGGAATGAACCATTTAGTTTCAAGAAACATCGGTCTCCGGATATTGGTTCCAAAAATTCTCTTGCCACTGCCAATTTGCCTCCCATTGAATCTTTCGATATATGCTTTCCTGAAAGAAGAGGTAAATCAAAACACAGATATTCTTGGCAGTCTAAGGATAGGGACACTATGAAAGTAATGGAGCATGCTGATGAAGCTACAAATGGTATTGTGATGAGGCCTGGAATGGTTTTACTGAAGCATTACATTCCTCTACATGAACAGGTACTTCCATGCTTAGGTTGTAAGTAATTTTATGAACTAGAATCACACTGTTCTTATAGATGAGAACAGGCATTTTGTTGCCTTAGATCATTGCAATTGTTCGTCTTCAACGAAGAAGCTCCTAGTAAGCGTGAATCATAAGCTCGCGTTGACTATGTCCTTGTCCTTTGTACATATCGGCCATCGCTCCTACCGATTGAATGGTCTGGTGAAGTGTTCGGATCGCGGCGATGTGGGCGGTTCGCTGCCTGCAACGTTGTGAGAAGGCCACTAAACCTAATCATTTAGAGGAAGGATTAGTCGTGAAGTCCCAAATTGATAATGGACATTTACCTGTCCTAATAATTCAAACAACTTGATTTCTCGTAATTATAAAATTTCCAATGTTATCCATTGTTAAGGAGATGCCCTGTAGTTTCATCTCTTTGCTGCCTTGTGTTCTTTATACTTTATGGTTTTCCATGAGTGTTAGGACTTGGTATCTAGGGTTTCGTTTTTCTTGTTGCAGGTTAATATTGTGAAAACTATTCAAAAACTTGGTCTTGGCCCAGGGGGATTTTACCAGCCTGGTTATAAAGATGGTGCAAAACTCCGGCTTCAGATGATGTGTCTTGGATTGGACTGGGATCCTCAGACGAGGAAATATGCTCGTAAACGGGTTGCTGATGGTAATAAACCTCCAGATTTACCTCCTGAATTTGCAATTCTGGTTGGGAAAGCACTTAACGATGCACATGCCTTGATCAAGAACAATGGCGACACGAATAACATAGAAGACATACTTCCAACAATGTCTCCTGACATATGCATTGTGAATTTCTACTCAACGAGTGGAAGACTGGGTCTGCATCAGGTATTTGCACTAATTCCATCTTCACATTTTTTTTTTGTTTGTTTGTTAGAAATCACAAATCTCCACAGTGATATCATAGTGTCCATTTTGAGCATAAGCTTTCGTTGCCTTGCTTTTGGTTTCTCCAAAAGGCCTCGTACCAATGAAGATGTATTCCTTATACATCCATGATCAACCCCTTAATTAGCCGGTGTTGGACTCCTCTTCCAACAATCCTCCCCTCGAATATAGTACACCATAGAGCCTCCTCTAAGGCCTATGTTGCCCTCGAACAACCTCTCCTTAATCAAGGTTCGGCTCTTTCTCTGAATCACTCGAACAAAGTACACCCTTTGTTCGACACTTGAGTCACTTTTGACTACACTTTCGAAGCTCACTTCTTCTTTGTTCAACATTTGAGGATTTTGTTGACATAACTAAGTTAAGGGCATGACTCTAATACCATGTTTGTAATCACGAATCTCCACAATGGTACGTATTGTTCACTTTGAGAATAAGCTATCATGGTTTGCTTTTGGTTTCCCCAAAAGACTAAGGAAGATGTATTCCTTACTTATAAGCCCATGATCAACCCCTTAATCAGCCGATGTGGGACTCTTCTCCCAACAATCCTCAACAATTTTTATTTCATATGATAAAACTTTTTCTAACCAGTCTAATTCATGCAGGATCGTGATGAAAGCAGAGAGAGTCTCGTCGGCGGACTACCTGTTGTTTCCTTTTCTTTGGGCAATTCAGCAGAGTTCTTGTATGGAGATCAAAGAGATGTCGATAAAGCAGGGAAGATTATACTGGAATCAGGTGATGTTCTAATTTTTGGTGGAGAATCTAGGCATATATTTCATGGAGTATCTTCAATCATACCTAAATCGACGCCTAAGTTTCTGCTTGATCATACTGGTCTTCGTCCTGGGCGTCTAAATCTTACATTTAGAAAGTACTAAAACACAGCTGTTCCTTGTTTGTCCTGTACAAATGAATAGCTGTTTTATTTATTAATTAGATGATTATCTAAGTGGGATATTATAATTCTAGACTGTAACTGTTCTTGGTTTCTGATTTGTCTTTAGGATACCTTTTCTGTCTTCCACAATGCCTTTCCCATGAACATCTTGTAGTTATACAAGCTAGTATTCTTGACTTTCGTTAATGTTGTTTCATGGGGTGTTGATTTGACCAATGGTAGACGGACAACGGTTTGGATTGAGTATAGAGATACAATAAAAATGATCTAGGGTGTGATCGGTTACTCGTCGATCAGGCCTCGGAGTCCTTTTTTTTCTCCAATTTACCTCTACAAAAAATTAAAAGACTGAATGCATGTTGATTTCTTTGCCTCCAACGAATAGGGCTCAATAGTTCACATTGTTGATTGGTGGCAATTCAAGAGACAACCGAGCTAACGGGAAATTTTTTTCAATTGGCTCCTAATTGTCCAATTGAGAAGTTTTGTCTAAGTCTTCTACTTGGATGAAGTAACCTAACTTGATGTCTTGTTTGATTTTGTTCTTCTCTTTCCTCTTTTCTTAATTAAGTCCAAGAAAGTACATTATATAGCTTTATGACTAAACATAGAACTACATAGAAGTGCATGATTCAAGTTTGTAACAAGTACTTGACTTTGTTTATGAGTTGTTATGTAATCTTTAGAGCAATTCAATTTGTGATCGAATCTACTCCACGTGTAAAGATCAAGGATCTCTAGTTCATTAGAGAATCGAAAAAGAAACATTAGATGCAAATTACCGTAATAATTTAAAAGAATTTTGAGAGAAATCAAAAAGAAAAAAATAAGTTAATAAAAAAATTCAAACTCTCCATCCAAAATGAAGAATTGTTAGATCATAAATTAAAGAAAAAGATAATCTATATTTATCAAACTATTTTTCAAACTTTTTTTTAGGAGATTAAAAGTATTAATGCTACTTTTAAAATTTAATAACATCTTTTAAACATGATACTAACGATTTCATTCATATACTAATCGTAAATAGATTTTTGAGTTTTTTAAGTTCGACAATATGAATAAAACTTTTGAATGGTTAAAATTATTTTTGAACTTTTAACCCGTTTTAAAATATTAATCAAGATTTTAAAACTGCAAAGATATTATTGAAACAAATTACTAACATTTTTTTCTCTAAAATTAAAGTGAGTTATTTTTTAACCTTTTTCTAAGTTATAGGGTATTTATTGAAACTTTTAAAAATTTTAAAAAAATTTCGAAACAAAATACAAAGTTTGGTCATATTTTTATTAATTTTGTCTTTTGTAGTTAAAACTTTTGTATGTGCATTTATTTTGGAGTTCGGATTTGATTATGACTTTCAGTATCACTTATAACTCGAGTTTTTTCTCTTGTTCAAATTTATCAGTAACATATTTGATTAAGTCTTAATATATATTTATTTAGTAAATTCATAATTAAAAAAAGTTAAACATCCCTCTCCCAAAAGAAAAAAAATAAAAATGTTTATTTAAATATTTTGTTTAAGATATTTGAAAATAAAATATGGAAATGTTGTCAAATTTTATATAAATAAATAAATAGTTTGATTTGATTCTCCCACAAATTTATTGCATAAAATTTTTTGGTTAGTTATTTAAGATTTGAATATTGAGAATTATTGGGGTGAGTCTCTCGGTTAATTTAGTCGAAGATCATGGATTTATAAGTGAGGAATACTATCTCCATTGAGCGTTTTAGGAAAGCCCAAAATAAAGTTATGAGAACTTATGCTCAAAATAGACAATATCATACTATTGTATTATGGCAAAAAGAAAATGATTTATTAATGAATCCAAACCAACTTCTATCAAACAAGAACTTGAAATATAATACAAATTATAAAAGAACTTGAAATATGCAAATATTAAGGGATAATCGCATCATTATAATCGTCAAAATTTGTTTAGAAGAATCAAATGTTAGGGCAAGTGAATTGGATGCTAGTTCATGAACTACAATCATATTTGATATAAAAAAGAAGAGAATATCGCTAACATGCAATTTAAATTTTTCACTCATCACTAATTCATGACAATTCATGACATATTGTTGTAGGTCACATGATTTTCATTCAAATAATAATTTTGAAACGAAAGATGAAAAATAATTCTTAAACTTCAAAAGAAGTAATCATCAAACTCAATTTGATAACTACTCCGTGTTGTTCCACGGTTCCATTTTCTTTGTTTTGATTTGAGAAACTGCTTTTGTTTTCAAAATTTGATTACAAATTTAAATGTTCAACTACGGAAAAATGAGTAGAAGAATTGTAAGAAAACACACCGAAACTGAACTAAAATGGAAGAAGATTTCAATTCATTGCCGAAAACGGACTTAAACCTGTTTCCTTTCATCTCTGATTCATGTGTCGACGCCAAACATTATTTCCGAAAATACAACACGAATCTGAAATTACTTCAACTTCCTAAATCGAAGTCACTTCAGAAAACCACAATCGATTCCATCAGATTACACACACCATTTCGACCTAACTTTCCATGGATTTCAAGAGAGAGAGAGAAGGAGAGAGGCAAACAAGCACAAAACAGAAAACGAAAGAAAACGAAAATCCTCCTGAAATTTGTTGAAAGTTAAATCAAATCGAAATCATCGAGAAGAGAAAACGAAACAGAGTCGCTGATCATGATATTAATTAAGAATCAACGATTCTGACGAATGATCATCAATGACGTCGGAGAGTACCTATCGGCGACGGAAACGGAAACCTCAGGGGAAAGCGAGCGGGAAAATCGGATGGCGGAGGCGGCGAGGGCGATGAGATCGATTATGAAGAGCGAAACGTCACGGAACACGAGCGATGGCTTTCTGAGAGCCACACACATCAATATCGGGATCGTATTCCCAAATCTCGAAGACGACATTCCTCTTCTGCACCGCAACCCTACACTTCCACTTCCTTCTCAATCTCTCTCTCTCTCTCTCTCTCTCTCTCTCTCTCTCTCTCTCTCTCTCTCTCTCTCAGATGTTTTTAACTTTTTCAAGTTCTTTTCTAATTCCTTCTACTTGGCGTCAATTCCAGGTCCTCAAACCAGTGTTTAATTACCACTCTACCCTTCTCCATTAATTTTTTTTTTCGATTTTCCAATTTTTTTTTAGAAGAGAGATAAATTAAAATTAATTGTTGAATAATATTTTTTATAATTAACAAATTTTTATTATTTTTCAATATTTTTATAGGAATCCGATTATCGACTGATTCGTTCGAACTACCTAACTCAAACCATAAATGTTAGGTTGGGTGAGATTTTTTTCGCTCTGGATTATGTTGGATTTTTAGAAATTAAAAAATTCAATGTCCGTTTGCGGGTTGATATTCTTTTGATCGGGTCAACTAATCAACTCGAAAATAGAGTATAGTCCAACTCAACTCTACTATAAGATTACTATAAAGATTAAAAATATTTGACGTATGTAACTAATGTTACTGATACCGTGTGAATGTTTGATATTTTAGCTATTTTTTAAATGATTAAAAAAATAACTTGATAGCTCAACTGAACTTGAAAATAGAGAATTGAGTTGTGAACTCGATTCGGGTTATTCGAGTCATCAACCCAAATAAATTTTAAGCTAAAGTTGACAATAGGAACGTGACACTTGTAATTGAATCTGTGGCAAGCGGTCACCACATACTAATATTGGATAAAAACGCTTCAAATGACTATTGGAGGACGATTACCTAAATAAATGGAATGAAAATAAATTTTAAAATAATATAACCTATGCATGTGCTATAATATTTTGTCGTAAATATATAATTAAATTGATCGCTAAATTATTGTCTCGATTTTTTTTAATTTAGATTTTATCATCCGACAAAAAATTAAATTTAAATAATAAATTGAGAGGTACAAAATAATTTTAATTTCTAATTTGAAGCTTATAAGCAAAATAAAAAATAAAAAATAAAAAATAAATAAATAGTAAAGGACAAGAAGGACATTGTTGTAATTTCACAAGGCACGAAAATTTGTTTGTCTGCATTTACGAATGAGGACATTATGACCTCATCCTCATATAAAAACCTTATATTAAAAAATTATTTTTGCTTCTCATTTGAATCTTTAACCGAAAATGTCGACATTCTCAATAATAATTAATTGTTTTTGTACTCAAAATAATTAAAGTAATTAATTTCTTTTGTTTCTCTTTATCCCACCCCTCTAATGTTTTTAATTTCATTTTAATGACTACTTTTTTTTATATTTAATTTATTGACACAAAACATTAAAAATAATTAATATAATATTAAAAGATACTTCCCGTTAAATTATATATTTTTTATTTAGACTTCAAAATTTATCAAAATTCAAATTTATTAAATATAAAGTTTAGTTTAATTGTATTTTTTTTAATCGAAAGTTTGATAATTTAGCTCCATATTATTTTAATTATTAATGTAATATGTATTATTATTTTTTAAAATAATAATAAAAACTAACAATTTGATAGCCGGACAGGAAAATAAAGGATTGTGATCGGCTCGGTTTAAATTGGTGAACTCTATTCAAGTTGCTCAGTTCACCAACCCAACGAGCTGAACATTTCAAATTGATTCAAAAGATTTTCTTAATCCAACTTAACCCAACACGACCCATGTACACCCGTAATTAGAAGGGAATAAAACTCACATCTTCATGGTCGAGCATTTTCTCTCCTTATTATCTCGAGGAGTATCCAATTAGACTTGTTTATCCATCGTTAATCTAGCATGTGTGGAACTTCACCTATTTTTCGTTTCTATACTCGTCTATGATATCTATTTCGTTGTTCGTCTAGTTTGATTTTTTTTTTAAATAATAATAATTTAACGTGTATAGAGTAAATATTTTAATTTAATGGGATAGGCAAGAAATTTACTGCAAAATTTTAAAATGTATTCGTCTCAAATTTACTTAACGTTAAAAAAAATCGACCCGTTAAAATGTTAGTATCTGAGTAGAAAAAATATGTTTGGGGTTGTAACTGTTATAGTATAAATGTATTTTATGTTTTCAATATTGAAAAATTAAAAATCTATTTTAATTTAAATAATTATTTAATAATATTTATAGTTATAAATATCAATATAAACTATAATTATTAGTTTATGAATATGTTTTATATTGTATATTTTATATAATTATGGAATATCGTATAATTTAAATTATATTATACATGAATTGAGTTTTATAACATGTTCAAACATAAAAATGTTGTTTATAAAATTTATATTATTTAAACCATAAAATTCGAAAAGAACAAACAAAAACTAAATTATCTACCAGATAAAGACGAAGAAGCTTTCTTCGAAAAGGAGTTGGTTATTCGACGGGGCCCGAGTGGGTGGTACCATTAAGATTGTGGGTAATCTTCCTAACCACCCAAACGTAACACGTTGCAAGAGCATAGGTGGCGGCTACTATAACTAGTAGATTTTCTAACTATAGATGAATCGTATTCGTGAGCTTTATTCAAAGAAAAAAATTAAGAGTATACACGGGTTAGATTGAAAAAATTTTCTAAACCACCCGAAATTTCGATTTTTCAAAACTTCAACCCTGCCAGAATCGGAGAAAAAAAATCCAATCCAACCCAATTTTTATAGCTTGAGTTTAGTGGTTTAGTTGGTCGAGCTATCGAGTCATATGAATACTAAAAACCAAACCCTATTAACCGGAATGGTTCAACCCAACATGGCGTTTCCTTGGTACACGTTTTGGGCCATTTTAATCGCTATTGGGCCCATTATCTCGTGAGATCCATAAAAACTTACGTGGTTGGGCCCATGTATCACAGGCCCATTAAAAAATCTCTCTCTTTCTCTCTCTGGCTGTATTCAAAAGTCACCGGATGCCAGCAAGAGTAAAGACGACAGACCAATAATTAAGCTGCACAATCCCAATGCATACACTGACAGCTATTTGTTGGCTGTCACGCACAAAAAATCCACGCGATCTCTGTAACTTTAGCTCACAGCCTCACTGACGCATTTCAAAAATTAAAAAAACATTAATGACCTGGAAATTACCCGACCAATAACCGACATTCTTAACAAATGAGGTGGGCCCCATTAGATGCTGTACCCTGCTCCCACTGTTTGATCTCGCCGACATGTCGGCCCAACCCGTTGTCGTATGGGCTGGAATGCTCATTATTTCGGCCCATCCATAATTGTTCTTAACATTTCCTTTTCTTTAAAGTTTCAACAATAAAACTAAATTGATTATGGGTCCGACAAATCAATTGATTAAGACTAGCTCTAGATTTTTTCGATTTGAATTTGGTTAAATTTTTAAAAATCGAACCAATCTAAAAATAAGATCACGATTCAACCAAAACTATAAAAATTGAATTGAGTTAGATTGTTTCAGAGTTGAATTTAGTTAAATTTTTAAAAAATTTAAAGTTCGTGTTGATTCATGAGTTAACATTTGAACCCGACCAATCAAAAAATAAGATCATGACCCAACCCAGATCATATAGATTGGATTGAGTTAGATTTTTTCAGAGTTGGGCTGGGTTAGATTTTAAAAAAATTGAAAGTTCGGGTCAATTTGTGAGTTAACCTTTTTTTGTTAGGTCAACTCCATCAATTAGAATATGAATAACATTTGATATTTGTAATCGAAAATTAATTATTTAAATTCGTCTGTATATATTTTAAAAATTAAAAATAAAATCTTTAAATTGTTTTTTTAATTATCAAAAATTGGTTTAAATTATATAGTAGAAAACATGTAAATAAATGTAATTAAAAAATATATAAAATGTGCTCATAATGATGAATTAAAAATTAAAAAAAAAAAAAGGAAAATCAAGGGGTAAAAAAGTAAAAAATGAGTGAACAAAGATCATAGGATACCAATCAAATCATAACTTATGATTAGTTTCGGTTAGGTGTAATATTGAAAGCACTGTATTAAATCTCCCTCGTGACCTGTGGAATTGCGTCACGTGCATGACTGGCCAGAGGGCTACACAGTAAATTTACATTAAATTTAGTTTCTAAATTAAGGTTTAAATTGACTAATTTCATTAATTATTCTTAAATAATAATTAACGAACATTATTTTATAAGTCTTTGTGATATTGTGTAAATTTTACATATAAATTCATTAATAATAAAATAAATATTTATATCTAAAGTTTTATAATGTCTCGTATCCAAATATTTGAAATTTAGGTTCGATCGCTGACACTTGATGACCCCAACATTTCCCTACGACATAGTCACGTTACTTACTTTTTGCTTCTAAAAGTGAAGTATATATAAATTAGTTTTTTAGCATGTTTTGTTCTCACTCACGTACTCTATAGTAAAATTCTCATAATGTCTTTCTTAACCACTCATCCTTGCGATTGCTTTCATTCTAATATGGTCTCAGTTCATTTGCATACCCCTTGTTTTACGGGTGTCGTGAGTTCATTCAAAACTATGGGTATTCCAAAAATCTGTTGACCTGAAAAAATCGATCAACACGATTCAACCTATGTAATATTTTAGGGTCGAGTTGAGTATATCATTCAATAAAGATAGTGTTCACAACCGAACCCGCTTTGGTTGAGTTTTTTTTTATTATTATTTAAAAAAATTGACTTATTCATAGTATATGTTATATTAATAACT
The DNA here is from genome assembly GCA_018691285.1 of Cucurbita argyrosperma subsp. sororia. Taxonomy (NCBI): domain Eukaryota; kingdom Viridiplantae; phylum Streptophyta; class Magnoliopsida; order Cucurbitales; family Cucurbitaceae; genus Cucurbita; species Cucurbita argyrosperma. The sequence continues at coordinate 7,078,108 of CM031887.1, forward strand.
AAAATATCAAACATTCGTAAGATAGAACGTATCACTAACATCGGTTACAAATATCAAATATTCTTAATTTTCGTAATAATTTTAAAAGCATAATTGAGTTTGGTTGGATTGTAATCTTATATTTGGGTTGGTGAGGTTGACCATACCAAAACAATATCAATTTATGAACTGACCCGAATCTTTCAAAATTTCACAAATTAATCCCAGTCCAAATCGAAAAATAGCTAGTCCAACCCACGATTTTGATTAGGTAGTTTAAAATGATGTTTTTAGGTCATACGAACACTCCTTATATAACATGTTTTAATTTTGTTCGATCAATTAACTTATTATGATATAAAATTAATTTTTACGTTTAACAAAAACTTTAAAATTTTAAAAAAAGTTTATAACATTAGACACAAAATAAAATATTTAAGAACCAAATAGTAGTAAAGAAAACCCGTAAGATTGTCACAACGGAGTTATTCTTTTAACATATTCAAAAACCACCTACTCGTTAATAGTCGAAGCTTCTTTCTCGTATATATCAAGAGATACAAATCCGTTAATGACCGTTTCAGATATTTTGTACGAGAAAAATATATTTAAAAACACACAACTCATTTATTCTTATTAAAATTAGGCATATATGATGAGAAAATTCGATTTTTTTTTTTAAAATTTTATTTGTTTGGGTTGACTTGAATTTTTTGAATAATTAAAAAATTCGAATAAGGTAATGAGTTGACTTTTTTTATCGGGTCAACTTGGCCATCGTGAAAATATAGTTACAATCAAACTAGACTTTTAAGATTATTATGAAGATGAAAAATATTTAAAATTTGAGTTTTATGTGATTTTAATTATTAATATAACGGATAAATATAATTATTAAAATAATTTAAAAAATAGTTGCTCAGGTCACACACTCGACCCACCCAAAATTTCTGATTAGTTTAATTCATGGTAATAGTAAGTTCAAATTCTGGCTAATTTATACGTAATTAAATTAATTAAAAGAAAAATAAAATTCTCGTATAAATATATTCCAATATTCGATTTTGATTATTTTAATAGTATTATATCACTATCAATAAGTGACATAAATAAGCTTTTGATTCCAAATGGAATTGTGCGTTATTCTATTGGTTCCTTTTATAGACCCACGTGGCTACTACAATACAATACAATACAATATAATGGGAGAAAAATAATTAATTTAGATTATTTATTTATTTATTTAATTATTTATCTTTAAATTCTCATTGGCTTTGCTTACGCAGCAAATCTGACCTCATTCTTCAAACCACAATCCCACCATTATATTTCTACCACACGCCATTTACATTAACCAATAATTCATCAAAGATATTATATTTATTTTATGCACATTTTTCATTTTATTCAATTCCATTAAACAATAATATATATATATATTTTAAAATATTAAATGTCATAATTGTCGAGATCTCAATTTTATAACCATATCCGTCTCGAATATTTATTTAAAATTATATCATAAATATAAATATTTTTTTTCTGTTGCTATTTTATCTTTTTTTTTTTATAATGTAATTTAAAATTTAAAATTATTTTCAAAATTACTAAAAGTTTATTAATTCTTAAATCATTTACCTGACATTTATTCGATATTTTCAAAATTTAAAATTAAAAATTGAAATAGAAAAATATTAAAAAAAAAAGAAAAAATAAACCCACCAGAAAAGGCTTCTCTTTGCTTCTCAGTCTCTCTCTCTCTCTTGAGTTTGGTTGAGGTGAGTTTTTTTATTATTTATTTATTTTTATTTCCGTTGGTGCCGCCATTGTTCTGTGCGCCTCCATCTTCTTCTTCTTCTTCTCTTCTTCACCACCTAGGGTTATCCAGGCGATTTACAGAGAAGATTCATCTCTGAGTTTCGTTGGGTTTTACGAGCTGGATCCTCTCTCATTTCGCTGCTGAATCTCCACTCGCCGCTGGTCAAGCGGCTTCGTTGATTAGTTTCCAATTCGCTATTCTATTCTCCGGCGCCGAGTTTTACACAACGCACTTCTCTCTTTTTCTCTTTACAACTTGATTTTTAACCGATCAAGAATCCGCGTTTTCAGGACTCTTTTGTGCTTTTCGTTATCCGGTTAAGAAGGGGTATGGTTGTAAGATTAGGGCAAGGGTGATTGGTTTTTGTGTTTGGAGGGTTTTGGATTTGGATGGCATTGGGGGATTTGATGGCCTCTCGGATTTCTCAATCTTCGTTGGAGGTAGTCTCGAATCACTTGGATGTCTGTGCTTCCAACCACGAGGACGATGGGGATTTGATTTCCTTAAGAAGGGATTCTGAGGCTGCGACTAGTAGTTATGGCAATGCTGTTGTCACTACTGCTACAACCATGGTTTACTTGCCGCAGACTATGGTGCTATGTGAGCTTCGACACGATGCGTTTGAGGCTTGCGTGCCTGCCGGCCCATCTGACAGCGGATTGGTTTCGAAATGGAGACCGAAAGACCGAGTAAGCCGCTTATCTCTGTCTGAATTTTTTTTTGTTGTTGTTTCCATTTCTTTACTGTTTTTGTCTATAATGACTGGATACACGCTCGATTATTTCAATTTTATTCATGGGGATTTCACTAGCTTATCATGCTCTAGAGTTTGTGCTCCATTGTTCAGTAATGCTACCTTTCGTAGACACCATTGTTGCAGTATGTAGAGCTATCTAAATTTCTTGTCGGGAAAAAAAAGGATTTATCTTAGTTTATTCGGAATATTAGCTGATAACACACGGGAAATTATATGAAATGATCGATTTGTGCATAGTAGACAGGAAGTTTAGCAATGGGGTCCTGTTAATAAGTATCTTAATTATTTGTTGTTTTGTAAATGCATATGGATATGTCTCGTATAATGGACATGAAATGAAGAATGCCATTGCTGATACGTCACCTATCCTCACTGAAGTATAACTTGTTTTTTGAATGTGGTGATTTTCTAGGGTGCATATTTCATTTGATCATGTATTAATTTGTTGATGTTGTGTTGTTGTTCGAAAATTCCAATTTAGTTTTGATTGTATAGAGATGCCAGAGCAATCATGATGTTTGTAGGTGCTTGAATGTCGAATGAGTCGTCTATACCTTATTATTCCAGCTTTGAGTCAGACTCTTGGAGGTCACAGTGAACAGTCCACCGCCACCACCACCACCACCACACTCCACACTCATCCACTTAGCCACACTTTTTTGGAACATTTGGACAGTGAAGTTCTGTTTAAAACTTAATTCGAGCTTATGCACATGACACGTCTTTACTTCTGCTTCAGTGGCCTTTTATTTTTACCCTTGGTAAAAAAAACTTGAAGATTAACAACATTGTCTGCGGTGTTCAAGATTTAATTGTCTATTAATAGGATGAAACCAAAATTTGGAAGTTCTAAATGTAAAAACTTAATCAAATTAATTTGGAAGACAACAAATTACTTAATTGTCGAAGAGGCAGTATTTATCTTTGTTTTGCTGATTCTACAATGAATGAAGTATACAAAGAAAACGAGATGGATACCCTGTTTTACTTTTTTTTTTGAGATAGAAAAGATATGTACTAAATGCTTATTTGTATGGTACAGATATGTACAGGGATCTTTTTGGATGTAATGCCTAGGCAGTATAGTTTTTATCTGAATTTATGATCCACAAGTAGAAACCTGCGTCTCTTTTTTGATGTATGTGATTATAACTGTTAGGCTCTTTTGTAATATTCCATTACCCTGTGCCTCTAAGTTGTCCGTTCTCATCTTTTGTGGAATACCTATCTCCATTTCTTATAAAAAAAATAATATATATTTTTTTCCTTGCATCTGCATCTTTATTTATGCGGCAATGTCTTTGAGGTGGCTTTTATTCTTCACTCCAATACTGGAAAATTTAATTTAGATTTATAGTCTACTCTTTATCGGGTCTTTCTGTTCCAGCATTTAAGTATGAAACGATTATCAATAAGTGGCAGGTTGGAGCTTTTATCTCAGTAGGAAATTGGAAGTATTGCTCGAGTCTTTGCAGCATATGTTTAATTGATACATTATTTAATGCAGATGAAGACAGGATGTGTAGCTCTGGTATTATGTTTAAACATCAGCGTTGATCCACCCGATGTAATTAAGATTTCTCCTTGTGCCAGAATGGAGTGCTGGATAGGTGCATATTGAAATCATTACTTCTCTTCTTCTTTAATAAATGCTTCTATTTGAGTTTCCTGTGATTCTGGTCTTTTATTCCTTAATATATTTTTTTGTTTAATATATCTGTTACTATAAATCACTCCAATTGTTGTGATCAGAAATATTGTCAAAAAGTTCATTCTGGTTAAATTTTTTTCTAGGCTTTCAAGGATGTAAAAAGATGTTTATGAATTTCTTTCACTGCTCGTTCATTTCTCTGGAATGTTTATGAGGTTTATCTAGTATACATGAAGTGTAAAAGATGATGAAGCAATGCAGAAATATCATTTATTGAGGCTAGTATTTGGCATCAAATGTAAATTTGCATTCTTGACTATTTGATATATATGTATAAGACATATACAAACATATATGCATATTCATATATTTATCTTGTACACAGCTTTATTCATGTAATTCTGCATAATGCCTGTCTACACTGTTAGTACTGTAAATACATTTTCTTTTGGCTATTTCATACTTTTTATTTGGTTGGAATTCTCTTAAATTTATTTTCACTCAAATAGTAGATGATGATGGCTGTCTTACTGTTTTGAAATCTGCACAATCCATTTCTACAGCTTGATGGAGACAGAAATTAGTACTTTGGAGTTTAAAACTAACGTTGTTTCTGAATTGGACCTTCTGTGGGTGGACCCTGGTGAATGAACATTGTGCTTATTGTCACATTAGGTTAGGCATCATGTTTCCATGTGAAATTGTTCACCCAATTTCAGCTCAGCTCTGGTATTTTTCATTTTTACTACTGGTCTTAGGTCTGCCTTGCACTTTCTGTAGATGTTGTTTATGTGTTATTTCCATATCAATGCATTTGATTTCTTAGAAAGTAGAGATAAGATTGTGATAGGAGTCCGGATTCATATTTCTCTCTTGTTCCAGTTTAAAATTATCTTATATGTCTGTTAATTTTTTTTTTCTTGTTGCAGATCCATTTTCTATGGCACCCCCTAAAGCACTTGAAACTATTGGAAAAACATTGAGTGTGCAGTATGAGAGGTGGCAACCCAGGGTGGAGACGATTAAGCCCAGCACTTTGTATGATTTCTTGTATTGCTTTTCTATTTTCTAACTTGATGATATGTATGCAGGCTCGCTATAAAGTTCAGCTGGATCCCACCGTGGAAGAGGTAAAAAAACTTTGTAGTACATGTCGCAAGTATGCAAAGACTGAAAGGGTTCTCTTTCACTATAATGGACATGGTGTTCCAAAGCCAACTGCTAGTGGTGAAATTTGGCTTTTCAACAAGGTCTATATCTTCATATATTCTAGTTTTTATGTCAATCCCTGTTATTGTCTTATTCTCATAGTTTTTCGTGGTGCAGAGTTATACCCAGTATATACCCTTACCTATTAGTGACCTGGACTCATGGTTGAAGACACCTTCAATTTATGTGTTCGACTGTTCTGCGGCTGGGATGATAGTCAATGCCTTCACTGAGGTACTTACTATCAACTATGTTTTCAGTCTTATTTATTGATCTGTTCTAATTATCATCATCAGGAGCACGACTTTTTCCCCCTTTTTTTTGACAAGATTCATGATGTTCATGTTCCACTCTTAATTACTTTAATATGTATTTTTTTTATAGCTTCACGATCCCTCTGGATCAAGGGATTGCATTCTGCTTGCAGCTTGTGAATCACACGAAACTCTCCCACAAAGAGCTGAATTTCCAGCAGATGTTTTTACCTCTTGCCTTACAACACCAATTAAGATGGCTTTGAGATGGTGAACTTATTCTCTTCTATTTATCTGTGATTAATACGTCTCTACATAATGTTCATAATTTTAGTGTCCAAGTTTATCTGCATTAGATATGCCTACCAATTCTTCTTAACCGTATGGTTTTGAATTATAGACGTCGTAAAAAACAAGAGTGAAAGACCTACCCAACCCATCCTTTTACGTATGTGAATTAGGCCCTTGCTCTGGGTTGGGCAAGATTCCTGGTTGAGTGAAAAAACCCATGATGATATGATTCTAACTGTTCGTGGCATAGCGCCGCAGGACCTTTATTCTGATGGTGGTGGATTGTCGGAGGATATAAGGGATGGTATTAAAATGGAATAATTCCTCGTACAGGTGTGGGCTTACAAGACTAGGGCTTATAAACCCTTTCTTTCATTCATCAATAGGGTCCTGGTTGGTCACTTTTCTGAGGTGGGTTCAATAAGTGGAAGTCATAGAAAAAGAGATCTTTCGTAGCTGGTACCATTACTTTGTTTATGAAACATGGAAAATAGCCAAATATACAATATACATTTCATGAAGAAATTCAAATTGGTTGATGTCAATTCAGATATAATAACTGAAGGATTTTGAAGAATCAGAAGAATACGAGGGATTTCATGTGGGAGGATGCCGATCGGCAGGAGGTTTGCATCTGGTTAGTTGGGAGATTGCTTTGTGTTTGTTGGAGTTTGGGGATTTGGGTGCCGATAATATGAGACACCAAAATGAAACCTTGCTTAGTCGATTTGGGGCAGATTCTTGGATGTTTTTGGTGTCTTGGTGGCGTGGAGTGAATAGGGACTGTTGGGGGGGGGGGGGGGGATTTGAGGAGATTTTGCTGAATCCTCTCTTCAGGGGATTTGAGGAGATTTGGCAGGCTTATTTTCTTTGCTATTGTATGGGAGATTTGGCTTGAGAGGAATTATAGAATTTTGGTGAGGGTGGTTGGTCTGAGTAGGAATTTATTAGGTTTTGGTGCCTCTGTTTGGGCTTTAGTGACTAAGGATTTTTGTAATTAGGTTTCACTCTTTTGTGTTGGAGACCCTTTTTGTTTATAACGTATTGGGCTTTTAATCGTTTTCTGGATATTTACTTATTATGGAATATTTTCTCAGGTTCTGCAAACGTTCACTGCTCCGTGAGTCCCTTGATGATTTACTGATTGATAAAATACCTGGTCGGCAAACAGATCGGAAGACACTTCTTGGGGAATTGAATTGGATTTTCACAGCTGTCACTGATACAATTGCGTGGAATGTTCTGCCTCATGGTATTTTTCAGATTCACTCAACCAATGGTATCCTTTTTTTTCTTTCTTGTCGAAGCTAATGTATTATTTTGGTGCAGATCTCTTTCAAAGGTTGTTCAGACAAGATTTGTTAGTTGCCAGTTTGTTCAGAAATTTTTTGCTTGCTGAGAGGATTATGCGATCTGCAAATTGTTCGCCTATTTCACATCCAATGTTGCCTTCAACCCATCAGCATCATATGTGGTAGAGTTTCAGAAATCCTTGATAGTTAGGTCTGTTAATGTTTATTGGTTCACTGATCCATTTGTGGACGTTCTGCTTCTTTCAGGGATGCATGGGACATGGCTGCTGAGATTTGTCTTTCTCAACTTCCAGCATTGGTAGAAGATCCTAATTTGGAGTTTCAGGTCAGTCCATAACAGATGTTTTTCTTACTTGGCCTGTTGGAGCTTGGAATGTAAAAATGATTTTGTTGTAATAACAAGAAATCAACTTTTATTGGTTAGTGAAAGTTGCAATTCACTAAATTAGCTGGCTGTTTTTCTTATTAATATTCACATAATAACGTATCCCATTTATTCGGGAGAAAGACTAACTAAATCTTAATCCCTAGATAATTTAAATAATCTTAATACCCCAGAGGTTAGGTAACAATAATCTAAATAAATCTAACAAGATAAATTAGAAAGGTCAACTATTTCCCTCGTTTAATGGGATTACACAAGGGAAATAGTTTATATGCTTGAGTAATTGATATGATTCATTCTAAGCTTGGACTGGATAGGTTTATATGCTTGCATGACTTCGACGATGTGACTTCAATGGTAGCTATGGAGGCTCCGAATAAATTTGTCAACCGTAGCTATGAAGGCTCTGAATAAATGACCCAGGGGTGGGTTGGTTGATTTCTCAAGTAACTACATGTTGTATAGATCATTCAATTGCTAGTAATTACAAGTAGTATAGATCATAATTCCTTAGCAAGTCCAATCGTCTGTCTCAAGATCTGGTTCTTTTGAGATTGTCAAGACACTGGAACTTGATGGTTTGTTGAGAGAGTTCAATTGTATCCTCAATCTCTCAATCTCTTCGTTATTGAATCTACTAGTCTCCAAAATTGGTGACTTTTGTTCTAATTTGGGTTCTTTTGTGTTGTCTTCCTTGTTTCCCAAACCATGCTTTTGTGAGCCTCCTCGATTATCCCATTCATGGTTGGGAGGCTTTCCATTCAACTTCCAACAACTCTCTTTCGTGTGTCGTGGTTTCTTTTAGTAGGTACACCATGAATTGTCTTTCTTACTCTTCATTGGTTGTCTCCTCCGTTGTGGTTATCTCTTCCATTGTTTCCATCTTTCTATATAGCAAAAACTTATGCATTTAAATTGAATTGTTTATCAAGCATAAGGCTCCGTTTGCTATCTTTTGCTCGAATAAGAGAAATTGTTTCTTCTAGGGATGGTGATTCCTCTTTTCAGATGATTTGTACACGGTCTTGGTCAAACTCGTTGGGCAGACTTACCTAAAAGTCATAAACACGATCTGGTTCAATGAATTTCTTCAGGATTAGGGCATCTGCAGTGTAATTCATCTCGAATACGCGATAATAATCGAGTTCCTGCCAAAATGTTTGCAAGGCATTGACATATAGAGGGACAATTTTTTTCTTCTTGCTTCATGGCTCAAGTCTTGTTCTTACTTTCATACACCTGAGCAACATCTCTAGCTTTGGAGTAAGTGCGATGAATGGAATCCAATATGACTTGTGCATTTTGTAAAAACATACATGTATCACTAATGGATGATTCCATAGAGCCATGACATTATCATGGAGTCTTCCTCGCCCCCTGCAGTAAATCTGGGATCTGTCTTTGCTTGTCTTGGTCTGAGGTGTTGGAGTTTTCCCTTTTTCTTAAGGCATGTCTACACGATTTCAGACCATTTGAGGAAGTTTTTTCTGTTAGTCGATATGATAATCGGATGGGTTGAAGGTCACCCTTCTTTTGGCCGGTAAGAACTTCCTCTGAGATTTTCAGTACTTCTGACATGATGAACTAGTGGATCTTAATCTAGAGAGAAATTAGTATGAAACAAAGTCACGACGAGAAGAATCCTGAAGTGGTGGGTTTGTGGAATAGTGATGGTTATGGTGTGTGATGTGACCATAGGCTTGTTGAAGTCATGAAATACCCATTTAAGTTTAATATGGGCTTGTGGAAAGTTTGAAACGGAAGAGTAGAAATATGGAAACGTAGGCTTTGTGTGGGCTAAACAAATTTGGAAACAGTAACTATGAAATAAAATGTGGAATGTTTGCGGAAAGTGTGAGATCTCACATTGGTTGGAGAGGAGAACGAAACATTCCTTATAAGGGTGTGGAAACCTCTTCCTAGTAGATGCGTTTTAAAACCTTGAGGGGAAGCCTAGAAGAGAAAGCCAAAGAGGGCAGTATTCGCTAGCGGTGCAGGCTGGGTTATTACAAATGGTATCAGAGTTAGACATCGAATGTCAAGGAGGACGTTGGGCCCCCAAAGGAGTGGTGTGAGATCCCACATTGGTTGGAGAGGAGAACGAAGTCTTCCTTATAAGGGTGTGGAAACCTCTCCCTAGTAGACGCATTTTAAAACCTTGAGGGAAGCCCAGAACGGAAAACCCATAGAGACAATATCTGCTAGCGGTGTGTTTAGGCTGTTATAGAAAGTTGGTTATAGAAAGTTTGATGTGGATGTGGGTTTGCAGAAATCTGGAGACAATAAGAGACAGTGGGTTTGCGTAGAAACAGTGGGCTGATAGAAAGATTGCGGGAGAGTTGTTTATCGGAAATCTACAATAAGAGAGAATCTGCGGAAAGTCTGCAGAAAATCCGGAAAGTCCTTTGGTGAAACTATAGATGATCATCAACAATGAAAGCTTCACCAATTGAGTTAGAGTTTTTGGTTCCAATGATTTTCTAGAATTGAAAGACTCTGATATCATGTTACAATTCTAAATACGCCAGATATTGTGTAGCAATGATCTAAATAAATCCCTAAATGCTAGGTAACAATAATCTAAATAAATCTAAATCCAACCATATCAATTAGAGAGGTCAACTACTTTTCTTATTTAATGGGATTATACAAATATCCTTAGACATAGGTTACAAAGGAAGGTAAAAAATTCCTTGTATTACGTATAAGGTCAAACTCTCCAATGGAACTTACAAAAATAGACCCCAATTTTAGTTAATTATGAAGGGAGTGCGCGTGGATGCTAAATTAGCTGTCAATATTTGTTACCTGTGCAAATTTTAAAGGGAACATGAAAGTTTGATGATTCCAATACTTCTTTTCATTTTTTTTCTGTTTATGGGGAGCATAGTTTGTTATTTCTTTCTTATCAAATGATCTAAAGTACTAATTTGATAGCATTCATTCATGATCCTTTGATATTATCTTAAAAGGGTTGCTACATAACAATTGAAGTAAATTTCCATCCCAAAAGTAACCCACAAAAGTTAAAAAATTTGTGGCTTGCGGAAGTGTGCTTCAAATTTTGTTCCTAAAAAGGACATCACTCTGAAAAGGTGAAGTTATTCCTTAGGAAAATAGCGCATAAAGCCATTAGCACAAGCAAAAATCTTCAAAAGAAGATTGCCTTACATTATTCTTTCTCCAAATTGGTGTCATTATGCAAGAAAGAAAACAAATCACAAAGTCACTTATTTATGCATGCATATACGCTTAGAACTTCTTGACAATGATTCTCAATATATTCGGATGACATCTCACATTTCCTATGGACGTAAAAGGTCTATTGAACATGGCCTTAACGTACCACCCATTCAAGAATGCAAAAACCCTAATGCAGAAAAACCTCATCATTACTTTTTTTTTGGAATTTGTGGAAAGAAAGAAATCAAAGAATATTTGTTTAAAGGACACAAACTTATACAAAACTCTAAGACGATTTTGTTTATCAAGCTATATCTTGGTGTAAGCTTTCTAATATTTTTACTTACTTTCCTCATTGTAAATTGGGAAGGTATTTTATAATCATCATAGATATTACATCCCTTTTGTAAATTTCAATCATTAGGAAAATTGTCTCTTATAAAAAAAGAAACTTGTTCCGGAATGAACAAAGGAAGTAAGTATAGCCCATTTCTTGCGATCAATGAGGGCCACGAGAAGGATTCAAGGCCTACTCGAGGCATCCATTTTTTTGTTGTATTTAGGTGACAAAGACAAGTTGTCTGAATGAAAACTTAATCCTTTCTAGGTCACTTTTGCTTTGAAGTTTATTTGATAAGTTCTTCTGCTAAGCTTCTTCCGATTAACTATGTAGACCAAACCTACCCTCCACTATGTTAATTTTTTCAAGTGGTAGTGAAATGGACCGATTAACTATGTTAATTTTGAGCCCATCAATTTAAAAGCTACAGCCTTGTAGACCAAACCTACCCTCCACTACTTCTAAATCAAGTTCAGAAAAAATCCGATTAACTATGTTAATTTTTTTCAAGTGGTAGTGAAATGGACCCAAAATAGGTCCCCCGTTTCCCGCATCTAAGGGTTGTTGTTTAAAATTATCCTCACACATCTGTTTCACCATTACCAAATTCTATGACTAAAAAGTCATCCTTTAAATCATTAATTAAAATTTCTTCTTTGTAATGTTCCAGCCAAGTCCATTTTTCACGGAACAGTTGAAAGCTTTTGAGGTATGGCTTGTTCATGGATCCGAAAGTAAGAAACCCCCAGAACAGTTGCCTATTGTCCTTCAGGTACCAAAAGCCATCATCTTCTTTATTTATTTATTTCTTTTTTGGTACTTGTCCTTTCTGGATTATTGTTGTTGAATTTTGTTGTTTTTTTGAATTGTGTGCATATGCCTTCTTTTAGTTACTTTTAGCTGCCATTACTTCAAAATGTTAGCATTGTGTCTAGAGAGCTGTTGTACGATATCCTATGCTCTAAGGAAGTTCAGTTATTCATAAAAAAAAATCAGGTTCTCTATTCCATCATTGTGACTAAATCTTTCCTGCTCAACTCCTTTGTTGGACTTGGAACTGGTTTGATGAACAGCTATGCAACCTGTCAATGTGAACGGATACTGTCTTGGAGCTTATATTTGAGCAGTGTCTTTAACATTCCCACTCATCATATTTAACCTTGTTAGCAATGTGTGTGAAAAATGTTGTTTTACCATACTTTTCCATGCTTATCTTTTTACTGGGCTCTGGGACTTTCTACTTTTCTTGTTGGATGCTTGATTTTAGCACAAGACTATTGCCAAACTCTCTTTAAGTTATTGATCCTTAATTTTTGCTGGAAGGACTGCCAAACCAAACTTCTACTAAAAAAATGGAAGAAAACAAGAGCATGCAAAAGAAAAAAAAATGGGACTCCAATAATAAAGAACAAGACAATTTATCTTTTGCTGGAAGGAATAATCCTTAAGTCTAGACTTACCCATATCAAAGTCTGTTATGTTCCTTCTTATGCTAGCTCTGTTTGTGTATTAATAATATGCATCATTATGGTCATTTTGAACTCGGATGGTGAAGCTGCCATCAATATTATGTGGTGAGATGCTTGTAGAAAAGACCGTTTTCTGTCATTGTGTACTTGATTTCCTTGATTTGATTTGTTCTCAATGTATGCTACAGCTATTGATTTCATCCGTCTCCATAGAGTAACCTCGTTTTCCATAGAGTGAACAATTTTTCTTTCTTTTTAATTTTTTCTGTATAATCACAGCAGAGTGACCTTTGTCATAGGTTTTACTCAGCCAAGGACATCGACTCAGGGCGCTGGTTCTTCTTGGTAAATTCCTTGATATGGGACCTTGGGCTGTAGATCTGGTAGTCTCACTCAAGATTTTGCCAATTATTACTGTGTTGTTTGTTTCTTCTCCTTTTTATACTTCCCTCTCGGGGACAACTATTGCTAGTTGCTAATAAATTCCTTGTTAGGCATTGTCTGTTGGAATATTCCCATATGTTCTGAAGCTTCTGCAGACAACAACACCGGAGCTGCGACAAATACTGGTTTTTATATGGACAAAGATTCTTGCCCTAGATAAGGTATAAACATTTTAGGTTATTCTTTTGCAATTGTGACTTGAATTTTATGGGACAACTAAGATCCCTTTCTTTTAAGAAGTAATTTTTTTGATACTGCTTCGTCTTGGAGGTGCTTAGTTAAGGAAATCTGTAATTACCCACTTTTTGTGGTGCCAACCAGCAAGTGTTTTTGCAATTTTGTTCGTTTGTTCTTGGGAGAGTACCTCAATTTAATCATCTCCGTGATTTTGTAAATAATCTTTCTTTAGTGATATGGGTTTTGTTCTCACTTAAATAGTTTTGCAAATGTAAGGATACATGTTATTTGTCCTATCCCTTATGTATATGTGTCATAGAGGTTGTCTTGTACGTATCTGTGTTTTTGGCCCTTTCCTTTAAATGATGTGTGGAAATTTTAGTTTCATGTCTATGGTCTCTTTACTTTATTTTCATTTTATTGATTCTCATTAAAAAAATCGTAGTAGTTTTGTAATAAAATAACTAATATCTAAATCTTCAATCTATTTATTTCTTTTTTGGTTCTTACCGTAATTATACAGCCCTAATGTGCCATGGTTTGTGTAGATGTATAGTGGCTTTTTGAAAATTGTCTTTGAAGATTCATGATCAACATTTTATTTTGTATACCCGTTTGAGTAGGGTTTTCTTTCTAGACAAACCATCAACTTCATTCTTAGAAAAAATTTCAAAGCTACTCATATAAAATGTGTAAAGTCAAATACTTTCCAGAATTTCCCTCTTCCCCAACATAATCATAGTTGTAGACAAACAGCCGAACAGTTAGAAATATGAATTAAAGTAGTGGTAGGAATTTCAAAACATTCATGTCCAAAGTTATTTATGGAATAGCCATTTTGGTTTCTGAAATCAACAAATGACGAGGGTATATTTGAACAACGGCATACCACATGGCTTGTTTGAAAATAAACTCTTTTTAGAGGACAAATATGATAATTTTTAATAAAAGTATTTGTGTTTGAGTTGTCAATTTTTAGTTTCATAATACTCTTTCCCTAGATTTTCTCTAAAGAATATTGAATCCTTCTTCTTGGTTCATATTGAGAAGTTGGTCTATTGGGCGACTTTTAGCTTTTCGAAAATTCTTTCATGCTGTTTTTTCCTTTTGAATCTCTCTCTCTCTTTCTCTCTCTATGCCATTCATTTTCTTCCACCTTTGTTGTGGGCAAATTATTCTGTATGGTAACTATGACTCTTCTGGAATGGCAGTCTTGCCAGGTTGATTTAGTAAAAGATGGTGGCCATACATACTTCATCCGATTTCTTGATACTTTGGAAGCTTACCCAGAACAGCGTGCAATGGCTGCATTTGTTTTAGCTGTAATTGTTGATGGACACAGGCGAGGCCAGGAAGCATGCATTGAAGCTAATTTAATCCATGTTTGTTTGAAGCATCTTCGGAATAAAACACCGATTGATGGACAAACTGAGCCCCGATTTCTTCAATGGCTATGTCTTTGTCTGGGGAAACTGTGGGAAGACTATATAGATGCGCAAATAATAGGATTGCAGGCTGATGCCCCTGCTGTCTTCACTTCTTTGTTGGCCGAGCCCCAACCAGAGGTTCATAATTTATTTTCTGTCCTCTATACTTTCTGGATATTTTAGTATATATACCCTTAGGCCTAAAGTGTATATCTCAAATGTAGATTTCAATTTCAGGTTAGGGCTTCAGCAATTTTTGCACTTGGTACCCTACTTGATGTAGGGAGCGATTCATCTAGAGATGGCGTTGGTGATGATGATTGTGATGATGATGAAAAGATTAGGGCTGAAACCAGTATTGTTGGAAGTCTATTAAGTGTTGTTTCAGATGGAAGTCCACTTGTTAGGGCTGAGGTTGCTGTTGGTATGAGTTCATTCCCTCATTTTCTGCTTATATTTTTGCTGCCTCTGGGTGGTTAATTCGAATTCTGTTGCTAGATCTGTTCAAATGAAAATTTGGTTGAAAATTTTGAAGGCCCTTTGTAATTTTCTTGGCATTTGGCCAGCTTTCTTCCCCTCTTTTTTGTGAATAGATCTTGAATAATTTTTTCTTATTTGACATAAAGTTGATTGGGTTGAACTGTGTGGTGACGTCTGGAAATAGTAAGAATCAGCCACTGTACATCATAGTTTTTGTGCCTTTTGAGGTTCGCAGTTGTTGAAGGATTGATGTTAGTCGGATACGATTAGGAGTTTATTATCCTATCATAGATTGTAATACAATCTGACTTTGATGTCTACGACTTTCCAGTATGCATTCAGTGGGCTTATTGTTGAGATCTTGTATGCTGTAACCTATGGGTTTCTGGTCTGAACTTTTATTGACGATGTATACTGTTTTAGAGAGCACACACTGCAACCTCCAAATTCAAGGCTGTGTATCATTAGTTTTATTCTTTCACTAATAGGTTTTCTGTCTCTTGAAAATCAGTTTGGGTTTTTAGTTGGTTGTGCTGGATATGTGCTGTGTTTTGGCTCGTAATGATTTCAAAATGTTTGTGCTTTTACAGCCCTTGCTCGCTTTGCCTTTGTCCACAACAAGCACCTCAAGTCAATTGCTGCGACATATTGCAAGCCCCACTGTAATTCTTTATTAAGTTCTCTACCCTCCTTGGCTCACCTAAGAAGTACCGGAGCTGCTTATACTAATTCGAATCAACACGTGCCTCATGCAAGCATTGTTTCCTCTCAAATTGGCCCATTGTTGAGATTTGGAAATGAAAACTCACCTTTAGTTAGAGATGGAAGGGTCTCCACCAGTAGTCCTCTTGCTAATACTGGAGTGATGCATGGATCTCCACTTTCAGATGATTCATATCAGCATTCGGATTCTGGAGTTTTGCATGAAGATACAGTGAGCAATGGTGCCGTTAATCATTCAAGGCCCAAACCTCTAAATAATGCATTGTATTCACAATGTGTTTCGACTATGTGTATTTTAGCCAATGACCCATCTCCTCGAATTGCAAGCCTTGGTAGGCGGGTTTTGTCAATTATTGGTATTGAACAAGTTGTAACAAAACCTGTAAAATCCAATAGCAGCGGTCTTAAGCCTACTGATGGGACAGCAGCATCTCAGCCTCCTAGTTTTGCTGGATTAGCTCGTTCATCTTCATGGTTTGATATGAATGGAGGTATGGTTACTTTGGTTGACTCTGCATTATATACCATTGCAGATCAATTTTAAAAAATTTGAGTCAATATTAGTGCTTCGATTAGCTTGAATGCTGATTATTTCTTCTGTGTTGCTGGTGCTTATAATTGTGACTTCGTCTCCATTTTCTTCCTGATTTTGAAAACGTGGTTCTATGTTCAGGTCATTTGCCTTTAACTTTCCGTACTCCTCCAGTCAGCCCTCCCAGACCAAGTTACTTGACGGGCATGCGAAGAGTTTGCTCATTAGAGTTCCGTCCTCAGCTAATGAATTCTCCTGACTCGGGGTTAGCTGATCCACTATGGGGTTCAGGTGGAACTTCAGGAACATCTGAGCGCAGTTTTCTTCCACAATCAACCATCTATAACTGGAGTTGTGGCCATTTCTCAAAGCCTCTTCTCCCTGCTGCTGATGATGGTGAAGAAATATTTACTAGAAGAGAGGAGAGGGAGAAATTTGCACTGGAACGTATAGCAAAATGCCAACATTCTCGTAGGCCACTTGTTCAATTTTAATTTTGTTCACTATATTCAGTTTTCTCGTCACTGAATTTAATAGAGGATCTGTCTTTTGTCTTCTCTTCTTTCTTTTTTTAAAATAAAATATTCATCAGCTGTTAGTAAGCTGAGCAACAATCCAATTGCTAGCTGGGATACAAAGTTCGAAATGGGCACAAAAAAATTATTGCTGCAACCATTCTCACCCATCGTTGTTGCTGCCGATGAGAAAGAACGAATTAGGTATGGGTTGCTTTCATTTATTTACTTCTTGCTGCAGAAGATTTGTAGTAGATTTTGTTGCTGACTCAAGATAGAAATAGATAACCTTTACATTTGCTCAATTTCCAAGTCACTTATGGCAAAACATTTAGTTTCTAGCTCTACCATTTATCTATTGTCCTTATTACGTTTTGGAGACTACTACAAAATTGGAAGTCAGTTTTAGGTCACACTTATCAAAACAAGTGTGGTTCATCTCTTGTTCAAGGCTTTTCTCTAACCATTTTACCGGTTGTTACCCTCTAACTTTTTGGCATGTCTCCAGGGTCTGGAATTACGAAGAACCTGCCCTTCTCAACAGTTTTGACAACCATAATTTTCTTGACAAAGGGATTTCGAAACTCTGTCTTGTGAATGAGCTTGATGATAGTTTGCTTTTGGCTGCTTCATGTAATGCTTTCTTTTTCCTGCAATTTTTTATTAATTTTCAGGGTCGTAGTCATATAATTTTTGAGTTTCATTAGTGTGCCTTACTTCAACTTTTCTGATATTCCTCAGGCGATGGAAGTATTCGTATTTGGAAAGATTACACTCTGAAGGGAAAACAGAAGCTTGTAACTGCATTCTCCGCAATCCAGGGGCACAAACCTGGTGTTCGTAGTGTAAATGCTGTTGTGGATTGGCAACAACAATCTGGATATCTGGTATGTATTTAATTTAGATTCTATCACCCGCTATTCCTAAAAAATGCAGAGAATAGAAAATATATATATATATATATATATATTTATTGTTTCTTGTTGGTATATTACCGAAGGTCTTTGTGTTTTGTTATCTGGTTTGCAGTATGCTGCTGGGGAGATATCGGCGTCTATTATGCTTTGGGACCTTGACAAGGAGCTGCTTGTTAAGCCTATTCCTTCATCATCAGATTGCAGCATCTCAGCATTGGTGAGTTTCACTGTTCACACTACTTTTGGATATAGCAGCTTACTCCTCCTATTTTGAGTCATCTTGAACTGCTTATAAACATGGCTTATTATCATACTTCTTATGCATTGCTTTGTGAATAACTGGGAATTGGTTTGAGAGTTGATAGTCGAATGGTTAGTCTTTGTTTGGTGATCTTTTTTCTTCTCCTCTCTTTGCCTTTAATATTTATACTTGCTAAGCTTGTTATATTTTGCTTTAGCCTTCGACATTGTTAGTTCTGTTTTAAATGCTTAGTTTTATGAAGCTTGTTATATATGCACATATATTTAAAGAACTCTTATTTTCATGCTTTTGCAGTGTGCTTCTCAAGTTCATGGGGGTCAGTTTGCAGCTGGTTTCTTAGATGGTTCTGTTAAGCTTTATGATGCTCGCACTCCTGAAATGTAAGCATATTTTCTCTTCTCGATGCATTTGTATGAATAAAGTCATCAATTGGTTAAGTTTTTCATGACTTGCTCGCACCCCTGAAATGTAAAAGCTTTTCTTAATGTTTGTCATGAAACTAATCAGTGTTGTGTTTAAGGGGTCAAATAAGGAACTCAGAGGACTTATAGTTTTCTACCATTCACTGGGAGACGAGAATTGATAATATAAGAAAGACGTAGATGTATAAAATGAATTAAATGGTTCATTGTTCAATATGTTGTAGTCCTAATTTTTCTTATCATTTTTGTTTATGTTAAATTAAATATTCCTGAAAACGTCGTAATAAGAAAATTGTCGCAATAAGACTTGTAAATATTGTGAAATTGTTACATCGAACCCAATGTTTGTGTAATATTTTGCCAATCCGAACATAACTTAGTGGATATCACTTACTATCCCTTTTATATTAATTCGTAGGCCTGTCTGCACAATGCGCCCACATATTCAAAAAGTAGAGAAGGTCGTCGGGATAGGCTTTCAGCCTGGACTCGATTCGTCAAAGGTGAACAAATTTCTTGTCTGTTGCTTCAGTATCATTTGAAGTGTAAATTTTAATGCTTCTTTCAATGTGCCTTCCAGATTGTCAGTGCCTCTCAGGCCGGTGATATTCAGTTTCTGGATATCAGAAATCAGAGGGACAAATATCTAACCATCGATGCTCACCGAGGTTCACTTACAGCATTAGCCGTTCATAGACATGCTCCTATCTTAGCTAGTGGCTCGGCGAAACAGCTGATTAAGGTTTTCAGTCTAGATGGCGATCAACTAGGCACCATTAAATACCATCCTACCTTCATGCCCCAGAAGATTGGTTCTGTAAGCTGTCTTACCTTTCACCCGTACGAGGAGCTGCTCGCTGCTGGAGCATCAGATGCTTGTGTATCTATTTATGCAGATGACAGCTCCCAAAGATGATGAGATCGATTTCAGAGTGTCAGGTTGGACACTGAAGTGGTATGTGCGCATCGATTTTATTATGGGTTGTTTATGCAGTTCCATATTGTCCTTGTCATTGTCGAGTGCGATTCGACGATATGTTGAGCTGCCCCATTCTTTGCTTTTAGCGCGTGGAAACCTCCGTCATCGACAGTGTAAGCTATAAATTTATTGGCTTCTGATGTACAGGTTCACAGCTGATGAGGAAGAAAAATCCATCATATTTATTGGGGCATTGGCAAATAAATCTGTTGTATAGTTTAGGTGGGTGTAAATATTTCCATTGTTCATCCTCTCTTCTGGTGTGTTTGTCGTTCAATTTGTAAAAGGCTGTCGACTCTTTTTATCGTTTTCGTTGTCGTAGCATTGCATATGGACGTCGCGATTATCTCCTGAAATTCTGGAGTTCGTTGCGACCATATTCGATCGGTGTTGAATTATTGGTTTCACTTTGCCCCTTCATTAACCATTATGTAACTTGTAATTATGTTGCATAGTTTGATCTGCTTTTCTCTCGTTGATTTTGTGAATATATAATGCTTGATCCTTTCATTTTCCCTTTTGAGTTTTTGAGTTTCTACTACAGATTGGATTCATTAGCCATTGCAAAGCTTAGTGATCAACGGGGTACTTGTACTCGTGAACGAGCTTGGGGTCTTAATTCAACATTCTCGAAAAATCTTTTGCGTGTAGGATTTCAGTCGGTTAAGGTCTCGTTTTATAACGTTTTTTCGTTTTGGTTTTTGGTTCTTGTTTCTTATTTATTTTCATAAGTGATCCTTTAGTTATTATTATTTTTATTTAACTCTGATTTTCCCTCAATTTTGGTACATTTTAAACTTTTTTTTTATCAAGTAAATAATTTATTTAAGTATTTCCTGTTTGCCTTTTATTTTCATTTTTTTATCTCTCTTTTTAGATTGATTTCTGCATACTTGGAAAACAATGAATTTTTAAGGGAAAAAAAATTAAATTAAATTAAAGTTCATTATAGAATTAATGAAATGTGAATATGTTCTATTGTCTAACCTTCAACGAATTTCTCTCTTTATCAAGTTGACGTAAAAATATATATGCCAACTACGTATTGTGTCATAAATTAATGACTTGTGAGAGCTTTGAGCTTACAACTCATTGCTTTATTCTTCTCGATTACTCTGACGAGCTTTCAATCTCCTCAAAGTCTTGTATGACAATTAAGGCTCGTGTCTTGTAAGTTACGTCAAATGCTTGTCTATTATTTCTATAATCGCTTACCTTCATACCAATATGAACATAATTTTTACAAATAAACCGTGATAGTTTCGAATAGGGTGCATTTTTATGATCTCCTCCAATAACATTATCCCAATCCGGCACTTGTTTCTTGAAGTAAACAATCTAAAAAGCATTTCAAACGCTTTTATATTTTCATCAAAGTTCTTTTCAAAGAAGTTTTCCTCTTCTTTGAAAGTCAAGTTAAACTCATCCTAAATTAGTACCAAACACAATGGAAAGGAACCTTCTAACTCGAGAAAATCATTTTAAACTCACACAAATGATAGAACTCATCTCAAACTCACCTAGTCCCACGTCGGTTGGAGAGGGGAATGAAACATTCTTTATAAAAATGTGGAAACCTCTCCCTACCAGACGCATTTTAAAATCTTAAAAGGAAACCTGGAAGGAAGAGTCCAAAGAAACAATATCAGCTAGCAGGGGCTATTACATAGTTAAAAGCAAGAACGGACATCGAAGAAACTCAAAACCCAAAAACCCAATGACATAAAGTAAAAGAAAATGAAGTATCTGACCTGAAAAAGAAGCAGAAGCAGAAGCCTAAGCCATTAAGGTGCAGAGATCAAGATGGCGAAGAGGGGCACATGAAGAACCAACTCAAAAGGGCATCTTATTTTGTGATCTACATGAGCATTTTGGGTTGAGTCAGTACAGCACGTGCCCTGCTTCTCCATCTTGCTCTTCACACACCTTCTCAGATTCATCGCAGAAGTGAAGTGGGTGTGTTTAGTTCTGCTGCCACAAATTAATTAAAGGCCTTACTTGGGAGTGGGACCTCAAACCTTAGCTGCCTGCCCTTTCCACAACTTGGAACTTACAGGACCACTCCCTTATCTTCTCCTCTTTCTGTAGTCTCCAAATTTAGTCTCGGAATTTTTTACGAGTCTTTAACTGTAACAACCCAAGTCCACCGTTAGCCGATATTGTCCTCTTTAGGCTTTTCCTTCCGAGCTTTCCCTCAAGATTTTTAAAACGTGTCTACTAGTGAGAGATTTCCACACCCTTATAAAAAAATGCTTCGTTTTCCTCTCCAACCGATATAGGATCTCACATAAAGGTAGTTCTCACTCTTAATTTTTGGAGTAAATTTTTATTTAAGTTATAATTTAAAGTGAATATGTATATATATGTATGTATATACACGAAAGAATATACGTCAATTATTGTATGTTATCAAACGAGTTGTGTAGAGTTTTTTTAGTACAACAAATATGAGATGTGAAAGATTTGTAAGGTTTTTAAAATGCATCTAAAAACCTTGAGGGGAAACTCGAAAAGGATAGTCCAAAGAGGATGATATCTACTAACAGTGGACTTAGGCGGTTACATATACTCACGTTAACAACCATGCTCGGATCATGAGAGTTGAACAAGTTTCTCTTTGTGCTAAATAATATAATTCAAGCTATGAATAGTTTAATCGATTAGAAGTTTAAATTCTCGAACCTATATGTTATGAAAAAGATAGCGTTATATATTATCACGATATTATTGGATTAATAGAAACATTATCTAAGTGGGCAGGATTAAATTTGATAGCAAAGTGTACAAAACAGCTTAAATTGACAAATCATGTTGTGTTCTTTTCAAATCTTAGGTGGGTATTCCAACATTTGCCTATGTTTTTTGAGCTGCTTATGACCATAGAACATGCAATTGTTTATGTCTTTATCTTATGAAATGTTGCTGTCTCAAATCTCCCAATCTTCATTATTGTTTCTTTCTATAAATAATATCATACAATAATGGAAAAAAAAGTCAAATCTAAGCTTATTCTCGATCACTATAAATGTCTCGATTACAAATTTTCAAGTAATATATTTTGCACGGTTAGAAATCACAACTCTCCACAATGGTATGATATTGTCCACTTTGAGTATACGCTCTATGGTTTTGCTTTGGGCTTCCCCAAAAGGCCTCCGACCAATGGAGATAATATTTCTCACTTATAAACTCATGATCTTTCACTCCCAATAATCCTCAACAATCCTCTCATCGAACAAAGTACACTATAAACCTCCCTTGAGGCTTATGGAGCTCTCGAATAGCCTCCCCTTAATCGAGGCTCGACTCTTTTCTCTAGAGCCCTCAAACAAAGTAACACCCTTTGTTTAACACTTTAGTCACTTTTGACTACACCTTCGAGTCTCACACTTCTTTGTTTGATATTTGAGAATTCTATTGACATGACTAAATTTAGGGTATGGCTCTGATACCATGTTAGGTTGAATGACACTCTGACCTATATGGGTCACGACCTCATGTATTTATAAATGTGTATAATGTGGTCGTGACCCATATAGATCATAGTGTCATTCAACCTAACATATATATATATATACATTAACAAGAAATACATATTATTATTATTATTATTATTATTTTTTATGACTGAATCATAAATCTCAAATTTAAGCATGTTAGCTTAGAGCAATCTTATATTAGGTAACGTTCGAAAAATTTTCTTAAGAAGCATGTGAGTAAAGATAAAACATACTGAAAGGACTCGTGTTAGTCTGTGGAGATGATATTCACTCTCAGAAGTACTTCTAGACGAGTAGATAATGTAATTATGTTGTAGGAGAATGTTGGTCCATCAGATACCAAACTAGATTCCAAATCTAGGGTTGACTCCTAAAATATGGGGGCATTACACCTATAAAGTTACATTGCAATGCGACCACCTAAAATTTTAGACCCATATAAGATGCTTTCTTAAACTCGGTTCATGGAGTCAATCTAATTTAAGTGTTCTAAAATCAGTCCTAAACAATGTGAAATATTATTAATTGTTCATAACAATAGTTAACCTTTCATGATCTTGCTTACATTAGAAACGGTTTTGAGACCGTTTAAAATGATCAAAACGAGCCAATCGAGCTAACCGAAGCTATACCGAGCCTATGCAAACCACGTGTGGGCATGTTCTTGTATTTGGGTGTTTTCCTAGAAGGGCCTTTTATTCCTCTTAGCCCATGATGAATTCAATCAATCTTCATCATTGGGCTCACTACAGTCGAATGCCAAGACCGAAAAAGAAGGGTCGTTACAAAAGAAAAACGTATAATACATTTAAATGAAAATGACATGTGATAATAAAATAAATCACGAAGTTACTATATCGTAAAGATTAAACCGAGAATTTTAAAACTATACATACGAAGCTGATATTCTACAACTATAGAACTATCCCGACCCTCGGTAATTTAATTAACCTAAATTGTATGAGTGATTTGCAAATAAGCCCCTATACTTGTAGGAAATTTACTTTCTTTCTAACTATAATATCATGCTTGATATCAAGATTGGCATGAATAATTATTGAAAAGTTAATTAATCATCAACCATTTTTCAATCATTTCTTTTTGCAGTCTTTGATTCAAACTTTGTTTCATGCTCCAATTGAAGTTTTCATCTCATGATTATCTTTGTTTTTTTGTTTGTGACTCAAAGTCAATACAATGGACGGTTGTGATGAACTGAGAACATGAACATACAATGGGGTCGGAGTACCCGATAACTTACGGCACACACAAAAAAAAAAAAAAAAAAAAAAAAAAAAAAACACGATCCGATACAGCCAGCACCAAATAAGCGGCACGATGTGTTTTCTAAGCTACGTCGTTTTTTTTATTTTTATTTTAATTTTTTTTTATTCCTCCTATAAATTGGATTTTTTTAAAAAAAAAAAATTTATTGAGTTTTAACGAGAGACCTCCCGGAAAAACTTAAATTATACGATCCATCCATCGATCTACAATGAAATGGGCAATTTCGTAGCTCTTGGTGTATGTAGATAAGCTGTCAGGTGTTTTGTTTTATTTTTTTGTGAAGTCGAGAAACTCGAGACTTAAAACGAGTCAAGAATGTTTAACTCAAGCAATTACTCATCTCTCATTTTATCTGGTATACTACGAAAAATAATAAGGATCATGACCAATTATACAAAATTTAGGGTATCGTAGGATAGGATGAGGATTCCAAACTCTTTGAGAGTATATTCGAACCTTTTGTGAGAAATACTCACACTTTTATTAAGACCCATCAAGAACTCGAGAGCTCCTTTATCTTTTCTAACAATGACAACAGTGTCGATTGTGATTCTGTGAGGTCACTGACAAGTAGAGCGAATATCATACCTCAATGGTGAATCGATCATTTGATATCTTTTTCTTACGAGAGGACAAAATAGAAAAAAATAAGTTTTTTTTTTTTTTTCAGCTCCTAACAGTTTATCTCTTCATAAGTCGTCGGCTCTAGTCTCGAAACCTTTCCATATTAATTTGTTTATAACATGACAAAGTAATACATGGACAACGACATATTCATGTGCATACAAACGTTGTCATTTTCAAAAATACCAATTTTTGTGAAATAAAAGAATAATAAAAGTGTCATCTTTAGAAATCACAAAGTACCCACTACATTTTAGTACTTATTTTTAAAATAATGCAATACTTTAGAAACAAAAAAATATAATAATTAAAAAATATAAACTCGAGAAGCTTATTTTTAACAGAAACAAATCGACCCATAACCTATAAAAAAATTCTTTTTTTTCGGTTTTGAACATCCGACGTTGTCTTGTACGGTTCACTCCAAGGATCAACTTCTTATTTGGCGTGATAGTTCAAACCCACCGCTAGTAGATATTGTCCACTTTAGCCCAAGCCCATTGCTTTACGTATCTTCGTCAATCTCACGATTTTAAAATGCGTCTACTAGTAAGATGTTTCACACCCTTTATAAGGATGATTCGTTTGTCTCTCCGATCGACGTAGGATCTCACAGTCCATCCTCACTAGCACACTGTCCAGTGTCTGGCTCTAATACTATTTGTAACACGCCAAGCCCACCGCTAGCGTATATTATCCATTTTGGTTCGTTACATGTCGTCATGAGCCTCATGATTTTAAAACGCATCTACAAGGGAGATGTTTCTACTCTTGTAGATTAAATATATATTGTTTACAATTTTGATAACTAAAAAGAAAAAATATATTTTTTTTGAAGTAAAAAATAAGTATCGTATTAACTTTCCGTTAGTGATTAATGGAAATTTGACGGAGAGATTAAAAAAGAAAGCTTAGGAGAAAGAAGAGCCTGAAATGCAAATGAAGGAAAGTTGAAGGACCAAAGTGTAAAATTCTAAAAAATATATTATAATAATTAATAAATATATTTAAGTGTAAAAAATGATGCATATAATTGAGAAGAGAGGTGAGGGAACATTAAATATACTCTTTTCAAACAGTGGCCGAGACAACCGTATATTAATTCATCCCTTCACATCTTTAATCGATTCCCAATTAACTCACCTTTCTCTCTCTCTCTCTCTCCATCTCTTCGGTGCTTTTCCGGTGAGAAATGTAGTGGCGAGCACCATCGGAGCCCGGCGGTGAATTTCAGAATCAGTTGGATTGCAGTGTCGAGCTCGGGGACGAGTACGAGGAGGAAGAAGAAATGCCGCTGAGTAGGTACCAAATTAGGGACGAGTACGGCTTGGCGGATCCTGAGCTGTACAAGGCCGCCGATAAAGATGATCCTGAAGCTCTTCTTGAAGGAGTTGCCATGGCTGGCCTCGTTGGAGTCTTGCGCCAACTCGGTGACCTTGCCGAGTGAGATTTTCTTTCTTTTCTTTTTGGTTTTCTTTTACTTCTACTGTTTTTCTTTTCTTTTTTAGTGGATTGTTCTGATTCTTCTCAATTGTGGATGTTTGTTAATGAATGAGTGTTTCTTCTTGGAATTGGGGATGGTTTGTGAGTTGAATGATTGGAATGAGCGTTGAATTGAGAGGTTTGTGTTGAATCAGAGTTTTAGGAGTAAATTGTAGAATCAGTTGACCTTGCCTTAATTAGGTTTTGGATTTAAATTAATGTGATGAGTGAAATGCTGAACGCGAGAGATTTTTGGTTTGTTTCTAGAATTATCGGCTTGAATTCTCCTTCTTTCAATCCATTTTGCTCTTTCTGATAATTTAGTTTCCAAGTTATTTTCTTAAGACTATTTGATTACGACTAGCGACTCGTATACGACTTGATTAATAGCTGATTAACTACTCGATAATTCCTAAAACTTTATACTAATCTTTGGTTTGCCGTTTGCATATGGGTAAAATATTTGCATAGATTCTAATCTTCACCTTCTCAAATTTTCTGTAGTTTTAATTGTAATTTTGGTAATGTTGATTAACTTTAGCAGCTGAGCTTCTTAATATTTCTGTTGAGGAGTCTGAAAAATAATTGGCAACATGTTAACATGTTACTGATGTGAGTTAATTAGCTTGACTTAACCAAAATAACTTATTAACCTAGAGTGATTTTAGGATAAAGACTTAAAGAACTTATTAACATAAAATGATTTTAGGATAAAGATTTAGTAGTTATTAGTTTGAAAGTTTAGGAGATCAAAGATTTATGATTAGAAAGGCTGAGTAGTTATTGATTTGAAAGTTTAAGAGATGAATTAAGAAGATTTAGTAGTTATTGATTGGAAAGTTTAGGACATTGATTATGAAATCTCCACTATAAATAGTCAGAAGAGGTAGGTTATTTACACCAAAAAAAATTAATAAAGCATAAGTGGTTAAGGTTCCTCTATTCAAAAGCTCTTTCCCCTCAAGTTATTCTTCAGATTCAGTTATTTGTTTCGACATATTTCGATTGTGGGCAATTTCCAACATTTGGTATCAAAGCTCGAATGTCGAAACAAATGTCGTCACCACACGAAGTTGCTGGAGGAGATGTGACAATGATAAGGAGCGGAAGGGATGGGAGTGTAACGCTTTAGTACCCATTACTCACGAAGAGTAATTACGCAGCATGGTCGATAAAGATGTGTGTTAACTTACAAGCTAGGGCGTATGGGACGTTGTCGAGCATGGTACATATGTTTGAACAAGAGCTTAAAGAGTTTAAACTTCATGAAGTGCTCACAAGAACAAGCAGTGTATATAAGAAACGATGGGGTTGAAACACTCATTGTTGGCGTGTACGTTGATGACTTGATTGTCACTGGCACAAGTGTGGAAGGCGTCAAAGAGTTCAAGCAGCAAATGATGAAAGAATTTGAGATGACTGATCTCGGGTTACTCACGTACTACCTCGGTATTGAAGTGGACCAAAGGAAAGATTGCATCACCCTTAAGCAATCGGCCTATGCTAAAAAGTTGTTGCAGCAATTTAAGATGGCAGAATGCAACTCGACCAAGTATCCCATGGAAGCAAAGTTACAATTCGGGAAAGATGCTGAAGGAAGCTTGGTGAATCCCACTGAGTTTAGGCGTGTCATCAGGAGTCTAAGATACTTGACTCATACTTGTCCGGACCTTTCATACGTTGTTGGAATAATGAGTAGGTATATGGAAAAGCCCACTATGATGCATCATCGAGCGGTTAAGCACATTATCCACTATGTGAAGGAAACCACAAGCTATGTGTTGAAGTATCAAAGAGGATGAGGTCCTGAAGAACTAGTCGGTTTTACTGATAGTGATTTCGCGGGAGACATTGACGATAGAAAAAGCACCACACAAATGACGTTTTATCTCAATGGAAATTTGATCTCTTGGCAATCTAAGAAGTAGCGAACTATGACATTATCTTCCTGTGAGGCCGAGTTCATGGCAGCAACTGTGGCGTTGTCCCAAGTATTATGACTGAGAAATTTGTTGAGCGAAGTGGCTAGAAGTGAACTAAAGCCAGTAACTCTCTACATCGATAATAAATCCGTGATTGCGCTGATGAAGAATCCAATATTTCACGGACGCAACAAACACATTGACACTCGCTTCCACTTCATCTGTGAGTGTATTGAGAAGAGACAAATCCTTGTGGAGTTCGTATGCACTCGAGAGCAACGTGCAGATATTCTAACCGAAGCCCTAGCAAGGGTTAAGTATGTAGAGATGGGGGAATTGCTGGGAGTGACAAATCTCGAACAAAGTCAAGCTTACGGAGTAGAATGTGAGTTAATAAGCTTGACTTAGTAAAAGAAATTATTAACCTAGAGCGATTTTAGGATAAAGATCTAGTAGCTATTGATTTGAAAGTCAAGGAGATCAATGAGGAAGATTTAGTAGTTATTAATTTGAAAGTTTAGGAGATTTGAAAGTTTAGGAGATCGATTGGTAAGACTTATTAGTTATTGATTTGAAAGTTTAGGAGATTGATTACGCAATCTCCCCTACAAATACTCATGAATGTATGTTATTTACAAAAAAAAAAAAAAATAATAATAATAATAATAAATAAATAAATAAAATTAATAAAGCATAACTGCTTAAGGTTCCTTTATTCCCCTCAAGTTGTTCTTCCGTCTCATTATTTGTTTCAATATATTTCGATCGTTGGCAATTTCCAACAAGAACATGGAAAGATAGTGAAAAATTGAAAGGATTTGTTTCAAATATTTTACTAGCGCTCTAGGACTCTTTTCACCTCTATAGTATTTAAAGAGATTTCCCCCCTTGAGATATGCCTTCATCTTTGTTTCTGTTTATTTGATAAAAGGTTTGCTGCTGAGGTATTCCACGACTTACATGAAGAGGTCATTTCAACGGCTGCACGAGGCCATGGTCTTATGATTCGTGTGCAGCAACTTGAGGCAGAAGTTCCTTCAATTGAGAAAGCATTTCTGTCCCAAACAAATCATACATCTTTCTTCACTAGTGCAGGTTAGTCTACCGTATGTAATGTTATACTTTTACCAACAATCATGTCAATGTTGTAAATTTCGTTCCATATTTGCTATTATTTTAAAGAATGTGATGTAGGGACTTAGAAATTATTCCTCTGATTTCAAACTACTGCTACAAACAAAAAAACTCATGCTCACAGTCACTGCATCACTTCATACAAAGGCAGCACTGAACTTTCATGTTCATTTTAAGATTTTGTAAAAATAGTCTTGCTATCTGGTTGTTGATTTATATACTTTAGTGCATATATGATCTGAATACTGATTTATGGTGTTAAAAACTTACAACATATTGTTATTTGTTTCTTGAGGGCCGCATGAACCTTCATCATGATTAAGTAATTATATGTATTTTTCAAGTTCCGAAGAATAATGCGAAGATTTTCTGAAAATGAGATATTGATTTATCACAGTTTGGTAGGAAGGTTGGAGTGAATATTGCAAGATCTAATTAACCTTTGTACTTAATGTTGGCTTTTTATGCATAGAAGGTTGCATGCATCTA
This sequence comes from Cucurbita argyrosperma subsp. sororia, assembly GCA_018691285.1. Taxonomy (NCBI): domain Eukaryota; kingdom Viridiplantae; phylum Streptophyta; class Magnoliopsida; order Cucurbitales; family Cucurbitaceae; genus Cucurbita; species Cucurbita argyrosperma. The sequence goes on from CM031887.1 coordinate 7,108,074, forward strand.
GGCATGTTGAATGTGATTATTTATCCTATCGAATCTTTTTCATATTCAACCATTTTGATCTCACATTGGAATGACTGAAATTCTATTGTTTTTTTTTTAGATAAGGGCTAGTATCATTAGATGAAACCATCCAACAAAATCTATTTTATGCTTATATTGTTTGTTTGAAATGACTTCAGTTCATCTAAAATGAAATGAAGTTTGTATTTTGAGGGTTCTAACATCTTAAGGATAAACTCTTAAATCACAATCATGAATTATATTGCAGGACTTGACTGGCATCCTAATTTCCAGTCTGCACAAAATCTTGTTGCTCGTGGAGACTTGCCTCGGTTTGTCATGGATTCATATGAAGAATGCAGGGGCCCCCCACGTTTATTTCTTTTAGACAAGTAGGTTAAACTTTTATATAAATGTAAAAGAAATATGCCTCTAGGATTTAAAAAGAAATTCTTTGACTGTCTGCCTTTGGAATAGGTTTGATGTTGCAGGGGCTGGGGCATGTTTGAAGCGATACACTGACCCGTCAGTATTTAAAGTGGAATCCACGGCTTCTGAGAGATCAAATATTGTGCCTCGAAGGGAGAAGAAAATTCGTAAAGTGAAGGTATATTCAATATTGTAGTTAATTTAATGCAGCTCATCCATTGTCTCTCTCTTTCTCTTGCTCTTACTAATTTGATTGGTTGGGCACCTTTTGTTAGGCTAATTTATTTGTTTATATATTTGGTGACTGATGGTTTATTTAACAGATCAGTATAGTCAACACGATCCATTGTAATTTTGTTAAATCATGCACGACTCATTATTTTGTATCTGTCTTCTCTAAAGATTGCTTTAATTGAATAATTATAAGTCACCTACAGAATATTTTCAATGAAAACTAAATTTGCATCATGGTGGCTTATGTTTGAGCCTCTGCATGTGCAAGTTGCTTGTGTTGGATCTCTTAGAGAATTAATAAGCTCGACTTAGTAAAAGAAGTTATTAACCTAGAGCGATTTTAGGATAAAGATTTAGTAGTTATTAATTTGAAAGTTTAGGAGATCAATTAAGTAGATTTAGTAGTTATTGATTTGAAAGTTCAGAAGATGGATTAGAAAGATTTAGTAGTTATTGATTTGAAAGTTTAGGAGATCTTGGGAAGATTTATTAGTTATTGATTTGAAAGTTTAGAGATTGATTATGCAATCTCCATTATAAATACTCACGAAAGGTATGTTATTTACACAAAAACAAAAAAGAGAATTAATAAAGCATACGTGTTTAAGGTTCCTCAGTTCAAAAGTTCAAAAGCTTTCTCCCCTCAAGTTGTTCTTTCGCATTAGTTATTTATTTCGGCATATTTCGATCGTGGGCAATTTCCAACCATGAAGTTTATTTACCCATAGGGTTCTTAAATTCTTAGAGAAAATATGTTCATTTGGGCTCATCTTACCAATCAATTCTTGGACTGTCATTTATAGATGGTATACACACCCTTCCTGCTTAGTGAAACTTATCCATGCATGACGGAAATCTTTTTAGTTTTAAACTATGGCTGCTTTGCCTCCTAGCAGAAGAAAGGACCACGCTGGAGGAATGGAGGAACGCCAGAAATTGGACCAACATCCCATGCCAAGTAGGGTGTCTAATTCCTTTTTTCTTCAGGAAATTTTATGACTTGTTCAACGACATATGCTCTATATATATTTGATTGCTAACGTCAAATCTTTCCATAGACTACATCAGTTGTTTTTGGAGGAGCGCATCGATAGCTGTTTTAATGATCCTTCACGACTTGTAAAATTGAAGAAAAGGCAATTTAATGGATGTATTGACTCCAAAAATGGCAAAAGCTACATGGAGAAATTTTTGGAGCCTCCTTCTCCAGAGCATAAGATGATTTATGAAGCATCTGTTGCTGCACCAACCTTGCATTCAATTTCAGATAATACCAATGAACTGGGGCTTAGAATACTTGATATCACTACGGTGATTCCTGCAAGCAAGTCTCCTGGAAGGGTAAATACATGCTCATCATGTATAGCCCAAGAAGAAGAATTGAAAAGACCAATCAACGGTGATGTGTCTGGTGAGGAGATTTTGAAGGTGCCTGAATCAACTGCAGATGTTGAGATTGAGACAACTCCCAATCTACAAATGGTGGTGGTCGAAAACCATTTAGAATATGGAGAAGGAAAAATAGGGAGCAGTATAGATGGGTATCGTTCTGATGAGATAATCAGTGAAGTAGACAATTATGTAGATGCTCTTGCTACTATGGAGTCAGAAATGGAGACAGATAATGAACCTAGATCTAAAAATGTTAACCTTGAAAAACGGAGAAGTGAATCTGATGCAAATGCCGAACACCGAGAAACCCGAGCTCAAGTATCTGATTCACGATCCTTGATAAACTCATCAAGATCAAAGGATGGTAACAGTTCATTCAAGAGAGAGCAATCCAGTTTTTCATGCTCTGATACAGTAAGTAGTTTGGCCGACAACACTCGGTATGATTCTGAAGGAACAGCTAAAGCATTACCTTCAATTTCTAAAGCATGTATGGTGGATATTAAAAACATGCCATCTAATCTGGATTATACCTCTCATTCTTATGGAATCAATGCTGATGAACTTGGAGTGCTTGATAACACCAGTGTTGATGAGAGAATCTCAAAATCTGAAGAAGTACCTGATGATTCAGGTTTTGGGGATCCAATTCCTCCTCAACCGCTGATAGACTCAGAATCATGCCCATCTCCATCCTTATTGGTGGAACCAAAGTTGTATAAAAAATCATCTACCAACCTTTTTGATGTTGATTCACAGACATCAAGTACGGAAACCGACCTAGGTTGTCATAAAGATAATCACCATGATGTTTCCTCTGAGACTGTTAGTCGTGCTAACGATACAATGTTATCTGAAGATTATCATATTCGAGACAGGGAGGGCGTAGAAGTTGAGGCCACATCTGAAAATTCATTGCATCTTTCAAATGTCTTGGGGGAAGCTGTTGAGATTGAACCGGAAGGAAAGGTCAAGGATACAATGCTGCAAAAAGAATTCCAGGATGATAGAGCTATTGACAAGCAAGCCTTGCCAGAAATTGGATTGTCTCCTATGTCTTTATTACCCTCTGAGACTTTATATGTTTCTTCTACAAATGATTCTTCAGATGACAAATATAATGATGTTGTCCTGAAAGGCGATGATACCGTAGTGGTAGCTGAAGGAAAATATGATAACTTACCAGCAGATTTATCGCAGGATGACAACACTGAAGTAGCTGAAGCAAAACATGAAGACTTACAAACACGGGATTTGAAGGGTAAAGTGGAAAATGTAGCAGATGATGTTCTTCAAGTTGAACATGGTTTGACAGAAACTGATGTAACATATTCTGTGAGAGACGCAAATAGCGTAGATATAACAACGGCAGCTGATGATACCTTGGATGAACCGCAACTCCGTTATCCAAATGATACAGTCCATGAGATGCATTTGGACACACGAGATTTTGTGACTGAAACGGTTCCTTCAGAAGGTGTAACTTTGCCTACCATTTCTGTTTCCTCCCATGATGAACTTTCTTCGCCAGGTGATCTGGATCATGAGGATTCCATTAAGTACAGTAATTTTGCAACTGGAAAGGTTCAATCAGAGGAGTTGGTCGATTCGGTGAACTCTAGTGACGTTGTGACTGAAAAGGTTCTAGCAGATGCGGTGGTTAATACTGTAAACTTTGGCGACGTTGTGGCTGAAAAGGTACAAGAAGATGAGGTGATTGACTCTGTAAATTGTAGTGATGTTGCTTCTGGAAAGGATCGAGCAAAGGAGGTGGTTGATTTTATTAGCTGTAGTGACGTTACGACTGAAAAGATTCGAGCAGATGAGGTGGTTGATTCTGTAAACTGTAGCGATGTTGCGACTGTTTATGTTCAAGGGGATGGTGTGGTTTTGTCTACTTCAACTGTAGCTAAGACTGCTACTATATCTGAAGTCACACCCAAGAATTTAAATCATTTCAACCATGAAGAAAATGCAAGCATAGATAAACTTCCATCAGGAACATTTCAAGCAGATGAATTTGCAACTGTTAATGATGTGAATGAAGTTGTTAGCACGTCCTCGAATGGTCGTTTATCCGTATCGGAGTATATGAAGAATGCTTTACCAGAAAATCATCCTGGCTTAGAGAATCCATCTGCAAATCAAAATGAATTTAAAGATGCTTCAGATTGTTCTTTGGGATCATTAACTGGAAAGAAAGTAAATCCCTTAGAAGATGAATTGGTTTCTGGCTATGCAGGTTCAGGGATGAATGATGGCATTCGTAATTTACCCGTGCCTACGCAAAGCCGATGTACTTCAGTTATTAATGATCGTTCTTCTGGCCGAAAATCTTTGGAACTACAAAATTTGGAATCAGAATCCAATTCTTCCCATCAGGATGATCTTAAAGAGGGCAATGAATTTACATCACCCGATTTGCAAGCTAGACACAAGGAAACGGAACTTGTACAGGCAGATGTTGATGTTTCCAATTCTTCACACCCTGAACAACGATCTTCAGGTCAATTAGATGAAGAAAAAGTTGAACTGGTAAAGTCTTCAAATCCTGTCCAACTGGTACAGCCTAAATGCAAACCTAATGAAGCAACAAATCAAGCTGCACATTCTTTATCAGAGTTATATATACAACATCCTATTAGCGATCGCGATAGGACTGATTCTACAATGGATACATTACAGCCCGTCTTACCTAGCTACGTCCTGCTGCCTGAGGTACCTCAAGTCGATTTGAATGAGATACCACCACTGCCCCCTCTACCTCCAATGCAGTGGAGGTTAGGGAAGGTTCAACAAGCTTTTTCTGCCCCACCTAGACCTGAGGATCCATTTGAATTGATATTACCATCAAAAGCTGAAGAGACGGGTACATGTTTAGGATCATCAAGTGCAGCGACTTTACAACCCGAGAGCCCTTTTCATGATAATAAGCTCACACATGAATCTGGTCATGTGGTACATACCGCAACGCAACCTTCTCCATTCTCATTGCCCATGAGTAGCCAAGAAAACCTTGAATATAGTTCTGCCACCATGGTGAAACAGTGTAATAATCCGTTTTTATCATTACCGTCAATGTCCACGGAAATTACAGAGCATGATTCTCTCAAGTCTGATGGAGAAAAAGTACAGTCTGATTTGAAACTGCCTTCAGTAGGACGAACAAATGACGATTTAAATTGTAAAAGCGATAGTGGATCTTCAAATGGGCAGTCATTCCGACCGTTTAGTTACTCAGCATCAGAAACCGTATTAAGGCCTGATATATCTCATCATTTATCACAGGATTTTGAAGGGGAACAAAGAAACTCCCATGCTATGGCGCCGATGTCATTCGTGAAGAACGATCAATCTCAGCACGATTTGCCAACTACAGAGGAAGAACTAGCTTCATCTTCTAACACACCTCTTATGCCATCAACCTCTGGGGTCGATATGCCGAATGGAAATCGACGTATTTCTAGTAAGCTACTTCGTCCACGAAGCCCTCTTATTGATGCTGTTGCTGCCCATGATAAAAGCAAGGTTCGATAATATTTCATTACGTATTTTGTGAACTTTTTTTTGGTGATGATGAGCTTGAATTAACTTTCTTAACCAATTTGCAGTTGAGAAAAGTTTCTGATCGGATACTTCCTGAAATTGGACCCAAGGTTGATGAAAGAGATTCACTGCTAGCACAGATTCGAACGAAGGTTGAAACTGAACTTTTCTCTTGTTAACTTTGGCTTGTATTACTAGTACTTATGTGAGATCCCACATCGGTTGGGAAGGAGAACGAACCATCCTTTATAAGGGTGTGGAAACCTTTCTCTAACAGACACGTTTTAAAAATCTTAAGGGGAAGCCTGAAAGGAAAAGCTCAAAGAGACAATATTTGTTAGTGGTGGACTTGGGCGGTTACGACTTAGCTAACAAAATATTCTGATTGTACTTTTCAGTCCTTCAGCTTGAAGCCCGCAGCCATAACAAGACCGAGTGTGCAGGGTCCGAAAACCAATTTGAGGATGTCTGCTATCTTGGAGAAAGCAAATGCAATTCGCCAGGTATCTCTTTACCTTCCCCCCCGACCCCAACCCCGACCGTCTCTCTCTTTAAAATGGAACTTATTTGGAACTATTAAACAGGCATTGGCTGGAAGTGATGAAGATGATAGTGATAGTTGGAGTGATTCCGAATAAACTTAAGCTTCAATCCATAAATACTCCATCGCTGCTCTACCATGAACTGGGTGGTTGAGATTTCTCTCATCAATGGTAATTTCAGTAGTTTAGTGTTCATCTTCTCTAAGCTTCATGTATGTAAAGCAGCCGTCACATGTCCTCACATGTTCATCGACAAAGCATTACACAACCCGCCACACGAACGGTATACGATGACGAGAATGAGATACGATACAAGGTAGGATCAACAAGAGCTGGACCAAGCAGTTTTTCATGGTATTTAGTAAAATCTTGGCAAATGTAAATGGTGTTGGAATGGCTTAGATTTTGGTTATGTTACATACTTTTTGTAGTAGAGCGTCTCATGCATATTTCTTTTCTGTCTCACCTTATACTTGTGTTGTGGCCCCATATATTATAATGGCCCTCCTTTCTTAGTACAGTGAAATTCTTTGGTTCTGGGACATTTATAACAGTATATATATATTAATGTTATACAGACATAGTTTTTTTTTTTTCTTTCTTTTATAGCACGGTGACTCAAGTTACTCTCTCGAGCTAGATAAACTGTGACGTAAATCTAAGCTAACACAAAACTTTATTTATCGTGAAAAGAAACTACCTAGAAGTAAACGTTGTCTCATGGCTTCCACAATAGAAGTCGTCATCCGGTTAGTGGTTCCTTGCTTTTATCTAAAAAATGTTAGGAAAAGAATGAGTGTTTAAAATTACTCAGTAAGTGACCTCTCAGCTAGGCTCGGAAAAATGTTGACTTAAATTCATGACTGTCTTTAGACTCTACTTTCATTTTCGATTAGAGTTGAATGTGTAGTACTTCTCTTTACACTACAAGATATTTACCGTATAACTTTTGATAATAGCATTCTGAAAAATATGCTATGAAAGATGTAATAGAAAAAAAAGCGGAAGTCGAAAATGTTTGGTATGAAAAGGCGGAAGAGTTTGATTTAAAAGAGAGAAAAAAAAAAAAAAAAGCGGAATGGTTCATGTACTTGCCCATAGACCAATTAGGTGGGCTCATTAACGTTCATCCTAGACTTGACTATGAGCTATCGCACGCTCACGCTGTCGAAAATGGAGGAAAGGAAGGAATACCAATAATACTATGGGTATACAAGCCTGTACAATACATAACTGGAGAAGTAATTCATGACTACGTGAGCATACAGGTTTCGTAATTTAAACCATAAGCTTAGTGATATGATGCACGTTGGTGTCTTTATGCATTTCATGACTATTCTTTCAATACATTCATAATCATTGTATTTCCATCCTATGGTATAAACATTTATAGTTCATGGTGTCTCGAATAACTATACATAATTGTATTGATGGTGTCTCGTATAGCATACACATGTTCATATCGATAGTACCTCGTATAAGGTTTTACATATTCATACAAAATCATAACCGATCAAGAACACATATTATATAATCCACATGCTACATGTTGCCCATGCATCAAATAATCCAATTTTTTCTACTATTATTACATTCATAAACTAATCGAATCAAAAAATTATAAGTTCATACAAAAAAGAAAAAAAACTTCCTTTTGATTCTAAAAGATACACAAAGAAATCACGAGAAAAGCCAACCACAACTTTTGAAAACAAAAAACTACAACCGAAAACATCATCAAACAATGTTTAAATAAATACAAATGAAGATCGAACGAAAACGAGCAAATACTCACTCAACGGAACAAGAAAAATTAGGGTATGGTCGATGAAACGATACGAAAATCAGATGAAAAAGTGAGCAGCGAGTTGATATCCAGAAATAAGAAGAGATAGAGCTAATGTGAAGAAGGCCAAGAAAGCCATGCTAATGGAAGCTGAGGCCATGTCTACAAACTTCATCAACATGGAGTTATCAGAATTTTGTCTAGCATAGTTCGTCCTTGGAACTGCCGCTGATGCCGCCGATATCAACAAATATGCCAAAATCTGTCACCACCAACAACATAAAAACAATAACCATTTGAACCCGTTTGGTTGATTCATGCCCGTGTTAAAATTAGGTATGTAACGATAACCAAGATCAAATACCTGATCGCCCATAAAGTCAATGGTTGCAAATACGGGTCGAGAAAATGTAGGTTTTCTATTAACAAGTTGGATAACTTCTCGAATTCCTTGGTAGACCGAATATACGCTTGAGATTATCGCAATTGCCAGCAAGTAACTGCCATTTAGTGAGAATCGAGAAACTGAGTATACTTCAACTAGTCAGCATATTATACATTTATTTTTTAAAATATCCTTGATATTTCAATTTTTCGTTAATACCCTGAACTTTTTTTAACCAATTAAAAAATAAACTTTTTTAAAAATTTTAAAAATACTCTTATAGTTAGTATATGAACCGAACGTAAGTACACATTTTTAAAATACTCATGACTTTTAAAAGTAGCATTAATACTCTTAAATTATTAGAAATATATTTTACAAGTTCTTACCGTTAGTATACGGATATAAACTGTTTATCAACACTCCATAGATCATCTTTATTTGATATATTCTATCTTATTAGCTTCAATTTATGACTCAACCATTCTTCTGTTCTTGTATTTTTTTTCTCTCTTTTAATACCCTATTAATTCAAGGGGTGGTTCATTACTAGATCGTGTGTTCTAATATCTTTTTAAATTATTGTTCGACCCAAGAACTCGATAGAAATAAAAGTATCCATACGATACCTGTATTCTTCGTAATCTTCAAAATTAAGACCTCTTCCATGTCTGTTGGAGGCCATGAGAACAAAAGCGAGAAACGAAAATATAAAACATAGCCATCTCAAAACCAAAGAGCTTTTCTTTAACATGTCTTCTCTCTTCTTCCTCTTTATAATTGCAGCGGTTTCGACTCCAATTGTTGGTGTACTCTTCTTTTCAACGCCTGGAGACGTATTTTTCTTTTCGACGTCTGGAGACGTACTCTTCTTTTCAACGTCAAGAGGAGGAGGAGCTGAGGAGATCGTTTCAAGGATTTCGGTGAATGATCTTTCATTAGGGTTCGACATTGTTTACAAGAGAACCGAAAATGCCTAAACACTACGATATACTTAAGACACCAAACTTACAAACATATATAATGTCTAGTGGTACCAAGTAATCAAGAGACAAAGAAAGTCAACGAGGAATAAGAAGTCAACGGGAGAGGGAATCACGATGAGAAGAGCAACAACTGTTTGACAGCTAATCCTTAATTTGGTCAACTCAAAGTCGTGGCATCCAAATCACTTGGTCAACATATTATTGGGCCCAAAGTTATGTCGAGCTAGCCATGCAAAGGCCCAGCCCAAGGTCAATGCAAAGGCCCATTTCAGAAAAATCAAAATTCTAAAATATAATTGTGTATTTAATTATTATTTTTTAAATCAATTATATTTAAAAAATAATTGTATATATTTAGTGTATATATATATATATCCCTGAACTTTGGGCAAATTTCAATTACCTCTCTCTCCCTTGAAAAGTTTTATTTTAATTCTTTAATCTTGACACATTACATATTTTCGTTAACCTCACGATTTTAAAATGAGAGAGGTTTTCACACCCTTATAAGGAATGTTTCGTTCCCGTCTCCAACCGATATGGGATCTCACATCATTTTGTTCTCAAAATCGCGTTCATTCAGATATCGTTCCAGTTCATTTACATACTCTTCTTTTATTTAAATGTCGGGAGAGAGAGCCGGGAATGACAGAGCGATAGGCTTTGGTCCATTTGGGAGAGGACATTGAGTATGATGAGGGGCAAGGGAGGGCCCTTTTTTGGTTATGGTTTGAGACAAAAGCACTCTAAATGCTCTTATCAAATCATTTCAACATTTATGGCTTTCATGTTTTTTTTTTTTTTTTGGGAAGATTTCAAAATGCTACTTTTAAAATAATGATACTAAAGAAAAATTAAATTTTTTTTTTTTTAAAATTAGAGGGTAATTTTGGAACACTCTTGAAAGTTCGAGAGTATCTTCAATTTTTTTACAAAAATTAGAAGGGTATTTTATTTTTGGAACACTATTGAAACCTCGAGAGTATTTTAAATTTTTTTAAAAAAATTAGAAGGGTATTTTTGAAATACTATTGAAAATTCGAGAGTCTTTTAAATTTTTTTAAAAAATTAGAAGGGTATTTTTGGAACACTATTAAAAGTTCGAGAGTATTTTTAAATTTTTTTAAAAAAATTAGAAGGGTATTTTTGAAACACTATTGAAAGTTCGAGAGTATTTTTAATTTTTTTTTAAAAAAATTAGAAGGGTATTTTTGAAACACTGTTGAAAGTTCGAGAGTCTTTTAAATTTTTTTAAAAAATTAGAAGGGTATTTTTGGAACACTATTAAAAGTTCAAGAGTATTTTTAATTTTTTTTTAAAAAAAATTAGAAGAGTATTTTTGAACGACAAAAATATATATATTTTTTTTTTAATGATAGAAATCACTATTGAAAGTTCAAGAGTCTTTTAAATTTTTTTTAAAAAATTAGAAGCGTATTTTTGGAACACTATTAAAAGTTCGAGAGTATTTTTAATTTAAAAAAAAAATTAGAAGGGTATTTTTGAAAAACTATTTAGAGTCGGAGAGTATTTTTGAAATAAAAGACTCATTTGCATAAAAAAAACCGATGGTTAAAAATATTTTTAAAAATTTAAAGGTATTATTAAAATTTTATAAATATTTTTATTAATTTAGCCTTAATAAAATATCTTTAAACTTAGTTTGTCTTACCATAACATTTAAAATTTTTAATAATATTATTAAACTTTCGAAACTTAAAAATATAATTATGAAAATGGTTAATATTTTATTTAAAAATAACTATTTATATTTTTAAAATAAACATTTTTTCATTCGGTACTTCAATACAAATAAAAATAATAATAATTATTATTAGTTTATCATATATATTATATTTGATATTTTATTATAATGTAAATATCTAGATATTTGTCTTCATGTTCCATTTATTACTCTTTTCATATTCTTGTAATTTATTTGATTATAAATAAGATAACTTCACACTATTTAGGCTGAATTAAGAAACATTCTCAATATCAATAATAATAATAATAATAATTTTAAAAATTATTATTATTATTATTATTATTATTATTATTATTATTATTATTATTATTATTATTATTATTATTATTGGAGGTTATACCAAGAATTTTGTAAGGATGTGAGAAGATGAGGGAATAATAATAGAAAATTTTAAATGTTCGAAAAGTGAGGGCAAATATGTAATTTCATTCATGGATGACATCAGCAAAGAAATTATAATACTATTTTATTGCTTGGGGGATAAGCTAGTTATTTAAGATAGGGACAAATAAATGGCTAACTAATCAATACCTGAACTTTATTTGGAGTTATTAATTTCATCTTTTTTTTTATGATTTAAATCCTAACTACTCTAATATTTATTTCATTTTAGGTCATCAACTTTTTCATTTTTTTGTTTTAAGTCCTTCGATTATTTGCAAAAAAAAAAAAAAAAAACGCCCCTTTTAGCCTTTACATTTATTTTACTTTTTAAGAATAAATGTTTGTAATACCCAAGTAAATGAGAGGTATATGAATGAACAAAAACCAGTGAAAGTTACTATCTATATGAACAATGTAACAGCTCAAGCCCACCGCTAGTAGATATTAGATGCTTTAGCCGTTCTATACTATCATTAGCCTCGCAGTTTTAAAATGTGTCTAGGGGGAGAGGTTTTCACAATCTTATAGGAAATACTTTGTTCCCCTCTATAACCAATGTAGGATCTCACAGTCCACCCCCTTGGGGGCTCAGTGTCACAACCTTACTATGAAGAGAGTAGGTTGTGACCCTCACGCCATGACAAGCAAAGGGGCGTCCCTCAAGAGACGCCCATCCGGCCATATGCGGGCCAACGTAGAAGAATGCCATGATGCGATCGAGGAGGACGATGCATCATCCAACACACCACCACGCAAAGTGGGCATTGAAGACATGTTGAGACACAAGCATAACAGAGACATCAGCATAGACATGAAGGACAAGATAGGCTTGTTGAAGGGCCGGGTAGGGCCCCGGGCCTTAACCTCAAAAGTCGAGGTTTCGGAAGGAATTTGGTCATGCGGTTCGGGAGTTAAGTCCGTCCATATGAAATATGAATGCTCGCCAAGTTTGGTGTCAATCGGACATTGGACGGACAATGCACGACACCGTATGACACCTCACGAAAATCATGTCTACTCCTGGTAGAATGAAAATGGCTCAAAATGTACTATAGGGGATACCATGGTGTTAGCTCTCCACCACCCCTGGGCCCTGTGGCCTAAGTGAGCTACCCTGTGGCACATACGTGTGTCACAGTGTGGGCGAGCGTGCCGAGACGAGTGTCTCGGGGCGACTTCCTTTGAAATGGGTTTTTGAAGGACAGTACCGGACGACACGGGTGTGCCGGTATTGCGCCCTAGCCCGCGTGTTGGAGGTTGCTACATACACCCGCTATCCGATACGGTATCCGTAAATGACTCGGCATGGGCACGGGAGGGCCTATGCCTCGATAGAACCCGGATGGATGGATGTTCGGGAAGTCCCGATGAGATGAACGACACGCGGGCCCATTCTCGATGGCATGACCGAACGAGTTATGAAGAGCGACGACATCCCGAGACTCGGGATGGCGTCAAGACATATGGACCCTGTCGATGGGGATCGAGATGGCAAGATGAGATGCGATGTTGTATTGAGAGACCTTGGCCCGAGCAGAGGCAAGGTCGAGCCGAATGAGTTGGCATAGCGTAGAGGCAAGTCGGATGTGTCGCAGATGATTGAACATACACGCACAGGCGGCGTGTGTGGTTGAACAAGCTTGGATTCCGCACAAGTGATGTTCGATTGGCGAAGGCAAACCTCGCCTAAGGTCCGACGAAGCCACAAAGCCGGGGCGAAAAATATAATGGGGCTTAATTCCCCTTAAGGCTGGTCGTGAGCGTGTATAGATCACGACGCCGCACGGTCAAAGATGTAGGACCGTGACAGTAGCCCCGGGCCTTCAACAAGCCTATCTTGTCCTTCATGTCTATGCTGATGTCTCTGTTATGCTTGTGTCTCAACATGTCTTCAATGCCCACTTTGCGTGGTGGTGTGTTGGATGATGCATCGTCCTCCTCGATCGCATCATGGCATTCTTTCTACGTTGGCCCGCATATGGCCGGATGGGCGTCTCTTGAGGGACGCCCCTTTGCTTGTCATGGCGTGAGGGTCACAACCTACTCTCTTCATAGTAAGGTTGTGACATTCTCCCCCACTTAACTTAGTCATCGTCCTCGATGACTCACTCAGGTCACAATCATATTGCGGATTGTGACACTCAGCATCCTCGTTAGCAAATACATTAGCCCATTACATACCGTCGTCAGCTTCATGATTTTAAAACGTATCAACTAGACAAAGGTTTCCACACCTCCACACCTTTATAAAGAATGTTTCGTTCTCCTCTCCAACTGATATGAGATCACACAAACAAGGTGCACCTTTCTTTTCAGTAGCTCAATCACAAGAACTCCAAAGTTAAGTGTGTCCTGCTTGGAGCACTTTTATATTGGCTAACCTCGTAGAAATTTTTCTAGGAATCATGTTATAGGGATAATTTTTACTCTTAGAAGCAAGAAGTAGTAACGTGACCTTATTGTAGGGAAATGTTAGGAGGCCATCAAATGTTGAATTTAGATTTCGAATCTGAATTCAAATAGTGGGTATGGAGCAATAACTAGAAAAGAAGAATCTAAAACCTCAAAATTTCGAGAACAATATAAGTCGAGTTCCTTAGGCTTGGCTTTGCAGGGATGTATGAAACAACGAGGCATCTACGATGTCGAGACCCAATTGTGCTTGCTGCCTATCTACCTGGCATCGATCATGCTTAGAAATTCAACCGTGTAGGTAGGTGTTGCAGGTCGGGCTCGAGAAATTCAGGGACTAATACGTCGCCCTTGAACCCTAATTTGTAATGATTTTAGGGCTAAATCTTTTTAAATTATAATCTAACATTTTTATAATTGGAAGTTTGGAAGTTTGGAATTTTGCATTATTAAAAGACAAAGGCAGCTTCACTTTCATGTTCCATTCTCATTCCATCAGCTTCCTATCCGTATGGTGACCGGCTGAACCGGTTGCTCACTTCCCTTTTATCTCCACCGTCGACTCTCTGATTCCATCTTCATCTCCACTTTCGCACAGCGAAGAGAAGAATCAGTATATCATCAGCACAGCCTCTTTCTTGCTGTAATTCCTTCAAATTTCTTCCCGCCGGCCATGATTTCCCCTTTCGCCCATTTCTTCTTCCTCCATTTTTCAATCGCCGCCGCCGCCGGAGCTTCAGCTAGAGCCCTTATTGGAGCTAACCACACCTCCTCCCGATTCTGCTCACGCTAAACCTTCAATTTCATTCTGACTTCCTTATCTTCTCCAATCCTTTTGTTTTCATGTTCTGTTTATTCTGTACAGGAAGAGATTAAAGAAGATTTATGGGATCAATGTCCGGGAACTTCGCCTCTCTTAGGTTCCTTCTGGTTCGAGTGCTTCTGTTCTCTATTCTTGTGATTCTTGGTCGATTCGCCTATGTTGTGACCATTGCAGGAGAATCCTGTAGCATCGGTGACTTCTGTTTCTTCTCTTTACCGGAAAATTTCAATTTCATGATCGCTGGCGGCGGCGGCGGCGGCCGAGATGGAAGTTCCGCTTTGTTAACGGACAACGCAGATCCTCTCGTCATTGGATCTTCTCGTTCGGATCTATATACGAGTGAAGATTGGATCAAAACCGTCCAGTTTTACTCCTCCGTTTTCCAAGATCTGATTACCGAGGGCTACGTATCGGCAAATTCGAAATCCTTGTGCATTGATACTCCAACAGGAGCGGATGTGTCGGCGTTAAAGGAGATCGGGGTTTCGGACTCGGTCGGGATTTTCAAGAAGGCGTTGAAGCCTCTCGTGATTAAGGGCGAGGCTCATCGGATTCCGTTCGAGGATAAGACCTTCGACTTCGTGTTCTCCGGCGGTGGCCGATTGGATATTTCACGTCGGGCGTATGATTTTGCTTCGGAGATTGCTCGGATACTGAAACCCGAAGGGTTTGCGGTGGTCCATGTGAGTTCTAAAGATACGTATAGTTTCAATTCATTCGTTGATTTATTCAATTGCTGCAAGATAGTTAGATCAAAAGATATAGATGTTCTTCTTCCATCAATGCCTTTAATTCGTGAATATGTATTGAAAAAAGAGAACAAGATTCTTGAAAAGGAATTAGTGGATGGAGATTCTTACAAGAAGAATTGCTCTGTTCCTGGGTTTAAGCTGTCTCTGGTTCGAAATGCTGAGCCCCTGATTCTAGAGGAGCCATTGAAGCCATGGTTAACCTTAAAGAGAAATATACAGAACATTAAGTATTTGCCTTCCATGGCTGAAATAAGCTTCAAACATAGGTATGTCTATGTGGATGTTGGAGCTAGAAGCTATGGCTCCAGTATTGGGAGTTGGTTCAAGAAGCAATATCCAAAGCAGAACAAAACCTTTGAAGTTTATGCCATTGAAGCTGATCAAACATTTCATGAACAGTATAGTTCAAAGAAAGGGGTGACATTGTTGCCTTATGCTGCTTGGGTAAGGAATGAGACATTATTCTTTGAGATCAACAAAGACCCAGGTAAGGAAAAGGAAGAGAAAGGGACCAGAGGTATGGGCAGGATTCAACCCGTCCGATCTTCGGGTCATTTCGATGGAGAGGTTAATCAGATTCAAGGGTTTGATTTTGCCAACTGGTTGAAGAACACAGTATCAGAGAAGGATTTCGTGGTGTTGAAGATGGACGTGGAAGGAACTGAGTTCGAATTGATTCCGAAACTCTTCGAGACGGGAGCGATCTGTTTGATAGATGAGATGTTTCTTGAATGCCATTACAATAGATGGCAGAGGTGTTGCCCAGGACAAAGGAGTACAAAGTATGAGAAAACATATTCTCAATGCATAGAGTTGGTTTCTTCTCTCAGACAAAGTGGAGTTCTGGTTCATCAATGGTGGTAACAACAAACACAAAATACATTCTTTCTTTTTGAATAACATTCTTTTGAAACCATATCTCATTAACATGATTATTTCCTAGAATCACATTGTTTAAGCTCTGCAAATCTAAAAGTTGTGCTGATTTTACACATCTCCCTGTTGGTGTATAAACATTCTGTGTCTTCTACGAAACTGAAAATCATGTCTTCTTCTTCTTCTGCTTCAGCTGTAGCCATTGAAATGGAGCTTGTTTGAAACAGGATATGTTCCATAGATTATAGAACTGTTTTACTTTTGAGTTGGAAAGTCTGGCTGAGTATGAACAGCTTGATTAGTCCAATTCGAGCCAGGAATTATGATATCTCAAGTGCTTGGCCTGCATCTGTTGCCCATTATCTATTTATATTTCTAATAGGAGGGATTCCCGATAAACGAATAGTGAAGTTCGAAGGGAAAGAAAGAAGTTATAGATAGGCGAGGTTACCCGATGCTAACTAAACTTAAGACTAAGTAGCAGACGCAAAATCAACACTCGATCGACCTGATTCTCTTGTGAGTAGCATACCCTAAATCGATTTGATTCTCTTGTGGGTAGCATACCCCAAATTGAAGGAATATGAAATTGGGTGCTCACAGGAGGTCGAGGTCGAGAAGAGTTTCCACTTCAACCGAAACAAAATAAAGAGAAAGTTCAAACTCAAGCTCATTCTTAACAGATATTGTCCTTTCTCGCTTTTTTTTACGAGTGATTTTTAAAACGCCTCTATTAGGAGATGTTTTTACACTCTTGTAAAGAATACTTTGTTTTCCTCCTCAACCGATGTAGAATCTCACATATAATAGTGACTAGGTTAAAAGAATCCTCCATTGCAGTAGAAAGTAGAGTTTTCATGGAAACATTGTCACAACTTATAGACTTGAATCTAAGTGGTCTATCATGGGAAGAAGATTGTCATGACTTAAAACTCAAACTTAAGTATGACCAAGATGGAGCGACTTAAAAATCATAATGACGACTGTTACACTAATAATACCTATTAATTACCGCTAAACTATCTTCCTTTGAATTCCTGTAGCAGTGGTGGGATGATAATGAGAAACACCATAATTTAAAATAATCCCATTATAACGAAGGAACCGATAATATTATTTAAGCAACCATTAACCTTAAACTTGAACAATTAAACATATAGATAATCAAGTAAATAAGGTCAAGAATTGGAAGAAGAGCGAACCCACTAAACACAAATGTCAACAAGACACCATCATCCATGATTTTCTAAATATAATTCTGTTTGTTGAATTTCATTCCACATTCTCATCTTAACAACATTTTCCACTTCATTATCTCTCTATCTCCTCCTCTCCTCTCTGTTTCTGCTCCCTTTGGGTTCAGATTCAGAGAACCCTCCGATCTTTCCATGCTTTAATACAGATTCTTCCCCAGAAAATTTGTGGGTATTTGATCTCTTCTGGTGGCTCAAATTCCTTTTTGAGATTCCCCTGGTGGAGGGTGTCTCAGAAATGGGAGCCTGCTGCACAAAAGATTCAATCAATGGAGGAGGAGGAGGAGGAGGAGGAGAGTACATGACCCATGATAAGGATGAGAGGGATTCCAACCGGGGAGATGATGGAGCAGAGATTCGTCGTGGCGACGACGGAGCCATCGTTCGACTCCATGGATCCTCTGCGTTCATATCAATGTATACTCAACGAGGAAGAAAAGGAATCAATCAAGATGCAATGACGGTTTGGGAGGTAAAAGCAAAATTTGGAATGATCTTGTTTGGGATATGATTTTTGTGTCGAATGTATTCAAAGAGAGTTGAATCAGAAACTTACAGGATTTCTCAGGGGAGAAAGGTTTGGTGTTTTCTGGAGTTTTTGATGGCCATGGTCCGTTTGGTCATAGGGTTGCTCGCCATGCACGAGACATGCTGCCCTCCAAGCTCTCCAAGGCTATCAAAAAGCAGCAGCGGCCATCACATCTCCAAAATGGGGTTTCTAAAGCTTCTGTTCAACCAAACAACAATGAAGGAAATCAACGAAATCCATTGGTTTCAAGATGGGAAGCTGCTTTTGAAGAAGCTTACACGGATTTTGATCGAGACCTCGGCTTTGATTCATCTATTGATTGTTTCTGCAGTGGAACAACAGCCATGTCCATTATCAAACAGGTGACTACTTCAAAACTTTCCCGGAAAACAACATCCTCTGTCTCAAATTTTCTAGGAAAATGAAAAGCCATTCTTCATTATCTTGACCCTTTTGATCATTCAGGGAGAGCATTTGGTGGTTGCAAATGTGGGCGACTCCCGGGCGGTTCTTTGCACCAGAGGAGACAACCATCAGCATATTCCCATCCAATTAACAGCTGACCAGAAACCAAATGTTCCAAGTGGGTATTGTTTATGCAATAAGAACTCTATCTTATCAAATTTGAGACAAAATTTTGAGATAAGACAAATGATGGCAAATAATTCATTCAGAAGATCACAAAGGAATGAACAATTTAGCAGATTTTTATTGTTGTTATCTAAGCTATTTGAATCTCCCGTTAGAAACCACGGACCTCCATAATGGTATAATATTGTCTACTTTGAACTCTCGTAGCTTTGCTTTTACCAAAAAACTTCATACCAAGATATATTCCTTACTTATAAACTTATGATCATTTATGATCATTTCCTTAACTAGCTAATGTAGGACTCCCTCCCAACAATTTTCAACAATCCTCCCCTTGAACAAAGTACACCATAGAATCTCTCCTGAGGTCTATGGAGCCCTCGAGTAGCCTCCTCTTAATCGAGGCTCGACTCCTCTCTGGAGCCCTCGAACAAAGTACACCTTTTGTTTGACACTTCAGTCACTTTTGACTACACATTCAAGACTCACAACTTCTTTGTTCGACACTTGAGGATTCTATTGACATTGCTAAGTTAAGGGCATGACTCTAATACCATGTTAGAAACTATGGACCTCTACGATGGTATGATATTGTCTACTTCGAGCATAAGCTCTCGTGGTTGTGCGCTTTTTGGTGAGATATATTCCTTAATTAGCCAAGCAGGACTTTCTCTCAACAATCCTCAACATCTACGAACTTTTAGTTGAAGATATAATGTGATAACCAATTGAATTATACTCAATCCATTGGGCATCGATCAATTTCTTTTTGGTTCTAATAAAGTGTGAAAACTTGAACCTATGACCTTTTGGTATCTATCCATTAATCTTGAGTATTATGTTTTGAATGTGAAACAGGCGAAGCAGAAAGAATAAAGAAATGCCAGGGGAGAATCACAGCAGATAAAGAAGAACCAGATATTTACAGAGTATGGGTACCAGATGCAGATTATCCTGGCCTCGCCATGTCAAGATCCTTTGGAGATTTTTGCCTCAAGGATTACGGCCTCATCCCAACCCCTGAAGTCGCCTACAGAAAACTCACAAGAAAAGACGAGTTCATCGTTCTAGCAACAGATGGAGTGAGTCAAAATTTAAAGACAAAATCAAAAGAAACCTATTCGGCATTGTTAAAGATAACGCTAATTTTTCAACTCTTACCACGAACTCGCAGATCTGGGATGTACTGACGAACAAGCAAGTAATCAACATAGTTGCTTCAGCAAAGAACCGATCCATGGCGGCGAAATTAGTAGTGAAACTAGCAGCACGAGAATGGAAACGAAAATTTATAGGGTTGACGATCGACGACTGTACAGTGATTTGCTTGTTCTTCAAGAATCCACCATTGCTGAGCAAATCAATGACGAACGTAGGGCGGCGGAGCATGAGAAGCCATCCGGAACTGGCATTTTCAAGAAGCTGTAGATCCATGGGGATCGACAGAAAAATAGGAGAAGAAGAAGGTGAATCAGTGAATAGAGAATCAAAGGAAGATCGGAAGGGTGTAAAAGGATTAAACAGAGTGAATTCAATGATGGGGATTTCACGAACCACTAGGAGCTTGAGCCACAATCAGAAAGCGCCCAAGTTTTTCTATGAAATTGAAGCTCGCGAAAGCGTCACTGCAATGGCGAAGGGCGAGAAGAAGGAGAACTAAGGATCTTATTTTCTTCTGTTGGTTTGTTTGTTTCAAATTTCTTTTATAGAAAAATGTTGGTAAATTAATATAACCTTTAATATCATTCTTTTTATTTATTTTAAATGTCATATAAGGACGATCTATCTTAAGAGTTTTTTGAGTCGTATCGAACAGATTACTTTGATCATCAAGATACATCTCTAAAATCAGTGATTTGAATCACTACACAAGAGGTTTTTGATCCATACCACTTGAATGACTTTCGCATCATACAAGTTACAAGCACAAGAATTTGCAGACCAAAAGCTTCTCTTTTTTTTTTAAAAAATTCTAAATGCGATGTCTACTCAAAAGGGAAGATTTTATATAGTTTTTGACAACCTTAACCTATGTGACCCGTAATGGCTTGTTAATGATGGAATATGGTAACTAAATTCAACTTTGAGTTCATTGAATGCAAATTAAAGTGTACTTCATGCAACTTTACCCCACATATAAGTAAGGTCTCTAAGCTCGTTTAGAATTTCAACTTATCATAACTTGAATATAAGCGTACAAATCTTTGTTGTAATTTCTTGGCTCTCGTCCTTGTAATTGAACTTTGAGGTATGAAAATTACTTGGTCGTGATTCATATCATTGGGTCAACTCGTAAGTTGATATTTTTTGGTTGGACCCTGACTAACTCAAAAGTATGGTTATTGTTGAAAATATTTAAGTCTTCCATTACGGTTTACAACATGAATTAAAGTCTTAATTTATTAATGCATTTTCAAATAATAAACTATTTAAATTGTGTTTAATACTAAAGAAATATAAAATTATTCTCTTTCCAGTGGTGACATTACTTTAAGCCTCCAAATAAATAGATGAGTGAATTAAAAATTCAAACTTTTTGGATTATATTTTTGTCTTATTTTTAGTTTTTTTCAAATATTATAATAAACGTTAAATTTTTTATATATATATAATTTTTTTCTTTTCTATTAAAAGTTTTGAATTTGTATAATTTTTTTGGATCGACTTAAAACCCGAGTTTACAATGTTACTCAAACTTGAACATACAAGCCAACATCAAAAACCAATATTTCTTCTCGACTCGAGAAAACCACTACGTTATCAATATATCTATATCCTCGTAAATTCAGCTCAAACTTTGAAATAGGACGGGACATTATTTAACTCAACCGAAGTATAAATTTTACCTTTTGATTAAAAATGCAATGTTTTTACTTATTGAGTTATTTTAAGTTGACACATTTTTAATGTTCGTGTCATACATATTCATGTTATACCTTTTGTTTTATACATATTCATGTAATGTCCCAACTTTTTTTGAGTTCATCTCACGTAGTATAGTGTCCAATATTTGAATCCTTAGTCCTATGGTTGAGAGTGTAACCTCATTAGAAAAATGTAGAATATACTTAATTAAGTTAGATTCATATCATGACTAGTGTCTTAGCCAACTAAACCAAAACCATCCTTAGCATAAAATATTCGAACCCGAAATCCATTAGTCAGGTGTAGAGAAACTAAACTCTCTCCCGCTCTCTGTTTCTCTCTGCCTCTCTCTCTCTCACTCCCGCTCTCTGTTTCTCTCTGCCTCTCTCTCCCGCTCTCTGCTTCTCTCCGCCTCTCTCTCTCTCCCGCTCTCTGCCTCTCTCCCTCTGTTTCTCTCTCTCTCTCCCTCTCTCTCCTGCTCTCTGTTTCTCTCTCTGTTTGTCTGTCTCTGTCACTCACTCTGTCTCTCTCTCTCTCTCCCTTCAAATAGAAGGCCCATTTCTAGACGCTTTCCGTTCTGACACTTAGAAAAGCACTTCCCCACGCACCCCAGCGCTATCGTCCCCACTGCCATATACGCTTTTTCTTTTCATCATCATTTGCTTCTTTCAAGAACAAACGAAACCCAACCATTTCTGTACAAAAACAACAACGAATCTGCAACAACAACTCCACATATGAAGAACAACCTTTTCCCTTTTACTCATATATTAACAAACAGCTAAACATCACCTCAGTTCCCAGTTCTCAAAATCAGCACAAAACCCAACTAATAATTGTAATTAACTCATTCATTTCAATCTCACCTAAAACAAAAAACCAATTCAGAGATAAACCATTACAGAATCAAATTACCCTTTCGCTGTTTAGATGGCTGTTGATTTCCGGACTATGTAACGGTAGGCGGCGACCTTTTTCCTCCGGGAGGCGGTGTTGTCGACGGAGATCACCATCTTTCCGGGTTCTTTTGTGGTGAATGAGTTGTGAATTGCTTCTTCATTGGCTGAAATTCTCCTTGGCTTCTCCACGGCGATGGTGTAGCTGCCGTCGGCGATTGGGATGAACTCGGCGCTGTATTCTAATTCCCAGCCTCCAACGACGATGTCCCACGTGATTGTGGCGCCTCCCTGTTGAATTTGAGTTTTAGGGGGTGAAATTGAAAGGGGGTTTTGAGTGATTATGATGGGAAACAAACCTCAATCCCTTCTATTTGAATGTTCACTTTCTCTCCGCCTTTCACGGCGAACTCCGACGCCGGTTTTGGGGGTCCATTTTGCAAGTCGCTTGGGCGATTCAGGCCGCCGTATTGCACCGGAACGTCCTCCGGTCGAATGAACCTGTTTCGAAAATTGAAACGAAACCCATTTTTTATTGCAAGAAACAGAGAGATTTGGAAGAACGGGAGAGATTTTGATGAACGGACTAACTTGTAAAGGGTTTCGGCAACGTTGCCTTCTTTAGCGATGACGAATTTGCTCTTGGTTCGTTGAGTTAAAAAGGGGCTAAACATTGAGTACAAAATACTGAAGTACCAAGGCACATTGATGAAAATCTAAACGCCCAGATCAACAAAATGGGGAAAAATCGGTTCAGATTTCTAATCATAACTCAAAAATCCAAATGGGTCAGAGAAATCAAGAGCTAAAAGTACCTTACGAGCAACCAATTCAGGGTAATTGTCTTGAAACAGCGAGAGAATTGAATTGGACGCTACTCGCAGCTCTCGTTTGGGCATGTTCTTAAGATCAGTGACTTGAATCAACGAATTAATCCCACCAGGCTTGAAATCGAGGAGATTAATCCCTCGTTCCAAAACCTGAACTCTCCATTTAAGAAATTTCTTAAGCTTTTCATCATCGCCGAAGATCTTTTCGTATATTTCCTTGTCCTTGAAAACCCCATAAGCGTTGTAACAAACGGGGTGTCCTTCTCTATCGTAGCCCTGCATATACGCGACGACTCCTTCAAGCTCCTTAAACCCTAGGTCTTCATCGAGAATACCGTCGGCGCCAAATTCCGATCGCCATTGGAGGGATTTCTGGAGCATGGTAAGTGAATCGGGGACTTTGAAGTCTCTGGCACGGAGGAACTTGAGGAGGATAACGTCGGCGCGTTCGTCGTCGGATAAGAGGGGAATGCCCCACATGGAGGGAGAATCGGTGGTGGTGGTAGTGGTTGTGGCGGCGGAGAGGTTGTTTTTTAGGTCTTGGAGGGCTTTTCGTTCGGAGGATTTGAGATGGGAAATGAAATAGGTGTCTTCTTTGAAGGAGGGAGAGCGGAGAGTGGCGACCTCCATTAGAGAAGAGACGAAGCTTTTCTTTGATGGAAATGGGGGTTTGGGAGTGGAAATGGGGGAGGCTGCTGCTGCCGCTGCTGGTGGTGGTGGCGGCGGTGGTTGTGTGGATTCCATGGCAGCGGTGGTTGAAGGAGAGCCAGAGATGGTGGGGCTGCTGGGTTTGGTTCAGTGTTGAGAATTGAGAAGAAGAAGAAGAAGAAGATTATGGTTTGAAGTTTGAAAATGGAGGAGGTTAAAAATGGAGGAGGAGGCGGGAGAAAGAATAAAATCACGCGCCTGTGACATATATCCTGTGACTGTAAGATTCCTTTTGAAAATGAATGAACGTTTAGGGCTAGCTTCTTAGCCGCTGACTCCAAGCCGACCTGCGAGCCTCGACCTTGTACGGAAGGTATATGTTTATATATATATATATTTTAATTAATTTATGTTTAATATTCTATCAATTTTAAAATAATTTTAAATTTTTAAAATTTAAGCCATTTGTTAATAGATATCATGTGTTTTGGACTTTACATGTATAGAAATTTTAAAATATGTCTATTAATGACGTTTTCACAGGATGAAAGTCCCAGACCGACTAATTTAGGAAATGTTCATGGGTTTATAATAAAAAAAATATTCTCTCCATTGGTACGGGGTCTTTTGGGAAACCCGAAGCAAAGCATGAGAGCTTATGCTTGAAGTGGACAATATCATACCATTGTCGAGATCCGTACTCGATTTTCCTATTATTTTTTTAATATTTTCTATATTTTAATCTAGTAAATAATGAAATTCATTAATCGATTTATATATTTTTTTTTTATTTCTAAATTGATTTGATTTAGAGCGTAGAGGTAGGAGAGGGGCGATCGGCGATAATAATTGAAGCGGCGAGGAGAAAATCTAGTGGACTGGGCCACGGCCCACAGGTTTGAAAATTTTTCTGTGGGACCCACCATCTCCCAACAAACAAACTTTTTTTTTTTTTTTTTTTTAAATTTCTTTCAAAGACATTATTATATATATATAAAATATATATATATATATATATATATATATATATATATATATAAGGATTGTGGATGGGAAAGCTCGTCCTAATTTAGTTATGCTATATACTCTCCATTAAAAGATTTGAGATTCAAATAGTCTTATTCGTTTAGATTAATAGATAGAGCTACAGATCACATTATGGCGGTAGAAGGAAGAGAGTGAAAGGTCGAGCCCGAACCAGAAAGAGGGTGGAAGGTTCCCTAGGCTCGACCAATCAAGAGAGTTCGACAAATATGCATCTACGTTTGTTCAAATCAAAAAGCAAATCATGGTAGCATATTTCAAATAAGAATTAAAACAGAAAACGAGATCTTGAGGTCTACGTGAAAATTTTCCAGAAAGCATATACGAGTGAGAGTAAAACATATTAAAAACACCGGTGTTGGTTTGTGGATAGTTTTAACATGCATTCATTAATGATCGGGACACTTTTTAGACCAACGTTTGGAAACATTGTATATATATATTTATATATAAAATTAAGTGGACAAGTCGGAATATTATATCTATTCATATTGGAGAGGGGGAACAAAGTGTCTTTATAAGGCCGTAGAAATCTCTACTTAACAAACATATTTTAAAACTGTGAGACTGATAACGATATATTACGAGCCAAACTTGAACTTGAACGTAAGTAACAATTTAATCTATAAATTTTAATTTATAATAATTTACTCGCTTTACTTCTTTATCTTAAAAATTTAAAATGATTTTAAAAATTATTATCAAAATTGGATGAAATTATAATTGTTAACATGTTACATTGGTATTCGGGAAAAGGTTAAAATGGTAAAAATTTACATTTCCAAAAAGTATTTATTTTTTTATTAAATTATTTCTTTTGCTTTTTTTGGTTTGAATAAAAATATTTGCTTTTGACTTTACTTCATTAGTTTTCCACTTTAATCATCACACATTTAAAAAGTATTTTATTTTAATTTCTTTATTTGATATATTATGAGAAAAAAAAGTTTATTTAAATATATTTGTCTAAATAAAAATAAAATTTATTTTATTTTATTTTTAATTTTAAAAAAAGTTTTATGTCGTTTATTTACGAGACCACTAAATTAATAAAAATAGTATTCTTTAATAAAATATTCCGAAACTTTTAAAAATATAGAGTTGGTGTCTCGAGCAACTCTAATAGAGTTCACGACTCAACCTAACTCAACCCTCAAGTTTCGTGTTAGGTTGTTTTTTTTTTTTAATTATTAAAAAAATTCAACTTATCCATAATATATATTATATTAATAACTAAAATCTTATAAAGTTTAAATATCAAACATTTACCGTCACAACATATAACTAACATCGGTTACAAATGTTAAATATTCTTAATATATGTAAAAGGAGGGTATGGTAGGGTAGGTTCCGGTTGAGTTGGGTTGTGACCCTATCTTCAGATTGGTCTGGTTGTAGGATCATATAACTCGATCAATGCCTAGTATAAACGTACTTTGAACAAAATTTGATAGTCTATGAAGCGAAATTTTCTTATTGATGATAGTGACGATATGGATGATAGTGACAATATTTATGATAGATGACCCTTATGGATTGGGTCACAAACGTGCTATAATGGCAAGTACAATGGGAAGAAAGGTTGTAAGGCGGAGTGAATCTGGAAAGACTGCCTTAGTCTGAATTGTTCTTGTAACTCGAGAACATGAAGTTGGAATCGCTAGTAATTGTTGATCAGCATGTTGCAGTGAATATGTACCTGAACCCTGTATACACCGCCCGTCATACGATGAAAGAGATATGCTCGACAAGCTGAAATGAAGGCTGATGTCCTCTATAGAGATAATGGTTTGACCACCCACACACATATCGATATGTCCTTCTAGCTTAAACTTATTTGTCGTGTTATGGTTCAGATCCACCACTGGCAGATATTATCCTTCTTTTTGGGCTTTCCCTTCGAGCTTTAAAAAGCGCATGCTAGAATAAGGTTTCCACATCCTCATAAAGGGTAGTTTGTTCTCCTCCCCAACCAATGTGGGACATCGCAGTCCACTCCCCTTCGGAGCTCAGCGTCCTTGCTGACACTCGTTCCTTTCTCCAATCGATGAAGGACCCCACCAAATCCACCCCCTTTAGGGCCAGCGTCCTTACTGGCACACCGCCTCGTGTCTACCCCTGAGAAGGCTAGTACATCGTTTGATGTTTGGCTCTGATACCATTTATAACGACCCAGATCCACCACTAACAGATATTGTCCTCTTTGGGCTTTCCCTTTCGGGCTTCACCTCAAGGTTTAAAAAACGTGTCTACTAAGGGAAAGTTTCCATACCCTTATAAATGGTGTTTTGTTCTCCTCCCCAACCAACGTGGGACATCTTAAATACGTTAGAAATATCATGATTATGTATGCTAGCCTCGTAGAGAATATATGTCATGATCACATGGAAGTATTATATGCATCATCCTATGTAACCATGATTTTTATGCAGAATCCCATGCACGTGGTATGTCCATAGACAATGGACTAATTATTCTCATATGTCAGTACAAATGTGTACTAATCCAACCAGAGGCTCACTTTAAGATCGCTACTACATGCATGACCTAACATTTATTTAAGTTTTCATTCGGGATCTCGAATATCACAAAAAATACTATGCATTCAAATCCACTCGGGAATAAAACATGAATCCAAGTCTATAGAATTGATTTTAGGTCCCATAAAACACAAAATCATTATTGCATGTGCTTGCATTTCTCGATCATAGCAATGAGGTCACTTACTGAGTAGTTTTCATTAAGCAATGGTTTCATGTACAGATGACGAGCACGTTGAGGAGGCCATGGAACAAAGCCATAAATAGAGGGTATCATTTTGGATGTCGGGTCGTGCTAAGGTGAGGTCGACTCGTTCTCGGCTCCTTATTGGCTAACTCCTCCGACGCTTCTCTCGCTATGGAGAGCCACGTGGACGTAAAGAAGTGATAATAAATGTTGGAGGTCAGCCCTAGATATTAAGGCAAATTTGAATGAGATCCCTCACGTTGAGTCTAATCTAATGTGTGTGTCTAAAAGGACATCTGCATGCTTTTATTGATGTCTTTTCCTTCTTCACTTGCTTCCAATCTCATCTGCACATACTTACATTTTCATTAATTTTGGTCAAAGTTTCGTGAATTCGACGTCGTATTCAAAGAAAAGTTGATGAAGTTCTTATTGTGTCGGGCGAATTGATGATGAATTATTTAATGTATCTAATATAATGATCACTTAAATATATATATATATATATATATAGAGGTCGGAAGAATTGTCCTGTAATATTGAAATTTGAATTTTTAGAAATTTTGTTGGACACGGTAGTATTTTTTTTTTCTTATAAAATATTATTGAATTTAGTACGATGTTTTACATGTTTTTTTAATAGAAATTGTCCGTTAAAATTTTACTCGAGAGGAACATTTCTTAAAAATATATTTAAAATAAGAAAATATTCTCAATTCTCGTGAATTCCTTGCAAGGATGGAGACGGAGGAGGCATCCCGACCCTGTAGATATAAATGAGAATTTTTGTAGAAATGATAATTGAAATAGGAGGCAAGGATGGGGACGGGGAAGACGTCCCTACCCTGTAGACATAATTCCCGCTCCAATCCTTACAATAATAAATAAAATTTTTAGTGAAAATGATAATTGAAATAGGAGGGAGGGATGTGGACGGGAAGACATTCTCGCCTCGTAAATATAATCTCCACTACGATCCTTGCAAAAAGAAATAAAATTTTTTCGTAAAAATGATAATTAAAATAGGAGGTAAATATGGGGACGGAAAAAATGAGAGTCATCTCGAGTGAAGACAAAAATCATATTCTCCATTCCCGACCTGCCGTTGTACGTCTTCATCTCCTACAACCTTTGGAGGAACATCAATGAGCAGAGTCGTCTTGTTCATAAGTTTCCACTGCACATTTCTCCACACTTGTGAGCTTGCAGCCGCCTTTAATGGCGTTCTGTCTTAATCACCATTCTTTTCTTCATGAATTTGGACTGTTCCCTCTTTTACCCATCTCATTCAAAGTTTGTTTTGGGCTTTGCTGAATTAAGGCCCAATTATAAATGGATTAAATTACCAATTTAGACATACCCTCTCGATTAAGAGACTATAAATTTGAAAATTCGATAAACGAAAAAGTAATCGACCAATATTGAATCGGAAATAAATATTTTTTTTAACGTTAAGTAACTTAATAACGATTCAGAACTCGATAGTCCTCGTTGAATACTTGTTAGACAACCTAGAAAGAAAAGAAAGTTTTGGTCGGACTTTCACGAGGTAGAAGTAAAAAACCGAACAATTATTCCATTTCTAGAGATATATATGATATACATCTCGTTCTCCGCCATTCAGACATCGATATTGAGTTGCCGGTGTTGGGATTTATGTTCTAAAGCCTCGTAATAATTATTTAGTTTTTAACAATAATTTTTATTATTTTATTTGTAATTTAATTATTATCTATTGTATGAAAATCCAAGGTTATTAATGTAATCTTGAACAGTACGTGGTTGACAAGGATCGTGTTTAAGTAATAACATAAAAAGTCTGTAGTATATGGATAAGGTTGGGTGCCTTATCTTGGTAACACTATTGATACGACCCACTTTGTAATCGTTGCAAATGATTTGATCCAAATCGTTCATGTGGAGACATGTAAGTGGGGGTATCTATACAATGAGTTTGTATAAGACTAGACCAAGAAATATTTAATCTTTCTTTGTAAATCCGTTAATTGAGAAGATTAATATTTCGCATGATGATCATATGCGACTAGATCTTAATCCTGAATGAGTTATGAACTCCTACCAGTGAGGGCTTGTTCTTTAATTTGTATGGGTAAGAATGACTCTTTTAGCTGATTCAATATGCCTACCATTTTGGGGACTTGACCAAATAGGGAGTTGGGAATGTAATATCACGAGATGGAATTCACTCATTTCTATATAAGGAAAGTAGATGAGTTATTTGGTAAGTATTGATTTCGGGACTTGAACAATGGGGTCCCACCCTCTCATTGGCCCGAGAGGGACTTGGTTTATGATTGAATTATAAACAAATTGTTCACGAGAGAATCAGTGGTACTCAAGGTGAAAGATGTAATTACAGGGATAAAACGACTTTTGACCTAACTGTAATTATAAACAACTCGTGAAGGATCGACTTGCTTGTAATGATTATATCAATGGACATAACATGTCCTACGGTGCATAAGAGTGCAACTCTAAGTTTATAGTGGAGTGATCTATAGTTAATGAACAGAAATTAATTAATTAAAAAGTTTAATTAATTAATTTTGTATTATTGAAACTTATAATCTGTAGTTATTTATAGTGGAGTGATCTATAGTTAATGAACAGAAATTGATTAATTAAAAAGTTTAATTAATTAATTTTGTATTATTGAAACTTATAATCTGTAGTTCCATAAGGTTCCCTTGCTTAACAGAAAGATTCAATTTATTTGAAAGTAGTAAAGGACAAAATAAATTTAATTTAAAATGTCAAATTAATATTTAATATATTAGATATATTAAATAAATATAGAAAATATATTTAATTTGAATGTTCAAATTAATATTTAATATATTAGATATGTTAAATATAAATAGAGAAAAATATATTAATTTAAAGATTTAAATTAATATTTAATATATTAGATATATTAAAAAATATATTTATTGTATTTGATACCTTAAATAAAAATATATTTGAAATTAGAATAAGATTCAAATAGTCAAATATATATTAGGATATCTTATAATATCTAAATATAATTTGTATAAGGTATAATATTCTATCATATTCTATCATATTAAATATGCAAATATATTATTTGGCAAATATTCTTCGAGAGTCCGTGGACCCTCGGGTTGAGTCAAAGACACATCAAGCTCACTCACTTTCTCAGAATGAAATTACATCTCTAGAGAATTCTTGAAACTATTTCTTCTTCTCTAATCCTTTTGGGATTTTCTTTCAGGCTCTCACAAGCTTTGGCCTTGTGTTCGAGTCATAGCAAGGAAGATCTTGTGGTGTTGAAGAACTCTGCATGATTGGAATTGCAAGGTAGGGTTTCTACAAAGTTAAGAGTTATTACTCTTCCTTTATTTTAATTCTTAATAAATTTCAAAACGGTTCCCAATGCTTCCGCTACGTGGATGAAGAGTTCATTCCCTTCGATCGGAAAATCTTTGAAGGGAGAAGAGAGTTCAGTGTTTATAGCATTAAAACCTTAAAGGACGGAAGTAAGGTTACTTCACAAAGCTGAGAGAAAGCTCAAAGAAAATAATATCTGGTATCAGTGGACTCTTATACTTTTAAAATTTTCAATAATACCCTAATAATATTTGTAAATGGTTTAATGCTATGTTTAAAACATTATTTGAGTTGAACCAATCTAAGCAAGTTACCTTGTGGCATATACGTACGTCATAGTATGGTGAGCATCTTAGAAGGATAGTACTAGACAGCACGGGTGTGCCGATATTGCACCTCAGCTCAGAAGTTAGATTATGCACTTGCTATCTGAAACATATGTTGTAAATGGTTTAGTATGGACACAGGAAAGTCCGATGCTCGAGATAATTCAGATGGAATGTCCCGATGAGATGATGGGCACAAAGGGTAAATTCCCAACGAATATGTTCAAACAAAATATACAAAATGTCCCAACTCAATGAACGAACGCCGTCAAAAGCCATAATTTACTTTTCACATTTTATTTCCTTTCAATGAATTGTAGCAACGAAAACGTGTATTTACAATTTAACCAAAAAAAAAAAAATGTAAATTTCACCTATAAAAAGCCCACTTTCTCAATTGATTTTCATTTTCAAATTAAACCTTCCTCCTCCCTTTAAACTCTCCGCCATGCCTTGCCTTTACATCACTACCAATGTCAACTTAGCCGGAGTCGACACCGCCGCCATCTTCGCCGCCACCACCACCGCCGTCTCCACCATCATTGGCAAACCCGAAAACGTAAATCTTTTAATTTTTCTAGATAAATCAGGAAAAAGAAATTAGAATATTTATTTATTTATTTATTATTATTTGGGCAGTTTGTGATGGTGTTGCTAAAAGGGTCGGTGGCGATATCGTTTGGAGGCAGCGGAGAACCGGCGGCGTTCGCGGAGGTGGTGTCGATGGGAGGAATAAACTCCGCAGTGAAGAAGAAGCTAATCCACTCCATCGGAAGCATTTTAAATGAAAAGCTTTCGGTTCCGCCGGCGAGATTCTTTCTTAAAGTCCACGACACGACGGCCGGCCGCCCCGTTTCATCAAAACTATGACTCTCCGGCGCGACGGCGACCAGCCCGTGGCGGCAGCCTTCTTTACCGCTTCCCAATTTGGTTGTTTCTTAAATGGTCTCATGTCTGTTGACCGAAATATAACAACCAATTAATAATTTGTCAAGTGGAAACTCAGAATCCCTCTGATTGGTTCTCTCTATCCCCATCTCTTATTTAATCTACTCGTAAAATTCTCCATTTATTTTTTCAATCAATAATTTTCCGTTTGTAATATAATTTTTATTAAAAATAAAATCAAATTAAATTTTAAAATTTTAAGTTCAATATTATAGTGTAGTTTTCCAATCTTTTTTATTTATCAAATTATTGAAATTAAAAAAAGTAATTAAGATGTATTATAATATATTATTGGCAACGAAGTCTTTGATATTCCATTTATTATCTTTCCTTATATGGAATTTATATAAAATTTAATACATTAAATTCTATTGGAATTCATTACTATCAGAGCCTTCCAATTTAAATCATAAAAATTAAACTAATTTATGTCGGATTTGAATTGAATTAAAATTTTAAAAAATAAAAAATTATATTCAATTCGCTAGTTGACATAGCCAACTCAACCCGAATCTTGCTTTAGAATAATAGTTATGACTGGTAAATACTTTAAATTTAAAATTTATGGGATTTTAGTTATTAATGTAATAGATAATTAAAAAAACAACCGACAACTCAACCTAACCCGAAAACAGAGGCTACGGTAATAAAGCAAATATTAGATATTTGTCTTATAATAAAATATCAAATATAATATATATGGTAAACTATAATTTATTACTAAACATCCTTAAAGCTATGAATTTATATTTCGATTACTCGGATCACCGTTCGAACCGGTCCAAAATAAAGTTACAAATATATATTTGATTATTTTTAAAAGCTTCTTTTGTGAAGTAATAATAACATTGTAGAAAATAAATAAAGTAATTTAGCCTAATATTAGTTGTCTCTAGACATGTCCGAAAAATTGGACCGGTAAGGAGGAGGAAAAGAAAGAAAAACATGACAACTTTTTTAAAAAATAATATTTTTATATTTTACTTTTTTTTTTTTTTCAAAATTATTTTAAAATAGGAAATGTGTGGGTTTTGCTATTTTATTGAAATTAAATTAATAAAAATATCCACCGTCCTTATATTTTATCTAAAAAAAATATTTTTTAAATTTTAAAAAAATTTCAATAATATTTTTCTAAATTAAAAAGTTTATATATATATGGACAAAAACCATCTATTTACATTCTATAGATTATCTCCAAACTTTTTAATATTATTTTAAAAAATTATTGAGTATTTTTAAACGTGTTTGCTACCATATGTATAAATACTTTTTAATTTTTTAAAAAAATTAAAAGTTTTTTTTGAAGTTTTTTTTAAAAAAATAAAGAATATTAATTTTTTTTAACCCTATTTTTTAAATCCTTCGCAAATTTAGCTATTTTTTAAATAAATTATTAATGGTTTTTATCTTAGTTATTATTTTTTTTAGGAAATTTAAAGGCATTAGCTCATTTTTATTAATTTGGTCATTTTATTAATTATAATTTTTTTATTAAATATTTTAAAGACTTAAAATTAATCTCCTTAAAAACCCTTTTCTGTGTGGATATTTCGGTTTTTTTTTTTAATGAAATAAATATTTTTTTTAATAAATTTGAAATTCTAGAAAATTAAATAGATAATATTATTATGTTACACATTTATAAATGGATTCCTTGTCTCCTCTTTAATATTGCTTAATGTTGCTTAGCTTGAACCGACTTTTGGATCAGTTGGGTCGGTGACTTTAACGACTCGAATACAGTTTACAAACCAACTCTTTATTCTTGACTTGAACAACTCGAGTATGGATTAGTTTTTCTCGTATCCAAGACTTTTATGAAATCTTGATATGTTTATCTAAGGAATCCTCTAGAGGATTTGTGAAGAAACCTAGCTGAAATTCTGGTCCGAAGATAGAGATATGAGAGTCCTTCCAAGAACGGTATGGATGCTAACGGATCATCTTTCGACACTTAGAACTTAGTATCTGGTGGCGTTTAAATTTCAAGGAAAATAGTAGGATGTAGATAGAACTATGATCTAAAACTTTGCTGAAGAGAATGGTTTGATTGGAGCCAAAATCTGAAGATATGAAAAAGAAAAAACGGAAAGAAACCTGATTGAAAATCGTTATTCGTCTGTAGGAGGAGAGAGAAATGGCTCCGGCGAGTGGTACTGTGCATACCACTAAGCATCGGGTGGAGCCAAGCGTCGAACACTGCGTTGAGCATCGCGACTCCACCCGACCTACGACACGCGACCTCTACGTTTGATCCGACCCGCAAATCCACGTACCTTCCTGCGACCTTTCGGCTCAACCAACCCATGGTCTAAACTTAAGTGAATTGAACTAGCTGATCGAGAATCAATCGACTCGAACTAGAGTGCCTGACCCACGACTGTAGATAAACGACCCGCACATGGGACTTACAACTAGCCTCCTTCCCGACACGTGGAGGCGTGTGTAAGTCAGATTATGGCCCGTTCGTCCTCTATTTTCTCAATTTTCATCCTAATTTCAATTCTAACCATTTTTTAAAAGGTGAAACAAGACCTAATTAAAGAAAATCAATATTCTTGGACACCCTAATTGTGTAGAAACGCTAAACGAAGGGCACGAGTCAATCAAGTAAGTAGTCTCACTATCGAATAGATTAGACGACTCGTTTGATGTATGACGACACATGTCTAGTGTCCTAGGCATGTGTCATTTATACTTTGTATTTATAATGTATGACGTATCATGCATGACGAATGATGATGTCATACGATATTAATGTAATGCAATGATTTCAACGCTTCCAAATTTGATTGTTTCTTAAATGTCTGTATGTTGACGGATAGAATGAGCTTCTTAGTTTATTTTATTTAAATTTGAAAATAAAAATCAATTAATAATTTTTTTAATAATTTTTGTGTTATATTATCGTGTAATAAAGCGATAAAGATGAGAAGTCTTTTCAGTTCCCGTCTCCACCTCTTATTTTACTTTACATTCTCGTGAAATTGTTACATTTATTAAATTATTAAAATTAAAAAAATAATCAAAATGTATTATAATATATTATTTGTAACCAAGTCTTTAATATTCCATTTATTATCTTTCCTTATATGGAATTTATATAAATTTTAATACATTAAATTCTACCTGACCTCCCATTTAAATCATAAAAAATTAGGCTAATTTTGGTAGTTGAGTTAAATTTTAAAAAATAAAAAATTATATTTTTTATTGAATTATAAATAAGATTACAACCGAACTCAACCCTATCCTACCTTACCTTGAATAAGAATATTTAATAATTGTAACTAATATTACAGTGTACTATGACTTGAATTTCAACATTATGTAATTTTAGTTATTAATATAACATGTACGGTGAATAAATATATATATATATTTAAAATAATTAAAAAAACAACTTGATAACTCATCCCAACCCTAAAATAGAGGGTTGAGTTATGGATTTATATTTGAATTATTTCCGTTACCAACTGAACCAATCCAAAATTTCGTCCAAAAAATTTGTCTGTTATATTTAAGAATTAAGATTTTGATAATTATATTTAAAGACGTATATTTGATTGTTTTTAAAATAATAATAATAGGACCATATTTGTGTGTGTATGTATGATCGGGATACTTCCCCATTTATGATGATGACTACGGACGCGTACCTTATGATGATGATCATCATCATGCCTCACATGACACCTAGGAGTTAGTTGACCTCCGGACTTTGCTACGGATAGCTAGCTTAACTATGATGGGTCCTGAGGGTTCGAAGCGCCTGAGGATCCACACTCGCACGTGTGGGTCGTATATAGGGAAGTACTACACATCTAAATATTTGTCCAGATAGAGGTCACTCCTTTTTAAATGATAGGTCTCTACCTCGTGAGTTGCATGTGTTTGCATTTCCTGACGCCAATAATGGGGTCACTTACTGAGCATTTCTTAAATTATAATTCACTGGCTCGTCCCGTGCTTTTGAAGGAGCTACCTGTGACTCGTCATGGGAGAAGGAGACAGAAATATCTACTGAGAACCCGTCGATTCCTGAGCCATTTGTTCTCCACTCTCAGGTTTTAAGAGAAGCCACCAATTGCTCGGACGAGGTTTTTGAACAAAAAGTGTGCGGTGGGGAAAAAAATTTGGGAAGGTCGATTTGACTTAAACCCAATTTAACCTTTATGATTGGGTTAGATTGTCTAAATTAGTCTGATTATCGAGTCATATGAACACCGCTAATTTTAATTAAAATTTTTTTAGCATGTGGATCGAGTATGATACATCTTGAAATTTTCCGGGTTAGGCCCATGTAGAAATGAACGTGGCCCAATTGATTGCACGAAATGATGGCCCATAACAGAAAGCTTCACGTTTGGGCCCAATGATGAATGGAGGCCCAAAGAGTCTTCGAGTAGCAGAGATAAAAGATGGAAAATGAGGGCAAATGATGTTGCAGATAAGAATCTTGGATCAGAAGAAGAAGAAGAAGAAGAAGAAGATGCCTTGCCTCAACCTTTCTACGAATGTCAACCTGGAAGGTATCGATACCTCCGCTGTTCTCTCTGAGGCTTCATCCACCGTTGCCAAGATCATCGGCAAGCCAGAGGCCGTAGGCTTCTAACTCTCATCTCTCTTCAGATAATGTATTTGTTGTTATCGTGTTGTCGTTTGTTTTGCGATCGGTTCTTTTCCTTGATTTCTTTATTGGTGCTTAATTTCTCTGATTTCAGATTGTACGTTTCTCTGTGCTGAATGCATGTGTACTGAGTAAGGCTGATTGATTTATTTACTTATTGGTTTAGCCTTTACTTTTCTGTTTGATGCCGATCGATGAAGTTTTGATCAGCTTGTTGATTTCACTGGCATTTTAGATTGGTCATGGAATGGAATGAGACATTTTGATTATTTTTGTTTTAAGATGGTGCTTTTACTGTTTCTCAATATTTTGTATGATGGATCTTAGAATGTTGCTATTACTTATAGTGTGATCTATAGCTTTGCAGTTTAATGTTGATCTTATTGAATCGTGCAGCTTATCAAATCAGTTATTTATCTTTTTAGTTGTATAACTACTGCATGAGCTGATAATGAAACCTTACTGACGCAAATCCTGGTCTGACTAATCGAAGCACATTGAGATAACAATGGAAGAATACAAAGAAGACCAGCAAGCCAATTATACCCAAAAAAAAAAAAAAAAAAAAAAAAAAAAAAAGGTAGCCTTCAAAGGACGCAGACTAAACTGAGAAAGGGCAATAATCTACTAAGATAAGACCTAATGAACAATTGCAATAATCGTTAGATACAAACATCCAAAGTGAGACGTTAAACCTAGTTTTGTATCAAATCCCCTACCTGAATCTCTCTGTCGGATCCTGTTATTTCCTTTGTAGCTAGATACCCCGTAAAAGCAGCCCTCCAAAGGGTGCTCGCCTCCTTCCTAAAGGGTGAATGGACCAGCACCTCCCTCCATCATATGACAATAGTCTCCGTTATGAGCCAAGCTCATCCCTAAAATCCTCAATTCCAAATTAGACTAGGAAATTAGCACTGCCACAACAGATGACCTAGATCCTTAGATGTCTAGTTGCAGGGGATATGGCACTGTGGTCTTGGGGCAAAGGATGTAGGTCTTCGAATCCAATCCACAGTATTAACACCCTATGAAGCACCTGCCAAGTAAAGACTTTGACCTTCTTTTAAATGTTTGCCTTGTATAACAAGGAGAGGAGAAAGGAGGGAAGCAAGGGCCGCAGAAACAAGCAACCTTCTCTTAGATCCACTGGAGTTTGATTTCCTTGTCTTAAGAAACACCATGGAATGAAATAGTGTTTTTTCCCCTTTGATTGCAGTGAAGGTCTTAGCTTTTTCTGTGACAGTAAATTTTAAGTTAGTACATTAGAGTACTTTCTTCTCTTTATTCATCCCAGACATTGTTTTCTTAGCCAATTCAGCCTGTTATTAAGTTCTGCGTGAGTCTAGTTATGAGATTTGTTGCCGATGTTTACGGAAATTGTGTGCTTATTTGCCAATAAATTGGATTTTGTCAAGTTCTTTCCTATGTGTTAACTTGATCATCTTGCTGGAAGCAGTATGTGATGGTTGTGCTGAAGGGATCAGTACCCATGTCATTTGGTGGTAGCGAGCAGCCAGCAGCATATGGCGAGTTGGTGTCCATCGGGGGTCTGAATCCTGATGTCAACAAAAAACTGAGTGCTGCAGTTTCTGCAATTCTTGAGACGAAGTTATCCGTGCCCAAGTCGAGATTCTTCCTCAAATTTTACGACACCAAGGCAAGCTATTCCAACTTTTTAAGCTGTCCGAAAGATGGATGGGTTATTTGCATGCATGTAGTCACTTCTCATTGCATTTCTTATTTTTGTTTAGGCCCATCAGAGTCAAGAATATGCACAGTGTTTACATGCTTTACACCAGAACTAGAGATCATGTAACTATTATCTTTTTCTATTTGAAACAAATAAAGCACAACTCCTATTGGTTTTTTAGCAGGCATTCGTATCACTCATAGACACGATTTTCACAGTGGCTTCGTCTAATGTCTTATGCTAAAACCCGGGAATTGTCCTGATATTTGCCTCTTTCTTTTGGCTGCTGCAGGGGTCGAACTTCGGATGGAATGGCTCCACTTTCTAAATGTCTACTATGAGCTGCATCTGTAGTATGTCTTAGAACTTCTCAACTTTTATGTGCCGAGACGTATAAGAATTTGGTATTGCAAACACTTCGTACTTTATCGACTATTATCTGGATTGACTTATGGCTATGAATCATGATCATGGGAAGATTTTAATGCATACAGCTCTTGCTATGATCTTGTTGGTGGGCTTGCTAGGAATACCTCCAGATTATTCATTGATATCTTGTTTAAGGGTGATAAGTTTTAGTGTTTGTTTTGTAAGCACTTAAAAAAGTTTCATCCTGCAGGTGAATTATGCTTCCATCGACATTTTTATATGTTAATGGTGTTCAACATCGATATTTCACAATATTTAGATCTCGACCTTTTTGTCGATATTTGAGTAGGTAGAGAGGGTAACTTTGATGTACCACATTGGTTGGGGAGGAGAACAAACCACCATTTGTAAGGGTGTGGAAACCTTCCCCTATTTGACGTTTTAAAGCCTTGAGGAGAAGCTCGAAAGGGAAAGCCCAAAGAGGACAATATCTACTAGCGGTGGATCTGGGCCGTTACAAATGGTATCAGAGCCAAACACCGCACGATGTGCCAGCCTTCTCGTTGATCTCCGAAGGGGGTAGACACGAGGTGGTGTGCCAATAAGGACATTGGGCCCCAAAGGGGGTGGATTCGGGGGCGATCCCACGTTGATTGGAGGAAGGAAAGAGTGCCAGCGAGGACGTTGGGCCCCAAAGGGGAGTGGATTGTGATGTCCCACATTGGTTGGGGAGGAGAACAAACCACCATTT
Source organism: Cucurbita argyrosperma subsp. sororia (assembly GCA_018691285.1). NCBI lineage: Eukaryota > Viridiplantae > Streptophyta > Magnoliopsida > Cucurbitales > Cucurbitaceae > Cucurbita > Cucurbita argyrosperma. The sequence goes on from CM031887.1 coordinate 7,147,858, forward strand.
ATAATGGTGTGGAAAATTTCCCTAGCAGACGCGTTTTAAAGTCTTGCTGGAAAGCTCGAAAGGGAAAGCTCAAAGAGAATAATATCTGCTAGCGGTGGATTTGGGCTGTTATAGTAACTAATTTGCATGTTATTTCATTTCAACGCATGAGCCAAAGTTACTTCATTATCATTGAAATTAGAACCCAGAACCCACAAACATTGTGTTATGAACTTTCCAAACATTATCATTGAAATATAGAACATAAACATTGTGTTATGAACTTTCCAAATATTGATTTGAGACGAGTTTGGTCCAATTTTGGTTAAAATCTCAGGACAAACTCCAAAATTTTTACTTCCAAATCAGGAACAAATTGTTCGAGGTTTTGTCAAAACACTGTAACAAACTCTTCAAGAGATATTTTATGCTGTGGACTTTTTAAACCTTGAACGAAAACTAGTTTATCCAGTTTTGGTCTGAATTTCGTGAACAAAAGAACAAGGGACGAACTTTTGATTTCTACCTCTCTAAAGTCGAAAAGGGGAATGATTTGTTTGAGTTATGGTCCAAACATTATGACAAATACTCAAGGACGATCTTCAGGGTTCGCCTTTGAAGCCATAAATAGAGACAAGTTTGGTTCGATATATCGTCTAGAAAACGATCGAAGATAAATTTCTACCTCTCTAAAGCTTATAATTAGGCCGAATTTCATAACCTCGAAGAAAGACAAGTTTGGAGCAAATTTGTGCACACATTTACTAAAATGGTGACTCATATCTACACCGACATCAATATTTTAAGACAAAAGAATCCAATGGTAGGCAAAGACAGGTACGCTTCTTAAACCTTCCAAAACTGCCTCATCACATCCCTCACATCCTGACACGTAGCACCACGTGTCACGCAGTAACCCAACAGCCTCCAATCCACTGCCACGTGTAATCTCACTTCCACGTGTCGCTTCCATACTTCACATAAAAAATGCATTATAAGATACGAGATTGAGCAGCTTTGAGCATTCAAAAAGAACTTCAAAAATGCAATCAGGAAAGAACGCAATGGAATCCATGAAGGAATCGGCTGCCAATGTCGCAGCCTCGGCGAAGGCTGGCATGGATAAGACCAAAGCCACCGTTCAAGAGAAGGTATAGTTTGAGCTTATCCCTTTCAAATGTGTTTATAAGTCATACGAGACATTTTGAAGAAATCTAAAGTAAATCTACGAGAGATTATACTCAAAGTGGACAATATCTTCGATTGTGGGGACTCGTTATTCATGTTTGTTCATGTTTATCGGAGCCATAACCTTAATCTAGCCAAGGACTCCAAAAAAACGAGTCGAGCCTCGATTAAGGGAGGCTTTTCGAGGGCTACGTAGACCTCAAGGGAGGCTCTATCGTGTACTTCCTTCCACTCTTGAAGATCATAAATTTATAAGTGAGAAATGCTATCTTTATTGGACGGAAATTTCAAATGAAAGCTATGAGAACTTATGCTCAAAGTAAACAATATCATACCGTAGTACGAGATAAAACTGATTGAATAATGCTTCTTTTTTACTGATTATATAGATGGAGAAGGTGACGGCGCGTGACCCTTTAGCCAAAGAGATCGCAGAAGAGAAGAAACAGGCGAAAATTCATGAGGCGGAGCTCCACAAACAGGAGGCGCGTGAACACAACGCCGCCATGAAACAGGCTACAACTGCGACGGCCACTCACGGGATGCACCCGACAACTCATGGGACAGCGACGTACTCAACCACCGGAGCTCAGGGCTACACCACCGGGACCCAGCAGATGTCAGCCGTGCCTGGACACGGAACTGGGCAACCGACCGGCCAAGTAACGGAGGGTGTGGTGGGGACACATCCGATCGGACACCAGACTGGCACTGGGAGAACAACGACAGCCCACAACCCCAATGTCGGCGGCGGCGGCGGCGATGCAACTCGTTACAGCACCGGCGGCGGGTATAGTTAAGATGGGAAGTTTGTTGGGTTTGGTACAATAATAAGTGGGCTTCGTGTTGTTTTAAGGTTGAAGTCCAACGAGTTTGTGTTTGGTTTTAGGGTTTTTATGTTATGTATTGTTGTTTATGGTTTGGATTGTTTTGTTTTGTTTTGTTTTGTTTGTAATTTGTATGGTTTTATGGTGTCCACTCTTTAAGTGATTTGTAGAGTGATGAATAAACTTAGTATGTATGCAATTAGGGTATGGTTTGGATGCTTGGTTCATTCTTCCTATTATAATCATTTGAGCTTGGTTGACTCAATTTGAGCAACAAAGTCGCCCGAAAGCCGAAAGCATAGTGTCTTGTCGCCGCTCAAATCACGTGTCGGACACCACCAATGTTTTTATTGAAGGCGTTTCGATACTTTTGACACTCCTTATTAAGGAAAATGATGTCCTTATCAGGGTAATGATGCGGAGACTGTGTTCTTATTAAGGGTGTTGGAGATTATGCTCTTATTAAGGGTGTTGGAGACTACGCTCTTATTAAGGGTGTGCCAATAGGGAGGCGATATCTTTAGGTAGACAATATCCTTATTAAGGGCATTTCGACATTCCTTACAAAGGGTGTCTCGAGGTAATATACTAAGAGAGACGATATCCTTATCAAGGGCGTCTTAAGGTAGACAATGACCTTATTAAGGGTGTCTCGACACTTCTTACTAAGGAGACGATGTCTTATCAAGGACGTCTCGTGACAGACAATGATCTTATTAAGGGTGTCTCGACACTCCTTACTAAGGGAGACGATGTCCTTATCAAGGGCGTCTCAAGGTAGGCGATGTCCTTATTAAGGGCATCTCGACACTCCTTACTAAGGGAGACGATGTCCTTATCAAGGGCGTCTCGAGGTAGGCGACCCATTTTATTAATGAAGGAACATGAAGGAACATAGAAGAACAAAATAAAGAATGGTTATGGTTTAAATTTGGCCTTTTGTTGTATGGAATTTTCTTTTCCATTAAATAAGGAATCGATTGACTTGAAACTATATGACACATGAGTAAAGGAGGGGTACCTAAATGAACTAATGCACTATCTATACCAATAAGATGTGTGCATCTTTCTTTTCGGTGATTCAATTAGGAGTAAGGAGGGGTACCGATCTGCCTATGGAGCCCTCGAACAGCCTCTCCTTAATCGAGGCTCAACTCCTTCTTTGGAGTTCTCAAACAAATTACACTCTTTATTCGACACTTGACTTCTTTGTTTGACATTGGCATGGCTAAGTTAAGGGCATGACTCTTAACCATGTTGGGAATCACGACTCCCCATAATGGTATGATATTGTTGACTTTGAGCATAAACTCTCATCACTTTGTTTTGGGCTTCCCCAAAAGGCCTCGTACCAACAGAGATTGTGTTCCTTAGTTATAAACTCATGATCATTCCCTAAATTAGCCAACGTGGGACTCCCTCCCAACAATTCTCAACAGTTTCAAGTCTTTTTGGTTAAATAAATTAAGTCATAGAGCATAGAGACGTATATACGTTGATAAGCATATTGAACTATTCATGTCGTTGAGAGCCCTCACAACCTCAACAATCATCCTACAACTCGTCTCGTCTATATCTGGATCAGAAGGTATATCCAAATTCAACTCTGGGCACTTGTTCCACACACCTGCTGAGACCTTTCGAAGCACTAGTATGATAAAAGTTATATTGTTATGCTGAGCCGCCACGAGCTTTTGATAACTTTATTGAACTTTCTCTTTTGTCTAGGGGAGGAGTGTTTCTAGTTGGAGTGTAACAATCTAAGTCCACCGTTAACAGATATTGTCCGCGTTGGGCTTCCCTACCGAGCGTCCCCTTAAGGTTTTAAAATGTGTCTGCTAGTGGGAGAGGTTTCCACACCCGTATAAGGGATGCTTCGTTTCCCTCTAACTGATGTGAGACTTCACAATCCACCTTGCGATCAAAACATGGGTGTTGCTTATGGAAAAAAATCTCATCACCGCCACTAAGGCCCGTGACTTGCCCCCGTCTTTAGAACTGAGTTCCTGGTATATTGTCGAGATGCATTCATCAGGATAGAGACATCATGTATGGGTATATGAATAGATATGCATTGCAGAGGTTCGTGATTCCTAATAAACTAATATGTATCTGCTCAGGTTGGCATAGAATCCTAAACAATCAAATTGTTACTCGTCGAATACAACAAATGGATGTCACCAATGATGTGTGTTGCAGTCACGTCGATGACTCATTGAGCACCAAACTCGATATGATTCATTGAAATGTGTGTATGCTAGGCACGAAAACCCTTTTTGAAATAAAGTTTTGTTTAGTGAAAGCACACTCTCAACCGATATTAATACAGAAAATTTGAAGTGTCGAAACTCGAAAGACTAGTGATAAGAATTCAAATCTCCCCGGTAACATATATAGTCGGCCTTTATATTAAAGCACACTTGAAGATTCAATTAAATATTTATTTCTAAGGCTAATGTTTTCGCAGCGCCTGTAGTAGGACATAAGACTGATTGCAATACCCGCAGACTAATTTACAACGTCTCCGTAATGTTGGCAAGGATTTTCTTCAGCTAATGATACCTCGATCTTAGAGCCTTCAAAGTATCTTTGTGATAGACGGCTCGAGATGTATGAAAAATTCGCTGCTATATATCCTGCCCAATTTAAACTGTAATCTTATATGAATAGTAGATTCAATAAATCCAACATGCACCATTTTTCCATTATTGCAACGTACAAAAAATTTATTAGCTCAACTCCAGATTCGAATCTCTAATCTGACTTAAATGTTGAAGATTGTTACAAGTAAGCAACCTGTCTCCTACATGTATTTTCTCCACTTCCTTTTTCTCGCCCTTTGTGGACTCGTGCTCGAGAAAGAATAAGGCAACTTCCTACCCAAAAATCATCATCGACCCGTATAAACATATCGTTTTCTCCTTACAAACAAAGACAAAATTACCCCCAAATTAAGAAAAAAATTGAGAAGTTTGGTGAGCCTAAATTGGTAATTGGTGTGGTTTGGATGATAGGGACAATGCTTGTAAAATAAGTGAAGTAGCAAAGTCCAATCTATTGACTTTTGTCGTGTAAATTCACTTGGAAATTGGGATAAGAACCATGTTCCATGTCTTCCTCCACTTTTGTCGACATACCTAAGCTTTGTCTTTTCACTTGTCTGTTGCGTTACCACTTGCTAGAGGTATACACGGCTCGGGATAGGAACGGAGAAGTCTTTTTTGTCCTCGTCCTTGCCACCTATTTATTTTCCGTTTCTGTGAAATTTTTCATTTATTTATACGGGATCATAAGAGGAGATCGGTTCAATCTTTAAAACAAAATAGTTATTTTAAAGTTTTGATTTTTCAATATAATCTTTATTAAAAAATGGTACAAAATTTTAATAAATTAATATATTTCGTAACATAATTTCTAAAAATTCAAATTTTAATATTATAAGACAGTCTACCAATTAAAAAAACCTACAACATCGTATTTAGTTTAAACATTATCATCGGAGCCTCAAAATTAACTAACTCATTTTTTTAATATAGCCAAAAAAACACATAAGGATTTTTAATATGTGTTGAAAATATATTTATATTAAGTGGGGTGGAGAATTTGGCGGGAACGGAGACGAGGAATCTAATTCTGTCCCGGGCCCTATTTACTTGACGGGGAAAAAAATTTCTCCACTCCCTCTATATTCTCCGTCTAAATGAGGAATCCTCTCTCCGTTCGAGATAGATCCCCACGAAACCCTAGTCCCGTAGGTAAAATGGACATCTCTATCGCCAGTTTTAAATTAATACAGATCTTATCACTCACCAACGGAATTTTGTAGCTATCTAAGTATTAAAATGATTTCTTTTTTTAGTATTTTGAAATATATATGTATATATATAAAGAAAGTTGGTCTTATCTCAACTTTTTATTGAATCTAGTTTATAAAATGATACATTGTTTAAGAACATGATCCAATAAAAAAATGAATGGAGGCAGCCAAAATGATGTAAACAATCTAGAGAAGAACCTAGATCCTTACCAAATTCGTCTCATTTTCTTTATAATTTTCCAATTTGGTTCTTTATAATTAAATATTCAAGTTTTGGTTCTATCTTTGTTCTTATTATCCTTATATCAAATTTTGTTAAACAAATAGATAGGGCGGTCGACGCGTTGGAAATACCTATCGATGAAAGATGGGCTCTAAACGATCACGAGTTATGGCTTCAAGATGTGTATTAATGATGTGTAGACAGGTTAATATGAGAGGCGTGGTCTTGTAATTCATGATTTAATCCTTTAATAATAATTTTGATTCTTTCATTTAAAGTTTAGAACTATTTACGGTATGTTATTTGTGTAGTTTGGAATGTATGTGGCTGACATACAATAAGATGCACGTCGGCTAATTTAGAGAATAATCATGGGTTTATATTCAAAGAATACTATCTTCATTCGTGTGAAGCCTTTTGGGGAAGCCTAAAGCAAAGCCATGAGAGTTTATGCTCAAAGTGGACAATATCGTATCATTGTGAGAGTCGTGTTCATCTAACATGGTATTAGAGTCATGCCCTAAACTTACTTGTGGCAATAGATTGGTTAATCCTCAAATGTCGAACAAAGAACTCCAAAACCCCGCCTCGATTAAGGGGAGGTGTTGTTGGATGATGATTATCAAAACTTTTTTTTAAAAAAAACTCGAGGTCAAAGCAACAAGAGTCGAAGACAGGTGAGAAAATACTATGGACCAGTTGAAGTTATTCACAAGATTAGAAAGGCGTCGTATAGGATCCATTTGCTCCCATGGGTGCAGACTAGCCCTGTTGTCCACGTCAGTAACATGAAACGCTACTCTTTCGAAGTAAAAGACGTCAAGTATTAATCGTACGTTAATAGTTTAATTAGTTAATATTCGTGAAATCAATATGGATCGAAATCTATACCAAATAAGAAAAGGCAAGGAGGTCTTTGCCACTCATAATGCTTCTAAAAAGGGTTTGTTGGCTTCCAACTCTTATCCCTTTGGGGCAAATTTAAATGAAAAATAATTAAAATTGTTGATAAGAGATAGATGGCAAAGATTTGGTTATAAAAGTTGACATTTATTTATTATTGATTTAATATCAACTTCCCAAGAACATAGCATAACACACCTCTTTTTAAAATGCATATTCTATTTGGAATTTTGGGTTCTATATCACTTTGTTTCTTTCTTTTGATCCATATATTTGCTGGCTGTATGTTGCCGTTTTGTTGTTCTTGGCTCTTCGATTCTTCAAAAGACCAAGTGTTGCCTATTCATTTGCCTCCGTGCTATAACTAAAACGATATTCGTCGATCGATTTTTAAGATTTGTATGTGTTCAGGTTAATGGTTGTTACTGCAGGTATGCTATGAACTTGTAACAGCTCAAACCCACTGCTAGCCGATATTATTCTCTTTGGGCTTCCGATATTATTCTCTTTGGGCTTCCTATCCAGGGAGAGGTTTCCACACTCTTATAAAGAATGTTATATTCTCTTCTTCAACTGATGTGAGATCATCGACGTGAGATCTCACAAGAAACCTTTAAAATTAGTTTGTCATCTTCATTCACTGGCTTATCGCCAAATGTGACCATATTTGTCCTTTATGACCGTATCACCAAATTTTCAAATACATAGTTGTGATCATGTTGCCACTAAAATATGGAGGACCATCTCGTTATTCTCCTTAAGTTAACATCTTCAGAATCACTCTCATTTAAATATGTTCTTGACTGCAACCTATACTCATTGTACCGAGTCATTCTATAGCTAATTTGTGCATATTCAACTTTTAAAATCTTAGACAAAACAGAAGAAGAAATTTCAAGCATGAAATCACATCATTTCTGTTGGTACAATACTTTTCACAACTTGGAACTGACAACTAACATAAACAAAAACCATTGCTGGTTTCTTGAATTCAACTTCTCAAAAGCTTTCTGTAATTTCTTTACCCTTCTATGTTCTGGTTTCAACAGGACTCGCTCTGCAGTGTTCATCGTCTGATGTTCGAAAGAAAGAAGATGGTGAACCCAAAATGAGTGGTTATATACCGGAAGTGTTGGTGGCTGGCTCTTAGGAGCTAACTTATCTTTGATGGGAACTGAGCGTTTCAGATGCTTTCGGGTGTCGGGAACGGCGGGTCGTCGGAGTTGTTGAAGCCATTGGTTCTGAAGAAGCATTTGTTTGTTTCCTGTTGTTGGTCAAACATCATCTTGAGCTGCTTCCCTTGTTCTTCAATTTGCAGCTGTAGCTTCCTCTGAATCTGTAACAACAACAAAATAAGGCTCACAGTAAATTTACAGCCAGGAATTCTTGTTTTCGTGTGTCCTGAATTCTTGTTTTCGTGTGTCCTGTCGATTTCAAAACGAATTCAAATTTCGATCAAATGATTAACTAAAAAATTCTTAATCTAAATTGAAAGTTATGAATCATTAGACAATAATCGAAGATTTAAAGACCTAAGACAAGGTCTATAGCTCAAAGCTTATCGCTTAAAAGTTTCAAGACTAAACTTGTAATTCATCCATTTTATCTGATTCTTTCAACGTGCACTCGCCGGAGGTACAAATGTATATATATTAACTCGAGTTGATCATGGAACACAAAATTAAAAGTTTCGAATCATCAGACAATAATAAAGAATTTAAAGACCTAAGACAATGTCTATAGTTCATAGTTTATCGAACACGAATTTAAAAGTTCAGAGACTACACTTGTAAATTTAGCCATTTTATTTCAATCTTTCAACGTGCACTCGAAGGAGGAAAAAAAGTGTATATTACCTCGAGTTGATCATGAAGACGCCTCTGAACATCTAGCTGCAGTTGGAGAGCATCTTTAATTTGCAAGGCACTGTTACACAACATCATTCACTTCCATTAGCACTTTCCAACATACATTTCAACATTCTAATATAATTTCCATATGGGTTACAAGAAGCTAACGTTTTCATATCCAGTTGGGCAACTTCAATCATGCTGTTCCTTCTATCAGATTTCCCTGCATTTCAAAACATTATTGTTGAAGTGATCTTCATTCAAAAACTGGCTACATTTTTTTTTTAAGAAAAACTAAAAAAATTGGCTTCTTCTGGACATGTCAACAACACAAAATGGGAGTTTTTCCAGGAAAGAATTCATTGTTGATGAGTCCAGATTCAAAGCTTCAAGAACAAACAGAACAGGGTATTGAAATTAATGGTTTTTCACTATGGAAATCTATACGTTCTGCAGATTCTGGCATGTATTTTGCTATCCGATATTTCTACAAAGCAAAAATATGAACACAGAAATCAGTACTTATGGGGCAAAAACCAAGTTCAAATCATTCAAAACTGTTCTACAGATTTCTTCATTTTGGTACCTGCAAATGGCTCTTCACATGGAATATGGTCAATCCCTCTGAATCCATCAGCTTCAAAATTGCTTTTGGCGTTGCCTCTGTAACACTAACAACAAATCAGCTCTGAAAATGACAATTCAAGAAAGCTCCATGAAAATCAGCTTTAGTGTTGTTACTTACTCTCAGCACCACCAAGACGATTAACGCAGTCAACAAACTTCTCATGGAGATCTTGCGTCCATCTGATTCTTGTTTTGGTGGTGAATCCATTTCCATTGAAGGAAGAAGAAGAGCTTCCATAGCCCACAGAAGCACCCAAGCAGGAGAATCTTGGAGAGATCTTCTCTTGTGAAGAACAGAAACTTGGATTATAACATTCCTGAATTATCAAACAAGAGAAATAGATTCATAAAAGATGATAAAGAGAATGGAAAATTATCATCAGATGGAGAGTAGAAATTGCGTACTCCTTGGTCTTTGAAAGGAACTGAATAGTGCTTCTCAACTGAGTGAGAACAATCATCAAACACCTTGTGGTCACTGGAAAAACTCTTCGGAAAGCCATCGAATCTCCTCTTACAGAGTTGAGATTTCACAACCGATTGCAAGGTGTTTCTGAATTCAGAATCTGCGCCACTCTTCTCCGTCAAGTCGAGAGAGAGATTCTCGCCGGAGGATTGAAAAATGGCTGAAATCGAATCGGAAGGCCGATCGAAAGACGACGAACCAGTCCGAAACTCAATCGGAGGTATCCCCATGCATTGCTCCGTCGCGAAGAACGCCGAAGCAGGAGATTCGAACAGATTGATGATAGTCGAACTCGGTTTAGACGAACCAAAATCTTGCTGTTCTAACGATTCAACCTCGTCCATGGATGGTAACGGAACACAAGCTCCCATCCCCCATGGCTGCTGTGCCCTGAAATTCTGAAAACAATCAGCAACCATTCCATGGCTTTGTTGAATTTCTTGCATCGAATCGATTCCGTAATCATTCATTTACAAGATTTCCGATGAAACAACCTCAAAATCTCCGTTTCAGCTCAACAATCCGGGCTTCCAAACAGAGAATTAAGAGGGGGGAAAAAAAGGAGAAACAGATAAAGAGCATAAATAACATCAACTCATGGCATATAATTCCTTATTCGCGAAGACTTGATGCGTAAGATATGATGAATAACAGCGAATGGGAACAGAGACTATTCGAAGAATTTGGGATGGGAGCGAAGAAGGAGGAATCGATAAATCCGCACAAACAAAAAACGAAAGAGAGCTAGAACACAGAATTGAAGAACAAATTGGAATGAATCGTCGCTTCGATACGGAAGCTATTTTCATGTTGCTTCATACCACTTTCATGGAAATTTGTAATAATATATATATATATTTTGTCAACCCATTTAAATTATTATTCTTATTTTATTTATTTATTTATTTTTAACATGAGTAATTTAAAAGACTTGGTCTGTATATTTAATTTTTTTAAAATCTCTAAAATATTAAACATGGTAGAGATATTTGAGTTTTAGTCTGACCTAATAAGAAATTATTTTTGTATCGGGAGAACGAGGAGACAACTCATGAACTTCATAATAGGGTTTAAGTAAAATTGAAGAAGCATATTTTAAGAAGACAGAATCTCGAGCCGGGGACACCTGAGTTTTAGTCTAACCTAATAAGAGGCTATTTGTATCGAGAGAGTGTGGAGACAACCACAAGCTTCATATTACTATTTGAGTAAAATCGAAGAAGCATATTTAAAGAAGACAAAATTTCGAGCTGGGGATACTTGAGTTTTAGGTATGACCTAATAAGAGGCTAATTTGTATTCAGAGAAAGGAGACAACTCGTGATCTTCGTAATGCAGTTTTGGTAAAATCAAAGAAGCATATTTGAAGAAGATTTGAATCTCGAGATAGGAACACTTGAGTTTTAGTATGATCTAACAAGAGACTATTTTGTACGGGAGAGTCGGGAGAATTCATGAACTTTATAATGGGATTTGGGTAAGATCGAAGAAGCATGTTTGAAGAAGATAATCTCGAGGTAAGGATACCTGATTTTTAGGTATGACCTAATAAAAGTATATTTTGTACCGGGGGAGTGAGGAGACAACTCATAGCTAAACTCCTTGGATCGAAGTTGTGTCAATTCACTCATAGCTAAACTCAAATCAAGTTTAAAGATAAAGTTGGGGGTCGAGTGAACCCACTTCTAATTTAGTCCAAATCAACTATCCTTATGCAATATAAGGTGAAACGTTAGGGTTGGGTCAACCAACTCCGAGATAAAACTCAAACTTACAAATTCAACTCAATTTTATTCGACTAAGACTTCGTTAAAGCGTAGTTTTAGATGACTTATACACGTTTTGTACAAGAAAAATACTTTATTATAATAAGTTTCATAAACAAAGTCAGCCAAAGGGGAGCTTCAAATTAGGAAGTTCGGTCTACGCAACATAGCTCAAGACCTGATAGGAGTTTTATTCTTAATATTATTGTAATGGATAACGAGAATTTATGTTATCGCTATTGGAAGACATACAAGTTAGACATACGATAATTAATTCTGCATAAGATTGATGTCTGATTATAAGCCTTTAAGTGAGCATCTTACTAAGTATATTTTGAACTTAAATGGCGGTAAAACATTATGAAACTATGAGACATAGAACCTTAGATCATATATTTAAAACACGTCTACTAGAGAGAGGTTTCCACACGCTTATAAGTAATATTTCGTTCCCCACTCCAATCGACGTGAGATCTCACAATACACTTATCTTTACCTCAAATTGATACAATGATATGTCAAACTTCATATCGTTAATATATCTAAAGTTTCATTTCTTATAAGATAGGTGTTCGTCTTCTATATACTTTATTTGTTATATTACTCACTGAATCAAAAAATAACGGTTGATATACGAACGATATATGGTATTGATATATTCTAGAAGGGTAAGATTGAAAAGACATGGCTGAATGATAAGATGAAGAAAAAAGTTGATATTGAATTACATGGTAGAAGATGATCTTGAATCGTGAGTCTTGTCATCTTTTGAAGGAGACATGGCTGAATGATAAGATGATGAAAAAAGTTGGGCCAAAGCTGGAACAGCACCACCTGCAAAGCATTCATTTAATATCAACTCAACTTTGGTACCTAAAACCATCTTTCACAGACCCCTTTACGACTAAATTTGGACATTTGAAAGTTTGATCGATGCGTTCGATGCTCGAAGTACAAAGATGAATATGGTATTTTAACCCAATTTCAGAGCAGTAGTTGATACTCAAAATGTGTTCATGTTTCCAAAGCTAACAAAATGGCATTGCATATCATTGCTACTCATCCTAACAAGGTAAAGCAATTGTGTTTGCATTTCTATGAAGCATTTTTGCAGAAAGAAGAACAGAACAGCTCCAGTTATTAAACAAGGATAAAAGAACTAACCTGCCATTCCTGCACAAGCTGAAGAAAACACAATCACAGGAGGAGCCTGCAAGTGAGACAACATTTGCAGTAATCATTAACTCTAATGAGGTATAATGTTTCCACTCGAGAGAGAACTAGAACATTAAATTTTCTGTCTTAAGACCCATTCATCACTGTTTAGTTTCTCGAGCAAATTTGGTTTCATCGTTAGCTATCTAGTGAGAGATTATTCTATATCAAATATCAAGCTATAATGGATTGACTCTTTCTAGAACTGTAACAGCCAAAGCCCACCGCTAGTAGATATTGTCTGTTTTGGCCCATTACGTATTGCCGTCAACCTCACAAATTTAAAATGCGTCTGTTAGGGAGAGGTTTCCACACCCTTAGAAGGAATGCTTCATTCCCCTCTCCAACCAATGTGAGATCTCATAGTACCATTTAGAAGTGTCAGTCTTCTTCGAATTGGCTTTGGAGAGTTTTCAAAGGTCATGAACTCGTGAGGCGAAAAAACATAACTAGCAAATATGCGTATGGGTACGATGCAAGAGAGTTCGAAGGTTTCTTTGAACATCATGTATTTTCCTCCTAGTGAAAAGTGACAATCATGTTCAGGATAAAAGATATGCTTCCTAAGAGGCAACCCAATGATAGAGAAATATGAACATTCTATTTAAAACACTCCTCCAAGAATAGGCTTCACATCATAACAGCTATTGAAAAAATGCGCACATTCCTTCGTGAATCTTAATAGAGTTTGTTAGATGCTTTTCTAGCTTGGCTAAGGAGCCATTAGGACATCAGGAAACTCATTAACAAGAGAAGGGTCAGGAAGGCCATTGATCCACACCAAAAGACCCTCCTTTTCACCAACAACATTTCGGTTGGAGAGGGGAACGACACATTCCTTATAAGGATGTGGAAACTTCTCCCTAGTGGACGCATTTTAAAACCTTGAAGGGAAGCCCGGAAGGAAAAGCCCAAAGAGGACAATATCCGCTAGCGGTAGGCTTGGACTGTTACAAATGGTATCAAAGTCAGACACCACGCGGTGTGCCAACAAGGACGTTGGGCCTCCAGAGGAGTGTGGATTGTGAAATCTCACATCAACTGGAGAGGGGGAACGAAGCATTCCTCGTAAGAGTATAGAAACCTCTCCCTAGTGAACGCGTTTCAAAACCGTGAAGGGAAGCCTAGAAGGAAAAACTCAAAGAGGACAATATCGGCTAGCGATGGACTTGGACTATTACAATCTTCCATGGACTTGGACTATTACAATCTTCCAGCTTTATATATAGACCAAGCCCTTCAATGATGTCCATCAATCTCCCATCAAAACCAAGCCAAAGCAACTCCCATCAAAAGGAATGATCACGCAACTCCCTTTTCTAACTATAATTAGGCCTCCATGTTTTGGGCCACTTTCGGTCCTTTCACTCTTTAGTGCGTGTAAACTTGATCGGTGGCATATCAAAATTTTGCAAAACCATCGACAAAGATTTCACTCAAGAACCTAACAATGTTGTAGTCTCTAGTGACCACCATGGTTTGTAGAAGCAGTTACACGTTCCCTTTAGATGTTTTTAAGGTATTTATTTTCCACAGCAGATATTGTCCGTTTTAGCCGTCAGCCTCACAATTTTAAAACACGTCTACTAGGGAGAGGTTTTCACACCCTTGTAAGAAATGTTTCGTTCCCTCTCCAACCAATATGAGATCTCACAATCCACCCCCTTGAGGGCCCAGCGTCCTTGCTGGACAGTGCCCGGAGCCTAGCTCTGATACCATTTGTAACAACCCAAACCCACCGCTAGCAAATATTGTCCTCTTTGGGCTTTCCTTTCTAGGCTTCCCCCCAAGGTTTTCTAATGCGTCTACTAGGGAGAGGTTTCACACCCTTATAAGAAATGTTTCGTTCCCTCTCCAACCAATATGAGATCTCACAATCCACCCCCTTGAGGGCCCAGCGTCAGCGCCCAGTGTCTGGCTCTGATACCATTTGTAACAACTCAAACCCACCGCTAGCAGATATTATCCTCTTTGGGCTTCCCTTTCCAGGCTTCCCCTCAATGTTTTTTAACGCGTCTACTAGGGAGAGGTTTCACACCCTTATAAGAAATGTTTCATTCCTCTCTCCAACCGACGTGGGATCACACAAATAGGTTTATGCTAATGGACAACAAAAGTATAAGATTTTTGGTGAATAGCATGATTGACAATCTTAATTTTCAGAATGTGTTCCTAAGACCTTTCAGAAATTTGGAAGAAACCTCAGCAATGTTGCTATTAGCTAATATTGTACAAACTACTAAATCTTCTATCACATCAAAAGAAAGACTAGAAATCAAAGAATCAAAAGTACCTGGAAATAGATTTTGGAACAGTTCATAATTATAACAATGGAAAGCAATAAGGTACTTACACCAATAAGAAAATGCAACCACATAGGCCCTTTCACTGATCTCTGGACAACCGGCATCACTGCGTTGACATTAAAAAATATGAGCTATTACTTGATACAAGAAAACGACGAACATAACAACTCGTATTGTATTTGTTGGATTTATCGAAAGGCGAGGGGTATATTACCATGATTAAATCCATAAAAAGCACTGGCAGTACCACCAACAGCAGAGCCAATCTAAGAGATGTCCAAAACATTCCAACAGGAAAGCGAACAAGATTACGACAAGTTACAATTTTCTAGATGATAGAAAACAATGCGTTCGTGGTGATGTTTGAATAAAGAATAATACCATAGAGAAACTATCCCTAATAAGAGGAGGAATTGTCCAAGCACTGGTTTCCTGCAATATGCATACGGAAATACAGATTAAAGCGAGACTCGGGTGCAGTTCAAGAAAATATAAGTAAATTTAGAATGAAGGCACAAGACCATATCCTTCGAGAGAGGACCCGCACAGTGTTGACATCTCATATTACTCTTGCTAATGAGGTTGCTATCGCCTTTTCCTTGTTGCTCGCTTTCACTATCTCCCTGATAACACAGTTATTCCATATTATAAAATACGAGAAAGAAGTTAACCTGAGCTTCTCTCATTTGGTTAAGGTATTATGTATCTACTCAGGAAATCGAAAATAATGAAGTATAGTCAAGGTCAAATTCTTACTTCTCGTCTACTATGCATTAATTTTCATTCCAGTTTTATGTTCATCAATAATTAATGGCCCAATGTTACTTCACTTATCCACTTATCTACATTCTTCTCTCCCCAACACTAGATTTCTTTTATAGAACAACAGTTAAAGGCATCTTCACTTCGATATATGAAGTTGTAAGTTTGAATCTCCATTTTCACATGTAATGTAATATTCTAAAAGAAAACTCGAAAATTGAATTACTTTTATTTGGCAATGATCATAGTATGTAACAACCCAAGCCCACCGCTAGTAGATATCATCCGCTTTGGCCCGTTACGTATCGCTGTCGGCCTCATAGTTTTAAAACGTGTCTACTAGGGAGAGGTTTCCACACCCTTATAAAGAATGCTTCATTCCCCTCTCCAACCGATGTGGGATCTCACAATCTACCCCCCTTCGGGGCCTAGTGTCATCGCTGGCACACTGCCCGGTGTCTAGCTCTGATACCATTTTGTAACAGCCCAAACTCATCGCTAGTGCTTTCGCTCGTTACGTATCGTCGTCGGCCTTTTGGTTTTAAAAAGCGTTTGTTAGGGAAAGGTTTTCACAGCCTTATAAAGAATGTTTCGTTCCCCTCTCCAACCGATGTGAGATCTCGCATAGTATCTCTCCACAATGTTATGTTTAACATCTAACATCGAAAAGAATGAGTACAAATTTTTCAAGACTTCATGTAACTCTATAAAAGACTCCCATTTCCAATTATTTCTTAACCTTTCCTTCCCTTCCCCATCAACCTTTAGTTCTAACTCTAGTAATAAAATTCACATAATTACACACCCAAGTACATCAACACCTTATTGGCTTCATAATCACACATTCTCTCTATCTCATTTGCCCACCATTTCTACCTAAGGCCCCAACAGTTATCTCTAATGTTCCAACACATAGCTCTTCACCTCCCAACCCATTGGCCCTTAATTATTTTTAACAAGTATAACAGCCCAAGCCCACCGCTAGCAGATATTGTCCTCTTTGAGCTTTCCCTTTCGGACTTCCCCTCGAGGTTTTTAAAAAGCGTCTGCTAAGGAGAGGTTTCCACACCCTTATAAAGAATGTTTCGTTCTCCTCCCCAACCGATATGGGATCTCACAATTCAAACCTAGCCAAATTAGCCCTTGCCCCTTTCTACCAAAAACCATGACATTTAGCTCAATACCTCACAACGCACTGACCCATGACAATTTATACTCAAGACCCTAATACTCACCCTTATAGATTCAGACATGTCAATCCCCAATCCTGTTTACCAGGCGCCCTACTACCTACCTTAACAAGTCTTACTTCCTTAGCCTTAATACATTAACAACACTATCACAGTTTTCTCATAAACAGAAATGAAGCATGAACGTACATGGCATGAACTTTTACAAACATTCGAAGCACCATGCTTTTAACTCAATCTCACAAATCTTTAGCATGCTAATGCATCAAGTCTATATTCAAATTAGTAGAAGAGGTCAATAAATCATATACAAACATATCACAAACATGATATTCCAAGATTAAAACTCATTGATAATAGTTTAATCACGAATCTATACCACCTGAATCGCTTAGATTCTTACCAAAAACATTGCCACCAACTTGGGATCTTGGTGGTTCATCACACAAGGGGAGCTAGCGCACCAGTAGTCACTGTAGGTCTCGATCACCGCATAAAGGTCTTGAAGTTACAGATCTTGCCGATGCAGCGAAGTCGCAACCCAGAAGTTGTCGTCGTGAGTGTGTCGCCGTCGAGCGGTGCTGGCTGCCGCGCGCGGTGTCGCGAGGGAGATATATAGCCGCCGCAGGGCGTCGCTCAATATTTCTAGAAGCGTATAAAAAAAAAAAAAATAGATTTTTTTTTTTTTTTTTTTTTCTGGTTTTAGTTTTTTATTTATTTTATTTATATTATTTGAAGATAATGCAAATTGCAATATATATATTTTTTTTTCCTTTTAAAATAACACCCGTATAAATAAAAATGATCTATAAAAGCTAGACTTGACGGTAAAAAAAATTAATTTTTTTAAAAAATGAAATACATTTCGTAGATATTTTTACATAATCCAGCGTGGACCGATTTAATACAAATTTTAAAATTATTAAAATATAAATTTGCAACACTAGTTCTATGTTACCGTGATTGCGATATTTATCAATTGTTGATTACTATAAAACCTTGAGAGAAAGCTCAAAGAGGACAATATCTATTAAAGTGGGTTTGGGCTCTCATATATGGTATCAAAGCGGGACACCGGGTAATGTGTCCGTGAGGACGTTGGCCCTCAGGGGGGTGGATTGTAAAATCCCACATCAGTTGTGAGATGAGAATGAAACATTCCCTGTATGGGTGTAGAAATCTCTCCCGAGTAGACGTGGAAGATAGACTGTGAGATACCACATCGGTTGGAGAGGGGAACGAACCATTCTTTACAAGAGTGTGGAAACCTCCCTCACAAACCTTTTTTCCTCTATATTTGGAGCATCTTTTAGGCACCCTTAGATGTTTTCGTTTGCGGGAAATGACGAAATGACCCTGAAAGTTTCAACAAATAACATTATTATCTGTGTTTGCATTTTTCAACTACAACAGTAGGATCATTTACTCAGTATTTTACAATAATCAACAATTTTTTAGAATAAAAGCAAACAAGACCGTCGGCTGTATTAGTCGTGAAGCCATAGGATTCGATCATGTTTAGCTAGCATCAATTCTTCTCTCGATTAGTTTTTTTTTTTGGCTGAAGAACGTGTCTATTGACCGTTGTAAGTGTCGTTTTTTCTCGAAATCTAGAATCAAATATTTGAATGATATAATGACGCCTATTTTTTTTATAGACAATCATTTAAAAATTATCTTACCTTTTTCAAACAAAGATTATATCATACATTCGGTAGAACAAAGATCATATCATGCATATAATATAGTAGGCGACAGGTCGAAGTCGCTCTGTATGGGGGAGAATCGTTAGACTACCAGTAGTCAAAATGGATTTGGACTTTTCTTCCTCTCTAACGCTACTTGTCTCTCTTTCTCTCAATTTTATGCCGTTCTTCCAGCACTTCTCCTTCAATTTTGGTTGCTAGATGATGCAATTCACGAAATCGCAAAGCACGACCATTGAAATCGCCGATCCCAAGCTTGGAGACTTGAATTCCATGTTTTTCCTCCTTCGGCATGCCCTCTTCGACCACTATACATGCAAATCAGGTTAGGTTTGTACTGATTCTTTTCATTTTGTTTCCGATTATTTCTTCACCAAATGAACTGGGTGTGATTAATTGCGAATCAGCGATAAACCCCATCTTCGTTTTGGGAATTTAGGGCAAATCAGTTGGGGATTTTTTTCTTTTTTTCTTTGTATGTTTGTTCGAACATTTTTGGATTTTGTGTTTCATTTCTGTACGGATTCAGGAAATTGAGATGTCGTAAGTTAATATTGTACAATTTGAAGATTGGGCTGATCTGTTCGTTGGTTTTGATTTGAGAAAGAGCATCATCTTGATAGAGAAACGAACCGGCTTCAGCATTCGTTGGCTACTATCAATTTGCTCAACTTATGGTGTTTTCTGCTGGACTTAGAATTCTCTGTTTAGTTTGAACTGTGTGCCTGTGTTGTTACGATCATCGTTTTGATAGAGAAGCAGGGCGGCTTCAGAATTTTCTCAATTTTTGCTACTACGCATTTGTGGTTTAAATTTTGATAGAGTTCATATGTCGACTGAAGTTTGTGGATCGAGCTTGCTCCTTTCTCTGCCAGATGATGTACTTTCTACCGTGTCGCGGTCCCTTTCTCCAAGGGACTTGTGTAATTTAAGCCTATGCTGTCGGGATCTGCATGATTCAGTAGCATCTGAAAAGATCTGGCTCACGCAATGTGAGATGGTCGGAATTTTGGCTGCCAAAGACCTTATGGATTGGCGAACAGGTATGGCATCCTATAAGGCGCTTTGCCGCTTTCTCAGCAGCGTTGAGCCGTTGATGGGAATATGGGTTCATCAGAATCCAGAGCTTGGTAATGTAGTCTATGTGATGCCAGGTTTTGTTTCGGTTGTTGGTTGTCGAATTATCCCTCAAGAACTTGGTCCATTAGGCATCGAAGATGGGCCAATTCTTTGGGCACCCGTATTTGAAATCCTGGGTGATGCTGATGGCACCCCATCGTTTTTTCTACATGGAAAGAAGGAGGGAATTGACTATTTTTATCCGGGTTTGGTGAAGGCTGTTGACAAGAGTTGCAATGTGCTTCTTCTCGAGGTTGAGACTAAATCGCATAAGAATGGGTATAATAATTTGTCGCATAGTAAGAGCTTCGTCAACCATTCAGATCAGGAGGCTAGAAAGGTTTGTAGGTCTAACAGTGACCTTTCTAGATCCCGGAAGGTTTTTGGAGAGCCTGAGGCGAAAGTGTCATTTGACCAGTTGGCTTTTTGTGATAGAAGACAGTTGCTTGAAACCGTAATGAATCAAGTTCGTGTCAAGGTGTCCAGTCGAGTTGCTGGGCCACTATTTCCTAGGTTAAGGGATGAAGTGAACTTCAACGAAGATATGGCAGTGTTGTCAGAAAGGAGATCGGTACTTATGCAGTATTGTAAAGTTGGTGGAAGTCAATTGTCTGGGACAGGTAGTTCTGAACTGTTACCAGATCCTACTCAGTTGGAACTAAGTAAGCTCAAAAAGTCTGTTGATGGTTCAAGTGGTCTTCAAAAGTCGATTAATAGGGACGATGATCATCAGGTAAAATGTGGGAAGAAGAAAACTCTTGGCAGGTATTTGAGACAAAGCCTAAATCAAATACTGGAGAAGTCTGGCTTTATCAATGATAGCAAGGGAATGTTGAAAAATAACTGTTCATGTAGTGTGATGAATAAATATGTGAAACTTGAAGAGTTTCTTCAATCGAGCGATACGATTGGGTTGGCGTTGCATGCATCAACCAAGAAGCTATCTTCTTACCGGGGATGGCCTAATATGCATGAGAATCGGTTTGCACTGTATAAATTGCCGATGCGAGTGCCAACTGCTGAGCAAGAGTATGCTGGTTTATGGGGAGGGACATTCGGCTGGCCCCCGGGGAAGCCTACAGAAGACAAACCTGGAAAAGCCCTTTTCTTCCTTTTGCTTTCGTACGAGAAATCCCAGGGACAAGTATTTCTCATTGCAACAAAAATATTGGAAGGCACTCACTATGTTTTACATCCTAATGGTTCTGCAATGTTCAGAGTGAATATTAATGAACCTTCGGCAGATCCGTTTCCTTGGGAGTCCG